>CP139503.1:0-680499 GCA_021014915.2 Artemisia tridentata subsp. tridentata | reverse complement strand
AAAATAATGTGTAATGTATCGAATGAAGAATGACGATGAAATGTTTAGGAAGTTGTAGGTTAATGAAAGCAATGAGCTTAGTAATGTTTTTTTTTGTGGATGTTGGTTAAAGTACAAAGAACTTCATCCTTGAAGTCACGTAGCTCTTCTCTATCAATGCGAGATGATCGCATGACGAGGCATGTGGTTTTCTCATTGGAGGTGTATTGTTATAACTAAAAGGTGATGGAAATGTTGTTAGGAAAGCGGAAGCAATAATAAGTTTTGGTAAGAGGTTGATTGGAAGATATGCAAACACACATTCCAAGTCTCTGAAACTTAATCCTATTAGCTTTAAAAACTATATGTAAGTGAAAGGTTCCCATATACATATTACTTAATTTACGTAGCAATAAAGGGATTACAATCATGCAGAGTAGGCATAACACAGTGAGATAACAACTAATTTGTTATCAACCTATAACACAAAAGTGTTAATGATAAACGATATGTTTATGATAGAAATAATAAAATAACATCTTATACAAACAAAAACAAATATTCGACTACTAGACAAAAAGTTACCACATAACATCAAGACAAATAATCATTGTTTGAGGTACTACATTGTAAAATTGTTTTGATGTTAGGCTTATACACTTAAGCATACTTACCTATTAATTAACAGAATGATCTATATGATTAATTAGTAGAATAAACCTACTTCTAAATATTTATCATACCAAAAGTATTTTGACAAATTATGAGTGCACACATGGTAACCAAACAGTGTGACAAAGTCACAAAATAAATGAGATGACAGAGTCATGCAAACCATTATAACATTTTGGAGCATGTATCATTTAGGCTATCCTACGAAAAGGCTCAATAAATGTCAACAAAAGACGAGAGCTTTCAAATAAAGAAACATCATATAAAAACATCATGTATTAAAATGACATATCATGAGTTAACAAGTAACACGTTAATCTGCGAAACAGCATATAAAGAAAGATGAAAATATCATATAAATCATGTTAACATGAAGCATATAAGCATGCAGACAAAACCTTTCCAAGGTTTACTCATTTGACAATCAATCAAATAGTTATCATGATTATGTCAAGATACTTAATCATATCAAACAAATAACATGTACTCAACACATGCATGTCTAATGCAAGTAATTTTTCTAAGAAGAATCACATCTACTACTTGTTTGATTAATATTCCTAATACAAGATAAAATATAATCTTTTGATATTTACTTTATGCAAGTATAGGAATACAAATTTTTCAAGTTGGAGAATGAATATGAGACTATTACTAGCGGTGCTCAATTCAGGCTAAACACGACCATTTTTACAGGTGATTTCACATACCCAACTTCTCTGCTGGAAGCAATTTAACCGTTAGGTTAAATTGAGTTTCTAGTGCAATAGGTTCTTCAGTAGTCATTCTCATGTCTGAAAGATAGGAATTCCTATTTTTGCCTATCGAAGTATATAAAAATATGACAGTTCACCAATACTTGGCTTAATGAGACTCAACTATTTCTAATAAAACTAAGGTGATGAAGATGTCATGTTATACACAGGAATTTGACAAATATGTGTCAACAGATTTTAATCTTTGTGTTTGGAATCTAAGGTTGAATGTTATAAAGGGTGACATCTTTTATGTTGAGTTTTAAGTATGTGTTATGCAAGTGATTTGATCATCTAAGACCAAGAGATGTGTTTGTGTGTGATAATGGAATATGTTAAGAACATTCTCAAGAAAGTTCTTTGGAACAAGTATCTATATAAAGTTACCAACTTTTATAGATCTTGTGTATGCTCTAGAGATGTGTAGGATATGCACTAGGTTTGAACTAGATTATGAGCAAGGTTTGGTTATGATGTACTGATGTGTTTTTTTAGGTCTATAATAAACTACCAAGTTTTAAATTTATTTATTGCCGAACTAACCTATAGACTCTAAACACTCACGAGCAGTGTACCCGATCAATGTAGATAGTTTCTAGGTAAGCAAGGGTCGTTCACTAGGAGCGAAGCTAAAATGATCTAAAGGTATTCTAATTATTAATCTAACTACTCTATCCTATCCTAGAAAGCAATTAAAGATAAGGGGGTTTAGCCTGAGAGGCTACCACGATATTGTGTGTTATATAAACTAAATACGGGAAAGTAAATAACTAAACTAAGGATAGGGAACAATAGATCGATATAAGGAAGAACGGGTTAGCCACGTCTAATCCATTTTATAGTTATATAAGCTTATGTCTACTTGTTTTAATTCATTCAATTGTTTTGCCGCCAATCCGATTATCAATCCTGTCACGATTAAATAACCTACCATCGTGGTGGGAAAGAGGACATGATCATAGTGACCTATCTAGCATCAATACTAACTTATTGCTTTAAACCGTCTAACCTAGTTTGGCATTACGCGCTACTAGTCCTAATAGTGGCATGAGGCACGGTTCCGGTGTGTTCCCTCTAAGCCGTCTATATAGGATTCAGATTACTACACTTATGATCAATTAAAGTAACCACAATTACAGATAGTTAAATCACAGCAATTAAACCAATAAGATCATAATCTAGTTACATAGACTTTTACTAGTTATAAGCAATAAACGAGTTTTTATCGATAAGCACCCAATCCAATAACAAAGTAAACACATCAACACAAGCATAAAAACTAATAAAACTTCATAAAAATGACTAACACCTAAGGGTGTTAGCCCTTAATCTCTGTAAAAGATAGAGTATACATTGCGAATAAACATAGAGAATTCATGAATAAAATACTTATGCTAACCGAATGATACATGACGTTAAGTATTGAGATGTTCTTCATCGATCTTCGAGGAGGTGTTGGGGACGAGTTGGGGGTGTCCCCAACTGATAATGGTTATTATGATGCTCCTCTTCCTTTTCAATCGTCCATAGGGCTGTGGTATTTATAGGGGTAAGGAAGAGTAGCCTCCAAGTTTACCAAAAATTAGTCTGCTGCTGTTCCGACCCCGATACGGCGCATCTAGAAATCCTATGCGCCGCATCTCCTTCAGAATCAGATATACGGCGCATCTAGAAATCCTATGCGCCGCATCTCCTTCAGAATCAGATAGATTTTCTTTTTCTCTTCGCGTGGCCGCTTGAATCAACTAAAACGGAGTCCGGATGAAGATTTTATGACCAAAACAGTGAAGCATCTTCTAAAGTTGTTACGTAAACATTATTTCTTCATTTGGCTTCGATTCTTCACTTGATTTATCGGTTAAGGCTCATATACGACGTATCTCAAGGATAGGATGCGCCGCATTCGATGTAATCCCGTCTTGGTCTTCAAATATCTAGGGCTTCTATACGGCATATTCATAGAATCCGATACGCCGTATTCTTCAAATCGACCAAGTTTCATATACGGCGTATTCCCAAAGATGGATACGCCGTATGCATCAAAGTCAGGCAAGGTCTTGAACTCTTCTAAGTATATGGATACGGCGTATCTAATTAGAGTTGATACGCCGTATTGAGTGTCTGATCAGTAGGCATTCTTCAATATCTTCGTTTTTGCTCCAAAACACATCTTTTTCCATAACTTTCTCCAATTGCTTCCGATATTACTGAGATTTACAAAAGTAAATGATTAAGTACCAAATCTCACACATAATAGTATAAAATGAGCAATATAAACGGGATAATGATGCTAATAATATGTACTTATTTGATGTCATCAAATATCCCCCCACTTGAACTTTACTTGTCCTCAAGTAAACCTTAGATTTAAACTTATGAAAATGTATCCTAAATAGGATGTATTTTTACAATTAAGCACTTATTCGTTTTATCATAATTGCACAACCAAACACTTAACGAATTAGGAATAAAATAAAATATTTCGATAAAAGCAAATCTAATCGTTTAACTGTCCAGTCGTGACGAATATTCTATCATAAGCTTGGCAAGTATACGCATCTCCCCCACTAAAGCCAAGGAATAACAAGTCTAAAGCGGTAAAAAGGGTTTTGAGGCTTATGGGTTAGATCATCCTTTTTAATCTCTATCGATCTCATATTCCAGAAAAGGCGACAAAATCACAAATACATGATCGAATCCACGACCACGATACTTGCAATTGCTCAAATCCTTAACTCGAATAGGCTAAAGATAGGACCAAGTAATCTTCACCAATAATATTATATCAAAAAGGGCGACAAAATCATAAATACATAGTCGAATCCACGACTACGATACTTAAGATTGCTCAAATCCCTAATCTCAATAAATCAAAGGTTTGGATAAAGAATAATATAGGGTATGGATAATATTTGGGATACAAATTGGTGTAAAATGAAAAATAAACAAAACAGATAAATTAAAATCCTAAGTGTGGTAAATTACTTTCCCAACCATCCCATGAATAAGACTCATATCATTGAATAACTCACGCTTTAACACTTGAAACACACGCTTTAGGTAGACACGAATTATACTCAACAAGATCTCAATCAAAAAATATCCTTAGTTGGCGTTCCTATAACGGCCAACTCCCATTCAATCCATAAATATAATATACAACAAATAGTAGCCATATGAACCACTTACATAACTTTACATTAGTTGGTTAAAACAAACATCCAACTCCTCCTTTTTCTTTTTCTTTTCTATTTTTTCGATTTTTTTTTTTTTTTTTTTTTTTTTTTTTTTTTTTTTTTTTTTGATAATGTAAACATAGATGTGTAAAATTTCACAACTTTTCTATCACTTTCTTTCCGGATAATTTTTCCATACTTTTCATACTTTCAGAAATAACGGTAATAGCGAAAGTAGTAAACACACGAAAAATAAACTCAAAGATATACAATATTTACTTTCACTCCAATTGCATTGTGCAATTTCCCGACCTAACCAAAGATAATGAATTACGCACGCGAACACAGGTAATGTAAGGAAACACACTTTTGCCTAAAGCAATTAACCAACCACGGATTTTAATCTACAAGGTAGGCTAAGGTGTAAGGGTGTAACGAAATATTATAACAAAGGTGTAAGAAACGAAAGGAATGGCTCTGAGGGTTTTTCTAGGGGTATCTTACTCTAAAAGTGAGAGTAACAAAAGGGTTTATACGGGGGTTAACTAACCAATGTAGTTAGTTAATATCAAATAACATATAAAGGCTATTTGGGTGTAATCCTAGAAATTTACCAATTTAGACAAGTCATTCCAATTATATAAATAATACTTATTATGGTGGTCTCGAATAGTATACAAGCCAAGTTCTAAAGTTTACAAGTCACCGGCACACTCATAGATTTGTGAATTTTGATAAGTTCACAATTTTTGAAAATAAGGTTATGTGTGCAGCTATGCAACTTAGATTAAACAAAAACATGCTAAAAAAATTTTAAATTTTTATAATTAAGCATAGATTAAAGCATATTTTTGAAAAATTAAGGACAAGTAACGTTCTAATTCTCCATCCCCCCACTTAAGTTAAACAACGTCCTCGTTGTTTGTATTTGAAATTAAAAACAAGAGATAGAAAGAATTAGAACGGAGAACTCCTCTGAGATTTGCTCGGTATGATCTTCCAATGTAAGTGTGCGAGCGTATAAAATGCGGGAGTCCATCAACATCTTCAATATTCCGGACCTGTAAAAATATAGAGACCACAGGAAAAACAAATCTCGAGAAACATCTCATTAATCATCGGTTAGAAAACGATAAACAAAAGAAAAACAAAGAACTGTATTCAATTCTGGCAGGTCGATACGCCGTATCTAAAAAGATAGATACGCCGCATTGATGTCAGCAAAACAGTTCGGACTAAAGTATTCCAGATGATTCGATACGCCGTATCCATAGGGGTTGGATACGCCGCATCGAAGGCCTGGGACAGACTCGACAGAAAATTAAATTGACATAAATTAAAAGATAAGCATGGGTTGCCTCCCACGAAGCGCTTGTTTTTGTTCAAGTCACGAGCCTGACTCCACCCTTATTTACTGTGTAATAGGGTGTTTTCCCCCCACTTGAAATCAAGTGCGGGTGATAGTGATGTCCGGATCGTCCATCTTCATTATTACCTGAAAGGCAAACAACCAAGAACAGCAGTACAAAAAAAAAAAAAAAAAAAAAAAAAATCTAAAGTAATGAAAATTAAATAAACACAAAAAAAAAATAAAAGAGAAAAATATTTTTGGGGTCACAGAAGATCGATGCGCCGTATCCAACAGACAATGGATACGCCGTATACGACACAAGTTAATACGCCGTATCTAACAGACAATAGATGCGCCGTATTATCTTCCTGTAACAGTTTTTTTTTTTTTTTTTTTTTTTTTTTTTTTTTTTTTTTTTTTTTTTTTTTTTAACACAAAATCACACAAACTAAAAAAATTTGTCGCAGAACGTCAATGCGCCGTATTCACAGACAAGAATACGCCGTATTGAAATCAGACAGATGCGCCGTATTCACAGACAAGAATACGCCGTATTGCCTTTCTGAGACAGAAACACAGAATGACAAAAACACACAGAAACTAACGATAACAAATAAAAACTAAAATACCAATAAATCAAATTAAACAATCACTCCCCGGCAACGGCGCCAAAAACTTGATGTGTTTTTTTAGGTCTATAATAAACTACCAAGTTTTAAATTTATTTATTGCCGAACTAACCTATAGACTCTAAACACTCACGAGCAGTGTACCCGATCAATGTAGATAGTTTCTAGGTAAGCAAGGGTCGTTCACTAGGAGCGAAGCTAAAATGATCTAAAGGTATTCTAATTATTAATCTAACTATTCTATCCTATCCTAGAAAGCAATTAAAGATAAGGGGGTTTAGCCTGAGAGGCTACCACGATATTGTGTGTTATATAAACTAAATACGGGAAAGTAAATAACTAAACTAAGGATAGGGAACAATAGATCGATATAAGGAAGAACGGGTTAGCCACGTCTAATCCATTTTATAGTTATATAAGCTTATGTCTACTTGTTTTAATTCATTCAATTGTTTTGCCGCCAATCCGATTATCAATCCTGTCACGATTAAATAACCTACCATCGTGGTGGGAAAGAGGACATGATCATAGTGACCTATCTAGCATCAATACTAACTTATTGCTTTAAACCGTCTAACCTAGTTTGGCATTACGCGCTACTAGTCCTAATAGTGGCATGAGGCACGGTTCCGGTGTGTTCCCTCTAAGCCGTCTATATAGGATTCGGATTACTACACTTATGATCAATTAAAGTAACCACAATTACAGATAGTTAAATCACAGCAATTAAACCAATAAGATCATAATCTAGTTACATAGACTTTTACTAGTTATAAGCAATAAACGAGTTTTTATCGATAAGCACCCAATCCAATAACAAAGTAAACACATCAACACAAGCATAAAAACTAATAAAACTTCATAAAAATGACTAACACCTAAGGGTGTTAGCCCTTAATCTCTGTAAAAGATAGAGTATACATTGCGAATAAACATAGAGAATTCATGAATAAAATACTTATGCTAACCGAATGATACATGACGTTAAGTATTGAGATGTTCTTCATCGATCTTCGAGGAGGTGTTGGGGACGAGTTGGGGGTGTCCCCAACTGATAATGGTTATTATGATGCTCCTCTTCCTTTTCAATCGTCCATAGGGCTGTGGTATTTATAGGGGTAAGGAAGAGTAGCCTCCAAGTTTACCAAAAATTAGTCTGCTGCTGTTCCGACCCCGATACGGCGCATCTAGAAATCCTATGCGCCGCATCTCCTTCAGAATCAGATATACGGCGCATCTAGAAATCCTATGCGCCGTATCTCCTTCAGAATCAGATAGATTTTCTTTTTCTCTTCGCGTGGCCGCTTGAATCAACTAAAACGGAGTCCGGATGAAGATTTTATGACCAAAACAGTGAAGCATCTTCTAAAGTTGTTACGTAAACATTATTTCTTCATTTGGCTTCGATTCTTCACTTGATTTATCGGTTAAGGCTCATATACGACGTATCTCAAGGATAGGATGCGCCGCATTCGATGTAATCCCGTCTTGGTCTTCAAATATCTAGGGCTTCTATACGGCGTATTCATAGAATCCGATACGCCGTATTCTTCAAATCGACCAAGTTTCATATACGGCGTATTCCCAAAGATGGATACGCTGTATGCATCAAAGTCAGGCAAGGTCTTGAACTCTTCTAAGTATATGGATACGGCGTATCTAATTAGAGTTGATACGCCGTATTGAGTGTCTGATCAGTAGGCATTCTTCAATATCTTCGTTTTTGCTCCAAAACACATCTTTTTCCATAACTTTCTCCAATTGCTTCCGATATTACTGAGATTTACAAAAGTAAATGATTAAGTACCAAATCTCACACATAATAGTATAAAATGAGCAATATAAACGGGATAATGATGCTAATAATATGTACTTATTTGATGTCATCATGTACGCTTGAAAGAAAATAGACACATATAGTATCTTTCAACAAGTAAGATTATCTCATGGGATAAAGTCATCATGCTTATGAAAACAAGTATGACAAGATGAGGGGGAAGCTCTAGTTCATAGAACTTGTAGATGTTTGTTTAAGATCATTTGGCTAATGAGGTGTGATGAAATTTCTTGTGACATAACCGTTCATGTCGCAAGAAGAGAATGATGCATAGGATATACATTACCCTTTTAACAAGATGAGAACTAAACGCATGATTTCTTAGGCATAATGTTTTCCGAAAAATCATGTTTTCCTAAATGAATATATGAACCCAAAGTGTTTGAGTCGGATAGACCTATCCTAAATATACTTGGTGATGACACAAAGAATTCACTTGAGTTTCTTATGTATACTCCTCAAGAGTCATTGTTACTTGGGGTGCATGAGGTTGGCTTTGAGATTGCATTTTAACATATGTTGTTAAAATGTTGATTTAAGGTTTAATGAAACTTATGTAGAAGTTTAGTGACAAAGTATTACTAATACTTTGATTACTTGTGAAAGTGGTACTACTTGAACCTAGTGGAAATTGATAATCAATGAATGTGAGCATCATGCTCATTTGATGGTGAAGGTTCTAATCCTACAGGTGGTAAAGTATGGTTGAGTTTGTTTAATGTGCATTTGATTTGGTACGAGTGTTTGGACGAAGGGCTTTTTGAGCAATGCACTCAATGGTATGGATTATGGTGTTGTAGGGGTTTGTTGTACTATGGATGTTAAAGACAACAAGGATGAAGACTAATTCTTGTGATCCATTGGTTGGTATAACTAGTGGATGATTTGAAGCTTAGGGCCTGAGACATATCACAGAAGTGAATGTGATGAGATGATGGTGAAAGTACAAGTGTATTTAGGTGATAGGATAAGTGTTTTAACATATGTTGTTAAAATCCTTGGGTGTTGATTCTTTCGGATAAGACTTTTAATGACTACAATAGTAAGTCAAATTTACTTGAATATTTTGGACGAAATACTTAAGTTGTCAATCCTACTTTGTTGAGATTGGATAGTGATGCGCGTGTGCGTATGCTCTAATTTATACCCACGGTATGTCGTTGTGGTTTTAGCAGTATTCAAGTTTTAAATTTATATTTAGCCGACTTATCAATAACACACACACTTTAACGAGCAGTGTACCCGGTCAGTATGAATATAATGGTAAGTAGAGTGTCGATCACTAAGAGTGGAACGTATTATCTAGTTATCCTAATCAGTATTTTAATATCTAAAGTTAGCTATACAACCTAATCTAACGCAAGGGGGTTCAGCCTGAGAGACTGGCACGGTTTGGTTATGATTAAATATAAACTAAACTAATAGGCACGAATCAGCGAGTAGCACACACGTACACAGATAAATACTCGAGACAATAAGAAGACCTGTCCTGATAGTTAAGTAGTTTGTCACTTGTTTTATTGCTAGTTTTATATGAAGTGTATAGTTCGATGCAACGCACCGAGATTAAGTCCTTTCTCGTTGGTTCTAATCTTATCGGCGAGTAAACCCTTAATGATTACTTATGACTATCCTATTTATCTTTCTTCCTACTTTTCTACAGACGATAGAATGCATAGGCGATCTAATAAATAGGCGAGGGCAGAGGCATGGCGACCCGATCAACGCTCAGCTAGACACAGAGGTTATCAATGCACTAATAAAAGTCACCAAAGACATCAACATATAAACTTTAATTAATGGGAAAGCAGTTTTAAGGGAGTGCAACCTTTCCGTTGTCACATTACACAAGCCACCAATCCTGATGAATTAAAGTTTACTAATACGATAAAACAAAACTACTTAATGAATTAAACACATGCAGGACCTTCTTACAGCACTTGTATCTTCGTTCAAGGTGTGTCTTGTGCTGCTACTTCGACTGAATTCGTCCTTGGGTTTCTGTCGTCTTCGGTCTTCTAAAACTGTCCAACCTCTCGAATTCGTCTGGTCTTGGGGTATTTATAGTTTCTGTCTGAGGGTAAGATGCGGTGCATAGGATAAGTAGATGCGGCGCATTGACTTAACTTCGCGTGGGGTCCAAGATTAATATATTCAGGAATATTCGTACACCGCCAGAAGATGCGGCGTAACTCCATTCTTAGATGCGGCGCATGTCCTTTGCCGTCTTGGATAATATCTTGTGAAATCTTGATAGTGATGCGCCGTATAGAATAAGTAGGATGCGGCGTATCTGGAGCAGAATGATCTTGATCTTGTATATTTCAGTAGACTCTTAACTTCTTGCATGTTTTGCTCCATAATTAGTCCAAAATCGCCAAGTTTCACATAATACTTGTTTTTACCTGAGAATTACAAAAGTAAACATTAACGTATCAATTCTCACAGATAATATGATAAAACAAGTCAAATAAATAGGATAAATAATGGTAATAAAATATACTTATTTGAGTTCATCAGATAGCATCCAAGGATAGCAAGACTTGATGATACATCTATAACCTAAGTGTGAGTTATGACTCGATGTAAATCTTTTTTGTCTTGAAGGATGACATGTTAACCAAGTAAGGCAACATATGTGAGTACAAGACAATATCTTATAGTCATAAGTTGGACTTGTGATCTATGATATTTTTGCACATAGTGAGTCTGGTTTAGTTAGGAAGTTGTCAATTTACAAATCAAGTTAATGGATGAGTAAAGGACGGGTGGATACAGTGAATGTGTGTAATGATCACAAATACTCAGTGGTCCACGGATTGCAAGGAACCATTTTCAGGGTTCCTTCCTTTATGGAGAAAGGTACCTTGGAGCATTTTTATGAAATTTGAAAGTATGATTAGAGAAGATTATCCTATTGGTGCAAGTGAGATGTCATGATCCTAATAACAGTGAATATCAGTGAAATGAATCCTAGTGATAAAGATGAGTGATCTTGAGTGGGGAATTTAAACGAAAATTTAAAAATCCAGCTGTTTGTCTGGCGGATCCAAAGGACAACACAAATGGAACCTTATTTTTGGTTCCGTCATTTCCGCCGATTCAAATAAGTTTACAGAGGCCATTTCTAAGTACCCGAAACCCGTTGAAATCCCGAAAATTATCCTAAATCATATGTAATTAATTAGTTGAGGTTGACTAAAAACAAAACCACAGGTTCTAACACATGGTAACATAGAGATCAAACGGACGATTTTGAACTTACCATATATGGAAGTTAAGCCAAACAGTGGCTTAAACATGAAAAATTGATAACATCAAAGTGTTATTGTCCTGCATGACACGGTTAGTTCACATGATCATTCAAATATAAGTTTCTATCCTATGGCAAGACAAATACATTAAACATCATGATTAGAAGCAAATGTACCAATCACCATTTTCAAAGATACTACATGTTTACACATTTTAACACTTGAACCATTAAGTGAGAGATTGTGCAAGACAATACTTTTCAAGATACTTAACTAGTTTTACTTAGTTCTCATTCCTAAGTAAATTATGCAAGATTTTAATATAACCTATGCAAAGAAAATCATCTAAGTCTATAAGCAATGCAAAAATAATTTTTCAACTTAGTGCACAAAATCTAGCAAATGTCCTATTGTGCATAAACAAGAAATTGATAAACAAGCAAATGAATATCATGGCAAGACACCTATGAATCACAAATAAACAAGTGCAATCACAACTTTCAATAAGCAAACAACATGTATGCAAACAACCAAAACAAGTAGTCATATAGCATAGTATAAAAAGAAAGATACTTTTCGTCACTTTGCGTTTAAATATGACGATGTATGTCAAGCTTGATTTGTTTCCTTTATATATATAAATATCACCAAATTCTTTAGTTTCAAAAGAAATCATATCAATGTTCAAAGGATACCAACTTACATTGCCCGACTCAAAAATGAAACTTAATATTTTGGACAGGTTGTAGTATTTGATTTGTTTTACCTACTTCAATTTAGATTTAGGCCATGAGATTATTTTTAAATGAAAGTAGACTTAATTCCCTTTAAAATGATAGGTGGCGCGACTCCTACGGACTTACGGTTAATTAGTTATGAATTTTTGAAGTTGGACAAAAACTGCATACTATACAGACGGATTTCAAGGAACCATTTTAAGGGTTCCGTCCTTTGAAGAGAAAGGTTCCGCAGGTCTCTGTACCAGATTCAACAAAACTAGTATTTTGACATAGAGAAAGTGTGTGGGACTTACTAGATTAGATAGTAAACTTACAATATACTTATTTAACTTTATTTCTACTAATGTAACTTATCTAAACATTTATGTAGGTGATTTTTCAACTAAATTAATAGTTATCCCAAACACTCCTTTCAAAACCATATTTTTCGTAAATTTGCTTTAAGCACATAATTTGACACTTAATTCTTTTGGGAAATCTTTTCTTTTATTTTCCAAGGACATCTTCAAGCTTGTATACAAAGTAACATTTAACAACAAAATTTCTAAGTATAATTAGCGAAACATTTTTCATATTATATTCCGCTTCAATGGTAATTTGATACATGGATCGTACTCCATTTTAAAAACTATTTGTTTTGAAAATAAGAGCCACGAGGCTCTGATACCAATTGTGAAAACGTAGAGGGGGTGAATACGTTACCGTTTTAAAAACTTAAAACTTGTTGTATCAAATTTCCAATTTAGCTTGTTGTAATATGAAGGATGTTAAGTATAGTTTATGACTAGCATATACTAAGACAAGTTGTCACACAAGTATTATCAACAAGTCACAACATAAGCAATCATATAATGCAAACATAAAAGTAAAGCTGTAAGTAAAAGAAAGCGCAAACCGAACACGATGATTTATAGTGGTTCGGTCACGGAGCTCCTCTCCGCTCCACTCCTCGAGTACCCAACTCGAGAGTTACTTCACTAGATCAATAAGCTCCCTTCTCGGTGGAGAAAACCTTACAATCGTCGCTTACACTTTTTCCGGTACAAAGCTAAATATCGGGTTCTAGTTCTAGGTAGAACCAACCTGACGTCGCTTATACAATTTCCGACACTAAGCTAGACGTCGAGTTTTTTTACAAGGGTACAACCACTCCCGATATGTTTTATGGGCCAGCATAGAAACCTTGTGTTTTATGGAACAAACACATAAACCACCTAATCTAGTTTGGTGTTTAGATTATAATGTAATGATGTTTACAATGATGATCCATGACATAAGTATGTCATGGATATGAATGACTAATCTAAATGAACTTTCATTGATAGGAAGCCTTCAATGGATGAAGATCACAAGCTCCCTAAACTTGTTGTGATTGATCTTCATATATGCATGCATGAGTAATCTATATGTACTTCTTGAATAAGAAGTCTTCAAACAATGAGGATGACAAGTGCCCTTGAATCTTCATATGATGGTATATCTTGATGGATGATGACTTCAAGATCTCCAAGTCTTTTGGTAGATCAGGAGGTATGCTATGCTTATGATGGATGATGACTCATGATCTCTGAGCTTGCTTCACAGGATCATTACGAGTGTATGCTTACAACATAATGAAAGTTAGTAACATTATGATCATGATGATAAGGGTGATTAATGTATGTTACTACATGGTTATCTACTAATCTAAGTGTATGCTAAAGGGTAGAGAGAATGTATGTTCAAGTGGTTGAACAATGGGTAAACAATGGGCTACTATTTATAGGCAAACTGTAAAACCAACCCACGGATTTGGCGGAACCAAATCCAGGGGTCCGTCCTTTATAGGATTTGGTTCCGCCAAAGCCTGACAGAATATCTTTCCAAATCTTGCCAAGATATTACCAAATCCAATTCTTTGCTTGAAGATCTTTCCATGATATTTTCTAAATCTTCAAGATATCTTAAAGATATCCATATGATGTATGCAATGATGTCATGTACATATTTCCATTTTAAGAATTAAAATGTAAATAATGTAAATGTATATATGAATGTAATATGTATATACTAGCTTAACTAATATATGTTTACCAAGATGTATCATGTTAGTTTGACACCTAAAGTGTACTTATCATATTAATCTTAGGAAACATGATGTACAAGTAAAAGTACTTGTATATGCAAAATGTGAAATGAGGTTCCAAGTAGAATGGTTAGCCTTTTAAAATACTTACTGACCTAGCCGTATTTTAAACATTCTAAATGGTTTGTTAAGGGTTTGATCATAATGCCACATAACAAACATGTACGAACCTGTGTTGTACCATACGAGGACTTGAGAAGTCGAGAGGTGTTGAATGTATGTTGAGACAAAATAAGATTACAAGTAACTTGAACATTTTAAATTATATATCAAGTTACATGTTTGTCATCAATCAAAACAAACGAGACTGCTTGCACTAACACTTGTGATAAAGGAGTTGCGGATTCTAAGGTTGAGGGAGTTAGGAAGTGTTTTGATTATGAGCTAAAAACGGATTCTGAATGCGTCAATGATTTAAAGGTTTGTGATTTTAATTGTGGAATTATTTTAAATATGATTATCAAAAAGCCAACAAAGTTTTCAATGGCAAGCAAAGAAACTATTTTTAATCTAAAAATCAAAAGATTGCTAGACTGAACCGACCCTTACTGCGACTGTTTTTTCCGTCACATAAAACTTGATAGAACTCGTACACATACTCAATTGATGATGACACAATAGAAGTATGAATTCTCCCTTTGTGGATAAGAGCTCAAGAGTCCGAGAGTCTCGGCTCACTCCAATTGGTGCCCCACTAGGACAGGAGAGTTGCCCGGAGCTATTCCTTGTGGGGTGGACAATGGCTAGTGCCAAAAGACACCCGGGGTCAAGGTGTCCCCGCCAATCTACACTTTTATGTGGATTATGGTCATAAAAAATGGATATCAAACTCCCTAAAAAGTACCGTACTAAACTACAACTTATACTTCCACATTCATACATAACATAATACATTACATCACTAAATTTAAATAGCTTAAACTTAAACAAAAACCCTCTTCTTCTCCAACACCTTTATTCTTAATTTCCTAAACATTATCCACCCTTAATATCAAGCTACTTAACTCATAATCCTCAAAAGTTCTTTTTTTTTTTTTTTTTTTTTTTTTTTTTTTCATAATCCTCAAAAGTGTATCTTCTTAACTTATAAATTAACAAAAATAATCACACCCGCATCATATATCAAACTTAAAAAAAAACCCTAAAAAACCTTACCATTCTATCTCGTCTATTCACATCTAGTCATCAGTGAGTATAGTTTTTCAATATTGTTGTTTTTATAAGGTGACTTTATTTTAAAGGTCAAGCTCTTATAAGCTTTAATAAGTTTAATGCCAAAAAGTAGGCTGATAAGAGCTTGACCTTTAGGGGAAACCGTTAAAGCAAGAAGCAAGCAATTTTCTGTCATGAACAACCTTAAGAATAGAGCTCTAAGAGTAAGAACATGCATTCATGAATTTTGTTTTTAAGACAATGTACATTGCATCGTTATGGTGAAGTTCGTGATCTATCTGTACCACTAAGAAGACATATATATGCTACACCGATATTGATAAATATGTGAATATCTTATTGAAAGTGCATATGTAGACATAAATTTAGCTTAACTATTGTTACTTTCAATTGTTTGTATTCTCTCCTGTAGCCAATAAGGTCCTGTGACCATCTGTGGTGATATCAATGGGCTGTTTCATGATCTTGCTGAACTTTTTCGCATCGGAGGGAAGGTACTTTTTTCCGCCTTATGTAAAATATCTTGGATCTCATAAATAATGACAACTTGACAAGGGACTGTGTGGCTATTGAGTTGCTCTGCCACCACATATTTTGTATATTTGTTTTTTACGCTTTCAGACGTTTAGTTTCATGTGGTTCAGTTTTCAATTGCAGTGCCAGGACACTAACTAATTGTTTATGGGGGATTACGTCGATGGAGGAAATTATTCTGTTGAGACTGTCACGGTAAGTGGAGTTTAATGTATTTGCTAATCAGTCAGCTCTTTGCATTTGCAAAAATGCATGTAAAGGATAATATAACAGTGGCATCTCAAAAATAAAAATAAAGCAACGGTTACTTAAATGAATGAAAAAGAAGTTTAATGACAATAATGATTTGAATACTTTCTTTCCTTCTACGTTTCTTACTTGGCCAATAGAAAACAAATATTGGGGGGTAGATACCCCACCAATTTACTACTCCTTCACCCATAAATATTATTGATTTTAGTTCCACTTTCATTCATTATAATTGACCAGATTTTGCAGGCGACATGTTCTTTCGAGTGGATAGAAAGCAAAAAATTATCAATGTGAAGGTAATGTTAGACATAAACAACATCACAGCGAAACACTATATTATGTCGATATTAATTAAGCAAAAAAATTATCGATGTCAAGGTATTGCTAGGGATTAAAACAATGGAGACAATGTTATATCTTTATGAGTAATGAATTATATTTTCTGCATTTTGTGCTACAATATAAGATTTGAAACTTTAAGTATGAAAGTCATGATTTATATTGTTTGGTTTTATTTTTTGTAAGTGGTTATGTTAAACAGGATAATCAGTTTGAAATTGATTATCAAAGATGATTTGACCCTTAAGTGATCAAATAATATGGAGCATAATCTATTTATCTAAACATTAAAAACTGATTATTGCAGGTTAAAAGTGCAAAAGCCTATGAAAAAGGTGGAGCAGTATGCCTATGTGTCTTAATAGATGCAATTATCTGTTCCGTTCACCATATTTGCAATAAAGTTACCTCACATGAACAAGATGATGTTACTGTTACAGTGGTTGACGGCGGGAAGTCTTTTGCTGGCAAGTATGGATCAACGACATAACTTGATAGCACGGGTACATATAACCAACAGTAGCTTTGGTCTTTCGGTTGGACAAAGTGATAATCTTCGTAAAAATAATAGTATAATACTGTAATTATCTTTATTGTAGAAGCTCTGAATTGCTTTAATTCAAAGGGCTGTTTCGATTGACTTATTCTGAAATGGTTATGTCGTTAAAAGTAAATGCTTTTAGCGTAAAGAAAATAGACTCAAATTTAGTTATGTGCAGATAATTAGTAAACGTGGTGTTTGGATTAGCATTGTAAACAATCAGGTTCATTAGAAAATGTGGCGGTAAGTCTGGCATTGAAAATAGCTTTTAGTGTGTTATGGAGATAATTAGTTAAGGGAGTGTTTGGATTAGCATTACAAAATGACGATTCGGAAAAAAATATGCGCTTTTAGTGTAAAAATGACCAAATACAATTGGTAGTTTTATTATAAAACCTGAAATCGCTTTACTTCAAAGGGTGTTTGGATTGGCTTTTTCTGAAGTCATTATACAGTTAAAAGTAAATGCTTTTAGTGTAAAGTTAACTGCCATAAGTATTATTGATTTAATGAATTAATGAGGTGGTGGTTGGTGTTCTTTTTAGTTCTTCAAAGATCACTTTCCCGTTATTTTGAAGTTTGTTTTGAATGAGTATTCAATGTGTTACATGTAAACAATCTAACACCAACAATTGAGGCATGTTCTTTGATTGTTACAATACGTAATACTAATTCATTGACGACTGGTATTATTACAGGTGTAACTGCACATCCGCACACCGGTTTACACAATTTGCTCGCAAATTACGTTGGTCAGCTTTCCCATCAGATGGAAGACACAAAATATGCAGATAGTAGCAAAATGCAGATTCAGTATGTCATATGAGGTAATTGAAGATTATTGGTTATTTTTTTTTTGTATAACTCCAGTTTAACGCCTTAACAGGAATAACGAAGTAAAAAAAAGTTTGTTCATAGCCGACGGTCTTCGGTAATGGTATGTCTTTATTATCCTTTTTTTTTATATATAATTTTGTTTAAAAAAAAATTGGGTTGTGATAAAATGTGCCATTCTGTATGTGATATATAATACAAACTGAACAAAGTAGGAAGAAGGTAAGAAAGTGTCTTTCAACAGAAATTGAAACACACCCTGTAAAAAGCTCTGTTTATCCGAACTTAAACTTTACATAATCAGTTGCACTTTTGCTGCTACGATTCTAATGCATTCATTTCATGTGTCTTTCAACCTTCAGGGAGATGTGATAAATGAGAGACGCTACTTCAGCCTTTGTCCAGCGAAAGAAGGGATATATTCAGTTGAGTATAATTCATCTCTGTCAACTTTACAAACACTCTCGATCTGTATATCAGTTATGGGATGCAGTGGATTATGAAGATGGAGGAAAGGGAGATACTTGAAGTTTTGAAAAGATATGTGTTTCACAGCAATTCAAACATGCTGTTTAATTGTTTTTTAATGCTTAGATTGCTTATTGAAAGTATTAGCTCACTAAATTTTATGCTATTTTTGAGGAGAAGTTAGGAGATGAAAGAAAAGGTGGCTGCTACGGTTGTAGATGTACCCGTTAGCAAAACAAACTACCCAGTGTTGGGTAGGCGAGCAGCAACAAAGATAGAGTTGCAGGAGGCATGGGGAGGTACGCGTTTTCTCACAAACCACAGCAAGCAACATCAATATTTGCAAGGATGACTCAGGTACTCTCTTCTTCTAATTACAATCCCGTTTACGTCATACATATTAGAATAGAAGGGTTTAGTAGATGCGGTTGGTTGGCCAATAGGTCAAAATGGATGAACTTGGTATGGGTCATGTTGGTTCGACACTTTGACCCAAATCACTTTGTGTCAACGCTGCAACTCAGCGCACCTGCTGTCTTACCTGCATATTGAGCAGTAGATTTCCCAGTTTCCGGTATGAATTCCTTTTAGCAAAAAAATGAAAATAAAATTGTAGAAGCCAATTTTGGTATACAGCTTGAACTCACAATCCCTTTGATGATTCAAAAACATATGGTTTCCTTCCATGGCGACTTTCCCTCTATCAAATGATTCCGAGACTACAATATATGTTTTAAACTTATAAATTTGGTTAAACCATTCTTTCCATATCAGTCCATCTACGTGTCATTAAGAAAGGCTTATTCGTGTAGCTCCATAAGATTATATTGTTTTTTAATATAGGAGCAGTTTCAAGCCGGCCGGAATCAACGCTAATGTGGTGGTTGCTAAGGACCGAAGCAATAAGTACAAGGTAATAATTTTTTTTTTACTTTCCCATTTATTGAGCACACTCCAACTTTATTCGACTTGATAATACATTTATTTTTGTTTTTTTCTTTCACGTAAAACTGTTGATATGATTTCTATATTTTCAGTTGTATTCGAAGTATGATAGTCTTATTGTGAATCAGTTACTTATTTTGGACAAATAATGATCATGTGTTTGGGAGCATGTATGATGGATTATCAGACGATGCTACTTATATTGACAACAATAAACTCTGTTTGCATTTAATTCTACTTGAATATCTTATGTGTATAATGGTTTGTGACCTTTATGCTTATTAGAGTTACTTTTTATTACATTTGAACATAATATTTATTGTGAAATAAGCTGTTTAGATTAATCCCAAACAACACTTTTGTATTCGAACATCCCACGGCGAATCGCGGGCTTAATTATTGAACATACATATATTTCCTAACACATAATAACACTCTAACGCAATATTGTCACTTTTTACCTCTTTTTTTAAGCTAACTTACGTATACAAACACCCTGCCGCAACGTGCGGGTTACCAACCTCGTATTAAACATAGACACCGGCTTATGATTTAATATTCTATTGTGTTTCCCCTACAACATATGTCTCTCAAAATGTTTTATTTTGTCCAATGTAACGTTTGAATATGTGATCAAAATGTTCCTACGTAATAATCTAAATGCTTTCTTTGTTTGCTATAGTGTTTATTCCAACAGTTAAACAAAAACCTAATATGACTAGATGTATTGATTGTTAGATAATAAATATCCACAAGCCCGTTGGGTGTCACCCGTTTAGTTAATAGGTTTAGGTTAGTTTTGTAGTCTATTTAATATTTTGTAATCTTCATTATTTTGTGAATCTGATAATATGGTTTTCAGTATTCCCTTTGTTTATACATGGTATCAAGAGCTATGAATTGAAGAAGAAGAAAGAAAAAAAGTTTCGTTTGGTTTTGCTATCGAAGATTCGTCTGAATTGGGATAGTTTGTTTTTGTTCTTGTCATTCCTTCGTTTGGTTTTGCTATCGAAGATTCGTCTGAATTGGGATAGTTTGTTTTTGCTCTTGTCATTCCTTCGTTCGACTTTAGATGAAATGAAGAATCGTTGGGAATAATAGTTTGACTAAAGATCTTAAACCAAGCAAATTTCGACATCTTTTTTCAATTCAATCAAATTCAAGATCTTAAACCAAGCAAGGAAGAAATTTGATCGTGTCAATTTTAATTTTACATTTACAACTATCAGATCCAACTCACACAAAGGATGTAACCCAAAAAAAGGGGACTTTTTATTTTGTTTCCCATATACCATAAGGCTGGTCACAGCCGGCTGAAAAATATTGATCGGTCAAGGGGAGCGACCGAGTGGGTTGTGAAGCTTCGGTTCAATATCGATCGGTCGCTAACCAAAACCAAAGTCGGTCTAATATTCGACCGAGTTTTAAACCATTCCAACCGTTGCAATTAAAAAAAAAAAAAAAAAAAAAAAAAAAAAAAAAAAAAAAAAAAACTTTTTCAACCTATAAATACCAACCTCAAACACACTTCTAAACACACAATTTCAAACACAATTCAAACAACTTCTCATCCATATTCAAACAACATTTCTATCAATACCTTAAAACACATTCTTTTAATTATGTCTTACGAGCTATTATTCGGTTCTTCGTCTTCCGACGATGATGAAGTTCTGAGTGAGTTTATGGAGTTCAGGAAGTTTGCTTGGAAAGATGTGGAACGGGCTTTTGGTGTATTGAAGAAGAAGTGGAAAATGCTTAAAGTTCCGGCTCGAGGGTTGTATAAAAAGGATCTCCAAGATATTATATATACATGTATCATATTACATAATATGATCATTCGACACAAGCAGCGGGCGATATGTCCTACATGGTTCGAAGATGAGGGCCATCGTGATCACGATCCCTTAAGAACGCATGAAGAATCGTTAGTAGTTACCCAGGAGCTTATGGACTCATCAACTCATCTAAACTTAAAATCTGATTTGATCGAACACATTTGGAGAAATCGTAAAAATCAAGTCGATCAAGGGAATGAAGATGAAGACGGTAGTGATGGTGACGATTAGGACGACGATGAAGAATTTTTGTAATGTTTTTATTGTTATTTGAATAATTTACTTAATGTTTTTAATGTTTAATTGAATAATATATGTAATGTTTTTATTTTTAATGAATTTTAAGTTTTTTTTTTTTTTTTTTTTAAATGTTTGATTAAAAAAAAAAAGTCGGTCATCGACTGTGGCACTTTGGTCATGTCTGGTCGCCGGAGAGAGAAAGCTAATGTGGCAGCCGGTGACCCAGGTCACTTTGGTCATCGACTGTGTCCAGCCTAACGCATGCTCGGTCAATTATGGAGATTATTTTGTCATTGCTTGACCGAACCAAAATTTTGTTATTTTATGTGAATGCAAATATATTGTGGGATATGTTTATGTGAATGCAATCAAATAATATAAATAATATGTTATCACAAAATATAGTTGAAACTAAGGGTTGGTTTGGTAGGACGGAATGAAATGTCAAATGAATGGAATAAACGACGTAATAGAATAATTGATGAAATGTAATGATTAGTTGCCATTATTAATCATGTTTGGTTGGTATGATATGACGTTACGGAATCGATAAGAAAAAAAAAAATATTAAAATGCCCATTGATAATAGGAAGTTTATTTAATGTGGTTAGTTAATGACGAACTTTTATGTAATTTTGATTCCATTACAAGATGGAATGAAAAAAATAAAGGACTATGATAGTTTTTTTGTGCAATGGGTCATTCCTTGTAATGAATCACTACATTATATAATTGTAAACAAATAAGATTTTTTTTATTGCATAATAATAATATTTTTCATTCCCACTTTGATTACATACCAAATACCAAGTAAGTAACGAGAAGAACAAAGGGTGTGTTTGGTAGCGAGAAATGGGGCCAAAGAAATGGAAATGACATCATATCTCGTGTTTGGTTAAGCAGAGAAATAAAAAGGTGGAGAATTGGAGATAATTGATAGAGAATTGGTAGTGTAATTTTTAAAGTTTCATTTCCTCACTTTTTGTTGGGAAATTGGAGAAATGAGATTATTTTGTAAGTTTTTTTTGTTTTTTTTTTTCATGATGTGCATTTTAGTTGCAAACCGATTTACGTAAATGTATTTTTTTATAAAAAAAATTAATAATTTTTTTAAAATAAATTTTTTATAAAATAAGTTTTTAAAAAAAATTAAAATTAATTTGTTATAAAAAAATAATTTAAAAAAATATATTTTTTTAAAATATATTTTTTATAGAATTGTTATTTAGAAAAAATAAAATTTTTTAATTAATTTTATAAAAAATAAAATTTTAAAATAAATTTTTTATAAAATAAGTTTTTAAAAAAAAATTAAAATTAATTTTTTATAAAAAAATAATTTAAAAAAATATATTTTTTTAAAATATATTTTTTTATAGAATTGTTATTTAGAAAAAATAAATTTTTTTAAATAATTTTTTTAATTAATTTTATAAAAAATAAATTTTAAAATAAATTAAAAAAATATTTTTTTTAAAAAAAATAAGTTTTTTTTTAAAAATAAAATAAAAAAAATAAAAAAAATAATTTAAAAAAAAATATTTTTTTTTAAATATATATTTTTTAGAATTGTTATTTAGAAAAAATATATATATTTTTTTAAAATCAATAAACAAAAGTTCTAATTCTTTCAATAAAATGTTTTTTTTTTTTTTTTTTTTTTTTTTTGCCAATTCTCGAGTTTATTTCTCATGTTACCAAACACTAGAATTGACTTTAAATTTCTCTACCCATTTCTATTCTCTGAATTCTATTCTCTACTTCATTTCTGATCTCTGAAATTCTCTCTACCAAACGTGCCCAAAGTATCTTGCATTGTTTTTGAAATTTGACATGTAGCATAAATGCATAATCCAATAGATTGCATATTATCTAAAACCCAGGGACCAAAAATGAAAATAAATTGAATTGAGGTCAACCCAGTTGCCCTCAAAAGACTTCCATTTTGAATGCATTCATTCATACCAACAGTACTTGACTCTCAAAAGACTTTCATCCATTGCTAATCTGTAAGTATTTCTAAACTCTAATCAATTACTTTTAATATTATCGATCCAAGTCATTTGTTTCATTTTGTTCTATGTCTGTATACAAATCTTTTTTTTTTTTTTTAATTAATATCATGCGTGGTTATTATTTCAAGGCAATAATATGATTATTTGATCCAATAGCATGAAGCATATAAACTAATATGATTAAGACTGAATTACACATTTTGGGTAGGTAGTCACAGGAAACATTTTATCTCCACAAAACCTATTAAATATAGAAAACGTGCCTAAATTTGAGATGTTGTAGTCGTCCCGTCACTATAATTAGTTATTTTTGTGTAGCTATCATTTTGAGACATTAAAATTGATTATTTCATCTATTGCACAAATGACCACATTTTAATAAATAAGATTAAATTGCAAAATCACACATTTAGTTTGTGTCTAGACTCTAGATGTTGTTGTCGTTCAATAACTTATTTTTGTGTTGCTATCATTTTAAGACAACGTATGAACCAGAGTCACATATTTAGTAGAAGGATTTTTTTTTTTTTTTTTTTTTTTTTTTTTTTTTTAATGAATTGCAACATATATACCTGTGGGTCTAAAAATCATACTTTTTAAATATAATTTGACCTATCAACATATCATGTGATGTTGTTTACATTATCTTAGTCATGGATTCTTGGTACTAATTATTATTGATAATGGCTACTGTTTCTGGTGATCTTTACTTCTGAACGCAGCTCGATAGCTCGTCATTGATAATGGCTGCCACGTCCATTCCTGATCGGTGGAAATATGATGTTTTTGTAAGTTTCAGAGGTGAAGATATCCGCAAAACCTTCATGGATCATATGTTCAATGATTTCAAGCAAAAAGGGATTCATGCTTTTAGAGATGATAGAGAATTGCCTAAAGGAGAAGAGATATCTCCTCATCTCTACAAAGCCATTGAAGAATCGAGATTTTTGATCGTTATCTTCTCCAAGAATTATGCTTCTTCAACATGGTGTCTGAGGGAACTTGTCAAAATACTTGAGTGCAAGAAGATTGAGAATCCAAAACATGAGGTTCGGATTATCTTTTATGATGCCAAGCCTGATGTTGTGAGGAAACAAAAAAGAAGTTACGCAGAAGCGTTCCACAACCATGAAGTTTCAAATAGTACAGAGGTGGGTAAATGGAAAGAAGCTTTATCCATGGCGGCTAACTTATCTGGATGGGATCTCCAAGACATGACAAATGGGTAAATTTCTTTTTTTTTTAGAACAGACAAATGGGTAAATTTCTTGTATCGTGCAGTTATTTTTATGTTGGTTGTTTACTCACAAACATCTTTATTACTAAAGATTAACACTATTTTTTTTTTCTTTCTCTCTTTTATGGTTAACAGGTATGAGTACAAGTTCATCAATTGCATCTCCAAAGACATACTCAAAAAATTATGTGACGGGCCCTTGCATGTTGGTGAAAACCTGGTTGGCATAGATTTCCATTTCGACAGATTAGGCTTGTCACGCTTCATTGGGTCACATAAGGTTAACATGATTGGAATATGTGGTATAAGTGGAATAGGAAAGACGACCCTTGCCAAAGCTATATATAACTTAGTGTATGCCCACTTTGAAGGAAGTTGCTTTTGTGAAGATGTCAAAGAAGTCGAAGAAAAACAAAGCCTAACTCAAGTTCAGATGCAAATGATTGGTAAGATTCTGAAAACAGATGATCTGAAGATATCAAGTGTTGGAGAAGGTTCTATGGTAATAAAGCAAAGGATGGCATGTAAGCGGATCCTGCTTGTTTTGGATGATGTGAATAACGTAGAGCAGTTAGAAGCACTAGCAGGTTCACGTGATTGGTTTTATCCTGGAAGTTTTATTGTTTTCACTGGTAAAGACAAACAATTGCTAAGATCTCATAATGTGGATGGTATTTATGATATGGAGACTTTAGATGATCACAAAGCTCTTGAGCTCTTTAGTTTATATGCATTTGGAAAATTGGAACCTTTAGAAGATTTCAAAGAGCTTGCTTCCCAAGTTTTGATACATTTGCAAGGTCACCCGTTGGCTCTCAAAGTTTTTGGTCGACTATTGTATGATAAGTCTGAGTATGTTTGGAAAAGCGAGTTGTATAGACTCCAAACATATCCTAATTCAGATATCCTAAAAAAACTTCGACCAAGTTTTGATAGCTTGGCATCTGATCAGAAACGAATGTTTCTTGACATTGCATGTGCCTTCATTGGGGAATATAAAGATTTTGCTGCAAGTGTACTAGACAGCAGCAACTCTTCTGCAAATGCTATTATTGAAGTTCTAGTTGATAAGTGCCTAATAACAGTATCTGCAAGTAATACGTGTCTACAAATGCATGAATTGATTCAATGCATGGCAAGGGAAATTATACGTGAAGAATTCAGCATGCCTGGGAATCACAGCAGAAGATTGTGGATTTCATCAGAGGACGATATACTGAATGTAAACAAGGTATTAAGTGGCATATGATTCCTTTTTCAACATAAACATTACATTTGAGAGTAAGCAATTGCCTTGCTGTTGTTGTTGTTGTTGTTGTTTTTTTTTTTTTTTTTTTTTTTTTTTTTTTTTTTTCTAATAAAAGCAAGTACAATCTGATGATCGGTTATTTGTATCTAGGTAGCGGAAGAAGTTGAAGTTCTAGTCCTTTTGCTAAAGAAAAGCTGTCAAAATATTCCCATAGATGGACAAGCTCTTACACGTATGAAAAACTTGCGGATACTTAAAATATGCTTTCCTAAAGTCGAAGGACATTGGCAGCCATTTGCAGTAAACTTCTCTGGAAGACTGGATTTGTTGTCCAATAAATTAAGGTTGCTTTATTGGCATGGATTGCCTTTAGAGTCATTACCTTCAGATTTCTATCCACAAAACATTGTGGCCATTGACCTCTCTTACAGCAACATAAAACAACTTTGGACAACACCTAAGGTATTTCCTTGTACACACGTGTTTTCCTATTTGATACCTAATGATCCGAGAACTTATCTTCTTTTTTGTTCTATCGATGTCAGTGCTTTAGAAGGTTGAAAGTAATGAAGTTAAGGTACTGTTGTAACCTAACAACCACCCCTGACTTCTCGGAGATTACAAATCTCGAAGAGCTAGATCTTGAAGGTTGTGTGAATTTGGTTAGCGTTCACCCCTCAATTGGAATGCTCAAGAGGCTTGCTGTGTTAAATCTGAGAGACTGCAAAAGGCTTCAGAATTTTGCAGGTAGAGTGGAAACGGATGCCATTACACAACTTCCTTCTTTTGTATCCTCTCTAATAAACCTTGAATCATTGTCATTCGGTGGCCAAGGGAGGATTCAACCTAGATGGTGGACTTCAATCACTGCTCCTTTTGGTTTACTAAGTAAAAAACCACATCCCCAAAGATCAGTATGGTCATCATTGGAAGGTTTACATATGTTAAAGAAACTGAATTTAAGCTACTGCAATTTAGAGCAAGTGCCTGAGAGCATTGGAGACTTATCATGTCTAAAAGGATCTATACTTGGAAGGGAACAATTTTACTAGCTTGCCTGGAAGTTTTAGTCAACTTTCTCATCTTAAAGAGCTTAGACTTGATGGTTGCAAGAAGCTGGAAGTGTTGCTCGAACTTCCACATAGCCTAGATTATCTTTATGCATCTGATTGCACATCCTTAAGAGAAGTGGCGGAATCATCTAAAGACCCATTCAGTTATGGGAAAAATGATTTCAGAAATTGTCCAAAGCTGTTTAAGAATGTTACCGTTGATAGCGAGGGGTCTACATCGAAGACTCAGTGTCTTGACTCATCTATAACTTCCCAAGGCTCTATTCACCAGCTTTCTGCTTACCTTGGGTATTTGGGTTTCCCGACTAACATATGCGAATTCTTCAAGCAAGTCATTAGCTTTTCTTTTTTAGATATAGTATACCATGGGAATAGCATTCCAGAGTGGTTTACAAATAGAAGTACTGGAAATCATGCTGTAAAGGTTGAATTACCATCAGATTGGTGTTATGATAAGTTTAGGGGATATGGAATTTGTGTTGTTTTTAAGAGAAAAAAGCCTTTCAATGGCAGGTTGAAATAACTCTGTAAAGAACTTTGATGGAGCTTCTCTGTACTCAAACGATTGCATTCCACCTTCAATTCAGCGTTATTTGAAGAATGAGGTGATAGGAATCCAAGATTCATATCTGATATGGTTGCATTATATGGTGGATAATAAAGAAATTGTTGCGGTGAAGAAAGCAAAGAATTTTGTTACATTTAGTTTCTTCCAAGAGAATAATGAAGATGTTGAGGTGAAGGAGTGTGGTGTTAGAGTTGTTTATGATGAAGAGAATAATGAAAACGTCACAAACTTTAGTATGTTGCAAGACCTCCCAACTCCATCTGGTGGGGCCATGAACTATTGGGTGCGTAATAGAAGTATTGACTGGTCGTGGTAGTCCAAGAACAAAAGCATTTGTAATTTATATTTGTTAGCACTGTTTAGACAAATTCCTCCTCAATATACTTTAACAGCAATTACAAGTTTGATTTATTAATCGTAAATGTTAAACATTATTTTTTTGTTAATATTTTGAAGTTAAAAATCACCCACCAGGCGTTTGATGAAATGCATATGAGTAGAATTCATCATACAACCTTGTTTATAAAATGAAGTAGCAATATGTAGTAGAGATTATAAAAAAGTAAAATTCTATCTTTTTTCCTCATCACTTTATCAAATAACTCCACTCTTCTATAAGAAAAATCCAACATCCAACATCATTTAAATATGTTTTCAAAATTTTCAACACTCTTCTATAATAAAAAACCATCATCATTTAAATACACTTTTTAAAATTTTCAACACTCTATCTAGTAAGAGCCCTCGATACCGTGGCTGTTGGCTTAAGCCATGAGCTTTGGCGCGAGATATCACACCGGAGGTCGGCCGGTGGGTTGTGGCGCCATAGCCACCAGCTCACGCCAAAGGGCTTTATTTTTATTTTTTTTTTTTAATTATTTTTTTAAGAATCTAATTTTTTTATTAATGAGTATTTAATTTTATTTAAATGTGTTATTTGATTTAAATAAATAAAAAAAATAGAAACTATAGGGTCGAGAGGTGTATCATGGCATCATATTTTGGTGTGATATGAGATAGAAAAAGGTGTTGGGGTGGCGCTATTTTTTCTGCGGCACCACTCCACAACACCAAATTATACCTTATGCTCTTAGAAAGAGTACATCCAATCTTAAAATATATATATATATATATATATATATATATATATATATATATATATATATATATAACCAAGCACACCTTTATAGTTCAGGATACTTTTCGTCATACTTTTAACCATATAAAGACAATTTATAACGATAGTTTTATTTGACAATGATAGTTTGTGTCGTAAATTTTCGTTTAATTATATACCGTTAAAGATAAATAATAGAAAAATTACCAACAAGGGTATTTTTTGGATGAGGTTTTCAGTGGGTAATTTTAAAAAGACTAACCAAACTCCAAAGAGTTAGAATAACACTCACCTGATTATTCTACTAGACGGCCCACTAATATTTTACACGTATCCATAGCTAATCACCTTTTTTTTTCTTTTTTTTTTAATTTAATTAAATTGTTAGTTGCATAGTTGAACTAAAGGAAAGTTGTCATGTGTTCGAGCACTTAAGCAAATAGGGCAGGAATATCTATCAGTCGAACAAATTACAAGTCTTTTAGAGATATGAATACATAAAAGAAATTATTTGACAATAACATGTGTCACAATATTAGTAGTCGCACAACAATATAAATAGTTGTAAGACCATGCGTAATAGATGGTGTCCACCTTGGCATGCAAGATGCGTCCTACACTATTAAGGGACCGCGGTCATGGATCAAACAAGGGATAACTCGGTCGTCCGTCGACGACCGAGTCTTGTAACTTGTGTGTAGGGGTGAGCATCGGGCCGGTCCCGTCCCGTCCCGACCCGATACCGACAATCCCGACTCCCGATTTCGCCGGAAAACCAAACCGACTCCCGACCCGAATACAGTCGGTTCGGTATCGGGACAGTCCCGACAGCTCGGGATCGGTCAGATTTCTCGGTTTTCTTTGTTGTTTTTCGGTTTCCATCCCGTCCCGACTCCCGATTTCGCCGGAAAACCAAACCGACTCCCGACCCGAGTGTGCTCGGTTCGATATCGGGACGGCCGGGACTGGTCGGAAATGGGACGGTTATCGAGTGTCGGTCGGGATTGCTCAGCCTTACTTGTGTGTGTGAGTGTTTTTAGTAAATGGTTTTTGTGGGGTATATTTGTGTTTATATGTGGTAATCGTAGTCGGCTTATTACACTAAGTTGATTATGAAGTTAGTTATAGAAAGAAAAACTGAGTTGACGTTGATGTGCCAGTAATGACAGCGGTCACAGGCTCCTTTGTTACACTTGGTATTAAAAGGCAACAAATAATAAATAGAGTTATCCATGGCTTAAAAATGGAGGGACTATTATTATGGTACAAGTAAACTAAAGTGGATAGCTTTGTTTTTGAGGCTCTTGTCTTTTTATTTCATCACATGGCCATGCCAATGGCTTCTTCTTCTTCTTCTTCTTCTTATTTGCTGAAAACAAGTCACGAAAATCCTCAAATTTCCTCTTCTTACAAACCCATTGTAAATTATCATCATCATGAAAATAAAAATGAAGCAGCAATACCCATTTCAGTTTCAAGAAGAGCAGCAATTTTGATATCATCAACTGTCATTCCATTGTTTTTAACTCCTCAAGAATCTTTGGCTAGAGAAAGGCGTAATAGACAGATTATTCCTCTTGAAGATTATAAAACTACATGTAATTACTACTTTATTACATTTCAGCTTATTATTATTTATCATATATAAATGTATCCCATTTTGTTTTCTTATTTTTTGTCTTAGATTCTGTATTGAAACCGTATTCAAGGATACGAGATTACGGAATGTGGTGCATCATGTGGGCTGTTTATTTATGTTGTGATAGTGCTAATATGATACTCAACATAATCAGCTGTAACAAAATGTGGTGCACAAGATGGTGTTTTATAGATTGAAGTTTTATTACTCCTTTCCTCGTTAGTCGTTTAGTGAATGTTATTGATGATTTTTTAAGGCCAATCATCTGAATTTTTAAGGCCAACCATCATATATTGGAAATCAATATGTGAATAATGTTGACTTTTGTAGTAAGTAAATAGTCTTCTTTAGAATTCAGAAGCTAGTCAAGCGACATTATATGTTCCTGTTACATGTATTGCGAATCGTGTTTTGACTAATGCTTTATATGTAATGTGAAATGATGTCATTTCATCCCTTTAAAATTGAATAAACCGATGGATTTAGGATTCTAAAAGTGGATAGTTGAAGCGGTAAGTCCAATGCAAGTTTAGGTGTGTGTTTGGAACTTTGGATATGCGTACTAAAGCTGTTTACTGTGTCGAGCATTCATTTTTCATGTGAAATTTGACTGCGATTGTGTTTTTCTTGGGTACTTGGTCCGGGTTGAAACACAATTTATTTAGCACAGATCAAAACAGGCCAGGCTAACTAATAGCTTGTTTTGGGTTGGGGTCTCATTACCAGTATATTGGCTTGTGTACCTTTTGTGCAGGTGCACTTTGATTGTGTTTATAACAAAATTACAGCAGTTTCAAGCAGGGAGTCTAAAATTTTAGCTGGAAACCGTACCATCGCACAGGTTTGTTTCTAATTTCTTTATTCACTCTTAATGCAGACAATACATTTTGACTTTTCTGTTAAAAATTATAATCACTTCTACCCGAACACTCCAAAACCAATAATGGCGACTTTGAGTTGCAATAATCTGCTTAAATGCACATCCAAACACCCCCAATGTAAGAGTTCTCACTTGACAGTTGACACTTAAAGTCAAATGTGAAGATTCTTTTGGGTTATGACGATGGGCGTATCATTATTTTTCTGCACAAGTTTGTAAACGCTTCCCTAGTTCACATAATCATAAAAATGATGATTTAACTTTATATATACTGTTGACATTGTGATTATGACCTTAAGTAGCCTTACGAGGAGGGTGATAGTTTGGTATCCTGACATGTTTCCTTTTTATGATCTTAAGGGGGGGGGGGGGGGGGGGGGGGGGGGGGGGGGGGGGGGGGGGGGGGGGGGGGGGGGGGGGGGGGGGGGGGGGGGGGGGGGGGGGGGGGGGGAATATTTGATGAGATCAAATAGTCATGATATTTTAGTGTCAATTTCCCCTATTATGCTCATCATTTGTATCATTATACTTGGATATATGCTTTTATTTCTTTATATTTCATTTCCAGGTTATATATGAGCATAGGACAAAGAGTAGCGGAATTGGAAGATTATTAACAAAAATATATACAAGTATGCTGACCATAAGAAGTTATGGCGTAACATCCACTCTCACTTACGCCGTAACTATAAATTATACTAGAAGACCAAAGTCAACGGAGCTCAAGATTATCTGGCAAGGTGACACATGTCATATGATGTGACATGGTGATGTGCCAAGGTGACACATGTCACTCTCACAATCCTTCCTACACTTTTTATTATAAGGGACTTTTTAAAATAACCCTACCCTATATAATGTAGTTATTTATTGAGTATGGATAGTCGCATCATTGTAGAGCACTAATATGTTATTGAGCTTATTGGTCTAGAATCGAGGGGACTACCTCGATCATATTCGATTGAAGATATGAGTTAGTGGCTAATCTACACCAACTTGTTTGATGAAGACCAAGTTAGTGCGCACATCATGGCGTCCGTTAATGGCATACTAACTTGTTGTATGATGGTCTCGTTTTCGCATCTTGAAGCTTGGACATTGGATGAACGGCGGGCGGTGACGACTTGGTTGTAGGTTTAGGCTATTTGCTTGTTTTAATTTTTCACCATTTACGTGTATCCCATGTCTTATCCTACCCTTTAGTCGTGAATCATACTTAGGTGAGGGATTTGAGCAGTCATTGGTGTCTTGGCCATGGATTTGGTCATGTATCAATGGTCTTTGTCGCCTTCGCCATAGTATGTTAGTAATGACAATTCACCCTATCCTTATAAATTGTTCACCCAACATTGCCTTTAAAGATTGTCTTGACCTTAGCTCTAGTGGTGGAGATTTGTGTAACCGCCAAGCCTATGATAGAATACGTTCTATGACTGAGCAATGAGTGATCACCCCGAAATTGACACTTAGATTAGGGAGAGTATGAGTATTTTGTTTCCTATTTCGTGAGGTGTTCGACTTTGATAAATTCTAGCATAGGAAGTTTTTAACCTCACATTTTCAAAGTTATTTGGGAGATATCTTTTTGAAAACGATTCTAATAAGGTCAACTTGAGAAAAAGTAGAGTTTAAGTGGGGGGATATTTGATGAGATCAAATAGTCCTGATATTTTAGTATCAATTTCCCCTATTATGCTCATCATTTGTATCATTATACTTGGATATATGCTTTTATTTCTTTATATTTCATTTCCAGGTTATATATGAGCATAGGACAAAGAGACGCGGAATTGGAAGATCATTAACAAAAATATATACAAGTATGCTGACCATAAGAAGTTACGGCGTAACATCCACTCTCACTTACGCCGTAACTATAAATTATACTAGAAGACCAAAGTCAACGCAGCTCAAGGTTACGGCGTAACCTCGCACTTATAGTTACGCCGTAGTAATCCAATGACTTAGAAGAATTTTCTGGTCAAGAAGATTACGCCGTAACCCATTCACAAGGTTATGGCGTAAATATCACATCATGAAGATTACGTCGTAACCCATTTCAAGGTTACGACGTAAATTACACTGCATGAAGATTACGGCGTAACCAAATCTATAGGTTACGCCGTAACTTAGTCGAGCCCTATAAATACAAACCCTAAATCCGCATTTCAGAGAGCTTTCATACCACACCACTTCAGAGGACGAAGAAGGGTTTCAAAGGGGCAAGTTGCAGCAGCATATCTGTTAGATCGTTGTAAGCTCAGGTTGTTTAGACCTTATATCTAGGATAAACAATAACATTGATAACTTGGATTGCACAGCGGAATAAACATAAACATCAATGTTATTAACAAGGTTTCTTCATCATTATCTTCAATATAACAATTACATTCACACCTAGCCCCAATTCTACATGATCAATTGTAGAACGGTTACTCAACAATAACAGGGATCAAAGATCCTTGAGGCTAAACTAATCTAACTCTAGACATCTAGGCGTTTACAAGAACCCACGCCTAGAACACACACATTTCTAGTCGACTACATCTTTACTTGTGCACACACAAAACCTAGACCCTGTATCTCTTTATATAATAGAGACATCTAGGGTTTACAAAGGACTCATAACTATATTAGGAATGTAAATCTTCCTAATCTTTTAACATTATCTTCTAGAGAATCTTTTGTAATCTTCCGTTTTTTGTAGAATTCCCTCCTTGTCATTTAAGTCCTTGTAGTTTCATATTTGCTTCATTCTTCTTTTATTGTTTTCTATTATCAACTCAATATAATTCCCAACAATATCAAGCATCTTGCAAGGGAGAATTCACGCCAATACTACATAAGTTTTAGCATTCTACGTATCAAACATTATCGTTTAATTTTATGCCTTCCATTACTATGTTAAACATTGAATTTGCTGTAATGTTTAGTATGATTGGCTAAACACCTTTGGTGTTAGCCTAGTTATGAAACTATTATTGCTTTGATTATGTTTTCTCGCTTTCTTTATTGCTTCTAAGTGCATGTTTTCTAGCTTTATTCGTAGAACCTCTTGTTTTGGTAGCATTGATGTGTGGTAGTATCTAGGAAGTTAGGAGAATTGACCAAAGGACCCTAGCTGAGTAGGTTGCGAGGATTGGTAAGAATTGACCAAAGGACTACCAAACCCCTTGTGCGCGAATTGACCAAAGGATCACCTTCCACATGGATATGCTTAAGAAGTTAGAGGGAACCTAAGTTCCGAGAGGTCGGGTTTCGTTAGAATAAAGTCTAGATTGCAGTTGGTACTTAATGACTTAGCATAGATTATCCACGACCTATGTCGATATAAAGGTCTTGACATTTGAGATGGAGTAGGAGTTTATGCAACATAGGCTAGACAAATTGACCAAAGGAGTATAGTGACTTTTACCCCCACCTGAAGCAATAGAAGGCACTATTAAGAAAATTTAATCATTGCATAATAAGATTAGTAACTAGGCTAACACATTTCTCCCTACTGATTTCATCTTATTTAATTTCGCGTTTTGTTATTTCATTTCTTTAGTTTAAATAATTATTCAATCCAAAACTCCTTTAAAATTTGTGACATTAAACTTAAATTAGGATCCGCACTCATAGCTCTTGGGACGACCTCGACTTTACCGATTACTACACTACTCACGACCGGGTACACTGCCCGTTAGTGCATTAGGTAGACGAGAAAATATAAATATTAAAACCTGGTCAGAAATCCTGCATCAGTTCCCCCTGGCGAAAAAAGTGTAGTGTAAATTTTCTAAAATATCTAGAAATTTGTAATTTGCGCCCCCCCCCCCCCCCCCCCCCAGAACCAATTTATAGTGTAGTTTCTAAAAATTATAAATGTGACCTCTCGAGCAAACTTTTATGGCTCCGCCCCTGACTGTGTCATAAGAAGTTTCTTAAGGATCATTAAGGGGTAATTAAAGTCTAAACACTTTGCTCACTTTTAAGCAATTTTAAGTTTCGAAGATTTGAGTTTAAAGTCTTTATAAATAACTAGCACGGTACCCGCGCGTTGCGGCGGCGGGTACCCCGAAATAAAATTTTCCGGTGAATCATGTATTTTAGTTTATTATGTTCCTTTTGACAATAAATTTACGGATATCAAAAATTTTGTTTAGCCCGTGCCCGTTCGGGCTCGAGCCCGTAGCCCGTTCGGGCTTGAATATTTTTGTATAATGTGCTTTATTATTTGTATTAGTGACATTTAATGCAGGAATTGTGTTTAAATTGGTTGTACAATATGCTTGATAATTTGTATTTCTTATGTTATGGGTGTTTTAATAATTGCATTAATTGTATTTATTGACCAATTAATTAATTGACTATATTAAATATCTTGATCACATTAATAGTTCTTTGTATTTTGTACATTAAGCTTTTAGATTTGTAAGTTATGTAGTAGAGAAATTATGTGCAAGCTATTTGATTTCTATAATAAGCAAGCTAAATTTTTAAGTATTTCTATTTAAAAAATGCTTTAATCAATTATAAGACAGTAAGATAATAGTAAAGGTATACAATGCTCTTTTTCAACAGTTTTTTATATTGATTTGCTATGTTCATTTTTCTAGGTGTACCTACACTTATCTTATGTGTTCATTGATGCGAGTGTGGGCTTTATATTTAAAGGTATCTTGATTCTGAAATGTTTGATTGTTCACGTAATAAACTTTTCCCCCAACTTATTAATAAAGGTTGATTGATTTTTCGTTAACAACACATTGTGTGTTATTTGAACTAAGAGGGTGTTTAATGAGTGGCTCAGTAAAGTGATATAACGAACAAATAGTGTTTTTTTCTTTAGGCTACACACACTAATGAGGATTGATCTCTCTCATTTTATCTGCCACATCAGCTTTCTCTCTCCGACGATCTTCAGACGATTGGTTGCCATAGTAAGGGGGACCTTCATTTTTTTAATATATATATATATATTTAAGAAAAAAACATTTTTAACAACAAACTTAAATTTCATTAATAATTCAAACCTTTCATAATAATTCAAATAAAATTAAAATATTACTATAGATGCACTCCCACATCCAAAAAAATGGGGCGATCAATGCATCCTTAAACACTTGGAAGAAATAATTCATTTTCCCCAACCTCCACTTGCACCATCACCATCATCGTCGAGCACTGTCACCGTCATCGTGGACAACCACCGCCGTCGCGCACTACCACCACTGCAGCGCACCACCGCCGTTGCACACCACCTCTATCGACATTGTTAGCAATTGAAGGTATGAAGAATTGATCGACTGATTCACTTATTTAACTCCATCACGATTAATTTAATATTATGATGAATATTTTTACTAGATAGATAATATCGTTAGGTTTTGGTATAATGTCATCCTACTAGAATGATAGAGTGTGAGAATTTTTTTGCTGAATTGGTTCATTAACCACTATTAAATTAGATGCATGAAAGGTGTTTGATGAAATGCCTAAGAGAGAATATTAGCATTCGATGATTGTTAGCTAAAAACTTAATATGGACCTTTACCATGACTATTGATTTGACAACGCCATATGATGGGCAGCATTGTTTAGACAGTTTGGTAATAGGATTTTACGTTTTATTTTTTGCCATAAAACATATGTGAGTGAGCTTGAAAATGGATTCCTAATTTCAAGACGCAGAGTGAATATTGTAGCATGATATAAACAAGTGTAAAATAAGGTCCAATCTAAGTATGCCTTGAACAAAATGTAGGCTACTTCCTAGTTCGTATCTTCTCCGATAAACCCCTTGACAATGTGGAGCTTCTTCAGAAAAGTTTGATTGCATTTCAAATCATTGTAGATTTTAGGAATTTACATAATATAGTTGATACTTGTGATACTGTAGAGCTTGAGCTTCTTGATGTTATCACCTTTCTAGCATAAAAGAGGGACCTAAAATTGGAAGTCAATAAACAGTCTCAATAGTCCCTAACCTATTTTAAGACCTTAGCCAATATGTGAATGATGTATGTTATCTTGTTTACATAATCTAGTTGATACTGCAATTCGCTTGAAGTGTATTTCCCAAATCTACTTGTAAGAAGCCAAACTAGCGGCACTCATTTGTGTATAGTTGGAGATGCATTTGGTTGGCACTAGCCTTTATTCGGTGAAGCGAAATTGGTAGGCAGATTAAGATATAAACTATTTACTACTCGTACCATAGTATCTTAGTTTTTTCTTTTTCTGCAAGTGCTAAATTATGGGGCAGTCATCTGTATCGATCTATGGTGTACCATTTCTCGTGTTAAAAGCATAATTGATAAGCATTGCAACAATTGTATCTGTAGTGTTCTAAAAAGATTAGTCCTAGCTGCTAGAAAGATTAGTCCTGGCTGCTGTCACATGTGCTACATTTAGCACGAAAGGAACTTTAGGATATTTGTATCTGGTAATCAGCGTTATAATAGTATAGCAGTATCTCGAATGGTGTTATAGGCAGTGTAGTGAATAAGAGTTCAGCTTGTTTTTTATTTCTATTATTTGAGGTCAAAATTAGGAGTCATGGGAATAAAGAATGATTTGAGGAGTGTTATATATATCAGTTATCATAGTCCAGAAATATACAGTACTCTAAAAAAGGATTCACCATAATCTGTGAGATTCGTGAGTTTCACCCCTCTTCAATCACCATCTAAGCAGGTACTTGAAAAGCTTCTTTTAGTCACTACCTTAATTCGTTCGTTCATGATTTACTTCAATTTGATTATTTCTTCAGGATATAAACTTGATTTTACATGAATGAATTCAAGGACCCAAATTAAAGTATGATTTTGGATGTCTATTTTCTTGATTTTGTTTGTAATTGATATTTGTCATATGTCAAAAGTGTTACTGTCAATTTTGTTGATTCTTAGGTTTGATTATAAAATTATTGGCATCCATTCACCCAAACACAGTAAAGACAGATTGTTAGTAAATATGTTGGTAGTATTAGGTGTTACATGTACAAAAGTCAAAACACCCAAAAGTTACCCATTTTAGACAACTGAAACAACTGAGGCATCTCAGGTTTTAAAACATTGATGTTACGGTCAATTTTAACTTTCAAAATATACAACTTTGTGTTGTATGACAGGGAACTGTTAAAAACCTTTTTGAACGTTTAGTGTATACAACTGAAAATTTGTCCGCAATGAGCTTTGGGCCCTTTTATATTGCTACTTGAAGTGACGTTTAACTTTTACGCTTTTTATACTCACAAATATAAGCTACGTTGCTAACCAATTTTATAAAACAAACAGCATATAATTTTTTAAAATATACCCATAGTAAATAACTAGATAAGCCAAACAAGTTGCAAATCTGTCTTTGATAACTCGGGCGTAGCAAAAATACAAAATGAAGTGATTAAAATGGTACAAATGTAAAAGTTGACACTTTGTGAATATAAAAAAACCTATTCTTTTTCTAAATTTTCACTTATGATGTTTCTATATCATAAAAATGACAGTTGACGAGTACTTTTTTATATAGAATATTGACATTGTTGATAGATAACAATCGGATATGGTTGACATGATAACCATATTAATGTTTTGCTTTTGATGCCAGTGTCTCTTGGGGTCCCAAATTTTAGTGTTATTTCTGTTCAAGTGTTGAAATCGGGTGGCACTTTTAATATTTGATTTGTAAATCCCGCCATATTGTTTATTGTGGCACCACTGATTGGTTGATAGTGGGACTACTATTTCATTCTTAACATCTCAGAGTAAACTAATAAGGTTTTACATGTTAACATTGTTCAGACAGTGTGAGTCTTCATTTCAGATGTACACGGCTTAATGGATGTTTTCATGTGACTATTTCAGACCCTCATTCAGTAGCCATGTGATAAGGTATTTATGTTGATTTGTTGATGTCATTTGGATTTAGTCGGATATGTTATTGGGTTAAAAAGTTATGAATTTTATGTGAAATAGTTAAAATGGTGAAGTGGTTATGGATATTTGATGTTGTTGTTTGAGGTAAATGATTCACATTGTGGTTTTTGGTAATTAAATTAGGGATCTTTCAAGTGGAATAGTGGTTTCGGGTTTGGATGTTGTAAGAAATATGGAATTTGGTTTCTTATATCTTTTAGAGAGTATGGATTAAAACTGATTATTTGCTCATTTTACTATAAAACACGCACTTAAAATCTGATTTTAAGCAGATAAGCACTTTTAATAAGCAATCCCAAACACTCCCTTAGGTTTTTTCTATTCATATAATTAGTTCAAATTAGTTTCATTTAATATTAATATACACATGGTCAAATGGTTGTGTTGTGTCATACGTAAGCTGGTCAATGTTGGTCAAATGGTTGTGTCATAACAACCAAACAACCAAAAATGTTTATGAGTTTATCTGATGTAATTTTAAGCTTATTGTTGAATATATATTGTATTTATCTATAAGATAAGCATTAAAAATTCTTAAGCATATCTATTAGTATAATTATACACAAACTTGGACGACCCTAAAGTCTATAATTACTCAAACAAATCATCAGTTTCTTCAATTCCATTATAATTTTCCCTATTTTTTGTAACAGGTTTCATAATTGTCATATCTTTTAAGTTGCAAATTCATCACCTTGAAATATATATTTTTAGTTGTTTTTTAATTTTTATTTTCTTTAGCAGGCAGTTGAACCCGAGCTGGAACCTCATGCACTCTGTAAAATTGGTGCAAAAAGGAGCCTGCAATCTCACGTTGCCTGCTAGGTGATAACAGGTGTGATATCTATCTGGACTAAAGTATAAAGTAAACATCTTGAGTACATACGCATTAAAATATATTTAAACATCTGTACGAGATACTAAACTAAAACTGATGAATACTTACATCGTAGATATCTATATGGACTAAGGTAAAGGCAGTTAACAAAACTGCGTGAATGGAGATGGCAACATCATTTTGTGGCTACAAGTATCATCTGCATATACAAGTAGGTTAACCTTATACATATTAACAACTGATTAAGTAACTTGGCCAAGATATTTAAGGAACAATGGGATTATAGGAACATGGGGGCCATAACAAGGCCACGAAAAGTTCTGGACATACTGTACCAGGTCACAAAAGCAAACATTTTCCATCGTCATTCATAACAGCCATTCTTTAGGGTTAAAAATACAGATTTATTTGTTTTGTATTTCAATACAGCAGATATATAGTTTGGAGTGTTTTCCTGTTTGGATGCAAGAAAACTGCTTATGATTATTCGCTTGTGTGTTTGATTAGAACTTTGGAAACATGGTTTTCCAGTTTCACATTTGTTGTTTGTAAGTCGAAAGAAGGAAAATGAATTGCCTATTTGATTTTATACATTTAACTAATCTCAGTTACTTAAAGAAAGTTAGGTGTGTTAATGTTTTTATGGTTAGGATGTTTATATTGTATATATTAATTTTAGTCCAAATTCACAAATTAGTGATACGAGATTAAGGTGGCGATTGTGTTAGCTTAGATGTTGGGTTTATGAGCTTAAGTGAAAGTTGAAAAGTTAATAAGTTCATTTTTTTTTTGTCGCCATATGTATTGTGTTCCACAATGTTCTTATAGTCGCCATATGTATTGTTCACCAAAAAGTTGCCTCGGACAAGTCTTTCCTACAAGAATACAACATTTGAATGATACGAACTTATATATATTTACAGATGGTAAATTGACTAGATCAGATAAGAATGAAAATATGGCTTGCCTGTTCAATTTTAGAGAACTCTGCTAATAAGTCCTTAGGAATGGACCAATTGCACTCTTGGGAAGAACACTATGAGACCCATCTGCAAGCCCCAACGGAGTGCAACTAGCACCGGAGGATTTTATCCCCAAGTAAAAAATAATAACCCTGCCCCCTCCAATGGTTAATTCCGTCATTGTCAATTCACAAGATATGCTCTCAGGTTTCTCTGTTCCGTTATATCATATGTATTTATCACTTTATCTTTGCTATATTATTTGATTTACTTTATGTTGTCACCAATTAATCGTTGCATATTCAAGTTGAAGCAAATCTTATAGGATAAGGGCATGTTTGAGATTGCTCAATTATTTCCCTTTTTATCACAGGTAAGCAATCCCAAACACTCATTTGAAACTGTTTATCCAAAAGCAAAGTCACTTGAAATTAAGCACTTAAATATTTTAATAAGTTATCCAAACACATCCTAAAATGGGAAAGTTAGTAATAGCATAGAACACCAGTTATCTATATGAATCTACATGCTTAAGTTTGCATAACCTTATGTTATTCTATACAAGTTGCTCTTTTTTTTGACCTTTTTGTCGTGATCTGTAGCATCGGCTGATGATTCAGGAAGCATTTAACAGGTATTTATACTAAACTTAACAAATAAATAGATATCTAATAAAAGATCATATAACAATATTTAATGATATATCCTTACTCATCCGAGTCTTCAAGAGATGTTTGGAATTGCTTATTTAACCTGCTTTATTGCGTTTTGATATGGCAGATTGCAAATGGCTAAATCTTTTGGATGCATGGACGAGGAAAGCTAATGTTGTCCGTTAATTGTCTGCAGACAAATCACGAGCTTTCATCTTGGGAGATCTCAAAATAGCTCAAACAAAGAATACAAGTGTTTATCAAAAGGTAAAGTTTGTTATCTTGATGCCCACCCGTTGTTTTATTACTTCTATATGGACACACTGAGAATATATAAAGATTTCAACTTTTATATGAAAATGTGACTGCCACTCAATCTAAAAGTCTCCATTTATTTGTTTAAATCAGGAGAGATATCATTCTTATGATTATGTGTTCTTAACAAAACTAAACAGGTACTTGGGTTTTTGGTATTGCTTTGTGATAACAGATTCAAGTGGTCCATATGCACCTACAACTGGTATCACAGTAGTCCCCAGCCGTATAAAAGTGAAAAAAAGGTATGAATCCTCAGGCCAGAACATGTTCTAATGACACTAAAGTCTGAACTTCTTGCAGAAGCATTCTGCAAGGTTCATGGGGAGATTGAGACTGAATTGAGGGATGAAATGTTTGAAAAGCAGGGTAGGTCAAACGGTTACAGATCAATAATACTATTCAATATCAAGGACGCGAAAAACCCAGATTTCAGAAGAAAAGTGTTGCTTGGACGTGTGAAGCCAGAAAGGATTATGGGATTGACCCCTGAAGAGATGACGAGCACTGAAAAACAAATGGACATTGGGAAAATAAACGAGAAAGCTTTGTTTGATTGTGAACGCGGTTTGCCACCAAAGGCCACCACTGATGAATTCAAATGTGGTCATTGTGGGAAAAGGAAATTTACTTATTATCTGCTGCAGACTCGGAGTGCTGATGAACCCATGACGACATTTGTAAGCATCATGTTTTTGCTTGCTTTTCAAATATAACATTGATTTATATTATTTTATTTTGTATAAGAAACTCTGATCATGCATGGATCTTACTTAAAAAGTGAAAACTCAAGACTCATGATTAGTGCTATTAATGATTTTCTAAGGAACTTTGAATGATGTAATCAGGTATTCAAGTCTAATGAAATATGAGGCAAAAGATGGTGTTTGGAGTTGCTTTTCATGAACAAAGCACTATAATCATATACACTTTTCAAAAATGGTAAAATGACTAGACTGAGATAGCAGATTTGAGTAAACAACTCCAAAACTGATACTTAAGAGTTAGGATATGATTAATTAGACCCTCAAATCATTATCTAATAATGTACCCAAATTGTGTTAGGAATGATAACTCTATACTTTGTTAGTTAAATATTACGTTAACGACAATCCACCAGCATCAACAACAACAACAACAAACCCATTCTCGTTGGGCAGGGTATGGGGGAGGTGGAATGTAGACAGACCCTACCCCTACCCCAAACGAGAACCCGAGAGTAAAGAGGCTGCTTCCAAAGAATATTCATGCTTGCGTTAGCAAGCATGAATATGATCTTAAGGACGAACACGTATTCAAATGCCAAACAAAAAGAGACCTACAAAAAATGCATGGTCATAACACTAATAGAATTATAATAATTGAAGTTTCAGAAGACGAAAAGGTAATCCAAAATATAACCATAATCTAATGGTCATACTTTATTCATAAATTATTCTATAAGATTATAACTGGCCACCAAAAAACTCATAAAAACATGTCAACAAGACGAAGAAAAAGGAAACACTTCAAAAACGAAAATGATGGCGATGAGGACTCATATCAAGAAAAAGGAATAAAGTTGCGTAAGCTTAAAAACAACCTGATATACACTGCATTGGAGATGGTAAGGGAACAATGGCTTGGCATGATATATGGGTTTGAAGTGAGCCTGTATCGACTAAGGTAAACATCGTCTATGGTATATGGTATGTAAACATAATTCTATGAAAGTTAATAACAATTCTCAACCTTGCCTCAAATAATAATATGTTAAATATGTTACACACCCATCAATCTCAATGGCGCAAAGATATAGGTTACTTTCATTCTTATGCACAAACAAACTAAATATCAACTACCCATATAAAAATAGTACATTAAAAAACACAATATACTTTAAAATAACAATTGTAAAATTACTATTTTAATTTAAATTTTATGTCTAAGCCCCGTGCGTGCACGGGTATTAAAACTAGTTATCAAAATATGACCTTTTAACATTTTCATCAAATAAATATCTCATGTCAATTCCTAAACCCACCAATTGGTTTTTCTCCTCTTTAGGCGTCTTAGTTTAACAAAATAAAACTTCTTATACTTGAAGATTAATGGATAGCAAAAGACGAGATATAGAGCTTCATAGGAGATTAATGCTTAGAGAAACACATATAACGTGTATGCATGGTGTTTTCAATGGAGACTCATGCTTACGAAAACACGTGATGCATTTCAGTAGATGATGCAAAAGGGAAGATAGGCGATTCGCTGGACTTTACAAGTAGAATGTGCAAAAAGGAAGGATGACTTTAGACTTTGCATGGGGAATCTATCATATCAGAAAGGTTAGAAGATGAATGGAGTCTATATTGGATTGATTTATTGATTGCTCCCCAAAATAAAAATGAGTTCATTTTTGTTTTTTCGGTTATTTGGCTATTTTGTTAGATAAACCTCATATGCTTCATTAGTACCCAACTATCTATTTTACCTACAATTGTGCATAATAACGTGGGTTTTTCGAATGTCTAACTTCCGAATACGCAAGTTATTATATATTTTTGTGACATCTCTTTAAAATACCCATGAATTTCACGGGTCTTACATTATCATTTATTACATGTTGGTTAATGAAAGAAATTTGCATATTTTCTAAAATCGAGGGACTGGAAATGAAATTAAAGTTGACTTGGAGTCAACCAACCACTTGCCTTTACTCTTTCTAACTCCACTGGAACTTCCATTTTGATCGCATTCAATCATTCATTTCAAAGACTTCCATATTGTAAGTCATCTCTATTCATTTTTGTTTTTGAAATGCAATCTTACAAGCTTTTTTTTTTTTTTTTTTTTAATATTAAATGCCATTCATTTTGAAAGTTTTAATTATTCGATCTAATAACTAAACAGTTAGATATCTTGTTGTTGTTGTTGTTTTCGGTTGAGATTTTGCTGACTATTTATGTGATGTTATTTTCGTTCCTTTTTTTAGCAGCAAACGTATATATGAACAATTAGCATGTTTGTCCTGTCTACGTGTTACATGGTATAACACAACAGCACTCACATGTTTGATTGTTGTATGCTCTACTTACTCATGGATTCTTAATTGGTACTAATTCAGTGTTTCATCTGTATTTTCACTTTTTCTGAAAACGTTTACTCTTCTTGTGAACGCAGCTCGATCTCATTATTGATAATGGCTACTACGTCCATTCCTCATCGGTGGAAATATGATGTCTTTGTAAGTTTCAGAGGTGAAGATATCCGCAAAAACTTCATGGATCATATGTTCAATGATTTCAAGCAAAAAGGGATTCATGCTTTTAGAGATGATAGAGAATTGCCTAAAGGAGAAGAGATATCTCCTCATCTCTACAAAGCCATTGAAGAATCAAGGTTTTTGATTGTTATCTTCTCCAAAAATTACGCTTCTTCATCATGGTGTTTGAGGGAACTTGTCAAAATACTCGAGTGCAAGCAAATGGGAAAGCCTAAACACGAGGTTCGAATAATCTTTTATGATGTTAAACCTGACGTGGTGAGGAAACATACTGGAAGCTATGCTGAAGCATTTGCCAAACATGAACTTTCAAATAGTTCAGAGGTGGATAAATGGAAGGATGCTTTATCCATGGCGGCTAACTTATCTGGATGGGATCTCCAAGACATGACAAATGGGTAAATTTCTTTTTTTTTAAGAACAGACTAATGGGTAAATTTCTTGTATCGTGCAGTTATTTTTATGTTGGTTGTTTACTCACAAACATCTTTATTACTAAAGATTAACACTTTCTTTTTTTTCTTTTTTTTTTTTTTTTTTTTTTTTAATTTCTTTCTCTCTTTTATGGTTAACAGGTATGAGTACAAGTTCATCAATTGCATCTCCAAAGACATACTCAAAAAATTATGTGACGGGCCCTTGCATGTTGGTGAAAACCTGGTTGGCATAGATTTCCATTTCAACAGATTAGGCTTGACACGCTTCATTGGGTCACATAAGGTTAACATGATTGGAATATGTGGTATAAGCGGAATAGGAAAGACGACCCTTGCCAAAGCTATTTATAATTTGATGTATGTCCACTTTGAAGGAAGTTGCTTTTGTGAAGATGTCAAAGAAGTCACAAAACGGCAAGGCATAATTCAAGTTCAAATGCATTTGATTAACAAGATTCTGAAAACAGAAGATCTGAAGATATCATGTGTCGGTGAAGGTTCTACAGTCATAAAGCAAAGGATGGCATGTAAGCCGGTCCTGCTTGTTTTGGATGATGTAGATCATCGGGATCAGTTAAAGGCACTAGCGGGTTCAGCTAGTTGGTTTTGCCCGGGAAGTTTGATTATTTTCACAGGTAAAGATAAACAATTGCTAAGATCTCATAGAGTGGATCAAATCCATGACATGGACTTTCTAAATAAGGTTCAATCTCTACAGCTCTTCAGTTCGTATGCCTTTGAGGAAAAATGTCCTTCTACAGGCTTCCAAGAACTTGCTGTGAAAGCTGTGAACTATGTGCATGGTCACCCTCTGGCTCTCATAGTTTTAGGTTGTTTCTTATACGGCAAAACTATGGGTCAGTGGGTTAGTGAACTGGAAAGGCTCAAATTACATCCCAATGAAGAGATACAACGAGTGCTTCGTTTAAGTTATGATGGGCTAAACCTTGAGCAGCAAAATATCTTACTTGATATTGCATGTTTATTCATTGGAGAAAACAGTGAATTTGTAGCAAGCATACTAGATGGCTGTAACTTTTTTGCAGATACAAACATGCAAGTTCTAGTTGATAAGTCATTAATTACGATCCGTAGTGACATGTCACTTCAAATGCATGACTTGATTAAAGCAATGGCAAGGGAAATCATTCATGAAGAATCTATCATGACTGGGAAACAGAGGAGATTGTGGAATTCATCTGAAGTATACAATGTATTGAGTGAAAAGAAGGTAAGTAGTGGTATATGATTTTTTTTTTCTCTACATTAATACATTAAGGTATTAGCAACATATCCTAATGAAGCTACATGTTTTTGTTTTTTGAGGTGGCAAGAACTGAAGCAGTTGAAGTTCTAGTCCTTTTGTTAGAGAAATTGAGTCAAAAGGTTCACATAGATGCTAATGATTTTGCACATATGAAAAGGTTGCGGATCCTGAAAATCTATCAAGAGGAAATATTTGGGCAGAAACATGAATTGGAGGGACACAATGTGATCTTCTCAGGAAATTTGTATTATTTGTCCAATGTGCTAAGCTTGTTTTATTGGCATGGATGCCCTTTCAAGTACTTACCTTCAAATTTCTATCCAGAAAACATTGTGGCCATTGACCTGTCTTACAGCAACATAAATAATTTTTGGACAACACCTAAGGTATTTCCTTGTACACACATATTTTCCTATTTGACATCTAATGATCCGAGAATTTATCTTCTTTTTTTCTTTTCTTTTTTTTATCGATGTCAGTGCTTTAGAAGGTTGAAAGTAATGAAGTTAAGGTACTGTTGTAACCTAACAACCACCCCTGACTTCTCGGAGATTACAAATCTCGAAGAGCTAAGTCTTGAAGGTTGTGTGAATTTGGTTAGCGTCCATCCCTCAATTGGAATGCTCAAGAGACTTGTTGTGTTAAATCTAAGAGACTGCAAACGGCTTCGGAATTTTCCAAGGAATGTGGAAACGGATGCTCTTCAAGTTTTGAATCTAACGGGGTGCCTAAAAGTCGACCAAATACCTGAAGCATTGGGTCGGATCAAAAGCTTAACGGAGCTTCATGTTGACAAAACTGCCATTACAGAACTTCCTTCTTTTGTATCATCTCTAGTAAACCTTGAATCATTGTCATTCGGTGGCCAAGGGAGGATTCTACCTAGATGGTGGACTTCAAGCACTGCTCCTTTTGGTTTACTAAGTAAAAAACCACATCCCCAAAGATCAGTTTCATTAGAAGGTTTACATATGTTAAAGAAACTGAATTTAAGCTACTGCAATTTAGAACAAGTGCCTGAGAGCATTGGAGGCTTAGCATGTCTAGAATATCTAGACTTGGAAGGGAACAATTTATTAGAAGTGCCTGAGAGCATTGGAGGCTTATCATATCTTTATAGTCTATACTTAGAAGGGAACAATTTTACAAGCTTGCCTGGAAGTTTGAGTCAACTTTCTCATCTTCAATTTCTTTATGTTGATGGTTGTAAGAAGCTGGAAGTGTTGCCTGAACTTCCACCTAGCCTATTTGTTATTAATGCATCTGATTGCACCTCCTTAAGAGAAGTTGCAGAATCATCAAAGTTCGGGTACAATGTTTTCAGAAATTGTCCAAAGCTGATTAAGAATGTTACCATTGATAGCCAGGGGTCTATATCGAAGACTCAATGTCTTGACTCATCTATAACTAAGGCTCTATTCACCAGGTTTCGGCTTACCTTGGGTATTTGGGTTTCCCGACTAACGGATGTGAATTCTTCAAGCAATCTGTTTTAGATATAGTATACCCTGGGAATAGCATTCCAGAGTGGTTTACAAATAGAAGTACTGAAAATCATGTAAAGGTTGAATTACCATTAGATTGGTGTTATGATAAGTTTAGGGGATTTGGAACTTGTGTTGTTTTTAAGAGAAAAAAGCCTCACAAAACTTAAATAATCGTCTATTAAACGTCAATATCTCTTATTTTGCACTTCTAGTTTAAAAAGTACGCTACTAAGATCAAAGCTTAATTCCTTGCACATAATTTTTACGCCCAAAGATATTCTTACAAAACATAAATAATCATCTATTAAACATCAATATCTTTTATTTTTTCACTTCTAGTATAAAAAATACCTTGGTAATATCAAAGTTTCAATCCTTGTTCATAATTTTCACGCGCGAAAATATCATTACAAAACTTAAATAATCTTCTATTAAACATCAATATATCTTCTTTTTGCACTTCTAGTTTAAAAATACGCTAGTAAGACCAAAGCGTCAATCATTGCTCATAATTTTCGCGCGCGAAGATATTTTTACAAAACTTAAATAATCGTCTATTAAACGTCAATATCTCTTATTTTGCACTTCTAGTTTTAACAATACGCTACTAAGATCAAAGCTTAATTCCTTGCACATATTTTTTACGCCCAAAGATATTCTTACAAATCATAAATAATCGTCTATTAAACATCAATATCTTTTATTTTTGCACTTCTAGTATAAAAAATACCTTGGTAATATCAAAGTTTCAATCCTTGTTCATAATTTTCACGCGCGAAAATATCATTACAAAACTTAAATAATCTTCTATTAAACATCAATATATCTTCTTTTTGCACTTCTAGTTTAAAAATACGCTAGTAAAACCAAAGCGTCTATCCTTGCTCAAAATTTTCACGTGCGAAGATATTCTTACAAAACTTAAATAATCATCTATTAAACATCGATATCACTTATTTTTGCACTTCTAGTATAAAAAGTACCTTAGTAATATCAAAGCTTCAGTCCTTGCTCATAATTTTCACACGCTAAGATATTCTTACAAAACTTAAGTATTCGTCTATTAAACATCAATATCTCATAATTTGCACTTATAGTATAAAAATACGCTAGTAACATCAAAGATTCAAATCTTGCTCATAATATTCACGCGCGAATTTGTCTTACAAAACTTAAATAATTGTTTATTAAACATCAATATTTCCAATATTTGCATTTATATTATAAAAAATATGCTACTAAGACCAAAGCTTCAATCATTGCTCATAATTTTCGCGCGCAATGATATTTTTACAAAAGTTAAATAATCGTTTATTAAACATCAGTATCTCTTATTTTTGCACTTCTAGATTAAAAATACGCTAGTAAGACCAAAGCTTAATTCCTTGCTCATAATTTTCACGCACGAAGATATTCTTACAAAACATAAATAATCGTCTATTGAACATCAATATCTCTTATTTTTGTACTTCTAGTATAAAAAATAGCTTAGTAATATCAAAGTTTCAATCCTTAGTCATTATTTCCACGCGCGAAGATATTCTTACAAAACTTAAATAAACGTCTATCAAACATCAATATCGCTTATTTTTGCACTTTTAGTTTAACAAAATACGCTAGTAAGACCAAAGCTTCAATCCTTGCTCAAAATTTTCACGTGCGAATATATTCTTACTACAAAACTTAAACAATGATATCTCTTATTTTTATACTTCTAGTATAAAAAGTACCTTATTAATATCAAAGCTTCAATCCACATACATTTATACATGAGCAAACACTTTTTCTTCGTGTGTGAATCAACTTTCCTCACTAGTAAATACACGTACATTTAAACATGAGCACCTACTTTTTTTCTTCGCGTGTGAATAAACTTTCTTCACTAGTAAATATATGTACATTTATACATGAGCACATACTTTTTTCTTCGCGTGTGAATACAGTAAATAAATACACTTGCATTTATATATGAACACATCCTTTTTTCTTCGCGTGTGAATAAACTTTCTTCACTAGTAAATACACTTACATTTATACATGAGCACATACTTTTCTCTTCGCGTGTGAATAAACTTTCTTCACTAGTAAATACACATATATTTATACATGAGCAAATACTTTTTCTTTGCGTGTTAATAAACTTTATTCACTAGTAAATACACGTACGTTTATACATGAGCACCTACTTTTTTCTTCCCGTGTGAATAAACTTTCTTCCCCAATAAATACACGACATTTATACATGAGCTGATGAGCTAAAAAAAATTTCTTCGCGTGTGAATAAACTTTCTCATTGGTAAATACACGTATATTTATACAAGTGAACAAACTTTTTTCTTCGCGTGTGAATAAATTTTCTTCACTAGTAAATACATGCACATTTATACATGAGCACATACAATTGTCTTCCCGTGTGAATACACTAAATACACGTACATTTATATATGAGATCACAATTTTTTCTTCGCGTGTGAATAAACTTTCATCACTAGTAAATACACTTATATTTATACACGAACACTTACTTTTTTCTTCACGTATGAATTAACTTTCTTCACTAGTGAATACATGTACATTTAAAAATGAGCAAATACTTTTTCTTCGCGTGTGAATAAACTTTCTTCTCTAATAAATACGCTTACATTTATACATGAGCACCTACTTTTTTTTCTTCGCGTGTGAATAAACTTTTTTCACTAGTAGATATACATACATTTATACATGAGCACATATTTTTTCTTTGCGTGTGAATAAACTTTCTTCACTAGTAAATACACATACATTTATACACGAGCACATACTTTTTTCTTCGCGTGTGAATAAACTTTCTTCACTAGTAAATACGCGTACATTTATACATGAGCAAATACTTTTTTTCGCGTGTGAATAAACTTTCTTCACTAGTAAATATACATAGATTTATATATGAGCACATACTTTTTTCTTCGTGTGTGAATAAACTCTCACTAGCAAATACACGTACATTTATACAAGAGTTATCTTTGCTAGTAAATAAACTTTCTTAGCGCTACTTGAAGGTGCGTTTAAGGTACCCAGTGTTGACAAGATGCAAAAGGATATAGCAAGATGGGACAAATTTATGAAAGAACCAACAGGGGAAAACCATTATCGATTGTCAGTTGGTGGTTTAGAAATTTGGTTAATGATCAACTGTGCACAAATAAATTTTAATTCTGCCCGTGACTTATGCTGATAGAGTGTCGTTCCATAAGTTTTCGACCAGAAACTTGACGATCATCCTGTAAAAACTCATTCCAGGTTACTAATCCACTCAAAATTAAGAAATACCGATGATTAGCACTTGGTCTCTGAACAACAAAATCTTTGCAAAGACATGATGTTTACCAACAACTCAGCGGGGGCCTTGTACGGTAAAGCTTATCTATCTGTTTTATGACAACTTTTGTAATACAAAGTCATTGTTACTATCCGAAAATTGTTATTCATGCAATTCTATTTCCTTTAGCTTTCCTTTATCTAATCACTATTTGAGTGTTACTAATACCTTTTTGTCTTGATTTATTACCAACAAGAGCCTCCCTTTCAGCTGACTTTTAGAGAACGTACACAAAGGTTTAATCATTTTCTTTCAGTGGAGCAAAGACTGAGATTGCAGCAAATAACAAATATCTGCATGTAATTTTTGACAAAATCAGGTTTGTTGGTTTCCGCAGACAATGCAAAGAAAGCCAACTGAAATCATTCATGCAAAAAAAAAAAAAAACAGTTGTTTACGAAATACAATTCCAAAAATAACCCCTTTTTACCCGTTACCCAACCCACCCATTTTCTAGCTCCCTTTAATTTAGCCATGATTAAATCCATAGAAAAGAGCGCACCTTTAGTAAATGCAACATGCTTACGCTGCTAAGACATGACATATTGGCTTAAAATGCCACTTATGCCGCTAAGAATAGTCATCTTACTAGGTGAGGAAAAAGAGTAAATAAGAAATACAAGGAATATCTTTATACCTCATCTTTAAATTTCTCAAAGGGGACACGAATGCCCCATTTTAGATCTCTTGTAATACAACAATGCCTCAATCCTTCTTTAAGCCAAGCATATGTGGCGTTAATGGCGTTCTCACTCCACGAGCCTTCCACTGACATTTTGTTGAGGTACTCGTGCAGTTTAGCTTCCAACAAAGGAAGTTCAAGAAACAAGTGTTCCGTATCACGGGTTTGAGAACTGAGATTAACCCATTCATAGGTAAATGGGTCAAAACTGCCACCTCTACCTTCTGATTAAATTACCTTTAAAACATTTCCTGTTCCAGCATAGGCGCAAGATAACAGGGTCATATCACAATACTTTCTGATCTTTTCACTGAATGTCTTGGAAACCTTAGTAGTGGCCTCTACGCTATCCTGTTATTCAGAAACAAATTTCAAAACAAGTCTTCAACAAAAACTCAAAAATTCATTTATTCTAATGATTGCATATAAAATTAGTTTGAATGCTAAAAGAATTAGAAACCATATGCATTTTCCCTTACCTCCTTTCCAAGGTACAGAAGACCCAAACCAAGAGGCAGTAGTCGGGTGAGTGGCTCCCCCAAGTCTGACTCACTTTGGTCCATGAGTGCAAAAATAATTGCCTGTGCAACCTCCTTGTTACAGGAACCAACATATACCAAACCTAGGGAAATCGCTGTGAAGACAATAACATCTAGCGGTGCTTTTGGGTCTCCAAGAAACGGAGTCAGTTTGTCTAGGATCTGAAAGATGATTTAAACATACGAGTCAGACGAATGTAAAAGAAAAAGGCAATTAATAGTTATAGAGATATTGTGGCAAACCTGTTCATTCTGAGTGTCGGCATATGCAAGGCCAAGACCATTTATGGCACCAGATTTAAAAGAATAATCTTTTTTATCCAGATAATCAGCAAGGAGTGCCAAGGCCTAAAAACAACAAAAAAATTAATTTATTAGTAAAATGTCACAACAAATCCGGTTTAAATAATATAATACTAGGAGAACTCACAGGATCACAGTCATTCTTGATACCACACTTTACAATACCAACTCCTAACAATGCACCAGTTATGACATGATTATCATTACTATGGAAGTACTTGTCAAGTTGGGCAAGACCAGTGTCGACATCCCAGATATCAATCAATTCCTATATGTTAGATACAGTATATGTTAGATGAAAGAGTGTGGAACAACTTTTACATACAATATGTATAATAATGTAAGTCACGAGCCAATTCAGATCCTAAACAAGACAATAGTTGTAATTTGCTCCCGAGCAACCAAAATAACATTGTGCATCTATGGTGAAACCAGTGTAATATTGAAAAAACATACCACCTCCACACTAGACTGTCAACAAACCGGAAACCTTCATAACCGCTGACACTGCTGACCCACGAACCTGCTGACTTATTGACCTTGCTTATTCGATTGCATACCGACTCTACTCACTCTCCTAGTTAACCACACGAGCAGCTTTTAAAGACCTATATAATGACATCATGGTTGTGGACCACCTTTATTATGACATATCAATAGACAATAGACCTCCCAACTGACCCCGCCTTTTGAATCTGCATTATCCCATAATTTCATGTTTACAACTTGTTACAGAAATGCAAAAGGTTTGATTTAAGCTAAGTTTGAGGGTAAAGTTCTGACCTTGGTATAATTTCAGACACGGGCAGGAGCAGCAACTTGTTGCCATGAGTTATTCTGCAAAAGTCCGCAATCATCAAATTACCCATTACTAGAACAACCCCTGCCCGAGTTGTCAGGTAACTCTTGCATGGAATAAGTTGGAGAGTCCACAAGGCCACTAGCCAAAGTGATTTGTGACATTTAAAACTCAACCTTCATAGCCCATTGACCCATAGACCATGCTAAGAAAACAACCTTATGCATTCATCATGAAATCACTGCATCATTGAGACAACACACCACCTCCACCCATAGACCAAACAACCTTCATAACCTTGTGACCCTAAGATGCTACCGACCCACTAAACTGTGACTTATTGACCTTGCTGACCCGGTGGCCTTTTGACTATACAAATTCTCCCAGCTAACCACACCAGTAGCCTTTGAAGAGCCATAAATGACATCATGTGTTGTTGCCAGCTAACCTTCCGCCTAAACATAACCATTACCTATTGGATTATGAATCTACTCATCCCATGATAGACACCTAGATAATTTGAGAGTGACTAAACTCTATGACATCAGCACAAAGTGAACTGAAACCTCGAAAATTACATGGAGGTCCTTTAACCCTCTTAAAAACTGCTTGGATCGAACCTGAACCAGAAACAGAAAACCGAACCGACATGAGAAATATAGATACCAAAATGACCCACGACATCTTTAACTCGGTGATATCAACAACCCGAACTAACTCCCCTGATCTAATCATATTTTTTATCTCTATCATCAGCTATAACAACTACAACTTAAAACTAAGCACTAATAAAGATATGAAATGCTCACCAACAGTACTTGATTTGTCTCCAAAGCACAATCTGGGACACGGGTTTCTTTTATATGCAAGACCTCGGAACTCAGGGAAGTTTAATTAGTAGTTGAACTTAACTAAAAACATGAACCTACATTAGTATGTAAAAACAACTAGGGGAATTTCATCAAACACGTAGTGTACATTGACAAACCACCGGCTAAAGACATGTTCATCTTTCATTTTTTTTCATCTAAATAATACCTCGATACTATTTATTTTTTTACTCATCATAATCGTGATAACTGACAAGTGATAATGATGATTATCGGCGGTGGACGGTGGTTAACGGCGATGATTGAGGGGGACGGTGGTGATCGGCGATGACTGTGGTGTTGATGAAGGTTGAGAGAGAATCTCTGTGTTTTAAAAGTGACATGTGTGTATACTGGCCATCAGATCTTTAGTGTAAAAAATATATCTTTGAAGATGTGTTCAACTTCTCGCCTTCTCACAAAAAAAGCCCTTCGCATTTGAAGGCTTCACCATATATATATATATATATATATATATTATATATATATATTATATATATATATATATATATATATATATATATATATATATATATAGAATCTGGATCGATTGAGAAGGTTTTTATTTTGAGAAGATTGAGAAGGTTTTCAAAAACGATAGATTTTTAACTTTGATTCATGTTTTTCAAGCGTAAAACTCATTTTAATGTGATTAAAATTCAAAATGTGTAAAAAAAATTTGAATCAATGTTAAAAATCTCTCGATTTTGCAATATATGTAGAATACTGAATCATCTGTACAAATTTAATGAATCATCATCATAACTCGATTTTAACAATGATTTGTGAATCAAATTTGTAATTTATAGATTCGATTCACCATAAAATGATGTTTTACTTGTGAATCAAATCAAAAACACGAATCAGTTTGTTCAAACGAAGATTTCTCAATCTTCTCAAAATAAAAACCTTCTCAATGGAACCGGATCCTATATATTATATATATATATATATATATATATTATACTAGCTTCATAATAATATTAATAATAATACGTCTACGTAAACAAATATTGTAAATAACAAAGCATAATAAAAACTTACAGTCAGACCAAAAATTTAAAAAAAAACATTGAAACATTTATAAAGTGACATAAAAAAATTTAGAAAATTATTTAAATATGAAATTACATTTCAATTATGAATTTTAAACAAATTGAGATAATTTAGGAGTATAATTGAAACTATGATGGAATCATTTGAATTTTAATCAAATTGATACATATATTGAGCTTTAAAACATAATCCGTTTTGAAAATAATTTGCATACAAAATTTGGATCCATTATATTTGATTGCATATATAGCACAGGATCATTAATTGGGTCAAGTTTAAAAAACAATCTTGATTAACTTTGATCATTCATACATAAAATTAAAAATTGATAAATGGTTATGATTTCCCTATTATTAGTGCATATATTCCTAACTTATAATTTCCAAACATTATATATAACATCTACAAACATCTCAAAACAAAACACACAAATACCACATAAATAAAAAATACTCTCAAAACATGTCGAGTACTATAAAAAAATGTGAATCCATTCAATCAAGTTCATCAAACTCAGAAGCGCAAAATGATCTTGATAAGAATATTAGTGTTGTAGAAACACCAGCAGAAACTGATACATCTGATCATGAGCATGGCACCAATAAGGAAATCAATAAGGAAGAACCTTCAGCAAAACCTAAAGGTAGTGTAAATGTAAAAATATATTACAAAGTATTTCGATTTTTATATTTTCATTATGTTATTTAACTTTATTACGATTACCATTTCTTTTATTTATTTATTATTATTTTTTTTTGATGTATTGAAACAGATGAAGCATGGTTAAATTATAAAGGCATTTGGCACAAGATTAATAAGAATGAAAACGGCAGTTGGAATAACATGATGACTAAGGTAAAGAAGGCTGATGAAATGATCAAAGCCCTTCGTGAAGCCGGACATGACATAACAGATGATGTTGTTGTTGACCACAACGTTAGCGACGATGAAGACTAAGCTTCGTTGTTATGTTTTATTATTTAAGTTTAGTCTGTTAAATCATTCTCACTTTGAATATGTTATTTTGGTGCTTTGGGAATTAGTTTTGTGTTTCATTCGTGTCATAAATTGGATTTTATGCAATTTTGCATGTCATTGTTATCTTTACTATAATTCACACATTTAGTAAAGGGAAATGTTTATACAAAGCTTTGTAAATGGAATCACATATCATTGTTATAGTTAAACAAAAGACACATAATATGAAATGTCTCTAAGCTTTAAAATAAGACATAAAAAAACAACTTAACCAAATAAAACATCAAACAAAAGATTAACAATTAAACTTGGGTGATTTTTCTGGATCAAATGTTAAATGAACATTTTCATATCCTAAATCATCCAGATGTTCTTCGTCGGTGAAGTGTTCTTCTTCATCAACTTCCAGTTCTTCGTTGCTGAAGTGTTCTTGTTCATCACCTTCCAAAGCTTTCAATCTTCTTTTGATTGCAGCATTCAGCTTATTTACCTTTTTCATTTTCATTTGTTTCATGTTGCTCTTTATCCACGCTCTCAACTTTTTCTTTCTTGCTTTAGCCTGCATGTTCAAATACAACTGGGCAGGATGCAACAGATAGCTTGTTGCATCATCTTTTACTTCCACGTTGATTCCATCTAACAAACATTTATATATTTATAAGATTAGCGCATAAAAAGAACAGCTATTTAACTGTAAATAAGTAAATATATTATTATTATTATATATACATACGCATGTTTTTAAAAAAATGTGGATGATAAATTCAAATGTATAAACAATCAGAAACTAACCTGTCGACCCAACAGATTCTTTATTAACGGATTCATTTAAGGGCTCGACTCGTTGCTTCCTGTTACGTGAAGTAGTATTTCCAATGTATAAATTAACATTTGTGGAAAAGCAAAAACAATGCATAATGAAACTGTTATACTTACTTGGGTGGGTTTGCTTCATCTTTACCATTGATAGCAGATCGTTTTTCTATCTTCATTAGAGGAAACATGATGAACAGTTGGGTAATTATATTTTGTTTGTGAATTTTGACGTGTTAAATGGTGAAATATAAGGAATTTTATAAGGCATTAGAAGTAAAATGAATCGACATTAGTATTAAATAAGGAAGTGATAAGGTTAGTTTTCCAATTTAAATCATTAAATGTGTACATATTAATCCTTGATGTGTTGAAGTTTGTTATGTTTTGATTGTAAGAAGGTAATCATTTCCTAAATAATGGTATGATTTGTTGCAAAACATCCTGTATTTGTTTAGTACTACTATCTTTTAATCCATATTATGAGTATCATTTCTTTAATTAAATATGTTGAGTAAATATGTTTAAGTAATATGATCAAGTAAATTAACCGAATATAAAAAATAAATTGTTAAGTATTTTAAATAAAAATGAAAGTGATAAGTATAACTAAAACTTTGTTACATGATGGCTATTCATATACGATACAAAACTTCTTTGAAAAAAAAAAGAAAGTGATAAGTATAACTAAAACTTTGTTACATGATGGTTATTCATATACGATACAAAACTTGTTTGAACATGACGTTTGTTGTGGAGTTTGTGTATTCGCTGTCTTTGTCACAACAAAGAACCTTAAAACCTTTTTTCGCCTTTACTCTCGAAACAGCAACATACAGTTGTCCGTGTGAGAATACCGCCTTTGTTGAAATTAGGTTTCATTATAATTCTTATATGATGCACTTGTGTCGGTTTAAACAATGGTTATGTTTAGTAGTGAAATACGGAGTATGTTTTTTGACTAATAATATTAGTAGATACATTTATTTTATAAGGGTTACTACTACTATAATTTTTACCTTTTGTATTACTCTTAATAAAATGTTTATACATATAAAAAAAAAACAGGTATTAAATGGGTTCAAGTTAATTATTACTCAACATTATGTTTTAACTTCTCGAGGTGTTAATATATGGCTAGGGATTAGCCATTGTGTTTATAGACTGTTTATACTCTCACATTACTTTATTTTAGGGAAATTGTATTCAAAAAAAATATCTTCAAAATCATGGCTTCTAGGTTTCCAATCTATGATACATTGGCAAAGGAAGCTCCTTCTCGCCGTTTTGAGGATGTTCTTGCAGTTCTTTTTGAACGGGAGAGAAAGGCAAACAGGGCTGATGAGATAGCATATGAAAATATTAGGGAGGAAATTGAAAGTCGTCTTAAGCATAGGTATGCTGTTATAAAGGAGCTGGAGAAGTTTGGTAACCCAGTGGTGCTTCAGGAACCTTTGGAACGTCTGAGGTTGGCACAGCAAGAGGATTTGGAGGAAGTTGGCTTGTTGAATGTGAGGCGCCAGGTAAGTGGCCGTCATGCTTATGAAAAGTTTCAGATTACAAAAAAATTATTGAAAGTTGATTAAGTCTTAAGGTCTTTGTGATGTGTTGAAGTAGCTGTCTTTTGTAAGTTTATGTATTTAACTATGACAACCTAATTATGGGTAAGTGGTGGAACTGTGTTACCTAGTTTATGTAAATAGTCATGGTTCATAGTGAAGATGTTGAAGGTTTTTGTAGTAGTTGTTTCGGGTGATAATGTTTGGGTAAGTGCTACTTCAAGGTAGCAGTTTTGTTGATGACTCTCTTAAGTGTTTGGTTGTTTAAACTAAAATAGTTGTAATATGGTTATCATATTAATGAAATGTCTATTACTATGAATATGCTTATGATATGTTTATTGTGGGAATGAATGTTAGTACTTTTTGTGCTTAATTATTGCAGGAAACAGATTCACAAGTTCAAGCAAATGTTATTGATATTATGGGAATGTTGTTTTTTTAGTTAATAGTTGAATTTGGATTAATATGTTAATTTATTGTTGATGAATGAGGTTAATTCATATTAACTGTGAATTTGTGATGGTATTAAATTTGAATCGAGATCGGATAGAAATGTTTTGTCAGTGGTTGAGTTTATTATTGCTAAGCAGGTTTATTTAGACGTTGACGGTTTCTCGATAGTTTTGATCAAGAACTTAACATCTTGTGGAGAATGTGTCTTTATAATGTCTAAGGGTCAATGCTTTTGGTTATGCTTGTTTGTTGAAAAACATTATGTTATGAATATGTATTAGGAGTAACTTATGGTATAAGTCATGGTACTGGTTTAATTTAGAACAAATTATGGTTTTGTTTAATGTATCAAATGGTATGAATGTAGTTTTCCATTTGAACCTTTATTTATATTGGTTTGTGTAAATAAAATATGCGTTGAATCATTGTTAATAGGTATAGTTTTAAAAAACAACCGAGAATTGCATTTACAACTGCCCACAGGCTTTTGGTGGTGATGGTGTAAATGTTACATACACTTCCGGTTTGTTATTTTTCACGATCAAACGTTACAATGAATCTTAAAAAACCAAAAATTTTATGTACCAATAGTATAAGTTTGCCTACGAATTCTGAGAACAAATTTTATCAAGTATACTCAAATAAAACCATAAATTAAAAGAATCAAAAACATCGACATAAGAATTTAAGATTGTTTGTAACATATTTTATTAATTAGAAAGCATCATGCTATTTGAATAAGATTATAGAGCTTCAAAAATCATGATCGGTATCATCACTATCGTCGGTACGAACATAAAACTTAGTTTCGTCATTAATGAAACCGTCTAGATCATCTCCATTATCAATTGATCGCTGACTATAGAGGTTAGAACTTTTTAAATCCTCTTCGGCTTGTTCATCAATGTATTTGTTAGCATTCTCTAAACCATCAAAACCATGCGGAAGATCATTGATATCTACCCACACACCATCTTCACTTACCTTACTTTGTTTATCAAGATCTTCATCAGTTTCCTCATCAATTAGAGAATAGTTGTGGTGCGTATTTTTGGTAGGAGTAGGATCTTCATCATCAAGAACCTACGTTTCAAAATAAAAACATATTTACAAAACTATTACGTCGTATATAGTTTTCAGTAAACAAACAAAAAATAATATTGATTGTATATAGTTCATACCACTTTTCCAATCTTTTGAGGTTGATCTTCAAATGTTGTTGCATACGCAACATTCGCTAGCTTGTCATAATCTGAGGAACTAAGATCGACCACATCGTTGTTTACAACGTTTCCATTTTTAGTTAATCTTCTACGTTTAGTTGTTTTTTTTAATAGTCTGCAAATGATAAAAAAGATAAAACACAACAATATTGTAACTATAATGGACATATTTTTTGTAACACAAATATTCTTTTGGTAATCATACCATTTCGTCATCCGATGATATATCAATAACGGAAATTTCATTTTTAACCATATCATTAGTAGTGGATGCACAATGAATGTCATCTTCATTGGATTGCTGAAATGTTCAATAGATGGCACCTTTTAACATATATGTATAACAAATCTAACAAACAACAAAAACAACTAATGGAAAAAACAAAAAGCCAAAAAAAATGTATACCTTTGGGGATCCTGTTTTTGCCATTTCTAAACAATTTTTTAAGAAACGTATACTTTGATAATGTTAAAAATTAGCATGAGTTTATATAGAGTTTATTGCTGAAGATATCTTTGTATTGTATTTTGAAAATATTTTTATATTAATGACTAATAATTTATGCCAAAATGATGGAGTATCTTGTTATTTGAATTTGAATATATCTTACACAAATATTGGGATCATTACCTAAAATATATGAACTAACTATATATAATTATTAACAAATCAAAATTTAATTAATACGTTTTTAATTTTTTTTTTTTTTTTTTTTTTTTTTTTTTTTTTTTTTTTTTTTTAACTTTTATGGTGAAAAAATAAACATAGATGTTGAAGGTTTGGTTTGTTAAGCCCATAATTGTCATATACTTAACCCATCTTTGCACATAAAGCCCAAGATCATTTTATCAATTTGAGTACTTAAAAAAAAATACAAAAAATATTAATAATTTACAACTGTTCTTAATAAACAAATTGGATACAATTGTCTTGAATACAATGATTGCATTTGAAAGTTGTATCTTGGTTAGAGTGAGTTACTGAGAATACGGCTACATCATTTGCTGCTATCACTTCACAAAGACTTTCCATCTAAAATATCCCACTCATCTTCTTCAACTCTCTCAACTAAAAACAGGTTACTATCATTGACGCAAGGCTTTATTTATTTATTTATTTAATTATGTTGCTTAATCTACCGATTGCAAATGCATGTTCGTCATTTGTATGATAATGTTTATTGTTAGAACAAATATAACTGCCAAACACGTTTCGGTTACCATCAAATAGACGATTCAAGATGCATGTGTAGTAGTAGTATTGTACTGATGTTAAGTTAGTTATGATATTGCATCCTCTGATAATAAGAAAACATGGGTTTTAGTATTAATATGCAAGACTAATATATTAGTTTTGATGTTTTATGTTTAACCGAAAATGTATGATGATTTTAGTTACAAAAGGGAAACTTATTTTGATTGATGTTAGGAATGTTTTATAAAAAACATGTTTAATGAAAGATGTAATAGTAGTTAATCGTAATGAAAGATATCCTAAAGTAAGATCAGTATTTCTAAAGGCATGTATGAATTAATTGTTAGTTGTGATGTAATACGACTTGGTTAAGTAGTTGAGCAACATCGGCTTATGCAGCTGCGTATATGTATCAACATTGTATGAAAGTATGGCGGAAATGTAAGTTAAGTAGATTACATATAAGTTATTAATTATTCAAAAACAGGTCATATGGTATAAAAATGTAGAACAGTAATGCATACATAAGTAAGTCGTTCAAAGTTTGTTTATCATTTGTAGGCCAAAAATTTATCAAAAGTAAACAAATATTTTCATTGTTAATACGCTTGCAAAAAACAGAGCTTTTAGATACTGTGGAAGAATGACATAAACGTGTGAGGTAGATTATAGAGACCTATTTCGTACGTTTTTAAGAATGTGTTTCAGTGTTTTCATCCAAGGTAATAGCGTCGGTGTCATTCTTGGCTTGACACTTTAAACATAATATGTGCTGATGTTCTAAGAATGTCAATATATAAGTATAAATGTGAAAAACTTATTTACGATTTACACGTTTCTGGTTTTATTAAATAGGATGAACACGATTTACACGTTTCTGGTTGTTAATAAACTGAAAACCATGAATCGTCTTATGCTTTCCATTATAATTTATATAAGTGTATAGGTAAGTTATACTTTTTTTTTAATGTTTGGATGAATCTTGTTCTTGTGCTTAGCCTTATTGAAAATAATTATGTAATTGATTATGTTAGGTATTTGTGTTTTCGGATCTAGGATATTTAAAATTATTGTTTTCATCTTATCTTTACGTTTTAGATGTTTTGATGTTACTTGCATGTTTAACATTCTTAATAAACTGAATCCCATGAATAGTTATGGTTATTATGTTTCCCGTAAATTGGTCATTCTATTTTTATTAAGTGTTGTTTAAACTTGATAATTGGGGGTTTTTAATAATTATTTTTTGTTACTGATTCCATAGTAGGTGAAATAACTGTGTTTGTGTGATTTGGGATTTATTAACATGAATATATCGAAAGAATATTGCGTGTGTAATAAGTTTTACACCATACTCTGTTTATCAGCACAAAATTAGCTAAATTATTAGTGGTTTTGTAGGACAATGCCTGTTGAATTTGTCGTTTTGGTGGACCGTTCAACATATCCCAAATCACAGGTAATGTACAATGCGCCCTATAGTTGTAATAAATTTAAGAGGATATTAATGTATTAAATAATGATTTAGGAAATGCCTGAAGTTTTTTCGGAGGAATGTTACAATGGGAAAAAACATGTGTACTTGACAAACTACAAAAGAATTCGGACAAAAGTATCGTTAGTAAAAGCATATGATGGACTTATTGCGCTAAAGGGTCACAAATGGAGTTCATTTGCAAAGGAAAACATCGGTAGTTATGTTCAAGTGTTGCATTTCATACAAGAAGGGGATGATTCCTTCTATGTTACAGGATATGATTATCATGGGAGTGAATTCGGAGGATATGAGGGAATACTGGGACGTCCATCTCGCTTTAAGAGTAGAGTTCGGGTTGACGAAAACAGGACTCCGGTAATAGTTAATTGTTGACTCAAGAATGTTTTAACTTATAAGTAGTTAAACGCACATGTAAAAGTAAATAATTGTCATTATTAATCTTTTTTTACAGAAACTTTCCGTTGAATTCTTAACTGGGATAGAGATGGAAGGAAATATCGTAATTAATGTTGAAGACCACCGGTTTATAGTTCCTGTGATTGGTTTGAAAGTAGGAGAAGACAATATGCCTGAAGAATATGCACTGAATATTCATGTTTGGAATATTATCAGAGCGACTCTGTTTTTGGATGGTGGAATGATTCTGGTTTTTACAAAGGAACAAAATCAGGAGTTTTGGATGCAGTCGTTTTTAAAAGATGGGTCGCCATATAACATTCCTCATTTTCTTGGTGCGACAACACTACTTCCAGTATAGCCTGCATAACCTTTTGAAGACAAAGGTGAGATCCATACATATTGTATAATTTAGAATTATGTTAAATTTTATTTGTCTTTATATATTTCGTCGATTATGTTAAATTATAGTTGTCTTTAGAAATTATCTTTGTATTACGCTAAGGATTGGTGTTTCGTATAAATATCCGATGATAACCAAGATGGATATAGTTTAACTGGATCGGATTTTGATTAATCAATGGAACTATAAATAAGTAGTTCCTAAAAAAATACATATCTTAGTTTTGGTGTATATACTTCATGTATAGATTTTGGCACCCACGTTTATGGAGATAAATCAATTAGTTAATACATATTCTAAAAAACTTTGACACTATATAGATGGCTTAATTAGTTTGTGGTAAATGTGGTAATATTTTAACCATATATAAGTTATATTATAAAGACTTGTTAGAAAAACTAACTGTGTTATGTTATCATACATACTTGGTTGACCAAGAATAAAAATTAGTAGCATAATGATGTTATAGAGGGGATGTAAAGGTGGTGATAGACTTGTACTAATAGTTAAGAGGATGTCGACAATTAAGATACGTAAGGGCCTACAATTGGGATTGATTGATTGCCTGTAGCATAAGTTTATTTCATATTAATATAAATTGTTTAGATACGAAGTTAAGATGATTTTAATTTGATAAATATATTTGCAGATGATGACATAATGCATCACATTTGTCGATGGTCAGCTCATCGTGATCATTTTCATGAATCAGAAGACACATTCTATAAGAGATTTTCGTATATTCTTGTTAGGGAAAGACTTGTAAGTATTACTTTGATATCTTTAATGTTAAAAGATGTGTATTTACATAATTAGTTACTATTATAATTAACTATTGCGTTATTGCAGGCAATACCGGCGAACTTCTTGCAGAACCATCCAATGCACACTTACAACAAAGTCTTGATGAAACACCAGCATGTGGAATATACAATGACTATGAAGATGGAGGTTCACAAAGAGGATCCAGAGCGGAGAAATCATATCAATGTATTTGGTGAATGGGATGAATTTGGACAGGAATGTCGGTTTGCATATGATAAAATGATAAGGTTCAGGTACATGTTTATGCTCACAAACATTAATGGAGATGAGATGGAGGAGTATCCGGTATTTCACCTGTGTTAAAGAACTATAACGTAATAGTTTACTGCTCTTTAAGGTTTCTTGGAATGGTAACCAGACATGTTTTAGTACTTATTTTGTGGTGTTATGTTTGGATATTTGCTATTTTGTGGTATGTAAAATAACTAATCAGTACGTCACTATTTCGTAAAGTAGGATATTAGGATTATGTAGTGTTCACTTTCAGACTGAAAGGATGGTTGTAAAACTATAACAGTGTGTGTTGATGCCAAATTTTGTTCCTTTTGTGAATAGTATAAACACTTTATCACTGATACATATCCATTTGGAAATTATGGTTTTATTAGTATAATGCTAAATGACACAATAAAGTCGCACTATAAATCTTGGACACTTGCAAACGTGTAAGCGATTTAACTAAAGTTGATAGTTTTTTAGTAGTAACCTGCAATTTTGGAAATGCTTTGGTTAAATTCAGAAGTGTAACAAAGTATATGGTCAATAATAAAACACTTTTTGCAGGTCTCATGTCAAGTTAATGCTGTTAGAAAGTTTTTAGTTGTTATAAATATAAACTTAGTACTGATGTTGGTAAAAATATGTTTCGAAGGTAATTATAACTTGTATATTTAAGTAAACATGTAACACTGAAAAAGCATTGATCGTGTGGGATAGTTTTGAATGCAGACACTTAGGAGTAACACATCATAGTTAATGTTCAAATTAAATATAGAGTTTAACCAAACATTGTCACATTGTGTACTGTTATTTAGTGTTTTCATATTGGAAACACCTTGGTAACTGCAAATTTATATATATAAAACTGTTATAAAATCAGAGTTATACTCACAAAACAAAGGATAGACAAAGAGCAAATCAATATAAAGCCAAAATATGCCATAATTATTCAACACATACCATCTCCATGATATGTAAAATGTAGCAAATACTTTCAAAAGGAAGCAAACAAAATTGTCAAACAAAAAATAATAAAAGAAAAAAACATTGTTCTTTGCAAACACATTTGCAAAATTAAAAATAAAAAACGATAAACAAAGTAGTTGTTGCAAGTGATCTAATCTGTTGGTTCAATCTTGACTTGGACCATGTCTTGCTGAGTGCCGTTGACAGATTCATCCTCGGGTTCGCTCTCAACCTGTTTGAGATCAACAACAACACGTTGCTTCTTTCCTGCACTTCCCGATGATTCACCTAATATAGGAGGTGGCGAGAGACAACGGCTCTTCTTTGAACCGGAACTTGAGGAACATCCGGGAGCTTCACATGATGCAGTAGGTGACTGCAAATCCAACACACGGCTCAAACTGGGATCAGAAATGCTTACTTGTTTGATTAAAGTAGCAGGTGTGCGGAACTTATGTGTCGAAGGTGCACTGAACTCCTCATTTGGAACTTGATTAACAAAAAAATTTACTCGACTGTACAATACTATAAACTTTGAATATATGTAATATCTGAAAATGTTACTTGATAGTTTACCTCATCAGGAACATCGTCTACTACATCGTCATCTAAAAAGTCTTTCTTAAAATGGTTGATGAAATCAGCGTTTTCAGAAAAACTATCACACCGATACGTATGGTTGTTCCTGTTGACGTTGTACTCCGAGTAGTATATCTTAAAGAGACATTTCTTCCCGACTATGTTGTCAACCTCCTGTGGCCAGTATTCGTCTGGGTCCATACCATGGGTTTCCATCAATGCCCAGGCAGTATGACCAGAAAGCTTGGAAAAACTGGGAGTTAAAAAATACAACAGGGGCGGAACCCGACTCATCAATCAGCCGTAAAATTACCTTAAACCTGTAACAACAAAATAAAGGTGCATGTAAAACTTGGAAATCTAAAAATTGCTAATAAAATAAAACAAATAAAAACTGTGGACTCAAATGTTTGTTACCTGGATACAAGCTGTACAGAGCCATGATCCTCACAAACAAAAACGGATTTGCGATTCCTTCCCTCAACAACATCGACTCGTTTGTTACACTCTTTACATGTTGTGTACGCCCACCCATGCTCTTTGTGGATCCTGTGTATTGTTGCTAACACAATACAATGTGAATCTTGCAATTTATAATTGAAAATGTTAGAATTCAAATAATGAAAACGTCTTCATGATAATTCTTGTAAAGTTTAGAATAGGGAAGAATAACTCACCGGTTCACAGTCACGGATCCCACCAACCATCCTTTTCACACAGCCTAAAAAAAACTCGGTCATCGTTTGAACCTTGACTTCCGGTGAAAACACCTCAATCTTCAGCTGATCACGCTGAAACCCTTCACGCTGTTGAACCCTAAAATAAAATTACAAAACAATATAAATTAATAATATTAATAACAATGAAATATTAATTTCTTGCATTAATTTATACACAAACAAATATAACAACCTTGTTTTGAAATCATTGATCTGTGGTATGTCACGGTTGACAAATATCTTTGAACCAAAAAGGGCATTGTGAACCGCCGCTATTCCTGATTAGTGAAACATTGAATAAATAAAGTTAATAAATAAAAAAATAACTGAATGTATTAGAAATGAGATAATAAAACAATGCACGTACCGTCCCAATACTTGACTTTTCCAAGTTGAAGTATAACCACCAAATGATCAATGGCGTCATGCTTTTTAGCATACTGATCCCACATGGTCGCCCTTTTGTCCCAGAAAGTGAGATTCAAACGGTTTGCCCTGTGTAACATGCATACAATAAGTTATAAGTAAATATTAAAATCATTAGCATGGTTTGGGTAAAAATGTATATTATAGACAATTAGTTTATTTATACTTACTCCGCATCCTCAACGACCACTGTCCTACGGAACTTTTTCCCACCTGCAGAAGAAACGGGAACAATTTCCTCGATACCAACCACTGAGCCAATGACATCTGTGTACAACAACAATGGTTGCATATAAGTCACATAACATAATAATGTTATTGAAACGTTATTAATCAAAATGGATCGAGTACGTACCAACTGAGTCGTTATCATAGTATTCGTAATGTTCAGGATCACCCAAATGACTAAATGGTTCAAAAATGAAACCATGTGTGTTGTTGTCAAAAGGTGGAATACGTGTCACAATGGTTGTCTTGTAAAAGCTTATTTTGAACCTATGCGGCAACAAAGGAAGCTTTCCCCATTCTCAGCAATACCAAAGTTGGATATTAGGTAACATTGTCCCTCCTCAAACAGTGGCTCGAACCGAAACATGAATTCTTTCTTTATGTACACCTGGATCCTAGTGTTCTGCATTGGACATGTTATGGGTTCCATAAAAAGTGTGTTATTAAGGTATTGTATACCTAGTAAAAAGGTTAGTGAAGATACCTCGACATCTTGCAGCACAAGATCAAGGCTGTATGGATCATTTTCATGATTCAATTTATGCGAATGCCAAATTGATATACATCTGGCTCGAACTGCTATGTCATTGATGTTGTATATATTTATTTGTTTATTTTTATTTTTGATTCCAAAGAAATTGTAACGAATACAATTTCCCCGGGTCGTTCTCCCAACGAAGGTTTGACGGCGAATAAGTCGAATCGGAGTCGTGAATATGTGAAGTGAATAAGTGACGTGAAAGATTATTTTTTAGAATTGATTACACTATAATAAGAAAAATTAAAAGCAATCTACGCTATTAAAATAAATGCACACAAAGAAAATTCAAATAAATGCAAATCCCGGGCTAATCCCGAGATTTATAAATCTATTAGTGAAATTATACTAAAATAAAAATAAAAATAAAATAAAATCTAAGGGACGAAAATGAATTTTATTAAAAACTGATTTTATAAAAGAAATTTAAGAAAATAAAGTTTTATAAAAAACTAGGGACTAAAAATGCAATTTAGGAAACTTTATTTAAACTAAAACTTTTTAAAACAAAGACAAGGACTTAAACTGTAATTTTTGAAACTTTAATAAAACTTAAAACGATTTAAGAACAATGAGAGGGACCGAACATGTTAAAACTGAAACCTAGGAACTGATTAGCAAAATTTGAAAATTCAAAATTGTTTTACTCTAAAAATAAACCCAGGTTCGAATCCTGGTTTTTACAAATTAATCTAAAATATTTTTTTTTTATTTTTTCTTCTTTCAAAACTCAACTAACAACTTAACAAAACTAATTTTTAGAAAAGAAAAAACTTAAAAGAAACTAGATTAAACTGGAAAAACAGCTTGACCACAAGTCAGATTAATATTTATACACCCTATTAAGAACAGTCCAATTAAGCTCAAAAAGGGACTCAAATAAGCTACCAAATAAACGAATAAAAGCAATCCAAAAGCAGAATCTTAGAGACAGCAGGCTAATCTAACTTTTGCCCCAATAATCTTTCACTTAACTCAACTGAATTGCTAGAAATCAATCTTGTGAAATGGAGCTAGTAACTGAAAAGGACTGAGTATGCTATTATGCCAACTTAAACAAACCTTTAACTCAGCCAAATTCACTTATCCCAACACTTTATTATAATGCCTGTTCACTATACAACTGAATTTCAAGTCCAATACTCAGTCATGATCATCACTTACTCACTTACTAATATCAAAAATCCTCAGATTACCAACTATCAACAACAATGATTATCAGAAACTTAGATTCACAGAACACTATCAAATTAGAAACTATACTAGACAGATTTTAACTAAACTATTAACTAACAAATTTAACTATACTAACAACTAATTAATAAAACAAGTTTAACTAAAATTAAATCTATCAATTAAGCATCAACTAACTAACATTAAACTAGAAGCAGCAGTTCTAAACTATGAAAGTTGAGTGGAAATGTGAAGTTGAATAAAAACTTACAAATTACTCTCAGCAAGAACAGAGAGTTTTCCCATGAGGCCTATCTTTGGATAGGCTAACTGCTTCCAATTTTTCAGATAGACTATCAATTTAAACCCAGAATCATAACCTTCACACCATGGTTGACTTTCGTTGACCAGAGTAACTTTGAATGTTACAATAGCATTGACACTAGTACTCACTTACAATAAGCTATAGAGCTTACATAAGCTGAATTTAACTGAAATAGAGCTCACTGAAGCAGTTTTGAACTATATATATATATATATTTTTTTTTTTCTTTTGTGATGATCAGATGTTAAAACAAAATGAATAAACAAAAAAAACTGAAATCACTAATAATAAAATGAGAATTCGGATTCAAATGAACTTCAAATTTAAACTTTCATTAAAACGTAAAAATTACAATAATCGAAACAACTGAACATAAACAGAAAATTACAATTTAATTTATAAGACTAACATTCTAAAAACACTTTGACAGCATAACTTTGCTAAAAAAATTACATATCAAAATGGGGAATAACCCTCCTCTATTTATAGGCTAAACCGAACCTTCTGGGCTATGCCACGTTGGCGATCCGCGTGCTTCTTAGCTCCATATCCACCCTTAGATCATCTTGAACATCATCAAGTCGCTCTTGACCCTTAGATCTCAATTAGTGAGGTGTTTGAGCCAATGTAAAGCAGCCACGTATCATTCTTATCATCAGTCCCTTGTCAGACCCTTCTAGGAGTTTGTGATTGTACGGAATTGCCCTTAGTTGCGGTAATTTTTGGTGAGGTTATTTTAGGGTTCATGAGATGGAGGTAAGACTGGGTAAAGAAATGGATTTGGGCGCGTTTTATGTTGACTGAGAGAGAGGGTGTGTTTGTTTATTGATTGTGTGAGTTTTTTTTATTTCTTTCTTTTTGACCGGCTTATATTTTGACCGAGTGGTTTATTAATTTGGGGATGGATCGGGTTAGGTGATGGGTAAAGGAGTGGGCCGGTTAGTTTATTTTATTAGTGGATTGGGTTGGGCTTGTATAATGAATTAAGGGTAGTGGGCTAGTTTGGATTAAAAGGGAAGTTGGGTTTAGAGTGATGGATTTGGTTTATTAGTTTTAGGATCCGGGTGTAAGGTTTTTAAAAGAGTTTAAGGTTTTAATCTTAGGGACTATTTATGTAATTTCTGGATTCTTCAAGGACTGATCTTGCCATTTTTTTAAAAGATAATCTAAGGGTTGTAGTTGACAATCTTTGATAGTGGGAGGACCTCGGATGCCTTTTTGACCATTTTCTTTGTTCCCGGTTCCGGTTCTGAGCCTTTCCGTATCTCGTGCTCGTTTTCTTGATTTTCTTGTGTCTTTTGTCGGTTTTCATGATATCCATCCCTGCACATACAAAAACACAAAAACACAATATCTTTTGGCATTTTGGTCGGGTTTTTGGTTATTTTGGTCCGGTTTTGGTCTAGAAATGGTATGTGTTTTAGCACATACCAAAATTCCCCCAGACTAAGCTATTGCAATGTCCTCATGCAATGTTATAAAAACACGTTTTTGAAACCGAAAATTTCTAATCTCTTTTTACTAACTTTGAGAAGTAGCAAAATTTTCAAAAGAGATCAAGAAATCTTAAGTTCTAAAAACTCCCCAATTTTTCCTTTTATTCTATTTTTGTATTTTTATTTATTATTCATGTGACGGCTTTTGTTGACAATCATTATCTGACGATAACTTTTAGGGTCTTTGAGCAGGAAACACAACTCATAAAGAAGTGACCATACGGATAAAATTCGTCGTCCCCGATTTTTCACAAGTCCCCAAACTAAGCTTAAAAACGAGATCATTGTCATTTACAAGTTAGATTACCAACACTACTCAGAAAGCTAAATGTGGACTTCTCGTTCCCAAATTCCTATTTTCCTCTATTTATTTTATTTTTGGTGAGAAATGAATTTCTTCAAATTCTCGTTTCGATAATTTTTTAAGCCTATAAAGATACCTTAGTTTAGACGCTAAGTAGTTTTCAAACCTTCCCTCGAAAACCGTTGCATACAAAAATGAGGTCCACATCAAGGTCTCTGATTTAACACGATTTTGAGAATATCCCTTTTATTTGCGACCGAAACAACTCATCTACGAGTCCAGAGACGGAAGCCTTTATTAGGACACCCCCGGAGTCGAAATTTGGCATTTTTAACATTATTAAGCACATATTATTATTGATCCTTGGCCCTTTATAACAATCACAACATCGGCTGCGAACCGGCAAGATGTGATAGTCTATTATGACCTTGGAAATTTTCCTCTGCCTTTATTAGAAGTCTACAACATCGGCTGCGAACCGGCAAGATGCAGAAAACTTTTTATGGCTTTGGATTATTATTATTATTTATTATTCATTATATATTTTGCCAAATCCCGAGTCCTACGGCTTTTATAACAATCCCAACATCGGTTGCGAGCCGGCAAGATGGAATAGTCTATTACACCGTAACACTGGCAGTACCTTGATGTGTACCCAACTTCCATAAGCAAGGATTCTCTAAGGAAGAAATAAAAACTAATTATCGCCAAAACCAAAATAGCTTTAATTATTCCTAAATTTCTATTTTTAAGGTGAAACAAGCTTATGGGAACAAAAAGCCACAAATAACTTCGATGAGCTCTAAAGAGAACCAACTACTCCACGTTTAGCAATCTAACTTATAAACAACTCTATCATTTCTCGTTCTTCGAAAATTTAAAATCTTAAGTAATAAGATCCGCGAATGCTTAGCCTTATAATCAAGCCATGCATATATAAAGTCGATACGGGAACTTGCAAACTCTTAAAAAGAATTCGCGTTTTCTAGCTCCTTGTGTAAAAGACTAGCACAAGCTTATAGATTATAAATGGTTAAGGGAACAAGCTAGGGCTCAACACGCCCGGTCAAGTCAGAATTTTATTCCTACTCTCTCCAGCGGAAAGTCAACAAAAATGTCAAAATTTATTATATTTTTTTTTGCAAAAATTTTAAAATTTTTCTCATTTTTTTTGGATTTTTTCATTTTTTGAGGTAAAACGGGGTTGCATGAGAAAACGGCAAACATGCAAGGCAAAAATCAAATCGCAAGATTACCCCCCCAGACTAAAACGAGACATTGTCCTCAATGTCTTAAAGGTAAGGGTTCTCCTACATAAATCTAAGGCCGTTTATTAATTATGCCAAAAGATAGATGTAAAACGATAAGATTTTAGGATATCGGATAAGCAACGAATGATGAAACTCGAGTGGAGAGAAGCAAACCACGAGCACGAGAGTCTTCATCATCGGGCATTCCTGGACACAGCACAGAAAAACACGAAGCACAAGATATGGAAGAGGGAGCCCTCCTCACTGCATTTTATTAGAAATAAGAAAAGAGGATAGATGGATAAGCATGGGGTGCCTCCCACGAAGCGCTTGTTTTTGGTAACCGAGTCACATGAGCTTGACTCGACCCCGAATTTATTTGTCCTTGGGGGAGCAAGTGGAAGAGATAATCTCAATCGGACTTTCGTTCAAGATGTTTAGATAAACATTGAAGCATACGAAAGTTCCACTCCGATGAGATACCCACGGTATTTTTAGAGAGAATAACCATAAATGGTGATACCGGGGTCAAAGATTTTGTCCTCACTCCCGAAGGAGTAACGGAGAAAGAGAAGAAACATCATAAGTGATGTAGGGAAAGAAGGTCATGATTACAATCATGATGAAGTCGTCATCTTCAAAAGATATTTGTCGATGAAGGTCGTTTTTTTAAGAAATGAGTCGGGAGGGAGGGTCGGGATTAAATCATCAAATAGAAAATTCTCATGATTGAGAATGCCTTCCCCCAGACTAGTGTCATCCTCAAGATCAAAGTAGAAATGATCATATTCCGGAGGAGACATAGAGTGAGAGAGTTCATCGGAGAACTCCTCATGAAGAGAATCAATCATCTGATGAGAATATGTGAACTCATGTTCCGTCGTTGACTCATCACTCTCCTCCATCTGAATATCAAAGATTGGGTTATCAGAAATCTCATATTCGAACTCAAACAGAGGGTTGGTGATAGTTGTTTTGAAAGTTTCGGGAACAATGTCATCAAATTTATTTGGTAGATTGATTTCAACTTCCTTCGGAGGGAGAGAAAGAGATGGCTTTTGGTCTAATACTTTTTCAAAAAGAAATTCTCCCTCCGGATTAAGACAAGAATCATCAATTTCCGGTGAAATTGATTCATCTTTGAAAAACACCTCGAGCTCTTCCGCAAGATCACACTTCCCTCAATCGGAGGAGAAGGATGGGAAGAGTCGGAATTAAGAATCTCGATGTGATAAACTTGTTCTGGAGGTGGGACAAGTGGTGTGCTCTTAGAGCTAGCAATTTCCACCGCTTCCGTTGTAGTCTCCGATTCGTCTTCATCTTCGTCGTCAAGAACACTCTTAGCATTTGCGGCACAACACTCAAACCATTTGCTCGATCCAGGATTGATTTTCATAGCCTTGAGCTCAGCACGTTTTTCTGACATGCTCTTGACCGTGAATCTGGAAAGGTTGGGATCAACTCTTTTAGGAGCAATTACGGGATCGGATTTTTGATCAACCGTAGCGACATTGCATTTGTCGGTTTGAGGTTTCGAGTTTGGATTAATATTGAACGTAACTTTTTCCTTATCGACCCGCAAAGTAATTTCTTCACCATAAACATCGATCAGAGCCCGCCCGGTCCTCAAGAATGATCTTCCGAGACTAAGAGGAACCCGGGGGTCGGCTTCAAAATCAACTACCACAAAGTCTGCAGGAAAATGGAACTGCCCCACCTTTACAAAGACATCCTCGGCTACACCTTTAGGAAGGGTGATGGACCGATCCGCAAGCTCGAGGGTCATGCAAGTGGGGGTGAGATCGGGTAGAGACAATTTCTTCCAGATGGATAACGGCATTAGGTTGATGCTCGCACCAAGATCGGCCAAGGCGTGACATTCAACCTTTCCCGGAAATTCACATGGGATGAGAAATTTTCCGGGATCTCCAAGCTTTTCCGGAAGCTTTTTGAGAATTGCCGCGGAGCAGTTTTCGTTCACTGGAGTTTTTGTCATTTCAAATAATTTTTCTTTATTGCTCAACAAACTTTTGAGTGTGGAAGTGAATTTAGGCATCAAGAGCAAAGCATCCACGAAGCTTATATCAAAATGTAATTCTTGGAATATTTGAAAGAATTTTTCCATTTGACTCGAAGCTTTGTCACGGAGCTTTTGATCACTCAATCTCGAAGGATACGGAAGATTGGTCTTAACGGGAGCTTCTTTAGGAGCTTTTTCTTTTGGTTCAACATTTTTCGGTTTAGATGGCTGGATGACCGGAGGTTGGACGTCTTTGGTTCCTCCGTTGTTAGTAGGAGGTTCCATGTCCTTGGTCGCCTCGGTCTCACGGACGACTACCTTGGGAGGTAGAGAAGAAGAAGTAATCGGAGCCGTGGGTCCATCATATGAAACACCGCTCCTGGTCGTGATCGCCTTAGCATCTCCCCTCGGGTTGGCGATCGTGTTACTTGGAAGAGTAGTAGTTCCCGAGCCCGAGGGTCGATCATTTAAACGTTTGTTCAATTCGGTTATCTGATTAATCATCATTCTATTCATTTCCTCTTGTTTCTTTTGCTGTTGTTGGCTTTGAAGAATGAATTGCTTTAATAACTCATTCGAGGGCGATGGGTTTGGCACAAATCCTTGATTTTGATTGTTTGGAAGATTTGGCCCTCGGTTGTTTTGAACAAAACCTTGATTGTTGTTTTGAAAATTTCCCTGATTAAAATTTCCTTGATTCGGGGCTTGGTTATAATTCCCTTGGTTTTGATAAACTTGATTGCCCCGATTTTGATTTTGATTATTTGAAACATTACGGTTTTGCACTTGCTGATTTTGATTTGGTGGGAAACCGGGTGGTCCGAGAAAATTGTTAGAACGGTAGCTGAGGAGATTACGGTCTCCTTGAGGTTGGTAATCGTTACCACCTTGATTGAAATTTCCAGAAGCAGCATACACATTCTCTTGAGTGTAGCCACCGGAGGCTGGGCACTCGAAATATTGGTGCGGACCACCACAAGTCTCACAACTATGGTTAACAACATTCACTTGATTGTTGTTGTTTTGAGTGGAAACCTGATTTTGATGAATTCTCAAGATAGCCGTAGACAAATCATTCATTTGTTTAGAAAGAGCGGCTATCTCGGAAGTAGATGAATCAGTGCTAGATCTTGTTGACTCATTCCTCTCGGCAGAGGAATCCCAAAAATTATGGTGGGCGGTCATGTTTTCAATAAGATCATAGCACTCTTCGGGTCGACGTTTCATAAACGTACCACCGACAGCAGCATTAATCGTATCACGGTGTCGTAATGTCAAACCGTTATAGAAGGTATCTATAATAGTGACCAATAACATATTGTGGTTCGGACACCGATCAATCGATAACTTGTAGCGTTCCCATGCCTCAAACAATGATTCATCGGGAAGCTGACGGAAATTGCTAATCTCATTCCTTAATTTCGTCACCATCGACGGTGGGAAATATTTCGCCAAGAACTTCGTAACCATTTCGTCGAAACTACGAATGGAGTTCTTGGGAAGACGATCAAACCATGCGGTGGCATGATGCGTCAATGAATAAGGAAAGAGATATAGACGGAGGGCGTCATCGGAGACCCCATGTTGTTTCATACTTTGGGTGACGGTTATGAATTTAACAAGATGCTTGTTCGCATCATCACCCGGCAAGCCATGGAATTGGCACGAGTTTTGGACTTGTTGAATCATGTGGTGCTTAAGTCCAAAATCGGCGGCTTGAATATTGACGGGGGCAATCGGGCCACCACGTCCGTGCATTGTGGGTTGGCACAGCTCCTCCATCGTTCGGAGATCGGGAGCTGGCATGTGATTATCACCACCCACCGGCGGGTGTTGATTGTTTGGTTCGTCGGCCATTTCTTCAACGTTTGAGAAATGAACGCGGTGATTTTGACGAATAATCCTCTCGGGATTTGATAGCGGTGAAAGAAGAGGGTGAGAAGTAGAAGATCGGGTGTGCATACACCAAAAACAAACAAAAATGAAAATCAAAAATCTTTTTGTATTTTTGGTTGGGAATTATTTTTGGCTTTTTAAATATATTGAAAAACAAAAGACTTTATTTTCTTTTTGGTAACCGTTACGTTAACCGTAACCGTTTCCTTTAAAACTACGCGCAGCGTGGCGGGAAGGCAAAGGTAGCTCCGAAGATGCTTAAAAACCCGCCTTCTTCAGCTCGACAATTTAATGTCAAGCTTCCTTAAACCCCGTAATTAGGTTGTAGTAATAAAGTAATCCGATAACGTTTAATTTCACGATTTGTTTTGTTGTTATTTGGAATGGTTTACAACCGCCCTCCTTCAACGGAAGACGGAGGATGTTTATTAAGATGTATTTATGAAAACACTTTAGGAAAAGTGTTTTATTTATTATATTTTTGTATTTTTATTTTTATAAAAACAATAACTTCCAAGGAAGGATCTTCAAATCACAAAAACAACGGACGAAATCGACGCACTCGTTTCAAGCCTTCCCCGGCAGCGGCGCCATTTTATTGATGTTGTATATATTTATTTGTTTATTTTTATTTTTGATTCCAAAGAAATTGTAACGAATACAATTTCCCCGGGTCGTTCTCCCAACGAAGGTTTGACGGCGAATAAGTCGAATCGGAGTCGTGAATATGTGAAGTGAATAAGTGACGTGAAAGATTATTTTTTAGAATTGATTACACTATAATAAGAAAAATTAAAAGCAATCTACGCTATTAAAATAAATGCAACAAAGAAAATTCAAATAAATGCAAATCCCGGGCTAATCCCGAGATTTATAAATCTATTAGTGAAATTATACTAAAATAAAAATAAAAATAAAATAAAATCTAAGGGACGAAAATGAATTTTATTAAAAACTGATTTTATAAAAGAAATTTAAGAAAATAAAGTTTTATAAAAAACTAGGGACTAAAAATGCAATTTAGGAAACTTTATTTAAACTAAAACTTTTTAAAACAAAGACAAGGACTTAAACTGTAATTTTTGAAACTTTAATAAAACTTAAAACGATTTAAGAACAATGAGAGGGACCGAACATGTTAAAACTGAAACCTAGGAACTGATTAGCAAAATTTGAAAATTCAAAATTGTTTTACTCTAAAAATAAACCCAGGTTCGAATCCTGGTTTTTACAAATTAATCTAAAATATTTTTTTTTATTTTTTCTTCTTTCAAAACTCAACTAACAACTTAACAAAACTAATTTTTAGAAAAGAAAAAACTTAAAAGAAACTAGATTAAACTGGAAAAACAGCTTGACCACAAGTCAGATTAATATTTATACACCCTATTAAGAACAGTCCAATTAAGCTCAAAAAGGGACTCAAATAAGCTACCAAATAAACGAATAAAAGCAATCCAAAAGCAGAATCTTAGAGACAGCAGGCTAATCTAACTTTTGCCCCAATAATCTTTCACTTAACTCAACTGAATTGCTAGAAATCAATCTTGTGAAATGGAGCTAGTAACTGAAAAGGACTGAGTATGCTATTATGCCAACTTAAACAAACCTTTAACTCAGCCAAATTCACTTATCCCAACACTTTATTATAATGCCTGTTCACTATACAACTGAATTTCAAGTCCAATACTCAGTCATGATCATCACTTACTCACTTACTAATATCAAAAATCCTCAGATTACCAACTATCAACAACAATGATTATCAGAAACTTAGATTCACAGAACACTTATCAAATTAGAAACTATACTAGACAGATTTTAACTAAACTATTAACTAACAAATTTAACTATACTAACAACTAATTAATAAAACAAGTTTAACTAAAATTAAATCTATCAATTAAGCATCAACTAACTAACATTAAACTAGAAGCAGCAGTTCTAAACTATGAAAGTTGAGTGGAAATGTGAAGTTGAATAAAAACTTACAAATTACTCTCAGCAAGAACAGAGAGTTTTCCCATGAGGCCTATCTTTGGATAGGCTAACTGCTTCCAATTTTTCAGATAGACTATCAATTTAAACCCAGAATCATAACCTTCACACCATGGTTGACTTTCGTTGACCAGAGTAACTTTGAATGTTACAATAGCATTGACACTAGTACTCACTTACAATAAACTATAGAGCTTACATAAGCTGAATTTAACTGAAATAGAGCTCACTGAAGCAGTTTTGAACTATATATATATATATATATATTTTTTTTTTTTTCTTTTGTGATGATCAGATGTTAAAACAAAATGAATAAACAAAAAAAACTGAAATCACTAATAATAAAATGAGAATTCGGATTCAAATGAACTTCAAATTTAAACTTTCATTAAAACGTAAAAATTACAATAATCGAAACAACTGAACATAAACAGAAAATTACAATTTAATTTATAAGACTAACATTCTAAAAACACTTTGACAGCATAACTTTGCTAAAAAAATTACATATCAAAATGGGGAATAACCCTCCTCTATTTATAGGCTAAACCGAACCTTCTGGGCTATGCCACGTTGGCGATCCGCGTGCTTCTTAGCTCCATATCCACCCTTAGATCATATTGAACATCATCAAGTCGCTCTTGACCCTTAGATCTCAATTAGTGAGGTGTTTGAGCCAATGTAAAGCAGCCACGTATCATTCTTATCATCAGTCCCTTGTCAGACCCTTCTAGGAGTTCGTGATTGTACGGAATTGCCCTTAGTTGCGGTAATTTTTGGTGAGGTTATTTTAGGGTTCATGAGATGGAGGTAAGACTGGGTAAAGAAATGGATTTGGGGCGCGTTTTATGTTGACTGAGAGAGAGGGTGTGTTTGTTTATTGATTGTGTGAGTTTTTTTTATTTCTTTCTTTTTGACCGGCTTATATTTTGACCGAGTGGTTTATTAATTTGGGGATGGATCGGGTTAGGTGATGGGTAAAGGGTGGGCCGGTTAGTTTATTTTATTAGTGGATTGGGTTGGGCTTGTATAATGAATTAAGGGTAGTGGGCTAGTTTGGATTAAAAGGGAAGTTGGGTTTAGAGTGATGGATTTGGTTTATTAGTTTTAGGATCCGGGTGTAAGGTTTTTAAAAGAGTTTAAGGTTTTAATCTTAGGGACTATTTATGTAATTTCTGGATTCTTCAAGGACTGATCTTGCCATTTTTTTAAAAGATAATCTAAGGGTTGGAGTTGACAATCTTTGATAGTGGGAGGACCTCGGATGCCTTTTTGACCATTTTCTTTGTTCCCGGTTCCGGTTCTGAGCCTTTCCGTATCTCGTGCTCGTTTTCTTGATTTTCTTGTGTCTTTTGTCGGTTTTCATGATATCCATCCCTGCACATACAAAAACACAAAAACACAATATCTTTTGGCATTTTGGTCGGGTTTTTGGTTATTTTGGTCCGGTTTTGGTCTAGAAATGGTATGTGTTTTAGCACATACCAAAATTCCCCCAGACTAAGCTATTGCAATGTCCTCATGCAATGTTATAAAAACACGTTTTTGAAACCGAAAATTTCTAATCTCTTTTTACTAACTTTGAGAAGTAGCAAAATTTTCAAAAGAGATCAAGAAATCTTAAGTTCTAAAAACTCCCCAATTTTTCCTTTTATTCTATTTTTGTATTTTTATTTATTATTCATGTGACGGCTTTTGTTGACAATCATTATCTGACGATAACTTTTAGGGTCTTTGAGCAGGAAACACGACTCATAAAGAAGTGACCATACGGATAAAATTCGTCGTCCCCGATTTTTCACAAGTCCCCAAACTAAGCTTAAAAACGAGATCATTGTCATTTACAAGTTAGATTACCAACACTACTCAGAAAGCTAAATGTGGACTTCTCGTTCCCAAATTCCTATTTTCCTCTATTTATTTTATTTTTGGTGAGAAATGAATTTCTTCAAATTCTCGTTTCGATAATTTTTTAAGCCTATAAAGATACCTTAGTTTAGACGCTAAGTAGTTTTCAAACCTTCCCTCGAAAACCGTTGCATACAAAAATGAGGTCCACATCAAGGTCTCTGATTTAACACGATTTTGAGAATATCCCTTTTATTTGCGACCGAAACAACTCATCTACGAGTCCAGAGACGGAAGCCTTTATTAGGACACCCCCGGAGTCGAAATTTGGCATTTTTAACATTATTAAGCACATATTATTATTGATCCTTGGCCCTTTATAACAATCACAACATCGGCTGCGAACCGGCAAGATGTGATAGTCTATTATGACCTTGGAAATTTTCCTCTGCCTTTATTAGAAGTCTACAACATCGGCTGCGAACCGGCAAGATGCAGAAAACTTTTTATGGCTTTGGATTATTATTATTATTTATTATTCATTATATATTTTGCCAAATCCCGAGTCCTACGGCTTTTATAACAATCCCAACATCGGTTGCGAGCCGGCAAGATGGAATAGTCTATTACACCGTAACACTGGCAGTACCTTGATGTGTACCCAACTTCCATAAGCAAGGATTCTCTAAGGAAGAAATAAAAACTAATTATCGCCAAAACCAAAATAGCTTTAATTATTCCTAAATTTCTATTTTTAAGGTGAAACAAGCTTATGGGAACAAAAAGCCCCAAATAACTTCGATGAGCTCTAAAGAGAACCAACTACTCCACGTTTAGCAATCTAACTTATAAACAAACTCTATCATTTCTCGTTCTTCGAAAATTTAAAATCTTAAGTAATAAGATCCGCGAATGCTTAGCCTTATAATCAAGCCATGCATATATAAAGTCGATACGGGAACTTGCAAACTCTTAAAAAGAATTCGCGTTTTCTAGCTCCTTGTGTAAAAGACTAGCACAAGCTTATAGATTATAAATGGTTAAGGGAACAAGCTAGGGCTCAACACGCCCGGTCAAGTCAGAATTTTATTCCTACTCTCTCCAGCGGAAAGTCAACAAAAATGTCAAAATTTATTATATTTTTTTTTGCAAAAATTTTAAAATTTTTCTCATTTTTTTTGGATTTTTTCATTTTTTGAGGTAAAACGGGGTTGCATGAGAAAACGGCAAACATGCAAGGCAAAAATCAAATCGCAAGATTACCCCCCCAGACTAAAACGAGACATTGTCCTCAATGTCTTAAAGGTAAGGGTTCTCCTACATAAATCTAAGGCCGTTTATTAATTATGCCAAAAGATAGATGTAAAACGATAAGATTTTAGGATATCGGATAAGCAACGAATGATGAAACTCGAGTGGAGAGAAGCAAACCACGAGCACGAGAGTCTTCATCATCGGGCATTCCTGGACACAGCACAGAAAAACACGAAGCACAAGATATGGAAGAGGGAGCCCTCCTCACTGCATTTTATTAGAAATAAGAAAAGAGGATAGATGGATAAGCATGGGGTGCCTCCCACGAAGCGCTTGTTTTTGGTAACCGAGTCACATGAGCTTGACTCGACCCCGAATTTATTTGTCCTTGGGGGAGCAAGTGGAAGAGATAATCTCAATCGGACTTTCGTTCAAGATGTTTAGATAAACATTGAAGCATACGAAAGTTCCACTCCGATGAGATACCCACGGTATTTTTAGAGAGAATAACCATAAATGGTGATACCGGGGTCAAAGATTTTGTCCTCACTCCCGAAGGAGTAACGGAGAAGAGAAGAAACATCATAAGTGATGTAGGGAAAGAAGGTCATGATTACAATCATGATGAAGTCGTCATCTTCAAAAAGATATTTGTCGATGAAGGTCGTTTTTTTAAGAAATGAGTCGGGAGGGAGGGTCGGGATTAAATCATCAAATAGAAAATTCTCATGATTGAGAATGCCTTCCCCCAGACTAGTGTCATCCTCAAGATCAAAGTAGAAATGATCGTATTCCGGAGGAGACATAGAGTGAGAGAGTTCATCGGAGAACTCCTCATGAAGAGAATCAATCATCTGATGAGAATCTGTGAACTCATGTTCCGTCGTTGACTCATCACTCTCCTCCATCTGAATATCAAAGATTGGGTTATCAGAAATCTCATATTCGAACTCAAACAGAGGGTTGGTGATAGTTGTTTTGAAAGTTTCGGGAACAATGTCATCAAATTTCTTTGGTAGATTGATTTCAACTTCCTTCGGAGGGAGAGAAAGAGATGGCTTTTGGTCTAATACTTTTTCAAAAAGAAATTCTCCCTCCGGATTAAGACAAGAATCATCAATTTCCGGTGAAATTGATTCATCTTTGAAAAACACCTCGAGCTCTTCCCGCAAGATCACACTTCCCTCAATCGGAGGAGAAGGATGGGAAGAGTCGGAATTAAGAATCTCGATGTGATAAACTTGTTCTGGAGGTGGGACAAGTGGTGTGCTCTTAGAGCTAGCAATTTCCACCGCTTCCGTTGTAGTCTCCGATTCGTCTTCATCATCGTCGTCAAGAACACTCTTAGCATTTGCGGCACAACACTCAAACCATTTGCTCGATCCAGGATTGATTTTCATAGCCTTGAGCTCAGCACGTTTTTCTGACATGCTCTTGACCGTGAATCTGGAAAGGTTGGGATCAACTTTTTTAGGAGCAATTACGGGATCGGATTTTTGATCAACCGTAGCGACATTGCATTTGTCGGTTTGAGGTTTCGAGTTTGGATTAATATTGAACGTAACTTTTTCCTTATCGACCCGCAAAGTAATTTCTTCACCATAAACATCGATCAGAGCCCGCCGGTCCTCAAGAATGATCTTCCGAGAATAAGAGGAACCCGGGGGTCGGCTTCAAAATCAACTACCACAAAGTCTGCAGGAAAATGGAACTGCCCCACCTTTACAAAGACATCCTCGGCTACACCTTTAGGAAGGGTGATGGACCGATCCGCAAGCTCGAGGGTCATGCAAGTGGGGGTGAGATCGGGTAGAGACAATTTCTTCCAGATGGATAACGGCATTAGGTTGATGCTCGCACCAAGATCGGCCAAGGCGTGACATTCAACCTTTCCCGGAAATTCACATGGGATGAGAAATTTTCCGGGATCTCCAAGCTTTTCCGGAAGCTTTTTGAGAATTGCCGCGGAGCAGTTTTCGTTCACTGGAGTTTTTGTCATTTCAAATAATTTTTCTTTATTGCTCAACAAACTTTTGAGTGTGGAAGTGAATTTAGGCATCAAGAGCAAAGCATCCACGAAGCTTATATCAAAATGTAATTCTTGGAATATTTGAAAGAATTTTTCCATTTGACTCGAAGCTTTGTCACGGAGCTTTTGATCACTCAATCTCGAAGGATACGGAAGATTGGTCTTAACGGGAGCTTCTTTAGGAGCTTTTTCTTTTGGTTCAACATTTTTCGGTTTAGATGGCTGGATGACCGGAGGTTGGACGTCTTTGGTTCCTCCGTTGTTAGTAGGAGGTTCCATGTCCTTGGTCGCCTCGGTCTCACGGACGACTACCTTGGGAGGTAGAGAAGAAGAAGTAATCGGAGCCGTGGGTCCATCATATGAAACACCGCTCCTGGTCGTGATCGCCTTAGCATCTCCCCTCGGGTTGGCGATCGTGTTACTTGGAAGAGTAGTAGTTCCCGAGCCCGAGGGTCGATCATTTAAACGTTTGTTCAATTCGGTTATCTGATTAATCATCATTCTATTCATTTCCTCTTGTTTCTTTTGCTGTTGTTGGCTTTGAAGAATGAATTGCTTTAATAACTCATTCGAGGGCGATGGGTTTGGCACAAATCCTTGATTTTGATTGTTTGGAAGATTTGGCCCTCGGTTGTTTTGAACAAAACCTTGATTGTTGTTTTGAAAATTTCCCTGATTAAAATTTCCTTGATTCGGGGCTTGGTTATAATTCCCTTGGTTTTGATAAACTTGATTGCCCCGATTTTGATTTTGATTATTTGAAACATTACGGTTTTGCACTTGCTGATTTTGATTTGGTGGGAAACCGGGTGGTCCGAGAAAATTGTTAGAACGGTAGCTGAGGAGATTACGGTCTCCTTGAGGTTGGTAACCGTTACCACCTTGATTGAAATTTCCAGAAGCAGCATACACATTCTCTTGAGTGTAGCCACCGGAGGCTGGGCACTCGAAATATTGGTGCGGACCACCACAAGTCTCACAACTATGGTTAACAACATTCACTTGATTGTTGTTGTTTTGAGTGGAAACCTGATTTTGATGAATTCTCAAGATAGCCGTAGACAAATCATTCATTTGTTTAGAAAGAGCGGCTATCTCGGAAGTAGATGAATCAGTGCTAGATCTTGTTGACTCATTCCTCTCGGCAGAGGAATCCCAAAAATTATGGTGGGCGGTCATGTTTTCAATAAGATCATAGCACTCTTCGGGTCGACGTTTCATAAACGTACCACCGACAGCAGCATTAATCGTATCACGGTGTCGTAATGTCAAACCGTTATAGAAGGTATCTATAATAGTGACCAATAACATATTGTGGTTCGGACACCGATCAATCGATAACTTGTAGCGTTCCCATGCCTCAAACAATGATTCATCGGGAAGCTGACGGAAATTGCTAATCTCATTCCTTAATTTCGTCACCATCGACGGTGGGAAATATTTCGCCAAGAACTTCGTAACCATTTCGTCGAAACTACGAATGGAGTTCTTGGGAAGACGATCAAACCATGCGGTGGCATGATGCGTCAATGAATAAGGAAAGAGATATAGACGGAGGGCGTCATCGGAGACCCCATGTTGTTTCATACTTTGGGTGACGGTTATGAATTTAACAAGATGCTTGTTCGCATCATCACCCGGCAAGCCATGGAATTGGCACGAGTTTTGGACTTGTTGAATCATGTGGTGCTTAAGTCCAAAATCGGCGGCTTGAATATTGACGGGGGCAATCGGGCCACCACGTCCGTGCATTGTGGGTTGGCACAGCTCCTCCATCGTTCGGAGATCGGGAGCTGGCATGTGATTATCACCACCCACCGGCGGGTGTTGATTGTTTGGTTCGTCGGCCATTTCTTCAACGTTTGAGAAATGAACGCGGTGATTTTGACGAATAATCCTCTCGGGATTTGATAGCGGTGAAAGAAGAGGGTGAGAAGTAGAAGATCGGGTGTGCATACACCAAAAACAAACAAAAATGAAAATCAAAAATCTTTTTGTATTTTTGGTTGGGAATTATTTTTGGCTTTTTAAATATATTGAAAAACAAAAGACTTTATTTTCTTTTTGGTAACCGTTACGTTAACCGTAACCGTTTCCTTTAAAACTACGCGCAGCGTGGCGGGAAGGCAAAGGTAGCTCCGAAGATGCTTAAAAACCCGCCTTCTTCAGCTCGACAATTTAATGTCAAGCTTCCTTAAACCCCGTAATTAGGTTGTAGTAATAAAGTAATCCGATAACGTTTAATTTCACGATTTGTTTTGTTGTTATTTGGAATGGTTTACAACCGCCCTCCTTCAACGGAAGACGGAGGATGTTTATTAAGATGTATTTATGAAAACACTTTAGGAAAAGTGTTTTATTTATTATATTTTTGTATTTTTATTTTTATAAAAACAATAACTTCCAAGGAAGGATCTTCAAATCACAAAAACAACGGACGAAATCGACGCACTCGTTTCAAGCCTTCCCCGGCAGCGGCGCCATTTTATTGATGTTGTATATATTTATTTGTTTATTTTTATTTTTGATTCCAAAGAAATTGTAACGAATACAATTTCCCCGGGTCGTTCTCCCAACGAAGGTTTGACGGCGAATAAGTCGAATCGGAGTCGTGAATATGTGAAGTGAATAAGTGACGTGAAAGATTATTTTTTAGAATTGATTACACTATAATAAGAAAAATTAAAAGCAATCTACGCTATTAAAATAAATGCACACAAAGAAAATTCAAATAAATGCAAATCCCGGGCTAATCCCGAGATTTATAAATCTATTAGTGAAATTATACTAAAATAAAAATAAAAATAAAATAAAATCTAAGGGACGAAAATGAATTTTATTAAAAACTGATTTTATAAAAGAAATTTAAGAAAATAAAGTTTTATAAAAAACTAGGGACTAAAAATGCAATTTAGGAAACTTTATTTAAACTAAAACTTTTTAAAACAAAGACAAGGACTTAAACTGTAATTTTTGAAACTTTAATAAAACTTAAAACGATTTAAGAACAATGAGAGGGACCGAACATGTTAAAACTGAAACCTAGGAACTGATTAGCAAAATTTGAAAATTCAAAATTGTTTTACTCTAAAAATAAACCCAGGTTCGAATCCTGGTTTTTACAAATTAATCTAAAATATTTTTTTTTATTTTTTCTTCTTTCAAAACTCAACTAACAACTTAACAAAACTAATTTTTAGAAAAGAAAAAAACTTAAAAGAAACTAGATTAAACTGGAAAAACAGCTTGACCACAAGTCAGATTAATATTTATACACCCTATTAAGAACAGTCCAATTAAGCTCAAAAAGGGACTCAAATAAGCTACCAAATAAACGAATAAAAGCAATCCAAAAGCAGAATCTTAGAGACAGCAGGCTAATCTAACTTTTGCCCCAATAATCTTTCACTTAACTCAACTGAATTGCTAGAAATCAATCTTGTGAAATGGAGCTAGTAACTGAAAAGGACTGAGTATGCTATTATGCCAACTTAAACAAACCTTTAACTCAGCCAAATTCACTTATCCCAACACTTTATTATAATGCCTGTTCACTATACAACTGAATTTCAAGTCCAATACTCAGTCATGATCATCACTTACTCACTTACTAATATCAAAAATCCTCAGATTACCAACTATCAACAACAATGATTATCAGAAACTTAGATTCACAGAACACTTATCAAATTAGAAACTATACTAGACAGATTTTAACTAAACTATTAACTAACAAATTTAACTATACTAACAACTAATTAATAAAACAAGTTTAACTAAAATTAAATCTATCAATTAAGCATCAACTAACTAACATTAAACTAGAAGCAGCAGTTCTAAACTATGAAAGTTGAGTGGAAATGTGAAGTTGAATAAAAACTTACAAATTACTCTCAGCAAGAACAGAGAGTTTTCCCATGAGGCCTATCTTTGGATAGGCTAACTGCTTCCAATTTTTCAGATAGACTATCAATTTAAACCCAAATCATAACCTTCACACCATGGTTGACTTTCGTTGACCAGAGTAACTTTGAATGTTACAATAGCATTGACACTAGTACTCACTTACAATAAGCTATAGAGCTTACATAAGCTGAATTTAACTGAAATAGAGCTCACTGAAGCAGTTTTGAACTATATATATATATATATATATTTTTTTTTTCTTTTGTGATGATCAGATGTTAAAACAAAATGAATAAACAAAAAAAACTGAAATCACTAATAATAAAATGAGAATTCGGATTCAAATGAACTTCAAATTTAAACTTTCATTAAAACGTAAAAATTACAATAATCGAAACAACTGAACATAAACAGAAAATTACAATTTAATTTATAAGACTAACATTCTAAAAACACTTTGACAGCATAACTTTGCTAAAAAAATTACATATCAAAATGGGGAATAACCCTCCTCTATTTATAGGCTAAACCGAACCTTCTGGGCTATGCCACGTTGGCGATCCGCGTGCTTCTTAGCTCCATATCCACCCTTAGATCATATTGAACATCATCAAGTCGCTCTTGACCCTTAGATCTCAATTAGTGAGGTGTTTGAGCCAATGTAAAGCAGCCACGTATCATTCTTATCATCAGTCCCTTGTCAGACCCTTCTAGGAGTTCGTGATTGTACGGAATTGCCCTTAGTTGCGGTAATTTTTGGTGAGGTTATTTTAGGGTTCATGAGATGGAGGTAAGACTGGGTAAAGAAATGGATTTGGGCGCGTTTTATGTTGACTGAGAGAGAGGGTGTGTTTGTTTATTGATTGTGTGAGTTTTTTTTATTTCTTTCTTTTTGACCGGCTTATATTTTGACCGAGTGGTTTATTAATTTGGGGATGGATCGGGTTAGGTGATGGGTAAAGGAGTGGGCCGGTTAGTTTATTTTATTAGTGGATTGGGTTGGGCTTGTATAATGAATTAAGGGTAGTGGGCTAGTTTGGATTAAAAGGGAAGTTGGGTTTAGAGTGATGGATTTGGTTTATTAGTTTTAGGATCCGGGTGTAAGGTTTTTAAAAGAGTTTAAGGTTTTAATCTTAGGGACTATTTATGTAATTTCTGGATTCTTCAAGGACTGATCTTGCCATTTTTTTAAAAGATAATCTAAGGGTTGGAGTTGACAATCTTTGATAGTGGGAGGACCTCGGATGCCTTTTTGACCATTTTCTTTGTTCCCGGTTCCGGTTCTGAGCCTTTCCGTATCTCGTGCTCGTTTTCTTGATTTTCTTGTGTCTTTTGTCGGTTTTCATGATATCCATCCCTGCACATACAAAAACACAAAAACACAATATCTTTTGGCATTTTGGTCGGGTTTTTGGTTATTTTGGTCCGGTTTTGGTCTAGAAATGGTATGTGTTTTAGCACATACCAGTCATCCAACATAGGATTGACTTCTTTAAGAGGAGTTATTTTTTTATCCTCGCCAGTACCTGATATGTAAAAATTATTCTACAATTATAATCGCATAACAATGAACACAACACATGTGCATAATTGCAGCCGTAAAAAAACATATTTAAAGATCATTGAGTATTTAATACATTGAGAATGAAATTTAAATAATACAACACACCATATAAGGATCTAAAAGTAATTGTATAAGGATTTAGAAACAAATAAATAACATTCATAAACAGATTGTATTATCATCAAGTGCAACCAACACAAAACATCAATCAACAATTAATATTGGTAAGAAGAAATATATATCATACGAATTTGCAACCAAAAAAACACAATAGGAATTACCTCCTGATAAACGAAATATCATAATAGTATAACAATTGCATACACAAACATACATCATATTAGTATAACAACATTATTAACAATGTATAAACGAAATGCTTTACCTCCTGATCCACCGTAACCACCAGCACCACCAAAAGCCTTTGAACCTCCAAAACCTCTAGAACCTTATCATCAAGTGGAACCAACAAACAAAAAACAAACAACAAATAAGATTGGTAAAAACAGAAAACTATCATACGAAACACAAATAAGCCTAAAAAAAAGTATTTAAAAAAATAATTGCATACACAAACATCATATCATTATAACAACATTATTAACAATGTATCAATGAAATGATTTACCTCCTGATCCACCGAATCCACCAGCACCACCAAAAGCCTTTGAACCTCCAGAACCTTATCATCACGTGCAACCAACAGGAAAAATGAAACAACAAATAAGATTGGTAAGAACAAATAAGTATCATACGAAACACAAATCAGCCTAAAAAAAGTATTTAAAAAAGCAATTGCATACACAAACATCATATCATTATAAAAACATTATTAACAATGTATCAACGAAATGATTTACCTCCAGAACCTCCAAAACCTCCACCCTTTCTCAAATTGCTACCTGATGCTGATGGTGATTTCTGGTATCCCATGTTACCATTTTTTTGCCTGAAAACCTATTCATGACTGATTTGTGTGTGATATGAAAGGATATATGTCGATTGATAAATGTGATGCTAAGAAACCGTGAACATACTGCCTTTATAGATAAACATTAGGGTTTTGGAAAAGATTTTTAGTTTAAAATGATTCGTGATTTTTGTGATATGATTTTCAAATTCAAAACAAATCATAATGAAAATTTTAAAATCAGAAGGTTTAATTTTGGAAGGCAATATGCAGTTACAGAGATTTTAGGGAAATAATTAAGGGAGTGAGTTATGATTTGTGTGTTGATAAGAATTTGAAATCCGGATTATAAGTGAAATTGAATTGAAGCATGACATCTTTGTTTTGAAATGCCTAACACAAAAAAACACTTGCTCCAGTGGTAGGAGCGTTGGATGTGTGCATGAGGTCATGGGTTCGAAACCAGGAATGTCCAATTTTTTTTTTAAATAAGTGCCGCAAATATAGAAAATGCCAAGTGGCAAATAAAATGCCAAGTGGCATTGAGGTGGCATTGACGTGTCATTTTCTAGCTGCATGCTTAGCCTCATATATTATGTGTGTATATATATATATATATATATATAGGGTAAAGTTAAAATAAAAAGACAAATATCCGTACATTACGTAAAAAGAATTTTTTTTTTTCAAAAAGTTCGCGAAAAAATCCAAAAAAATTCCACAAGATCGGGTATGTTGGTGCATAAAACTTTTGTGAAAGAAGTTTTTCTAATTTTTTTATACGTTTTTTTAATGCACAAAAAACGAATTCTGATGCGCAAAAAAATTTTGATGCACAAAATTTTCATCTTGTTTTAGTTTGATGCGCAATGTTATTTTGATGAAAAAAGTCAAAAGAAGTTGGGTACAAAAACGAATTTTTAATGCACAAAAAAGCAATTTGATGCATAAACGTATTTTTTCATAATTTTTTTTTGGAAAAAGTATCCACTTTTAGAAAAAGTTCCTTCACAAAGTTTTTATGCACCAACATACCCGATCTTGTAGAAATTTTCCCCATTTTTTCGCGAAAATTTTGAAAAAAAAAATCTTTTTACGTAATGTACGGATATTTGTCTTTTTATTTGATCTTTATCATATATATATATAGATATAGATGTCCATTCACATATAGTCTATAAACAAAAACCGTTAGTGTCGATTTCATCAATTAGTGTATGTCCATCTTCACGTGAACAACAAAAATCAAAATGATTCTGTAAGTACAGATTTCTTTCAAACATAAAGAAACTTAATAAAGAATCATAAGAAGAAACATATGAGTGAACCTGGTATAATATGTTCCTTATTACTTGAATCATTCACTCAATAACTCATAGGTTATAAAGAAGGTTGATTGGTTATAATAATAAAAAAGTTAAGAATTACTTATTAAAGTTTGATTCACTCAATAACTCATAGGTTATAAAGAAGGTTGATTGGTTATAATAATAAAAAAGTTAAGAATTACTTATTAAAGTTTGAGATTTTATATGATTCTTAGAAGTTAAATATTTTTTAACATCTTTTGGAGGGAAAGTTGGCGCTAAAATGGAGTGAATTGTACCATTAGTGTATATTAGCTAATATTTTATTGCAAATGAGTTAAATGAGAGGGACTAACATGTAAATTTTGAATCACTTCTTTGTCTCTTGTCAAAATTATGCACGTGATATTGTGGGGTTGATGCAGCCATTTAGCTGCAATTAATTGTAGCCAATATTTACCCTATATATATATATATATATATATATATATATATATATATATATATATATATATATATATATATATATAACATGAAATGTTTGGCCAATTTAAAGCCACATCATCACATTTAATGCCACCTCAACCAATTTAAAGCCATATCATCACATTTAATACCACCTCATAATACCACATAAGCGCCTTTAATTCCATGTCATCGGTTAGCTAAAATTCGTATGGAATAAAATTCGGATTAAATTCGTGTAAAAATAAACATAGTGATATTCGAACATGCATCATTAGGTTAACATGCAAACGTCTCAACCAATGGAGCCAAGCCATTGATTGTGATCAAGGACCGAAAACAAAAATATATATATACTAGACAAAAGAGCAATTTAAATTATCACGCATATCTTTTCCTTAAATATAGTTCCACAATATTAATTATTCAATCCGTAAACACAAAACCCTAATATCATTCGCCTTCTATGCAACTGTTTTTTGCTTCATCACATTCAGGCTTGAAAGAAGAATGACCGCAAGTAGTACATGATATACGCTCTATCAACAGCTAGCTTATCGATTGAAGCTTTTCTTAAGTAGTGATATAAAGGCCAAGGTAATTAAATTCGTTCTTAAATGTAGTTTTTATATGTGATTTACTTTGTATTCATGTGTGATCTCTATCATTGACGGAAAAAACAATTAAACAAAATTGATAATATCGTAAATATGGGCTTATGGGCTTGTAGCTAATGTCTATTAATCATTTCTTAAGGTTTTGTATCCTATAAATACCCTAAATGTAACCTTTTTGAATTACCACTTAATAATAATTCTACCTCATCTCATTCTTTTGTTAATTATTGTACTGTATTTACAAAACGTTATCAGCACGCTCTAAAGGTTATTTTTTTCTCATCCCCTTTTGATGAGGTATGCCACGAACTCTTTATATAGTACATATTAACTCTTTATATTGACATATTTGTTGTACTGCTACTCGTATTATAATTAGTTATTAAGTATTACGTGAACGTAGATTGAAACATTTAATTGCTTATTTGATCATTAGGATATTGTGATTGCAAAACTAATATTATTCAATGCTTTTAGTGATAACATCGTTCATATATGTTTTTTCATTTTTGGTATTCATATTTATTTGATTATGATTGCAAAACATTTGTTCGGTATTCATATGTCTTACGTAATGTGTTGTTTTATATGTATCCTTTTTTTTATATCATATGAAAAAAAAAAAAAAAAAAAAAAGTTAGAACCTCAAAGTTCTAATATGATTCTTTCAAGAATCAATATGAAAAAAAAAAAAAAAAAAAAAAAAAAAAAAAAAAAAAAAAAAAAAAGACCTCCTGTTATGACTGAAAAAATATCATAACCCCAAGTTATTAGTGTAAAAAAAAAAGCCCCTTGTGTTATGTTGAAAAAGAATATTGGAAAATAAATGATTGAGGTTTAGATAAAGAGTGATACGTATAGTTATGTATGATTTCATGTCATTTATAGATAATATATGACTTTTACGTTTGTTTAATGTTTGTGCGAGACGTGTCTTTATTCGTCATATAATAATGAGTTGGGCTTATAAATTTTGTATAAGTAAAAAACCTAATCTAATAGATGTTATATGGATTGGAAGCTTCAATAAGAAAAAGATATGTTACTGGTTCATGGCTGTTATGCCTTCTTTATGAATGAGTAGTTATAGTAAATTAAATACTCGTAACATATTACATGTATTAATAAGATTTCCTGCGGTTTCTTTTGCGAAAACACAAATATAATAAATGAATAATAAACCAATTGCCTAAGTATTAAAGTGGAGCATAATGGTGAGCTATTTGTAGTTTATGATCATTTACAATTTGTACGATATATAAAAGGAAGTGTGATTTTTTAGTTGAGATTTCGTTTTTCTAATCATACGATATATAAATGTTTGATATATGCGATCTTTTTCTTTGCTAAATGATACACTTGCTTTTCTTTTATGTAGTTAAAAAAAATGTCAAACTCAAAGCTTTCGAACATCGATTTGGTGTTCTTGACATTTCTAGAAAAGACTATCTCCCTTGGACTTTTGATGCTGAGATCCATTTAACTGCAAAAGAATTGGGAGAAACGATCAAAACTGGAAATACGGCCTCTGCACAAGCACGTGCCAAAGCCATGATATTCCTGCGTCATCATCTTCATGAGGACCTAAAAAAGGAATATCTAACGGTGAAAGACCCGTTAATATTATGGCAAAGTTTAAAGGAAAGGTTTGATCATCAAAAACAAGTAATCCTTCCTAAAGCTCGCTATGACTGGATGCACCTCAGGTTGCAAGATTTTAAAAGTGTCAGCGAGTACAATTCCGCAATGTTTAGCATCACATCTAAACTAACATTGTGCGGATAAAAGATTACTGAAGAAGACATGCTAGAGAAAACTTTCTCTACTTTTCATGCTTCAAATATGCTCTTACAACAAAAATATCGAGAACGTGGCTTCAAAAAATACCACGAACTAATATCTGTTCTCCTTGTTGCTGAACAAAATAATGAGCTTTTGATGAAAAATCATCAAGCACGCCCCACTGGTTCTACTGCATTGCCTGAAGTGCATGCAACATCAAATGTGAGGGGTCGGGGTCGTGAATATGGTAATAACCGTGGAAATGAACGAGGTCGTGGTCGTGGCCGTGGACGTGGTCGAAATATGGTTTGGCATCGTGATGGTTATAATCCTAAGCCATATGATTTCAAGAAAAAAGACGATAAAGGCAAAAGGATTCAACATCAAGCTCCTAAAAAATCTGGAAATGCTTGCTACAGATGTGGCATGAACACTCATTAGGCAAAACAGTGTCGCACATCCAGACACTTTGTTGATCTTTATCAAGCATCACTAAAAAAAGGAAAAGAGATTGAAACAAATTTCATTGATAATTTCAATGATGATGAGCCAATTCCCAATGTGCGCTTCGACTCCTCAGATTTCTTTGATGACGTCGAAGATGTTGTTGCTTCATTTTCCAACGATGGACATAATAACTAGCTATCTAGCTACATTTTTATTTTTCCGCAATAAGTGTTTAAGTTTAAATTTTGTGTTGAATAAGCTAGGTTTGTTCTAGCATTGTTACTCATGTCTTGAATTTTAATTAATGTAGTATTTATTTTTTATTTTTTTCCTTAGAGTTTTCTTTTACTTTGAAATGCTTATTTATTTATTTATTTTTATGTTCAAGGATGTGAAACGCTTTTTGGAAAGCGGTGAAGACGAGTGTCTAGTAGATAGTGGAACAAAAAATACTATTTTGAAAAACAGAAAATACTTTTATGAATTTCGTATAGCAAATGCAAATGTCAACACAATTTGTGGTACTAGCAACTTGATTGAAGGATCTGGCAAAGCCTGCATTGTGTTACCTAAAGGTACACAATTAATAATAAATGATGCGTTATATTCTAGTAGATCCAGGCGAAATCTACTAAGTTTTAAAGATATAAGACGCAATGGTTATCATCTTGAAACCATGACTCAAAATGAAATTGAGTATCTCCAAATTACATCCATTGAAAATGGAAAAAAGACCATAATGGAAAGAATGAAAGGTCTATCTTCTGGATTGTATTTTACCTACATCAATAAGACACAAATAAATATGTTTTCTACCCGAAAGGATATAGATCCCAAAATATTTACCCTTTGGCATGATCGATTGGGTCATCCGGGTGATATTATGATGAGGAGAATAATTGAGAGCTCAAATGGGCATCCACTAAAGGATCTCAAGATTCTATTATCAAAAGAATTATCATGTGGAGCATGCTCTCTTGGAAAAATGATAACTAGGCCCTCAATCAATAAACTTGAAAAAGAATATCCCACTACTAGAAAAAGGTCTATCCTTGACTCGCATTTTATGACGCACACAATATAATGACACGCAAAATTGTGAGTCATAAAAAAACTGTCATAACTTATGAAATCTGAAGGCTAGATGACAAGCATATCTCAAATTTTGAAACCCCGCCCACTTTTCACCAAAAAAATTAAAACTAATATCCCTCAATTTTTTTTAGTAGGCCGCCATATATCCTGCATAGCTAAAAAAAGGCCAGTCAAAACCCTCTCACAACTCTTCTTCTTCAATTATAGCCTCGGCCGGAAAAAAATTCACCAACAAACCCACAATCGATCTCCCTTCTTCATATTTTTGAAACTCTCTCATCCATCTTACCCTCGTCTCGATCTTTCGACGGAAAACCCACCAAAAACCCCCTCGATAAAGTTCGCCGATTCCGATCTTCTCGGTGAGTTTCCAGGCTCTTTAATTTTTAATTTTTTTTGTTTATATATATATATATATATATATATATATATATATATATATATATATATATATATATATTATATATATATTTGTTAAGATCTGTGATTATATGATTTTGATTTAATTGAAATTAGATATAGATCTGATTAATTAAAAGTATTAATTTTGTTTGGAATTATTATAGAATCAAAAATGGAACCCATGGATATTTGTTGGTAAAGCTAAAGAGGATGCCTCCTTACCCAAAGGTTTGTATGTATAATTTCTTGTATCTATATCTATATATATATACGTATATATATTTATTTATTTATTTATTTATATTGTATGGATATTAGACCTATTTTGTGTGTGTTTTTGCTTCTTTTTTTTAATATAATTATTTTTTTTGGATAATTTACATGATGTATAGATGTTTAAATGGATTAATTTTATGCTTTGCTTCTTTCTAGCTCTGCTTGAAGTGTCCTGTTGATAATTAAGTTTATGCGCAACTGTAGCTAAGTTGATGTGTAATATGCTGCAACTTTTCATCGATTGTTTGGTTATGGAATTTCCATAGCTTATGCTGCTGTAGAAATAACCTCATATTTAACTGTTCTTTTTCATTTCCAGGATTCAACCATAGCCTTGAAAACGATGACTAATGAATTGACTAATCTTTGTACAGAATAGTCCTGCTACAGCCTATATCGCGTTGTTGAATCTAACACGCCTGCTAGATCTTTGAGCCTATGTGGATCGGTATGATGCCTATGTAATCACAAGCACACTACAAGAGAACCTCTGATTATGAACAAGAAAAGAAAAGAACTAATGCTATGATCCTCTATAGATCGTATATGAACTAAAAGATGATTTTATTGAAGATTGTTAAGTTGTAAAGATGTATCAAACTCATAGACGGGGTGTTCCTTTTATAATGACAAGGAACCCTAACCCCAACCCGTCCTACAAGAATACGTGTAAAGAGATAAACATGATCTCTTCTAAAAATAAACTTACTAAACATACGGATAACTAACAATAATATCCGCAGCAACAAACACTATCAGCAGAAACAAAATATAACTATCAGCAGCAATGAGCTTCGGCAGGAACCAACACTATCGGCAGGAACCAACTTTCACTATCGGCAGCAACAAGAAATATCTTATTTCCAGAATTCCCAACAATCCTCCCCTAATCTTGAGGAAATAGTGTATTTCCGAAAAGATTCCCTAGGTGTGCACTCTACTCTGAATGTACTTTGAAGTTCATAGGGAGAGGATTAGACCAGCAGCAGCATCAGTAAGTAACCAGCAGCAACTTCGATAGTTCAGCAGCAATAGGAAATCATCCTCAAAAGAAGATCTAAGCTGGTCACCATGTCATTCTTGATCTTGACTGCTACTATGACAATATGTACATCAAATCACTTAAGTTTCATACTATTCTCATCACATCCAGGTGTGTTAACTCCTGTGAGAGGTGAATCATTGAAAATTAATGGATTTGATGTCTCTTTACCAATAGCCATCACTACTGGAGTAGCCAATGTTTAGGTGTGTAAGACCATGGTACATTGATAACCATCTGATTTTGAGTAAACCAGCAACTATAAACGGATTTGAGTTGTCTTTACCTGTAGCCGTTTGCTCAGGACTAGCCAATTCTTTGGTTTCAACTGAACCTTGGTGAATTGAATACCAAATATGGATACCAAATGTCTTTACCACAAACCATACTTTTGTGGACTAGTCAATTCTTTGGATCCCATAAAGGGTTACATCCATGGTGAATTGAGAACCATTTCAACTCTTAGGAATAAACCATCGGTGAGTTAAAGTACCCTATAGCTTTGAGCAAGCTATTACAGCTATCAACGGATTTGATTATCACACCAGAGCCGTACCCTCATGGTGAGTCAACTCTTTCTTGTCTGTGAGACATGGTGAGTTGAATACCATTTGCTGTGCAGGTGTAAACACCAACACTGTACCTGCAAGGTGTTGCTCAAACCAACTTATTAGCACACAAAATATACAATTTTTTTTTTTTTTTTTTTTTTTTTTTTTTTTTTTTTTTTTTTTTTAAACTAAAAGAAACCAGAAACAAACCAAAAGAAAGAAAATAAGAAAAGAAAGAAAGATATACAACAACAACAAGAAGCCTCCCCTTAGGCTTAAACCTCCCCTTAATCTCAGCACCTAAGGATTGAGCATTCCAATATGAACCACCAGATAGTTGAACCTTGGACCATCAAATGCTTTAGTCAACAGGTCAGCCACATTCTCATCAGAGTCGATCTTAAGCACCTGAATGAGATGCTTCTCATAAGCATCCCTTATGAAATGATGTCTAATCTCTATGTGCTTTGTTCTTTGATGAAACACTAGATTTTTAACAATACAGATGGTACTTTGGTTGTCAATGAAAATTTTAGTGTTCATGAAGTTGAACCCATAATCCAACAATTGATTTTGCAACCAAAGAACCTGTCCACAGCAGCTAGCAGCAGCAACATACTCTGCCTCAGTAGAAGATGTAGCTACAATAGTCTGCTTCTTGCATTGCCAAGAAACCAACCTTCTTCCCAAAAACTGGCAACCTCCTGTAGTAGATTTTCTATCAAAGTTTGCTCCAGCATAGTCACTATCACTATAAGCTTCCAGCACAAAAGAGGAATCCTTTGGATACCAAAGTCCCAGCTTAGGCTGTCCTTTTAAATACTTGAAGATTCGCTTAACAGCATTTAAATGGGAAGTCAAAGGTGTAACCTGATGTCTAGCACAAGCACAGACTACAAACATGATATCAGGCCTTGAAGCTGTCAAATACATCAAAGAACCTATCATAGATCTGTATAAATGAACATTTACAGCATCATCAGGTTCATGATTAGATTTAGGCTTTGGAGCTTCAAAAGGTGTTGTAGCAGTCCTCACATTGTCCAAGTCAAACTTCTTAAGTATGTCATGAACATACTTTTCTTGATTAATGAAGATACCATCTGGTCTCTGTTGAACCTGTAAGCCCAAGAAGAATGTCATCTGCCCCATAGCACTCATTTCAAATTCACTTTTCATTAATTCCTCAAAATCCTTACACCAGGCTTCAATAGTGGAACCAAAAATAATATCATCTACATACACTTGTACCAAGATGATATCTTTAAATTCTTTCTAATGAAAAGTGTTTTATCTATTGTTCCTCTTCTGTAACCATGTTTAAGTAGAAAGGCAGACAACCTGGCATACCATGCTCTTGGTGCTTGATGAAGTCCATAGAGTGCTTTCACCACTTTATAAACCAAATCAGGATGTTGTGGATCCACAAACCCCTGTGGTTGAGTAACATACACTTCCTCTTCAATACTTCCATACAGAAATGCACTCTTCACATCCATCTGATAAACCACAAACCCCATAAATGAAGCAAAAGCCAAAAACAAACGAATAGCTTCAACTCTTGCTACTGGTGCAAACACCTCATCATAGTCAATACCCTCTTCTTGTCTATGTCCCTGAGCTACCAATCTAGCTTTATTTCGAACCACAATTCCCCTAGCATCCCGTTTATTCTTGAGAATCCATTTAGTTCCAATTGCATGTTTTCCTTCAGGCAATGGTACTAATACCCATACTTTTTGATTCTTGAACTGCTGCATTTCCTCTTGCATAGCCTCAACCCAATCAGAATTATCAAGGGCTTGAGCTACACTACTTGGTTCAGTTTGAGATAGAAAGCAAGCATAGAGACAATGAAGATAGTCAGTGTGATTGCTCCTTAACTATTCCTGAATGTAACTTAGAAAAGCAGATTCTCCAAACTTGGATTGATTCAACCTTCTTCTTGTTTGAACAGGAGAATTTAGATCACCAAGAATCAAAGATTGAGGATGTACTGTGTTAATCCTCTTGGTAACAACAGGATCTACCTCATAAGTTGTGGCTTGATTAGTAATAGAGGGATTTGCTTCACCATCATAAGAGGAGTGAGTGAAAATTCCAGATCTTGACTGATGATGAGGATCATTCAGCTTAGCTGCTGAAGAGAGTGAATTTCCCAGATCAGATGGACTTGGGAATCTAGATGGAGGCTTACTGAATCCCAACAAATCAGCAGATGGAGTAGACAGAGAAGCAGCAGGATCAGTGACATCGGCAGGAACAGCAGATGTATCAGCAGTAACAGGTGAACTACCAGCAGAATTGACATCAGCAGGAATAGGAATCCCACCAGCAGAAGCCATTTCTCTTCTAACTTCAGCTTCAGCATTTCTCAATAGCTCCACTGTTTCTTGTGAAAACCCAGAACCAAACTTTTCAGCAGCTCTCTTGGCTTGATATTCTTGTCTTTGAAGCCTAGCAAGGTCTTCTGCAAAACTTGAATTATCTTCAGTCTTATCAGAAGAATCTTTGAGTTCTGTACCTGAAAAGTGGTTAGAGGGAAAAGAAGGAACAACTATTGGTCGTTCATCACACTCTGAATCAGACTCATCATCTGAGGTACCTGCATTGTTAGATGAATAAACATGTGGACCTACAGATTGATTAGCTTTATATCTAGAATAACCCAAGGAATCAGTCAAATAATCTAGGTCAAAATACCAATCATGACCTGCACCCTGTAAATTAGGTTTGTCTTCTAGAAACCTTAAATTGAGTGTTTCTTCTACCCTCTTAGCAGACAAGTTATAAACCCTATAGGCCTTACTATGAGCAGAATATCCAACAATGAACCCCTCATCTGCCTTCTCTTCAAATTTACCTAGGTGATCACTAGTATTCAAGATAGTTACATGACATCCAAAAGGCTTAAGGTAACTTATGTTGGGAACCTTTCCAGACAAAAGCTCATAAGGAGTTTTGTTGTGGGGATTAGTAATAGATACCCTATTCAGCACATAGCAAGCAGTGCTTACTGCTTTAGTCCAAAACATTGTAGGCAACTTAGAGTCAGCTAGCATAGATCTAGCTGCTTCTATAAGGGTCCTATTTTTCCTTTCAGCAACCCCATTTTGTTGTGGGGTTCTGGCACTACTATAATCTCTTTTAATCCCCTTATTCCCACAAAATTCAATTAAACTAGAGTTCTTAAACTCAGTTCCATTATCACACCTTATAGCCTTAACTTTTCTATTTAGCTGATTTTCAATTAAGGTAATAAAATCCCTAAGCACAGAATAGGTTTCATTTTTAGTACCTAAAAAGAAAGTCCAAGAAAACCTGCTAAACTCATCAGTAATCACCAGACAATAATACTTATGGTCTCTACTTCTGATAGAAGTTGGACCAAAAAGATCCATATGAAGCAGTTGCAGAGGCTCAGAGATGGTGCTCACAGCAGTAATGGCCTTGTATGATGCCCTGTGTTGCTTTCCTTTATTGCAGGCAACACAATTGTGTTCATTAGTGAAGGTCTTGAAAGGAAGTCCATGCACTAAGCCATTCTTTGCCAGCTTGTTGATTGTCTTGAAGTTCACATGTGCCATCCTTCTGTGCCATTTGTTTGCTTCATCCACAGAAGCCTTTGCCACCATACAAGCAAGATTACCCTCAGGGTTAACATCATTCAGATTGAAACAATACAGGTTGTGAGTCCTTGGAACTTTGAGCACTATCTCACTATCATCAGGCATCTTGAAGTCCTTGGAGAGCACAAGACAGTCAGTCTCAGTGAAGAGAACTCCATTCTTCTTATCACATATTTGTGAGACAGAGAACAAATTGAAGTTCTTAAGTTCCTTCACATAGAGAACATTCTCAAAGTCCAGTTTAGGAGTCTTAATGGTTCCTTTCCCTGTAATCTTTCCATCACCTCCTCCAAATGTCACAGTTCCTCCATAAAAGGGTACAAAGTTATGCAACCTTTCCAAATTTCCTGTCATACTCCTTGAACAACCACTGTCAACAATACCTACTTCTTTACTCTTAAAAGGAATGTCCTACAGAATAAAATAACATACAACAATGTTAGATACATGGGAGGCCCAAGTCATCACTGACTTGGGTCTGCCTTGTGGATCAATAAAAATTAAACCATGGAGATTGATGAGATCCACCATTGTTCTTGGACCCCATTCTCATATATCTGTTATTGTTTCTCCAAGAACAACCTGCTGAGGACTTAACAGCAGTTCCCCATCTTGCCTTTCCCATTTTTAAGGTGTCTGATGAACTCAAATAAGTACATTTTATTACCATCATTTATCCTATTTATCTGACTTGTTTTATTATATTATCTGTGAGAATTGATACTTAATCGTTTACTTTTGTAATTCTCAGTTAAAAACAAGCATTTGGTGAAACTTGGTGATTTTGGACTAATTATGGAGCAAAACAAGCAAGAAGATAAGAGTCTACTGAAATGTACAAGATCAAGACATTCTGCTCCAGATACGCCGCATCTTGCTTATTACATACGGCGCATCACTATCAAGATTTCACAAGATACGATCCAAGACAGCAAGGACATGCGCCGCATCTGAGAATGGAGTTACGCCGCATCTTCTGGCGGTGTACGAATATTCCTGAATATATTAATCTTGGACCCCACGCGAAGTTAAGTCAATGCGCCGCATCTACTTATTAGATGCGCCGCATCTTACCCTCAGACAGAAACTATAAATACCCCAAGACCAGACGAATTTCGAGATAATATATACGAAGTACGAAGACCACAGAAACCTAAGGCCGAATTCAGACGATTAGGCAGCACAAGACACACCCGAACAAAGATACAAGAGCTGTAAGAAGGTCCTGCATGTATTTAATTCATTAAGTAGTTTTGTTTTATTGTGTTAGTAAACTTTAATTCTTCAGGATTGGTGGCTTGTGTAATGTGACGAGAAAGATTGCACTCCCTTAAAACTGCTTTCCCATCAATTAAAGTTTATATGTTGATGTCTTTGGTTACTACTTATTAGTGCATTGATAACCTCTGTGTTTATTAGTGGCCTGCGCATTTGACTACGGAAGAGAATGTGGCTCCCACGGTTGTTACTAAATTGATCACTTAGGAATAACTTTTAGACATAAGTAATCATTAAGGGTTTACTCGCCGATAAAATTAGGGCCAACGAGAAAGGGTTAATTACATACACTTCATATAAAACTATCAATAAAACAAGTGACAATCTACTTAATCATCAGGACAGGTCTTCTTATTGTCTCGAGTATTTATCTGTGTACGTGCATGCCTATCGCTGATTCGTGCTCATTAGTTTAGTTTATTATTTAATTGCAACCATAACGTGCCAGTCTCTCAGGCTGAAACCCCTTGCGTTAGATTAGGTTGTATAGCTAACTTAGAATATTAAAATACTGATTAGAATGACTAGATAATACGTTCCACTCTTAGTGATCGACACTCTACTTACCATTATATTCATACTGACCGGGTACACTGCTCGTTAAGTGTGTGTGTTATTGATAAGTCGGCTAAATATAAATTTAAAACTTGAGTAGGCATTAATACTGCTAAACCGCAATGACACATCACGCGCATCAAGTTTTTGGCGCCGTTGCCGGGGAGTGAATTGTTATTATCTGTTAATTTGATTAGTATTTTAATTAGGTTTTTCTTTTTAATTTTTAATCTAACCGCTAACTCTGTTGTATATTAGGTTAAATTGCATTCATTGTATTATTTTGCATATTTTCTGTTTTTGTGTGTTTTTATTTTTGTTTATTTTGGTTTGTTTTTATTTTTCGTATTTTCTGTGTTCTGCTATCGTTGTACTGAGCTTATTCAAACGATACGGTGCATCTGATTTCTTAGATACGGCGTATTGCGTTTAATTTTTATAAAATACAACGCGTTTAATTAATTCGATACGACGCATCTTTCCCCAAGATACGGCGTATCTGTTTTTGATAAAAAATTTTTCTAAACGTTAACGCCATACGACGCATCTGCTTTTGCAGATACGGCGTATCTATTATTTTAATTAAAAACAGTTTTCGAATTATTAAACAGATACGACGCATCGATCTCTGTCGATACGGCGTATCTTCTGAATCAAAAATCTTGTATTTGGAAACGTAACGAAAATACGGCGCATTAACTTTTGTTAATACGACGCATTTAATTTTAAATAAATATCGATTTTTGATAATAAAACTGATACGGCGCATTCTACCTTCTAAGCGGCGTATCTATTTTCTGAATAAAGTCTGATTTAATTTTAACGATTATAAGACACGGCGTATCCAACTTTTTGGATACGGCGCATCGTCTGCAGATATCAGTTATTTTTATTCTTATATCCGTTTCTATATTCATTAATTTCTCTTCTAGCGAACAAATCCTACTGAAGATTTTACCTATGATGACAGGTTTTGCTATGGAAGACATGTCAGTGAACGGATATCTTGCTAAGACACTCTTGCTTTCGGATTCATTCGATGTGAAAGTTTTTGATGATGTCAACTTCAATGTGCTCATGATTGAGGCCGATTTATTTTCTTGGGAAACCCCTCTTGAAGCTACTTATAAGGAATTTAAACGCTTATGCAATATTGAAGATGGGATATTCTCTTATGATTTACTAATGAGCTACACTGAAGATGAATTGCTACTCTTATGGCCCATCATGGAATCTAAAGGATTGTCTTGGACTACTATCGAAGAGAATGATGGGAAATTCCAAATTGAATACATAAACTCAAGCAATAAAAGCCGTGGTGGAGGCAATACCCAACCTATACAAATCTCTTACATGCCTTATTCCGAACAGTACTGGGGATTGAATGAGAACTATCTGGACGATGAAAGAATTTATGCTGTGTCGGAGTTACTATTTCATGGCAGGTTGGTAAGGTTGATGGATATCTCCCTCGAAGAATGGCTTGAACTTAAATATGGTAGTCCGAAATTTGCCCCTGCGAATGAAGTCAAGCGGATTATGACTTCATGGTTGACACAGAGTTTTAGGGAAAAATTTAACGAGGTCATGGAGATAAGGAGGAAAATGATTGGTAAAGTTTGCTTTGACGTTGACCACGATCCTAACAATGTTGATTTTTCAGATTGGTTGGCTAGTAAGTTCAATAACCATAAGAGTATGGATCGGGCTACTAAAGATGCGTTATGGGTATATTGGATGAGAGGGGAAGATGAAGAAGTAGAGAGCGACTATGGGTCGTCACTTAATGATTTAACAATCAATGAGGGCATTGAAGAATTATTCAGCATAGACATTGATCTGTTCAATTATGAGACACCTTTGTGCAAACAATTCAAAGAATTTAATTACCTTCTTCAAGTCGACGATGATGTGCTAACTGGAGATCTACCAGGATTCAAAACTTATGATGATTTCAAAAACACCTGGTACTATGAATGGAATGACCAAATACCATGGGTTTGGGATAAACCATGGGAATTTGAGCACATTAATCACACTTGTACACCTTTCGTTTTCAAGGATGGGAGTAGTGTATGGCCGACCTGTGATTATAAGAATGATGGAACCTGTAATGGGGGAAGTATAATTGGAATGAAACGGGTTGGAAACGATGTGACCTTTGAAGACTATGAGTGGTATGAAAATGTTGAAGACTGCCCACAAAAAGCGGAGGCTTTGCAAGAAAAGGGTAGAATCGAATACTTGAAAGAGCTAAAGGGAACATCGAATACTACTTTCTGGGAATGGGTGCATGAACAATTTGATGATTACACGAAGCTTAGTCGACGGTTACAATGGGAATTGGAAAGAGAGTGGGAGGCAATTCAAGATGATGATAACAATGAGTCATTAATTGATGAACTTGATGACTATTTGATTAAGGATCCTTATTTTAAGTTTGTTGATAAAGACGAAGAAGAATTCATCAAAAGAAAGTGTCAACTACTTGGGATCCCTTATAATAAGCCACCCATGATTATTTCTGAAAAATTTAAAGTCATTAAATACTCTTTGGGACCAGATGAGGAATATGTTGCTACGAAGACCAAGAGTTATACTAGATTAAGTCGAACGGAAGAAAATGTTGCGGAGCTATACGGGAACATCTTTCGGATGAAAGAAGAAGGATGGACCGTGACAAGGACTAAATGAGGAGCTGAACGTGAGTCTAACTTGAAGACTCTGGAATAAAGACAAGTGCTGACCGGGAGACAACCCGAAATTTTTTTAATATTCTGTTCTGTGTCGAGTCAGTCAGGCCCGCAGAGGATACGGCGCATCTCAATCCCAAGATGCGACACATCTCCTGCACTGGTCATATCTTACTTTATTTTTCTGCATTTTTTATTTTCGACTTTAAAACTTTTTATCAATTTATTTTAATGCGGCGCATCCCTGGTTAAGGATGCGACGCATCTTCTATTCTGATTCGTATTTATTCCAGGCTCGATACGGCGTATCTTCTTCCATAAGATACGGCGCATCGACTGACCTGATGATTTTCATTTTAATTTTTAAGTTTTATTTTTACTAACTACTAATGTATTATGCAAGTTTGAACTTTCTTAAATTAGGTGTGTTTAAAGTATTGGTGGTATTATAGATTCCTGCATTTCCTGTGGATACATCAAATATGAAGCTTAAACGTTCTCATCCACGAGGAAGTTGATTTTTGCTCTTATACAAATGGAGGATCATACCGAGCAAATCTCAGGGGAGTTTTTCTGTTCTAATTCTTTTATTTTCCAGTTTTTAACCTTTGATACAAACAACGAGGACGTTGTTTAACTTAAGTGGGGGATTGGAGAATTAGAACACTTACTTGTCCTAAACTTTTCAAAATATGCTTAAAATGTGCTTAATATATCAAAATTTAAAATTTTTAGCATGTTTTTGTTTAAAGTCTAAGTTGCATAGCTGCACACATGACGTTATTTTCAAAAATTGTGATTTTTCAAAATTCACAAATCTATGAGTGTGCCGGTGACTTGTAGACTTTAGAACTTGGCTTGTATACTATTCGAGACCACCATAATAAGTATTATTTTTATAATTGGAATGACTTGTCTAAATTGGTAAATTTCTAGGATTACACCCAAATAGCCTTTATACGTTATATGTTATTAGCTAACTACACTGGTTAGTTAACCCTTGTATAAACCCTTTTGTTACTCTCATTTTTAGAGTAAGATACCCCTAGAAAAACACTCAGAGCCATTCCTTTCGTTTCTTACACCAATGTTTATAATGTTTCGTTACACCCTTACACCTTAGCCTACTGATGCAGTATTTATTTGTATTTATTTTTTTATTTTTATTTTTGAGTCCAAAGAAATTGTAACGAATACAATTTCCCCGGGTCGTTCTCCCAACGAAGGTTTGACGGCGAATAAGTCGAATCGGTGTCGTGAAAATGTGAAGTGAATAAGTGACGTGAAAGATTATTTTTTTAGAGTATTGATTACACTAAAATAAGGAAAATTAAAAGCAATCTACGCTATTAAAATAAATGCACACAACAAGAAATCAAACAACGCAAATCCCGGGCTATTCCCGAGATTTATAAAACTAATAGTGAAATTAATAAACTAAAATGCAAAGATTAAAAACTAAGGGACTAAAACTGCAATTGAACAAAACTAATTTTTAAAGAAAATAAAAAATAAAAAAGTTTAATAAAAGTTAAGGGACTGAAAAAGTAATTTTTGAAACTTATATTTCAACTAAAACTTTTAAAAACAAAGACAAGGACTTACACTGTAATTCTTGAAACTTTAATTAAACTTAAAACGATTTGAAAACAAGGCAAGGGACCAACTTTGTTTAAACTGAAACTCGGGGACTACTTGGCAAATACTTGAAATTAGAAAAACGATTTTAAACTAATAATACCCCAGGTTCGATCCTGGGTATTTACAAATTAACTCAACTGATTTTTTTTTTTTTTTTTTTATTTTCTTCTTTCAAGATTCAATTAACAACTAACAAAACTAATTTTTAGAAAAGAAAAGAGCTTTTAAAAAAAACTAGACTAGGCTGGAAAGTAGCTTGTACACAGACCAATTGAGTTTTCACACTCAACTCAAAAACAGCCTCAACAAGCTCATAATAAAACTCAATTAAGCTGACCAAATAAGCTAAGAAGTCAAAACAGAAGCAGAATCTGATTAACAGCTATATCGACTAGCTTTTGCCCCAATATCCTCTTACTAAACTCAATTAGATTGCTTAGAAATTAACTTGTGAACTAGGCATCTTCCTGAATAGCATAGTAGATATCTAGCAGCCAAGCTACTTTGAGCTTAAATAAAAATTAGCTTCTGAGCACCAAACTGAGGTTTTCTACTTGATCTAAACTCACAAGCTGGAAGGCTACTTAGAACAATAATCCAAATCCAATTCTACTCACTAATGATCATTCAAAAAGAACCCATGAACTTAGCAGCCACAATTTAACAATAATAACACTGAAAAAAAACACAGATCAAACATCCTTATATCTAACTGATTTTGCAAACATACCCTAGAACCTAGCAGATTCAAACTATAAGCTATCCTATAAAATTTTAGCTACTAAAAATCTAACACAACACAAGACAAATACTAAAATCTAGCAAATAAGCAGATCTTAATAAAAGCTGAAATTAACTAGACAAGCAAAATGGTACTCACTGATTCCTGCTGTGTAGACAATGAACTCAGACAACTAAAACTACCCAGGCTTATGAAAACCAATATTATACCCAATATCCAGCTCTTCTTTCCACCATCAGCTTATCCCAGCTTATAACAGCTTATGAAAAGCTTCTTTGACTATTTCTCTGACTTTTTTGAACTTTATGAAGCAACTCAGAATTGAACTCACCAAAAGCTTACAAACAACTACTGAGCTTACATAAGCTTCTGCTGACTCAGAAAATAGCTTATTAAAGCTTGTTTTAATAATATTTTTTTTTGTATTTTTGGTACTTTCTTAATATTTTTGGAAATTTCAAAGCTGAACAAACTAAAATCAAATAATCATAACTGAAATTAACTACAACTGAAAGGGAATTCAGATTCAAAATGACTTTAAATTTAAATTTTCATTAAAACTCAAAAATTACAATACTCAAAACAAATAAACAAAAAAACAGAAAATTACAATTCGAATTATAAAACTAAAATTCTAAAAATACTTTGACAGCATAACGTTGCTAAAAAATTACATATGAAAAATGGGGAAGAACCTCTCCTATTTATAGGCTCGGCCGAACCTTCTGGGTCTTGCCACGCTGGCGATCCTCGTGCTATCTTCAGCCATCATCACCCTTAGATTACCTTGGTCTTCAATCCTCCATTTCTAACCGTACGATCACAAATACGCGTGTTCGGACCAATAGCCTGCTGCCATGTGTCATTCTATCTGTCAGGGCCTTCTAGAAGATCCAATCATTGACTATTGTACCCTTAATTGCCGTAATTTTGAGGGTTGGGAATTAGGGTTCATGGTGATTAGTAAAAAATGGAATTGGGGGTAAAAATTATGGGGCGGGTTTGGGAGTGTGAGAGATAAGGTGTGAGTTTGTTTATTTCTTTCTTTTTGACCGAGCTTTAGACCGAGTGGTTTATTTATTTGGGGATGGATCGGGTTATAGGGATTAAGTTGGGCCGGATTGGTGTAATTGGATTGGGTTAGTAGGTGAATTGGGTTTGATGGCTTTGGGATAGGGAATGTTTTGGATCCGGTTATTATTACTTTTTTAAGGGTTTTACTTAAGGACTAAAGGTGCAATTTTTAGAAAGCCAAGGGACGGAAATTGCCAATTCTTTAAAGTTGATCTAAGGGCGATTTTTAACATTTTGACCAAGCATGACTTTCCCGGTTCTGGTTCTGAGCCTATTTCGTATCTCGTGCTCGTTTTCTTGATTTTCTTGTGTCTTTTGTCGGTTTTCACGATATCCATCCCTGCACATGCAAAAACACAAAAACACAATATCTTTTGGCATTTTGGTCGGGTTTTTGGTTATTTTGGTCCGGTTTTGGACAAGAAAAGGTATGTGTTTAAGCACATACCAAATTCCCCCAGACTAAGCTATTGCAATGTCCTCATGCAATGTTATAAAACTCATTTTTGAAACTGAAAATTTCCAATCTCTTTTTACTATCTTTGAGAAGTAGCAAAATTTTCAAAAGAGATCAAGAAATATTAAGTTCTAAAAACTCCCCATTTTTCCTTTTATTCTATTTTTGTATTTTTCTTATTATTCAAGTGACGGCTTTGTTGACAATCATTATCTAACGATAATTTTTAGGGTCATAGAGCAGGAAACACGACTCATAAAGAAGTGACCATATGGATAAAATTCGTCGTCCCTGATTTTTCACGAGTCCCCAAACTAAGCTTAAAAACGAAATCATTGTTATTTACAAGTTAGATTGCCAACACTACTCAGAAAGCTAATTGTGGACTCTTCGTTCCCAAATTCCTATTTTCCTCTATTTATTTTATTTTTGGTGAGAAATGAATTTCTTCAAATTCTCGTTTCGATAATTTTTTTAAGCCGATAAAGATACCTAGTTTAGACGCTAAGTAGTTTCCAAACCTTCCCTTGAAAACCGTTGCATACAAAAATGAGGTCCACATCAAGGTCTCTGATTTAACACGATTTTGAGGATATCCCTTTTATTTGCGACCGAAACAACTCATCTACGAGTCCAGAGACAGAAGCCTTTATTAGGATACCTCGGAGTCGAAATTTGGCATTTTTAACATTATTAAGCACATATTATTATTGATCCTTGGCCCTTTATAACAATCACAACATCGGCTGCGAACCGGCAAGATGGGATAGTCTATTATGACCTTGGAATTTTTCCTCTGCCTTTATTAGAAGTCTACAACATCGGCTGCGAACCGGCAAGATGCAGAAAACTTTTTATGGCTTTGGATTATTATTATTATTCATTATTCATTATATATTTTGCCAAATCCCGAGTCCTACGGCTTTTATAACAATCCCAACATCGGTTGCGAGCCGGCAAGATGGAATAGTCTATTACACCGTAACACTGACAGTACCTTGATGTGTACCCAACTTTCATAAGCAAAAATTCTCTAAGGAAGAAATAGAAACTAATTATCGCCAAAACCAAAATACCTTTAATTATTCCTAAATTTCTATTTTTAAGTGAAACAAGTTTATGGGAACAAAAAGCCATAAGTAACTTTGATGAGCTCTAAAGAGATCCAACTACTCCACGTTTAGCAATCTAACTTATAAACAACTCTATCATTTCTCGTTCTTCGCAAATTTAAAATCTTAAATAATAAGATCCGCGAATGCTTAGCCTTATAATCAAGCCATGCATATATAAAGTCGATACGGGAACTTGCAAATTCTTAAAAAGAATTCGCGTTTTCTAGCTCCTTGTGTAAAAGACTAGCACGAGCTTATAGATTATAAACGGTTAAGGGGACAAGCTAGGGCTCAACACGCCCGATCAAGTCAGAATTTTATTCCAACTCTCTCCAGCGGAAAGTCAACAAAAATGTCAAAATTTATTATATTTTTGCAAAAATTTTTAAATTTTTCTCATTTTTTTGGATTTTTTTCAATTTTTGGAGGAAAAACAGGGTTGCAAGAGAAAACGGCAAAATTTGCAAGGCAAAAATCAAATCGCAAGATTACCCCCCCAGACTAAAACGAGACATTGTCCTCAATGTTTTAAAGGTAAGGGTTCTCCTACAAAAATCTAAGGCCGTTTATTAATTATGCCAAAAGATAGATGTAAAACGATAAGATTTTAGGATATTGATAAGCAGCGGATGATGAAACTCGAGTAGCGTGAAGGAAACTACGAGCACGAGAGTCTTCATCATCGGGCATTCCTGGACATACCACAGAAAACAACGAAACACAAGATATGGAGAAGGGATCCCTCCTCATGTTTTATTAGAAAATAGATAAGATAGATGGATAAGCATGGGGTGCCTCCCACGAAGCGCTTGTTTTTGTTAACCGAGTCACATGAGCTTGACTCGACCCCGAATTTATTTGTCCTTGGGGGAGCAAGTGGAAGAAATAATCTCAATCGGACTTTCGTTCAAGATGTTTGGATAAACATTGAAGCACACGAAAGTTCCACTCCGATTGAGATACCCACGGCTTTAGAAGATGAAAGCGGTGATGCCGGGGTCAAAAACTTTGTCTTCGTTTCCGGCTGGAAACGATAGTAAAGTTTCAAGCAGAGATAACTCCGGACAGAATGGGAGTTTTTGAATAGAAAGAAGCAGAGAGGAATCATTTTTCTTCAGAAATAAAAGTTCCTTAGATGAGGCAGGAAACTTTAAATTCTTAGCACGAGTCAATTTCATCAAAGGATGAATTTCACCATCAATGAGTAAGCCTGGCTTAAATACTTTGTCCTCACAAGGAAATTCAGCAGGGTACTCAATGGAGGACTCAAAAAAGAAATCATCCTCGGGAGAATGAGGAGCTAAGTCATTAGAGACAATTGAAGCATCCTCGGTTATAGATTCAATTTTAGGGCCTTTTTCAGTAGGTTTGCCATATAAAAGATTTCTCCATTCGGTTTGATCGGCCCTAAAATCGAAGAGGTCATCATCATCATTTAGCTTGGTGTAAGAATCAGATGATGGAGCATGGTATAAAAGATTTTCAACTTCCTCAAGATTAGCATGGAAGTCAAAGAGATCATCAGCATCTGATAGAAGAGGATCATCGTGAGCGAGTTCATCGGCGAACTCCTCGGGATAAGAATCATATTTAGACGGATCCTGGTTCAGCAATAATTCCAATTCTCTTAAGTCAGATTCAAAATCAAACTCATCGTCCTCATCCCCCGGTGGGATTGGATCGATGTGAGCGAGTTCATCGGCGAACTCCTCAAGAAGAGAATCAATATAAGAAGTGGTACTGCCACTACTTTGCTCTTCTGATTTTGAATCACCAACTGGAACGGTTTTAGGTGTCTTTTCATTAACATCATCCAGGGGAAGGGAAAATAAAGGTTCATCAAATTCCATTTTAAATAACGAGACGTCTTCCCCGGGATCACTATCGGTCTCAACAATTTCCGGCGAAATTGGAGTATTAACAGACAACACCTCGAGCTCTTCCCTCGAGATTTCACTTCCCTCAATCGGAGGAGAAGGATGGGAAGAGTCGGAAAGAACAGAATCAACCATCTCTACACGATAAACCGGCTCCGGAGGTGGGACAAAAGGTGTGCTCTTAGAGCTAGCAATTTCCACCTTTTCCGTTGTGGTCTCCGAATCAGATTCATCATCATCAAGAATACTCTTAGTATTTGCAGCACAACACTCAAACCATTTGCTCGATCCAGGATTGATTTTCATAGCCTTGAGCTCAGCACGTTTTTCTGACATACTCTTGACCATGAATCTTGAAAGGTTTGGATCAACTCTTTTAGGAGCAATTACGGGATCGGACTTTTGATCAACCGTAGCGACATTGCATTTGTCGGTTTGAGGTTTCGAGTTCGGATTGATTTGAAACGTGACTTTTTCATTATCAACTCGCAGAGTTATTTCTTCTCCGTATACGTCAATCAAAGCCCGCCCGGTCCTCAAGAATGATCTTCCGAGAATAAGAGGAACCCGGGGGTCGGCGTCAAAATTAACAACCACAAAATCTGCAGGAAAATGGAACTTCCCCACTTTAACGAAGACATCCTCGGCTATACCTTCGGGACGGGTTACGGAACGATCCGCAAGCTCGAGGGTCATGCAAGTGGGGGTAAGTTTGGGCAGAGAAAGCTTTTGCCATACTGACAACGGCATTAGGTTGATGCTAGCACCGAGATCGGCCAAGGCGGAGCATTCAACCATTCCCGGAAATTCACATGGAATAAGGAATTTTTCGGGATCTCCAAGCTTTTCCGGAAGCTTTTTGAGAATTACCGCTGAGCAGTTTTCATTCAGATGAGTTTTTGCTAATTGAATTAATTTTTCTTTGTTATTCAATAAACTTTTGAGAGTCGAAACAAACTTAGGCATCAGAAGTAAAGCATCCGCGAAGCTTATATCGAAATGTAACTCTTGAAAAATTTGGAAAATTTTTTCCATTTGATTTGAAGCTTTATCGCGGAGCTTTTGATCATTCAATCTTGAAGGATACGGAAGGTTTGCTTTGACGGGAATTTCTTTTGGCTCAACATTCTTTGGTTCAGATGGATGGATGACCGGAGGTTGGACGTCTTTGGTTCCTCCGTTGTTAGTAGGAGGTTCCATGTCCTTGGTCGCCTCGGGTTCACGGACGGCTACCTTGGGAGGTAGAGAAGAAGCGGTAGCCGGAGCCGTGGGTCCATCATATGAAACACCGCTCCGAGTTGTGATCGCCTTAGCATCGCCCCTCGGGTTAGCAATTGTGTTGCTAGGAAGAGAAGAAGTACCCGAGGTTGAGGGTTGATTCATCTGAAAAAATCCACTCATCATTTGCTTAAGGTCGTTTGTTTGTCGATTAATCGTCGTATCAATCTCCTTCCGAAAGTCAGCTCTCATATTGTTGATTTGACCTTGCATAGTTCGTATGCTAGCATCGGTTGCTTTCATATAACTCACAAAGTCGGGAGGAAGTGGAACTTGGGGAGGAGGAGGTTGATAGACTTGTTGCGGTTGAGCTTGATAATTGTTTCCTCGATTTTGGTTGTAGCTTTGATTTTGATTGTAACCTTGATTGGTTTGAGGTAAACGGTTTTGGTTGTTTTGGACGGGTGTAAAACCGGGTGGTCCCATTTGGTTGCTAACTCGGTAGTTAACTTCACCTTGAGGACGGAATCCTTGATTTTGATTGTAGTTTGCAGCTGCTGCAGTAGCATTGCAAACTTGGCTATCGGTAGCTTGACAATCATAATAAGGATGAGGACCACCACAAATAACGCAATTCTCTTGCACCGCTTTAACTTGTGCGGGCGGAGAAGATTGTTTCTTTTGTTCTGAGAGAATGAAAGCTTGGAACATATCTGCAAGCTTGTCGATCTTAGCATCACTGCTAGAAGCTTGGGTACTCACCTTAGAAACAACCGGTTTGTTTCGTGAGGTAGGTACCTTAGATTTGTTCTCAATAATTGAAAGAATTTCTCTCGGCATTCGACTCATGATATTGCCACCGGCGGCTGCATTGAGTGAATCCTGATCTGATTGAGTTAAGGCATTGTAGAACGTATCGATTTGATGCAATTCCGAGAATCCGTGATGTGGGCATTTCCGTAGGAGATCTTTGAATCGTTCCCATGCCTCACCGAAATTCTCATCAAATCGTTGCTGGAAATTTGTGATTTCATTCCTAGCATTGGTCATTTTAGATGGTGGAAAGAAATAATTCACGAATTTATGGACGAGATCTTCCCAAGTATGGATTGATTGAGGAGGTTCTTTCTCGAGCCAAATTCGGGCCGCCCCCTCGATCGAAAATGGGAATAACATTAATTTGATTGTTTCGTGAGGGACATCCTTATGGTAATGTGTTGAGGTTAATTTATTGAACCATCGGATGTGATTGTGAGGATCCTCCCGATCAAAACCATGAAATTGATTTCCCGTGACAAGTTGAATTAAACCGGTCTCGAGTTTAAAATTTGTGTTTCGAATCGGGGGTATGACAATAGCGTCTCCGTATCCCACGGTGGGACATTGGAGTAACTCTTGCATAGTGCGGAGATCGGGAGCTTGCCCTTGGTTGTGATTGTCAACACCCACCGGCGGGGGTTGATTGTGTTGGTTGTTGGCCATTTCCTCAACGGTTGAGAAATGAACACGGTTGTTTTGACGGATAATCCTCTCGGGATTTGAAAGTGGTGAAAGAAGAGGATTAGAAGAAGAAGAACGGGTGTGCATACACCAAAAAGGAAACAAAAATAAAAATCAAAAATTTTTTTGTATTTTTGGTTGGGAATTATTTTTGGCTTTTTTAATATATTGAAAAACAAAAGACTTTATTTTCTTTTTGGTAACCATTACGTTAACCGTAACCGTTTCCTTTAAAACTACGCGCAGCGTGGCGGGAAGGCAAAGGTAGCTCCGAAGATGCTTAAAAACCCGCCTTCTTCAGCTCGACAATTTAATGTCAAGCATCCTTAAACCCCGTAATTAGGTTGTAGTAATAAAGTAATCCGATAACGATTAATTTCACGATTTGTTTTGTTGTTATTTGGAATGGTTTACAACCGCCCTCCTTCAACGGAAGACGGAGGATGTTTATTAATGATGTATTTATGAAAACACTTTAGGAAAAGTGTTTTATTTATTATATTTTTGTATTTTTATTTTTATAAGAAACAATAACTTCCAAGGAAGGATCTTCAAATCACAAAAACAACGGACGAAATCGACGTAATCGTTTCAAGCCCTCCCCGGCAACGGCGCCATTTTTATTGATGCAGTATTTATTTGTATTTATTTTTTTATTTTTATTTTTGAGTCCAAAGAAATTGTAACGAATACAATTTCCCCGGGTCGTTCTCCCAACGAAGGTTTGACGGCGAATAAGTCGAATCGGTGTCGTGAAAATGTGAAGTGAATAAGTGACGTGAAAGATTATTTTTTTAGAGTATTGATTACACTAAAATAAGGAAAATTAAAAGCAATCTACGCTATTAAAATAAATGCACACAACAAGAAATCAAACAACGCAAATCCCGGGCTATTCCCGAGATTTATAAAACTAATAGTGAAATTAATAAACTAAAATGCAAAGATTAAAAACTAAGGGACTAAAACTGCAATTGAACAAAACTAATTTTTAAAGAAAATAAAAAATATAAAAAGTTTAATAAAAGTTAAGGGACTGAAAAAGTAATTTTTGAAACTTATATTTCAACTAAAACTTTTAAAAACAAAGACAAGGACTTACACTGTAATTCTTGAAACTTTAATTAAACTTAAAACGATTTGAAAACAAGGCAAGGGACCAACTTTGTTTAAACTGAAACTCGGGGACTACTTGGCAAATACTTGAAATTAGAAAAACGATTTTAAACTAATAATACCCCAGGTTCGATCCTGGGTATTTACAAATTAACTCAACTGATTTTTTTTTTTTTTTTTTTTTTTTTTTTTTTTTTTTTATTTTCTTCTTTCAAGATTCAATTAACAACTAACAAAACTAATTTTTAGAAAAGAAAAGAGCTTTTAAAAAAAACTAGACTAGGCTGGAAAGTAGCTTGTACACAGACCAATTGAGTTTTCACACTCAACTCAAAAACAGCCTCAACAAGCTCATAATAAAACTCAATTAAGCTGACCAAATAAGCTAAGAAGTCAAAACAGAAGCAGAATCTGATTAACAGCTATATCGACTAGCTTTTGCCCCAATATCCTCTTACTAAACTCAATTAGATTGCTTAGAAATTAACTTGTGAACTAGGCATCTTCCTGAATAGCATAGTAGATATCTAGCAGCCAAGCTACTTTGAGCTTAAATAAAAATTAGCTTCTGAGCACCAAACTGAGGTTTTCTACTTGATCTAAACTCACAAGCTGGAAGGCTACTTAGAACAATAATCCAAATCCAATTCTACTCACTAATGATCATTCAAAAAGAACCCATGAACTTAGCAGCCACAATTTAACAATAATAACACTGAAAAAAAACACAGATCAAACATCCTTATATCTAACTGATTTTGCAAACATACCCTAGAACCTAGCAGATTCAAACTATAAGCTATCCTATAAAATTTTAGCTACTAATAATCTAACACAACACAAGACAAATACTAAAATCTAGCAAATAAGCAGATCTTAATAAAAGCTGAAATTAACTAGACAAGCAAAATGGTACTCACTGATTCCTGCTGTGTAGACAATGAACTCAGACAACTAAAACTACCCAGGTTTATGAAAACCAATATTATACCCAATATCCAGCTCTTCTTTCCACCATCAGCTTATCCCAGCTTATAACAGCTTATGAAAAGCTTCTTTGACTATTTCTCTGACTTTTTTGAACTTTATGAAGCAACTCAGAATTGAACTCACCAAAAGCTTACAAACAACTACTGAGCTTACATAAGCTTCTGCTGACTCAGAAAATAGCTTATTAAAGCTTGTTTTAATAATATTTTTTTTTTGTATTTTTGGTACTTTCTTAATATTTTTGGAAATTTCAAAGCTGAACAAACTAAAATCAAATAATGATAACTGAAATTAACTACAACTGAAAGGGAATTCAGATTCAAAATGACTTTAAATTTAAATTTTCATTAAAACTCAAAAATTACAATACTCAAAACAAATAAACAAAAAAACAGAAAATTACAATTCGAATTATAAAACTAAAATTCTAAAAATACTTTGACAGCATAACGTTGCTAAAAAATTACATATGAAAAATGGGGAAGAACCTCTCCTATTTATAGGCTCGGCCGAACCTTCTGGGTCTTGCCACGCTGGCGATCCTCGTGCTATCTTCAGCCATCATCACCCTTAGATTACCTTGGTCTTCAATCCTCCATTTCTAACCGTACGATCACAAATACGCGTGTTCGGACCAATAGCCTGCTGCCATGTGTCATTCTATCTGTCAGGGCCTTCTAGAAGATCCAATCATTGACTATTGTACCCTTAATTGCCATAATTTTGAGGGTTGGGAATTAGGGTTCATGGTGATTAGTAAAAAATGGAATTGGGGGTAAAAATTATGGGGCGGGTTTGGGAGTGTGAGAGATAAGGTGTGAGTTTGTTTATTTCTTTCTTTTTGACCGAGCTTTAGACCGAGTGGTTTATTTATTTGGGGATGGATCGGGTTATAGGGATTAAGTTGGGCCGGATTGGTGTAATTGGATTGGGTTAGTAGGTGAATTGGGTTTGATGGCTTTGGGATAGGGAATGTTTTGGATCCGGTTATTATTACTTTTTTAAGGGTTTTACTTAAGGACTAAAGGTGCAATTTTTAGAAAGCCAAGGGACTGAAATTGCCAATTCTTTAAAGTTGATCTAAGGGCGATTTTTAACATTTTGACCAAGCATGACTTTCCCGGTTCTGGTTCTGAGCCTATTCCGTATCTCGTGCTCGTTTTCTTGATTTTCTTGTGTCTTTTGTCGGTTTTCACGATATCCATCCCTGCACATGCAAAAACACAAAAACACAATATCTTTTGGCATTTTGGTCGGGTTTTTGGTTATTTTGGTCCGGTTTTGGACAAGAAAAGGTATGTGTTTAAGCACATACCACCTACCCTGTAGATTAAAATCCGTGGTTGGTTAATTGCTTTAGGCAAAGTGTGTTTCCTTACATTACCTGTGTTCGCGTGCGTAATTCATTATCTTTGGTTAGGTCGGGAAATTGCACAATGCAATTGGAGTGAAAGTAAATATTGTATATCTTTGAGTTTATTTTTCGTGTGTTTACTACTTTCACTATTATCGTTATTTCTGAAGTCATGAAAAGTATGGAAAAATTATCCAGAATTATCATTATAGTGATGTGGTGAAATTTTACACATCTTTGTTTATGTTTAAAAAAAAAAAAAAAAAAAATCAAAAAAAATAGAAAAGAAAAAGAAAAAAGGAAGAGTTGGATGTTTGTTTTGACCAACTTATGTAAAGTTTTGTATTAAGTGGTCGATATCACCACTATTTGTTGTATATTATATCTATGGATTGAATGGGAGTTGAACGTTATGGGAACGCCAACTAAGGATTATTCTTTGATTGAGATCTTGTTGAGTATAATTCGTGTCTACCTAAAGTGTGAGTTTCAAGTGTCAAAGCGTGAATTATTCTATGATATGAGTCTTATTCATGGGATGGTTGGGATAGTGATTAACCACACTTAGGATTTTAATTTATTTGTTTTGTTTATTTTTCATTTTACACCAATTTATATCCCAAATATTATCCATACCCTATATTATTCTTTATCCAAACCTTTGATTTATTGAGATTAGGGATTTGAGCAATCTTAGGTATCGTAGTCGTGGATTCGGCTATGTATTTATGATTTTGTCGCCCTTTTTGATATAATATTATTGGTGAAGATTACTTGGTCCTATCTTTAGCCTATTCGAGTTAAGGATTTGAGCAATTGCAAGTATCGTGTTCGTGGATTCGATCATGTATTTGTGATTTTGTCGCCTTTTCTGGAATTTGAGATCGATAGAGATTAAGGAGAATGATTAACCCTTAAACCTCAAAACCCTTTTTACCGCTTTAGACTTGTTATTCCTTGGCTTTAGTGGGGGAGATGTGTATACTTGCCAAGCTTATGATAGAATATTCGTCACGACTGGACAGTTAAACGATTAGATTTGCTTTTATCAAATTATTTTATTTTACTTCTAACTCGTTAAGTGTTTGGTTGTGTGATTATGATAAAATGAATACATGCTTAAATATAAAAATAAATCCTAATATCTTTTAGGATACATTTTCATAAGATTAATTCTAAGGTTTACTTGGGGACAAGTAAAGTTCAAGTGGGGGGATATTTGATGAACTCAAATAAGTACATTTTATTACCATCATTTATCCTATTTATCTGACTTGTTTTATTATATTATCTGTGAGAATTGATACTTAATCGTTTACTTTTGTAATTCTCAGTTAAAAACAAGCATTTGGTGAAACTTGGCGATTTTGGACTAATTATGGAGCAAAACAAGCAAGAAGATAAGAGTCTACTGAAATGTACAAGATCAAGACATTCTGCTCCAGATACGCCGCATCTTGCTTATTACATACGGCGCATCACTATCAAGATTTCACAAGATACGATCCAAGACAGCAAGGACATGCGCCGCATCTGAGAATGGAGTTACGCCGCATCTTCTGGCGGTGTACGAATATTCCTGAATATATTAATCTTGGACCCCACGCGAAGTTAAGTCAATGCGCCGCATCTACTTATTAGATGCGCCGCATCTTACCCTCAGACAGAAACTATAAATACCCCAAGACCAGACGAATTTCGAGCACATAATATATACGAAGTACGAAGACCACAGAAACCTAAGGCCGAATTCAGACGATTAGGCAGCACAAGACACACCCGAACGAAGATACAAGAGCTGTAAGAAGGTCCTGCATGTATTTAATTCATTAAGTAGTTTTGTTTTATTGTGTTAGTAAACTTTAATTCATCAGGATTGGTGGCTTGTGTAATGTGACGAGAAAGATTGCACTCCCTTAAAACTGCTTTCCCATCAATTAAAGTTTATATGTTGATGTCTTTGGTTACTACTTATTAGTGCATTGATAACCTCTGTGTTTATTAGTGGCCTGCGCATTTGACTACGGAAGAGAATGTGGCTCCCACGGTTGTTACTAAATTGATCACTTAGGAATAACTTTTTGATGCGTGGTTTTGCAACCTTTCAACAGGTTTTACCTCTCGAGGGATCTCAAGAGGCTTACAACCCCACCAGGCAGTGTACCTGACCGATGTAGTATAGTGTAGTGGTAAGTACGGGGGATTGATCATTCTCCACAGGGAATAGTGTTCGTTAGGTATGAAAAACTACTCTAATTAGGTCTAAGGGTGAAGGAAGATTCTTTTTGTATTTTTATATTTTTTTATGAAAGCAAGTAAAATCTCGGGTTTGAAGGAGTGGGCAGAATTAGTTGCTAGTCAACTAACCCAAATAACTACAAATGCAAATAAACTAAAATAACTGAAAATGAAAAGGTTGTTAAACTTATGTGGAGAGAAATGTGTTTACTTAGATTTCCATACTCCCTAACTATCTTTTACCGGTTGATTAGTGTGTATTAATTGCGTGGATGACTGGTGTATTCCTTAATACCAATCGTGGGGTGGCGTACGTACTTCCCCAACTCTACAAGCTCCTACTTCACTCCTATGTCGAGCCGGCTAGGAAGCTTCTAACATGGGATCACTAGAATTCGCTCATGCATTAAATACAACCATAAAAACCTAGTACGCATTGGTTCATGTTTCTTAAGACGTTCAAGCAAGTTACCGTATAGGAAGTTAGCCAGTTTTCTTAAGCCTAACATCGATAAACAATCATCCAATACAATCAATAACACACTAATAACCAATAATCAATAGTTAAGTTTCATTAGATCTAAGCAAACACAAGATAAATCTAGCCTAGCATGTTAATCAAAAGACAAGAACAAGATATAATCAAACAACACCTAGACATATTGATTGATTAAATGATAACTTATCTTCAATTAAACATGGGAGATCCAAGGGTATGAAAACCCTTAAAAATGGCAGAAATTCGTCTTAGGGTTTCTCCTCACAAAGTTGCACACCAATGACAAAAAATTGCAAAACTATATATAGAGTTTAAGGGCTGACGGCGTCACGTTATAGAACTTGACGCCGTCACCTCGCCGTGTCTAGGGTTCCCGGATGGCCTTCTTGACGCCGTCCCACTTTAGTGCTCCAAAATCCGCTCTGGCTTATCAAGGGGTGACGCCGTCAGAAATGAGCTTGACGCCGTCTCGCTTTAACTTAAACCGTGATGGCCTTGATCACCTTAAAGGGTGACGCCGTCAGAAATCCATTGTAAAATTCTCTGGCTTATCATGTGTATTTTTCATGTCCACCTCTTTTGCCAAGCCATGACGCCGTCAAGAGCAATTTGTGACGTCGTCAAAGGTACTTTTCCAGCCGATTTTGAGACTTTGTCGTTTTCTTCACTTTTATGCTCCAAAAACGTCCAAAATGCTTCCTTTTCCAGATTTCTTCTCCAAAGTACCTAAAATGACAAAAGGAACGATTTAGGGCAATATTTGATCCAATAAATACGATTTAGGGCTTAAATGACCCCCTAAAAGCGGTACACTTTTCGCTTCATCAAATACCCTTACACTTGAGATTTGCTTGTCCTCAAGCAAATGCGCTTTTATTCTAATCAAAATACAAGTTAGGGGTCATTTAATGCTAATATAAAAGTAATTACAATAAATAATCGTTCCACTTTAATCATAATAAGCATGGAGATTACAAACTAGCACCTCACAAGTAGTGTTTAGATACTCACATCTCTCAGGTGTCATCAAAATAAATCTCATAAATGAAAACGGATAATATCTCTCACTACCTGTCATAGCAAATAGATTACCATAGGCTTGAGAAAGGATCGAAAACCTCCTCCACTAGGCGTAAGCACCTAAGGTAAACTATCAAAGAGGGCTTTTAAATGGGTTATAACGTGAGGTGTAGGGATATGATAAACACAGATTTGTTGGATAAGGGATATTTTACTGGTGGCGAGTTAAAGATCTTGATTAATTACATGTACAATATGGCATTGCTAAGCCAAGACTAGACTCGACTTAAGCTAAAAACAAAATAACAAAAAGATAAATTAAACATAAAATGAAACGGGATGGTAGTCCGTATGTTTTTTCTACTTTTCTTTTTCTCAATTTTTTTTGTATTTTTCTTGATTTTTTTATTTATTTTTTTTTTAATTTTTTTTTTTTTTTTTTTTTTTTTTTTTTTTTTTTTGCATACACTCTTGCCCTACCATCCAAAATAATACATCATAGGGGCGTTGTATTCCCCTTACACTTGACCTTTTACATAACTTTACAAATAACTATTCTAATGACTCGAATTAAGATAATCAAAACACTTGGAGTACTTTTTTAAAAATATTTAGCACATATGGGGGTAATAAATGATGTTCTTCCCCATTACTCCATTACACTAGTACTTTACCCATAAGTCCCAATCGTCCCAAAACAATATGTACAAGGATATGACTCGACTTAGCAACCATGTAATCAATTAGATAATTAACTTGGGGTTTAAACAAATGTTGTCACAATAATGCACTAAAAATGAGCGCATACAAGGTAGGCTAAGGCGATTTGGGTGTACATTTAAGTGGGGTGTAAACAAATTCTTCCTTTAAGTAAAATACTTAAAGTTAGAAACGAAAAGATAGGCTCTGAGGGGTGTACTAGGGGTATCGTGTATTAAAAATGAGTACAACGCAAAGGGTATGGGAGAATTACTTGACCGATGTAGCCAAAGTAATTATAACAAAAACACAGGTGTAAAACAATGGGTTAATCCTAATGCCTCTTATCATGTAGTAAATCTAACTACACGAATGTAGTCTCACTTGTGGCCTCGGAATGGTCCTAACGCAAGTTCTAGAATCTAAGTGCTACCGGTACACACATCATAGCATAAATGCTTTTCCTACCAATTCTAGGGGCGAACCTCACATATTTGGGGGTGGAAAATTTTTTAGTGGTACGGTTTTTGTGCTAGTCATATAAATCCTATCCGTGAGACGCTCATTAAGATCAAAGTTTCACTCCTATATGTTGTAAAAAATTTAAAATTTGGCACTAAAATTGCCCTAACAGGTATTTCTCTCAGTTTTATTACACATCTACCATCAAACAAACAAAAATCAAGCGTAATAGCATTCTATAAAGTATCGTATTTTACCCCCCTTACACTTAAGATGAACATTGTCCCCAATGTTCAAATAACAAGATGTAAAAGTAAATAAGGTAAACGAATGAAATCAAATACTCCCCTGATTCGCTCGGTGGATAATGAGGTAACATGGTTAGATCTTCTTCCAAGAGAATGTAGAAGCTCCAAGACTAATGCATCGCCATAAGCTTGATTCCACATACATCTCCTTGTCCAAAATAACCTGTTAAACCTGAGAAAACAAATACGAAAACCTGCATAACATCGGCGGGATAAATCTATATATAAGGATATAATGCTTGTGGAATGATAATTTTGCAGATTCCTGGAGTTTATAAGTTAGAGATTTAATAAAAACTTTTTATGAAAACAAAACTTTCAAAAATTTCTGAAAATTAAAACCTGACGCTGTCAGGTTGTAAATCCTGACGCCGTCAGAAATGATCTGACAGAATTCTCATGTTAAGTTTCCGGAAAATTTCTGGAAAAACCTATACCTTACTTCCTGGAAATCCTGCAAAATATCATTATGACTCGATAAAAGCATTTGACTCAAACAAATACTAATATGTATGTTAATTTATTATTATTACGATTCATGTTCATTTGTGTTCTAATAAACCGATTTGGATTTCCCTTACACTTATCTTTTGCAAAATACCTTTATATGTAGTTAAGACGAAGTTAAAAACAAGATAAAGCATTTTCAAAATTTAGTTTTGAACATGAATCAATAATAAAAAAAAATTAGACAATACATACGGAAACAAATAAAATCAAACAAACAAATAAATAAACACACAAAGCAAATAAAGCTTGGGTTGCCTCCCAAGAAGCGCTTGTTTTTGTTCGAGTCACGAGCCTGACTCTACCCGTATTTAATGGAAATAGGGGAGGTTTTCCCTACACTTAGGGTTAAGTGCGGATGATAGTAGCGATACACACCAGCTCGGTAGGAGTATGCCACGTGAGGAAAGATTGGTGGATGAATTATATGCTCAAAGGGGTGTGCTCCTTTCATCATAACCTTACCTCGTTCACTTTGGTCAATGGGTGAGTTAAAGTGTTCTCCTAAAAAGGGATCATTTTCTAACAACTTCGAGAGACTCCTAATTGGGAATCCATCTTGACCCAATAGACCCGGTTTAAACCCATAATGTTTCTTGTGATCAATCATGAATGGGTGATGTAGACATGTAAGGTCATTTTTCACTCCTATATTGTCTTCCTCACTACAAGGCTTAATGTCTACTACCTTAAACTTAAGACTACCCAGACTATATGTTTTGATGGGTGGATCGGGACCTAATTCAATTCCTAAATTTTCATCCAAGGATGGAAGATTAGGTAACGGTTTTGGTTGAGGCTCCGGCTCATCAAAACTAGGAACTTCCATAGGACTAAAAGAAAGGTTGTGATCACTAAAAGCATTCAAACCTATTTCTTCTAGTTGTGTTTGGTCCAAGGGCTCTACCTCTATTGGGGTTCCTATAGTCTCCTCAACTTCTTCCGGGTAAGTCATGGGCGGTGTGTGTGCCTCAAATGATGGTAGGACTTGTGGGGTACTTGGTGGTCTTGCATTTCTAACCTCATTCTCCATAGTATCTAAATCACCTATATGTTCATCATGTGTTTTGGTAGGATCTAACCCAAACACATTCCTAAGTATCTCAAATCCTTCTCTAGCCATTTGAAATTCTAAGTCCGATTCATAGTAATATTCAACTTGATTACTATGTTCCAATTGCCTAAAGGATTCCTCATGCGTGTCATATGTTTTGGTGAAATCTATCCCACTCATGCAACTAGGTAGTTCAACACTAACCATCTCACAATCTTGGTCCAATTCAAGGTCCATGTTCTTAAAAACTAGGTCTTCTTGCTCATGGTACCTATAGTCGGATAAATCCTCCTCATTTGTTTCCTCAAGTTGTGATGTTTATAAACCCATCAATTCATTCAACTTATGGTTCACGGTTAGGAAGCTTTCCTCAAATTTTTTCCAAAGAGTTTCACTAAAAGGAGTTGATCCTAACAATGATTGTTTAATAGAAGCCGCACATGCACATAATTCATCAAACCTATCAAACTTTACACCCATCTCCTCTTGTATATATCTAAGATCACTTAAAAATTCATTGGAACAACAGGAAGCAAATCTATCCGTGTAAAGTAATTGTTCCTCTATTGTTAATGATCTAAATGGAATTTCATCCGCCATGGTGACAAATGAAAATGGTTTTACAAACAAAGGGCACAAAGAAAAAGATAGACTAAAGAAATCCTAGAAAAATAAAATAAAAATCTCACTAGAAAGGAATCTAGTGAGTAGACCTAATAAAATAAAAATTCAACCTAAACAATAACTATTCCTCGGCAGCGGCGCCAAAAACTTGATGTGTGGTTTTGCAACCTTACAACAGGTTTTACCTCTCGAGGGATCTCAAGAGGCTTACAACCCCACCAGGCAGTGTACCTGACCGATGTAGTATAGTGTAGTGGTAAGTACGGGGGATTGATCGTTCTCCACAGGGAATAGTGTTCGTTAGGTATGAAAAACTACTCTAATTAGGTCTAAGGGTGAAGGAAGATTCTTTTTGTATTTTTATATTTTTTTATGAAAGCAAGTAAAATCTCGGGTTTGAAAGAGTGGGCGGAATTAGTTGCTAGTCAACTAACCCAAATAACTACAAATGCAAATAAACTAAAATAACTGAAAATGAAAAGGTTGTTAAACTTATGTGGAGAGAAATGTGCTTACTTAGATTTCCTTACTCCCTAACTATCTTTTACCGGTTGATTAGTGTGTATTAATTGCGTGGATGACGGGTGTATTCCTTAATACCAATCGTGGGGTGGCGTACGTACTTCCCCAACTCTACAAGCTCCTACTTCACTCCTATGTCGAGCCGGCTAGGAAGCTCCTAACATGGGATCACTAGAATTCGCTCATGCATTAAATACAACCATAAAAACCTAGTACGCATTGGTTCATGTTTCTTAAGACGTTCAAGCAAGTTACCATATAGGAAGTTAGCCAGTTTTCTTAAGCCTAACATCGATAAACGATCATCCAATACAATCAATAACACACTAATAACCAATAATCAATAGTTAAGTTTCATTAGATCTAAGCAAACACAAGATAAATCTAGCCTAGCATGTTAATCAAAAGACAAGAACAAGATATAATCAAACAACACCTAGACATATTGATTGATTAAATGATAACTTATCTTCAATTAAACATGGGAGATCCAAGGGTATGAAAACCCTTAAAAATGGCAGAAATTCGTCTTAGGGTTTCTCCTCACAAAGTTGCACACCAAAAGTTGCACACCAATGACAAAAAATTGCAAAACTATATATAGAGTTTAAGGGCTGACGGCGTCACGTTATAGAACTTGACGCCGTCACCTCGCCGTGTCTAGGGTTCCCGGATGGCCTTCTTGACGCCGTCCCTCTTTAGTGCTCCAAAATCCGCTCTGGCTTATCAAGGGGTGACGCCGTCAGAAATGAGCTTGACGCCGTCTCGCTTTAACTTAAACCGTGATGGCCTTGATCACCTTAAAGGGTGACGCCGTCAGAAATAAATTGTAAAATTCTCTGGCTTATCATGTGTATTTTTCATGTCCACCTCTTTTGCCAAGCCATGACGCCGTCAAGAGCAATTTGTGACGCCGTCAAAGGTACTTTTCCAGCCGATTTTGAGACTTTGTCGTTTTCTTCACTTTTATGCTCCAAAAACGTCCAAAATGCTTCCTTTTCCAGATTTCTTCTCCAAAGTACCTAAAATGACAAAAGGAACGATTTAGGGCAATATTTGATCAAATAAATACGATTTAGGGCTTAAATGACCCCCTAAAAGTGGTACACTTTTCGCTTCATCACTTTTAGACATAAGTAATCATTAAGGGTTTACTCGCCGATAAGATTAGGGCCAATGAGAAAGGGTTAATTACATACACTTCATATAAAACTATCAATAAAACAAGTGACAATCTACTTAATCATCAGGACAGGTCTTCTTATTGTCTCGAGTATTTATCTGTGTACGTGCATGCCTATCGCTGATTCGTGCTCATTAGTTTAGTTTATTATTTAATTGCAACCATAACGTGCCAGTCTCTCAGGCTGAAACCCCTTGCGTTAGATTAGGTTGTATAGCTAACTTAGAATATTAAAATACTGATTAGAATGACTAGATAATACGTTCCACTCTTAGTGATCGACACTCTACTTACCATTATATTCATACTGACCGGGTACACTGCTCGTTAAGTGTGTGTGTTATTGATAAGTCGGCTAAATATAAATTTAAAACTTGAGTAGGCATTAATACTGCTAAACCGCAACGGCACATCACGCGCATCAGTGTCAAAATAAACCGGCCACATATTATTTTGAAAATAAGTGCTGGTAGGTCTGTAGTAAGGTCTAGAAATATTGCTTCTCCAATCAGCAGGAATGGACTTATCAGAAGCAACTGGCTTACCAGCAGCAACCGAAGCTCTACAAGAGTTTATTCTTGCTGCTTGTGGAATATATGGAGGAATTGCACTGACATTGTTCCATAAAGACCTATTTTGACATGCATATTTACCCATCTGTTTTTCATAATAGTCACAATCTTTAATAAGATGATCATAACTATGACACACAAAGCAAGATTTCTTTCTAGGGGCCTTTTTCTTAACATTCTCTTTCTTATTGCAATTAGAAGAATTCAAACCAACACAATTAACATTATTCTTAACCAAATTAAAATCACAACCAGAACTGTTTGAAACAAAACCAAAACTAGAAACATTATTGTTTTTAACATTATCAAAAGAAACATCTTCAACTCTTTGGGATTCATCAGTTTCCACTTTCGAAGACATATCTTCTGATTTTATTGATGCAGACTTCTCACTTGATCCACACGTGGCATATTCATCAGTCTTGATTTCTTCAGATTTGTCACTGTTAGAACAAGAGACAAATTCATTAGAGTCACAATCAAGATCAGGCAAGTTCGTTGCCTTTTTGCCATAAGTCATTTGTGAATCATCAAAGTCAAGGTTAAGGGCTGTGTGGATAGGAACAGGCTTAAAAACACCTCTTATAGGTGGAGGAACTGCATTCATCCCTCCTTCCTTAACAAACTTGACAGGTTTTTGATAATCAACTTCCTTAGGGGTAGGGTCAAATATTCTAGGGTGATAATCCCCAACATCAAATCCCAACCCTTTCTTACGCCAACCTGACTGATTACCATAATTTACAAGATATTTCTCAGATTGTTGCCATGAGTTTATCCTAGCCACTTCACTATCCAGTTTAGCCTTTAAATCCTGATTTTCTAATTTGATCTTAGCAACTTGAGATTCAGAATATTTAAGACAGTTATTGGAGTTCTCTAAATCTCTTTCCAAAACCCTTATCTTTTGTTCATATGCAATCTGATTAGCTTCATGCCAAGCCTTTTGTTTTTCCACAGTTTTAAGTGCCTTTTTATAAGCTTGAATATCTACCAACAATTTATTATATTCAGGCTCCATTTCATTAAATTCCCTTTTTAACTCAGAGTATTTATTTTCACTATCCTTTTGCAATTTAGTATATTTAATTTCACAATCAAAAGGACATTTCAGTACCTGAGTTGGATAGCCCATCATTCCAAATTCTCCAGCCATATGTATCTCAGCTCCATTTCCAGCAATCATCCCATAAATTCGTGAAGCTCCAGTCACCTCATGTTGTTCCCAATCCAGCATTGCATCCACAGACACTAGGGCTTTATCTTCCTCTGGTTCCAATTCTTTCATTCTGAATGCTGAATACCTTGATCTATCATCAACTTTCTTGTCTTGACATTCTCTGGCAAAGTGTCCTATCTGACCACACTTGAAGCACTTCACCTTTCTTCTGTCAAACCTTGCACCTTCCCTTCCATTGAGATTGAGCTTCCTCCCAGACTGCTGCTCAAACCTGTTAACCTTTAATGACAGCATAGCCAGCTGCCACTTGATATCCATCTCTTCCAAATCAAATTGATCCATTTGATCAAAGTCATCATACATCAACTGCTGTTGTGGAGTACTTTCAGCAACAAATGAATGAAGAATTTCCTCAACAACATTGTCATTCTTTTATTGAGATCTTGATGTTGCAGGAGAATAGGAAACAGATGAAGATGAGGGGTTTGGGCTATCACCATAAGAGACCTTATTAGCACTTGAAGCACTAACAAATGCAGTATGAGTAGGTGCATGAGATGAATAAGTAGAAACCCCTTTGATGTCAATCTCTAGGGTTTTGAGCTTGTTGTACAGATCATCAAAGCTTAGGTAGTCCAATCCTCCTTTGGCTTTCATAGTTATAGAAACTTGAGACCAGGATGAAGGTAAAGCCCTCAAAAACTTTGTGTTGCAGTCTTCATTATCTAGTCGAGCCTGCAACTGATTAAGTTGGCTGAGGATCTTATGAAATCGATCATACCCTTTGTGAATACCTTCTTCCTCAGAGATCTTAAACTCCTGAAATTCCTGCTTAAGCATTGATTTCCTCATCTTTTTGGACTCTTCATTCCCACCGAATCTAGCTTTTACAGCAAGCCAGATTTCTCTAGCATCATCCAGGTGATGAAAATCACCCATGTGATCTTCTGGAAGAGCCTGAAGCAAGAGAGTTCTTGCTTTAGTTTCCCTTTGCACAGCCAGCTGCTCCTCAACTATTGCAGGAGCGAGAATAATGATTCCCCCATTCTTATCTCTTCCAATTCTCTTCTTGCTATTCCCTTTGAGGATAACATTCCAAAGATGGTGATCACTGTTGGAGATCCAGTACTCCATCTTCATCGCCCAGACTTCATACTCTTCCTTCTTAAGATATGGGAACTTAGCATTACTGTTGGACACAGTGGTTGTAACAATTTGTTGTTGAACTTTTGTGGGTTCAGGTTCTTCATTGTTAATGGCAGCAAATTCAGGGTTTTCAAATCCAGGGTTTTCATCGCCCATTGTGAAAGGGTTTAGAGAGATTGTTTTGAGAACTTTTGCTTCTTGATCAGAGATCCTCACGAGGCTCTGATACCACTTGTTGAATCTAACACGCCTGCTAGATCTTTGAGCCTATGTGGATCGGTAGGATGCCTATGTAATCACAAGCACACTACAAGAGAACCTCTGATTATGAACAAGAAAAGAAAAGAACTAATGCTATGATCCTCTATGGATCGTATATGAACTAAAAGATGATTTTATTGAAGATTGTTAAGTTGTAAAGATGTATCAAACTCATAGACGGGGTGTTCCTTTTATAATGACAAGGAACCCTAACCCTAACCCGTCCTACAAGAATACGTGTAAAGAGATAAACATGATCTCTTCTAAAAATAAACATACTAAACATACGGATAACTAACAATAATATCCGCAGTAACAAACACTATCAGCAGAAACAAAATATAACTATCTGCAGCAATGAGCTTCGGAAGGAACCAACACTATCGGCAGGAACCAACTTTCACTATCGGCAGCAACAAGAAATATCTTATTTCCAGAATTCCCTACACGCGTAACAACTGCAGATGCTATAATGGCGAATGTTCCACCTTTTCAACCGTTAGGGTATCCTCAGGGGATGTATGATTATGCATATCAAAATGTGGGTGAAGTTTCAGCAAGGCCACCTGAGAAAGAAGTAACCACACTATTGATACGTCGTCTTCCTGAGGCTATTCCTCATGATACTCTCACTCGGCTCTTTTCTCATTATGGCGCTTCTTGTGTTCGTCCATGTACCACTGGAAGGTAATAAGCAAGTATGATTCACATCAATACTTTTCTGCATTTCAGGTCTACTTAATTTAATTACTTAGTCAACCCACATTTTTTTGTACTTTATTGCAAACTGTTGGTGCTCTCAATGTGGTTAAGTAACCTTTGGTCAAGTTTGTTCACAAACTTAAAAAGTAATGGTGTGCATTTTATTTTTGAGAATATTGATTGTTGTTGTGAGGTTTAACGTCAGTTATGGTAATGTTACTATGCTTTAGTTTAAGTAGTCATAAGTAATAGATTCAATGAAATCTTGGTTAAGCACAGGACTGATTTGAGTAACCTGTTGAGCTTGTTATCGGTCTAATTAGTTGGTTGACAATTTGTTTGCATGTCTTTAAATTACAGTAAAAAGGCAATTGATGTTTATGATTTAAAACTAATTCTGTTTACGTGGCCCTGTTTGATTAGAAAGTTGGATAACTGGTGTTAGAGGTACATATTCAGATTGTTTTGTGGTCAAGTAGCCATTTTAGAGCTTAGTGTCATTATTCAAAATACCCTTAGATGATTATGATGGTCCGTTTGATGATGTTTTGACTAAATGATTAATCTGCCTTGATTCAATTTGGTTCACTGATATAGATAAGAGTACATGTAAATGATAATTTATATTCTCAGAAATGCAGCAGGATGATATAGTAAGCTTGTGCATCATTGATAAAAGATAATGACTTTTTCCTGCTGACTTGTAGACGGAAGAAAAGCAAGTTCAAAAGTACTCGCCTCTTCTTGAGAGCCCGTTAGTGTCAGAGAACAATGTATCCACTGCAAAATTCAAAACAATTTCGGATATTTGGAGGTCCTCAGCAGAAAAGTTTGGTGATCGGATTGCATTGGTGGATCCACATCATGACCCTCCTACTAATATGACCTACAAGCAGGTCTTCTTCTCTTTTCCACTTCTTTTTCCATCTTTTTCGTTTTTGATATTCCAATATTAACTGTTGGCCTGCAGAAGAAGATATATAACCTTTAGTCTTTATTTTGATATTTGCAGGTGGAGCAGGACGTTTTGGATTTTTCTGAAGGTTTACGAGTTATTGGAATCAAGCCAACTGAAAAGATAGCATTGTTTGCTGACAACTCGTGTCGTTGGCTTATCGCTGATTAAGGTAGTTTGCGCGTCATAAGACCTCTTCTTGTTCACTCCTTTGTGTACTTTTTCTGTGTTCAACACTCATTTGGAGGTCCATATAAGCTACTGTATTACTTTATTCAATATCACTTATATTTCATTTTCACTAAAAAAACCTCAAATCAATCAACAAGTCAAACTTTAAGCATTAGCTTATCCAGAGCTTATTTTAATTTGTACTTTTCTTTTCTCAGCTTCATTAAGTTAATTGAACAATAATAAGTCCAGAGTATAAGTTAATTAGGTGTTTTCTAGTTTAAATTTCATATCAGTCAAATTGAGGGACTGTTTGGTTTTACAGTCAAACTGGGTCAAACAAGCTCTCCACTGTTCATTTGCATTATAGCCAAATTTGATTGAGCTTTTTATACTTGTATAAATTGTTTTCAGCAATCCTTTGGTTGTTTTGAGCTTTTGTTGCAGGTTGGAGTTGATAGTTGGAATTTCAGAAGTTAAGCTGTCATAAGAAGCTCACATTAAGCTTAGCTTAATTTGGAGTCATATTTGGCATTTTCAGGTTCTCTTCTATCCCATTCTAAGTTTGTAGTATAACCATATAAGTCTTGCCTTTAAATACCTTGCAGTTCAGTCTAAGTAGTTTGCAGCCTAGTTTTTTAGTTCTTATGAGTTTTGCAGCCTGGTCACAGATTTTTAATTCACTCATATTAAGCAGTTATAAGATGATCTTTTGGATAAATAAGCTCACCCAGCTTATCTCCATTCTAGTATTTTTAGATTAATTTTTAGAATTTTTTAAGACCTTCAAAACCAGGCCTGCAAAAGGGCAATTTTGCCCTGTGCAGCCTGCATCAGCAGACTTGCAGAGTGCTTTCCCATTTTTTTACAATTAACTAAGAAATAACTGAGAATCAAATGAAGCCTTCTCAAATTGGATTTCTCGTTTTTTTACAGGAACAACTTAATGCTCATGGTGGAGCTGTATCCTTAGGTCACCCACTAGGTTGTAGTGGTGCTCGGATTTTGGTCACCTTGCTTGGGGTACGTTTATTTCGTGATTGCTTGTTTGCTTTTTATATGGAGTGCCCAATTTCTGCAAAAACAAGATGCGTTCTACAGCTTTCACAGCTGATTTTTAGTTTGCGAAATTGTAGTTGGTTATGACATTCATTTAACCCTTGTGCTGAGTTATCTTAACAATGATGGTTATGTAACATAGAAGAATTCAGTTGTTCTCTTTTTTGTTATGGTACTGCTCGTTTGTTATGGTACTGCTAGTTTGTTATGGTACTGCTGCTAATATGCAGACTCTGTATTTTAAGTCAATTGTTCTCTTGTAACGTATTTTGAATTTGTCTATCTTTTCTCTTTTTTAGATGTGGTTAAAGGGAATGGGAGACTTATTCCTCAAGTGGTTAAATCGTGGGTCGAGCAATACGAAAAGGAGCCAAAACCAGCAATGGTTGAACTACTGCTTCAGGAGAGCTGCACGGATGACTCGGGTAGTCTTGTTGTATACTCAGTGGTCGATGTGGAAGCTGTCAAACTAACTTGTGAATTACTATCGATATGTAATTTTTGTCGTTAATTAACTTGTGACTTATCGTGAATTAGTACTTGAATTAACCTCATTGTTTTGATATATATATATGAAATGCGTTATTTTGATATTTGTGTTTTTAATTTTGTATTATCAGGTTTTTAATTGTCATTTAATAGAAAATTAGGAACTGGAAGAAATTAATTTTTTTAAAAAAAAAATTAGGTTATGACACGCAAAAAGGAGAGTCATAAAACGTGGGTCATAAGTGCGCGTCATAGAGGGATGACGCACAAATGCGAGTCATGAAGCTTTATGACGGGTCCATCCTTGACTCGCATTTGCGCGTCATAAGACCTCTTCTTGACTCGCATTTGGAGTCAAGAATAGCCCTTTTTCTAGTAGTGTCCTTTGTTTCTAGAAAGAATTCAAGGAGACATTTGTGGGCCAATTACTCCTCCGTGTGGACCATTTCGATACTTTATGGTATTAATTGATGCATCATCCCGATGGTCCCTTGTCTGTCTGTTAGCATCAAGAAATGTTGCTTTTGCGAGGCTATTAGCCCAAATAATTCAATTAAGAGCACATTTCCCATATTATCAAATAAAAAAGATCAGACTTGATAATGCAGGAGAATTTACATCTCAATCATTTAATGATTTTTGTATGTCAATTGGGATTATGTTTGAGCATCTTGTAGCACATGTGCATGCACAAAATGGTCTAGCTGAATCTTTAATAAAAAGATTACAACTTATTGCTAGACCACAACTTATGAAATCAAAATTGCCATCCTCTGCATGGGTACATGCTATCTTACATGTTGCTGCTCTTATTAGATTAAGACCAAGCGCATCTCATAAGTATTCTCTACTCCAACTGGTTTCTGGAAGAGAACCAAGTTTGTCTCATCTAAAAGTCTTTGGTTGTGGTGTCTATGTCCCAATTGCACCACCACAATGAACAAAGATGGGACCTCAAAGAAGATTGGGAATTTATGTTGGTTTTAATTCTCCATCAATCATAAAATATTTGAAACCATTAACTGGAGATGTTTTTACAGCACGCTTTGCTAATTGCCAGTTTGATGAAACAGTGTTCCCAATCTTAGGAGGAGAAAATAAAAAGTTGGACAAACAAGATGTAACTTGGAATGCATCACAAATATCTTTTCTTGACCCTCGGAGTAGTCAATGTGAATTGGAGGTTCAAAAGATCATTCACTTGCAAAGAATAGCAAATGAATTGCCTGATGCATTTACAGATACAAAAAGAGTTACAAAATCATATATTCCAGCTTTAAATGCGCCTTCTCGAATTGAAATTCCTGAAACTTTGAATGAGCCAAACGTACGCAGAAAGCGTGGAAGACCTATGGGTTCTAAGGATACAAATCCACGAAAAAGAGAAAGAGCAGAATACAACTGACAAAGTCCAAGAAGTTCCTTTTGTCATTTTAGGTACGCAGAAAGTGTAAGGGATTATGATGAAGCGAAAAGTGTACCGCTTTTAAGGGGTCATTTAAGCCCTAAATCGTATTTATTTGATCAAATATTGCCCTAAATCGTTCCTTTTGTCATTTTAGGTACTTTTGAGGAGAAATCTGGAAAAGGAGGCATTTTGGACGTTTTTGGAGCATAAAAGTGAAGAAAACGGCAAAGTCTCAAAAATCGGCTAAAAGTTACCTTTGACGGCGTCACATTTAACCCCAGACGGCGTCATGCCTTGGCAAGAAAAAGTGGACGTGAAATTTACTCATGATAAGCCAGTGAAAATAGCATGTGAATTCTGACGGCGTCACGCTTTAACTTGATCAAGGGCGTCACGGCTTAAATCAAAGAGGGACGGCGTCACGTTCACGAGCTGACGGCGTCAAGCCTTGATAAGCCAGAATGGATTTTGGAAGAGCTAAAGAGGGACGGCGTCAAGAAGGTCATCCGGGAACCCTAAAAGCGGCGAGGTGACGGCGTCACACTCCATAACGTGACGCCGTCAGATCCAAAAATCTATATATAGTTTTCTAATTTTTTGTCATTAAGAGAGAGCTTAGTGTGTGGAATTTTGGGAGAAAACCCTAAGACGAATTTAGCTTCTTTTTCAAGGCTTTTTGCCTTGAGATCTTCCATGTTACATTGAAGATAAGTTATCAATTAATCATTCAATATGTCTATGTGTTGTTTGATTTTATCTTATTCTTGTCTTTTGATTAACATGTTAGGCTAAATTTATCTTGTGTTTGCTTAGATCTAATGAAACCTAGCTATTGATTATTGGTTATTAGTGTGTTATTAGTTGTATTGGATGATTGTTTATCTATGTTAGGCTTAAGAAAACTGGCTAACTTCCTATTCGGTAACTTGCTTGAACGTCTTAAGAAACATGAACCAAATGCGTACTAAAGGTTTTTATGGTTGTATTTAATGCACAAGCGAATTCTAGTGATCCCATGTTAGGAGCTTCCTAGCCGGCTCGACATAGGAGTGAAGTAGGAGCTTGTAGAGTTGGGGAAGTACGTACGCCACCCCACAAATGGTATTAAGGAATACACCCGTCATCCACGCGACTAATACACACTAATTAACCGGTAAAAGATAGTTAGGGAGTAAGGAAATCTAAGTAAACACATTTCTCTACACATAAGTTTCTCACCACATTTTATTTTCAGTTATTTATTTTATTTGCATCCGTAGTACTTTTGGGTTAGTTGACTAGCAACTAATTCCGCCCACTCTTTCAAACCCGAGATTTTACTTGCTTTCATAAAAAATTATAAAAACACAAAAAGAATCTTCCTCAACCCTTAGACCTATTAGAGTAGTCTTTCATACCTAACGAACACTATTCCCTGTGGAGAACGATCAATCCCCCGTACTTACCACTACACTATACTACATCGGTCAGGTACACTGCCTGGTGGGGTTGTAAGCCTCTTGAGATCCCTCGAGAGGTAAAACCTGTTGTAAGGTTACAAAACCACGCATCAAGTTTTTGGCGCCGTTGCTGGGGAATAGTTATTGTTTAGGTTGAATTTTTATTTCTATTAGGTCTACTCACTAGATTCCTTTCTAGTGAGATTTTTATTTTCTTTTTCTAGATTTTCTTTAGTCTATCTATTTTCTTCGTGTCTTTGTTCGTAACCATTACCATCCGACATCATGGAATATGGTAATATCCTTAACCCCCACAACCCACCACCACAACAACCACCACCACCTCCTAGAGCCCGTACTTTAGGAGAGTATTCCCGTCCTAGCCACCATGGCTATCGAAACACCATTGAGCTCACTCAAGGAGCCAATATCACACCTTTGCGATCCGACACCATCCGGTTGGTGCAAAGCGGATGCGCATTCCATGGACTTCGTTCTGAAGATCCTAATCAACATCTCAAGGACTTTCTCAAAATCGTTGATTCTATAGACCTTGATGTTTCCACTCGAGAGACGACCCGATTGCGTCTCTTCCAATTCTCTTTGCGGGACCAAGCTAGTCAGTGGCTAGAACGTCAACCCGCAGGATCCATCACCTCTTGGGATGATCTCACTACTCGTTTCCTTGCTCAGTTTTTCCCACCGGGAAGAACTACCAAGCTAAGGAATGATATCTTGATGTTCCAACAACGTCAAGGCGAAACTCTCTACGAGGCATGGACTCGATTCAAGGACTTACTCCAAAAAGTCCCTCACCATGGCATGGATCCTTGGCTACAAATCCAAATCTTCTATGATGGTGTCAATCATCAAACTAGAAGAGCCATAGATTACGCCGCCAATGGGAGATTGAGCAGGCTCAGTGTCGATAAGTGCTGGGAAGTCATTGAGGACTTAGCACAGTACGAAGAAGAAGAATGGGATGACTCAACATTCTCGGAAGAAGGGATTTTAAATTGCATGAGTGCAACCCAAGAACAGCTGTTCGCAAACATAAAAAGGCAGGTTGAGAGCTTAATGAAAGCTGAGATACCTACGGCTGATAAAAATCCCGATGAGTGCGTGAACACAATTGGTAAACATACGTTTCACCAATTCTCACGACAAGATGAATTTGAAGGGATAATGCTAACTTTCGTGAACAACCAAGAGAGACGTATCAAGGAATTAGAAACTCACTTGAAAAACACCCAAGATATGTTCATGGAACTAGCAGAAAAATTCATCTCGAGAATAAAAGAGAAAATTAGGGAAGAAGCCTCACACAAAAAGATCGAGAAGATCTTTGAACTCCCGGTCCCTAATGAACCATACAACGAATGGGATGATGAAGCCCTCCTCCCCGAGCCTTCACTTTTAAAACCCTCTTATCTATTTGGATCCTCTCGCGAGAAAAAGAATTCTCAAGATCGTAGCATTTTAGTGGGAAGCATGGTTTTCACGCTCCCCAACTTTCATGTGGCTAGAAAACGATCTTTTGGCTTTAAGCCAGGTGTGAGAAGAACTCAACTAAAGCACATCCCCATATCGAAAACCCCCTGTAAAAGCTCTTCACACTCCCTGAATGCCTGCCGTGACGGAGATTGGAACCTGAATGTGACGTCAACCGGCCCTTTTCAACATTTTACCACATCCCGTGACAGTAACAAAACATTTGACCCAGGAGGAACTTGTTAACGAGACTAGCTATCAGGATCATTGACCCTGACTAGCTGCTCTCTTAAAGTACGAGGGGCTCATTTGTAAACTGGCACAAAGTAGCAAAATACGCTAATCTGACGGCGTCAGAATTTGAACGTGACGCCGTCACCCCGTCTGCACAGCAATAATAACTTAATTTCCATCACTTTCATCACAAACCCCACAAACCATATCCACTCCAACCCCACCTCCGATTTTCCCAGGACAAATTCGCCAATTCCCGCTTCCAATCTTCACGTGGTAAGTAATTTTTACTCATTCTTTTCGCTTCAATTACTCATAGGATTTGTAAATTTCGAAAATCCCCAACTCGTGAAACCCTAGGATTGATTCATGCTTAGAACTCATAATGTGTTTTAATTAGTGTTATTTAACAATAATTAAAGCATTTGATGATTGACAATCAATTGGGTCTATTCACTAATGGGGAGGCCACGAATTTGAACCATAACCTATGATCCAATCACCCATTTTGCTGTAAAAAGGGCGTTTGGTTTATAAGCTTAAAGTTTGAATATTGATTTTTCCCTCGTAATTTCGGATTTAAATTTGGTCGAACCTGACGGCGTCACCTATCAAAGGGTGACGGCGTCAGACCTGTCTGATGCGCCACCAAGTCTTTAATTCACATATTAACACTTTTGTTCCTCCTGCTTTGTTCCAGATAATGAGTAAGCGTCAAAGACCCAGCCGAGGAAGTTCTTCCCGATCTCAACAAGAGAGCTTTGGGGATACGGTCCTCAGTTGGGGTGTCTTTGACAACGATGCTGCTACAAGCAAATACGCACAACTGCTACTACACAAGGTCGAAAATGGGGCCGTAGTTGATTGGAACTTTCTGAGGAGAGAAGGTCTTGAGCAGACCTTTCTCCAAAGTTTTCAGACGGATGGGTTTACCGGCCCCCAGTGGGAAAGACTGTTTAAAATTCAGGAGCCGGTATATGAGGAATTGGTACGGGAGTTCTTTGCCACCTTTCATTTTGACATGGCTGAGGCAAGGACCGATGTGGGCGGTACCACGATCTATTTCAGGCTGGGAGGTGAGCTAAGGACGTGTTCGGTTACTGAGTTTGGGTGGAGATTTGGGTTGTACGATCAGCATGATACCATTCAGGCAGGGTTCATGCAGAGGTTGTTGCATGGGGAGTCGATGAAGAATGATTTTAGGTGTTCCATGTTCTGGCAGACTATTGGGGATGGGGTGTATACCTCGACCACTGTGGCATCCCAAATCAGGGATCCTAGGGTTCGGTTGACTCATCGCTGCCTCACCTACAGCTTGACAGGGCGTCACAGCTCTCACCACCGTGTCACTGCTTCTGATCTCTTCTACCTGTACACCATCTACTCTAATGATGTTTACTGCAACATCCCGTTTTGGGTTGCTAGCTTTATGCATGGTGGAGTTGGGGAGAGGGAAGGTGACAGGATTTATGGTGGGATGTTTATCACCCGACTGGCCCAGTCTTATGGAGTCCTCAGGCCCGAGGTCATGAGGTATTTGAGTGGTGATGCATGCAGGACGGTGAAGGAGAGGTCCCTAAAGCAGATGGAGGTGATTATGGAGATGCATGACGGGTCCTTTATGTGGTATCATCCGGTCGGAGCTGAGGATGATGATGATGAGGATGATGAGGAGGAGGAGGAGCCCCAGCAGCAGCAGCATGAGGGGTATGAGGCCGGTACAGCTGATTACTACCGGCATATGAGCAGGGGGGACTGGCAGGCTCACCAGGGGACCTGGATGGGCCAGGTTGATACGTGGAGGACCAGGGTGGACGAGAGGTTCGACTGGATGTACGATCACACGGTTCGTCAGATGCAGCATCTTTCTACACGTGATCAGTTGGACCCGCATCTGCAGATTGACCCTTTCCCGGGTCGTGAGCAGGATTACCCACCATATGGGTACTACGGGCACCTTCCTCCTGGCTATGACTATCGCCAAGGTCCCCCACCCCAGTGATGATGTGATTTGATGTTTTGATGTTTGAACAATTTGATATTTGGTTGTATGTGTTGAAACAATATGGTCTGTAATAATTTAGGGAAGGCATCTGTTTGCCTTAAAACATTTGTTACATTGATTTTATTTATCGCATGCTAGCCTTATTTGATTGCTTTATTTGTTTTATTTGCTTTGTGTGTTTATTTATTTGTTTGTTTGATTTTATTTGTTTCCGTATATGTGTTTAATTTTTATTAGTATTGATTCATGTTCAAAACTAATTTGTGAAAATGCTTTATTTTGTTTTTAACTTCGTCTTAACTACATATAAAGGTATTTTGCAAAAGTTAAGTGTAAGGGAAATCTAAATCGGTTTATTAGAACACAAATTAACATGAATCGTAATAATAATAAATTAACATGCATATCAGTATTTGTTTGAGTCAAATGCTTGTATCGAGTCATAATGATGTTTTGCAGGATTTCCAGGAAGTAAGGTAAAGGTTTTTCCAGAAATTTTCCGGAAACTTAAAATGAAAATTTTTGTCAGGTCATTTCTGACGGCGTCAAGGTTTATAACCTGACGGCGTCAGATTTAATTTTCAGAAATTTTTGAAAGTTTTGTTTTCATAAAAAGTTTTTATTAAAATCTCCAACTTATAATCTCCAGGAATCTGCAAAATTATCATTCCACAAGCATTATATCCTTATATATAGATTTTTCCCGCCGATGTTATGCAGGTTTTCGTGTTTGTTTTCTCAGGTTTAACAGGTTATTTTGGACAAGGAGATGTTTATGGAATCAAGCTTATGGCGATGCATTAGTCATGGAGCTTCAACATTCTCCTTGGAGGAAGATCTAACCGTGTAATTTCATTATCCACCAAGCGAATCAGGGGAGTATTTGATTTCATTCTTTTACTTTTTTTTCTTTTACATCTTGTTATTTGAACATTGGGGACAATGTTCATCTTAAGTGTAAGGGGAGGGTAAAAGTACGATTTTAGAGAATACAATTGCGCTTGATTTTTGTTTGTTTAATAGTAGATGTGTAATAAAACTGAGATAAATACCTGTTAGGGCAATTTTAGTGCCAAATTTAAATTTTTTTACAACATATAGGAGTGAAACTTTGATTTTAATGAGCGTCTCACGGATAGGAGTTATATGACTAGCACAAAAACCGTACCACTAAAAAATTTTCCACCCCCAAATATGTGAGGTTCGCCCCTAGAATTGGTAGGAAAAGCATTTATGCTATGATGTGTGTACCGGTAGCACTTAGATTCTAGAACTTGCGTTAGGACCATTCCGAGGCCACAAGTGAGACTACATTCGTGTAGTTAGATTTACTACATGATAAGAGGCATTAGTATTAACCCGTTGTTTTACACCTGTGTTTTTGTTATAATTACATTGGCTACATTGGTCAAGTAATTCTCCCACACCCCTTTGCGTTGTACTCATTTTTAGTACACGATACCCCTAGTACACCCCTCAGAGCCTATCTTTTCGTTTCGACCTTTAAGCATTTTACTTAAAGTAAGAATTTGTTACACCCCACTTAAATGTACACCCAAATCGCCTTAGCCTACCTTGTATGCACTCATTTTTAGTGCATTATTGTTACAACATTTGTTTAAACCCAAGTTAATTATCTAGTTGATTACATGGTTGCTAAGTCGAGTCATATCCGTGTACATATTGTTTTGGGACGATTGGGACTCATGGGTAAAGTACTAGTGTAATGGAGTAATGGGGAAGAACATCATTTATTACCCCCATATGTGCTAATAATTTTAAAAAAGTACTCCAAGTTTTTCAATTATCTTAATTCGAGTCATTAGAATAGTAATTTGTAAAGTTATGTAAAAGTTCAAGTGTAAGGGGATGCAATGCCTCTATGATGTATTATTTTGGATGGTAGGGCAAAAGTGTATGCAAAAAAAAAAAAAAAAAAAAAAAAAAAAAAAAAAAAAAATCGAAAAAATCAAGAAAAACACAAAAAAATGAGAAAAAGAAAAATAGAAAAAACATACGGACTACCATCCCGTTTCATTTTATATTTATCTTATGTTTTTGTTATTTCATTTTTAGCTTAAGATTGAGTCTAGTCTTGGCTTAGCAACATTGTATAGTACATGTAATTGATCAAGATTTTTAACTCGCCACCAGTAAAATAGCCTTTATCCAACCAAACCGTGTTTTCCTTTTCCCTACACCTAACGTTATAACCCATTTAAAAGCCCTCTTTGATAGTTTATCTTTGGTGCTTACGCCTAGTGGAGGAGGTTTTCGATCCTTTCCCAAGCCTATGGTAATCTATTTGCTATGACAGGTAGTGAGAGATATTATCCGTTTTCATTTATGAGATTTATTTTGATGACACTTGAGAGATGTGAGTATCTAAACACTACTTGTGAGGTGCTAGTTTATAATCTCCGTGCTTATTATGATTGAAGTGGAACGATTATTTGTTGTAATTACTTTTATGTTTGCATTAAATGACCCCTAACTTGTATTTTGATTAGAATAAAAGCGCATTTGCTTGAGGACAAGCAAATCTCAAGTGTAAGGGTATTTGATGAAGCGAAAAGTGTACCGCTTTTAAGGGGTCATTTAAGCCCTAAATCGTATTTATTTGATCAAATATTGCCCTAAATCGTTCCTTTTGTCATTTTAGGTACTTTTGAGGAGAAATCTGGAAAAGGAGGCATTTTGGACGTTTTTGGAGCATAAAAGTGAAGAAAACGGCAAAGTCTCAAAAATCGGCTAAAAGTTACCTTTGACGGCGTCACATTTAACCCCAGACGGCGTCATGCCTTGGCAAGAAAAAGTGGACGTGAAATTTACTCATGATAAGCCAGTGAAAATAGCATGTGAATTCTGACGGCGTCACGCTTTAACTTGATCAAGGGCGTCACGGCTTAAATCAAAGAGGGACGGCGTCACGTTCACGAGCTGACGGCGTCAAGCCTTGATAAGCCAGAATGGATTTTGGAAGAGCTAAAGAGGGACGGCGTCAAGAAGGTCATCCGGGAACCCTAAAAGCGGCGAGGTGACGGCGTCACACTCCATAACGTGACGCCGTCAGATCCAAAAATCTATATATAGTTTTCTAATTTTTTGTCATTAAGAGAGAGCTTAGTGTGTGGAATTTTGGGAGAAAACCCTAAGACGAATTTAGCTTCTTTTTCAAGGCTTTTTGCCTTGAGATCTTCCATGTTACATTGAAGATAAGTTATCAATTAATCATTCAATATGTCTATGTGTTGTTTGATTTTATCTTATTCTTGTCTTTTGATTAACATGTTAGGCTAAATTTATCTTGTGTTTTGCTTAGATCTAATGAAACCTAGCTATTGATTATTGGTTATTAGTGTGTTATTAGTTGTATTGGATGATTGTTTATCTATGTTAGGCTTAAGAAAACTGGCTAACTTCCTATTCGGTAACTTGCTTGAACGTCTTAAGAAACATGAACCAAATGCGTACTAAAGGTTTTTATGGTTGTATTTAATGCACAAGCGAATTCTAGTGATCCCATGTTAGGAGCTTCCTAGCCGGCTCGACATAGGAGTGAAGTAGGAGCTTGTAGAGTTGGGGAAGTACCTACGCCACCCCACAAATGGTATTAAGGAATACACCCGTCATCCACGCGACTAATACACACTAATTAACCGGTAAAAGATAGTTAGGGAGTAAGGAAATCTAAGTAAACACATTTCTCTACACATAAGTTTCTCACCACATTTTATTTTCAGTTATTTATTTTATTTGCATCCGTAGTACTTTTGGGTTAGTTGACTAGCAACTAATTCCGCCCACTCTTTCAAACCCGAGATTTTACTTGCTTTCATAAAAAATTATAAAAACACAAAAAGAATCTTCCTCAACCCTTAGACCTATTAGAGTAGTCTTTCATACCTAACGAACACTATTCCCTGTGGAGAACGATCAATCCCCCGTACTTACCACTACACTATACTACATCGGTCAGGTACACTGCCTGGTGGGGTTGTAAGCCTCTTGAGATCCCTCGAGAGGTAAAACCTGTTGTAAGGTTACAAAACCACGCATCAGATTATTTTACCAAAAGAATTCAAAATCAAAGTTGGTTGGATATGCTAATGCTGGTTACTCGTCTGATCCACATAAGGCACGATCCCAAACAGGGTATGTTTTCACATATGGAGACACTGCAATTTCTTGGAGGTCGACAAAGCAATCTTTAACTGCAACATCATCAAATCATGCTGAACTTATTGCACTTTATGAAGCTGGTCGAGAGTGCGTTTGGTTAAGACCGATGATTCAAAACATCCAAGAAGAATGTGGGCTCGAGTCTATTAAAGGGAATCCAACCATGTTATGTGAAGACAACGCGGCATGTATAGCTCAAATCAAGGAAGGGTATATCAAAGGAGACAAAACAAAACACATTTCTCCGAAATTTTTCTTTACATATGATCTACAAAAGGATGGAGTTATTGATGTTCGTCAAGTTCGATCAAGTGACAATTTGGCAGATTTATTCACAAAGTCTTTGCCAACAAGATTTTTTGAGCTACTGGTTTGGAAGATTGGCCTTCGACGCTTAAAAGATATGCATTAATTTGAGAAGGAGCATTATGCGTACTACACTCTTTTCCTTCATCAAGTTTTTATCCCATTGGGTTTTTCTTGGTAAGGTTTTTAAGGAGGCAGTTTTTATGGCGTGTAATGAACGATGAATATCCAAGGAGGAGTATTGTAAATATGGGCTTATGAGCTTGTAGTTAATGTCTATTCATCATTTCTTAGGGTTTTGTATCCTATAAATACCCTTAATGTAACCATTTTGGATTACCACTTAATAATAATTCTACCTCCTCTCATTCTTGTGTTAATTATTGTACTGTACTTACAACACTTGATTATTTTTTTAAGATAGTTATTTGGAATAAATGGATCTTTATGTTTTGTGTAATTTATGTGTTGTGACTTTTCATAGCAAGTATTGATGGCAATGATGCGTTTCGTGATTCAAGATTTAAATTGATCCTAAGCAGGTACATTTTTTTTCCATCCTATCCTATCTGGATATGAATATTGTATATGGTGATATTGAGCAATAGTTTTTATTATTTCATGCCTGTGTTAAATGTCATCACAAAAACTATATAGTGTAACTACAACAATGGTCATGTTGGGTTGGTTTGTGCACATGTTGTCTTTGTTATTGTCGTAAATATTTATTTGTTGTTACATGGTTATGTCGTAAGTTAACGAAACTTTTGGATATGATACTTTTTCTTTTGTATAACCCAACAAATAGAAACAAGTTTTGGTGATCCGTTTACAAGTAACAATCGTTCCAGACGAGGCCGCGAGGTATTACACCTAATTAGTTGTCACATACTTTCGCTATTAGGCTATGGGGTTGTTTGATAAACTGATATGATTTAGCGCTGAATGAATCAAAGGTGCTGAATAATTCAAAAATTCTGAATGATGTACGTCTTGAACAAAAATGAACGTTTGAGAATTCTTCTGAATCAATAGTCTGAATATTTAAAATTACCGTTTTATCATCTATCTTTAGTTAACGTAAATTGAAAGTAATAGTAACCTATATTAATAAAACACCAATTGTTGTGTAAAAGAAAAAGTGTTCTATAAAATTAAACACACATGACGTTCTATCAAATTAAAAATAATAGTTTTATAATGTCAAGGTTCTTGAAAATGAACTTTCAATATGAAATTAAACAAACAGTACGCATCATGTTCAAAAAAAATATATATAACACGCATCATGCCAACTTGGGAAGTACATGTTTTCTTCTTTGAGTAAATTATAAAAAGAAATGTATTACATAGTACAATAATGTGTTTGATTACCACTTAATAAGATGATTAAGCACTTATTAGTCAAAACTGAATCGGTCAGAGTGTTTGGATGGAAAAAAATTAGCCAATGGATCATTAATATGGCACTGACCGATTATGAGTGACAAGCAATGCAAAATCATTCAGTAGGCTAGTAAGCTAGACATTGTGTTGGGAATTATCACAAGAGAAGACTTAAATATGAAGAACAGACTTAAGTCTGCTGGAATACTCAGTTAAGTCTGTTAGTATTGTTCAAGTCATAGTTAAGTCTGCCAATATATTGTTAAGTCTGGTAGACACAATTTACATAGTTAAGTCTGGTCGACAGTAATAGTTAAGTCTGTTTATGATTTATAGTAAAGTTAATTAGCTATAAGTTAGGAAAGGATACGTATGAATTAGTTATCTTATTAGAAGATATGTTTATCCTTTTACACGTTTTGTATCTAGGGTTTTCCTTGGTGTATAAAAGGAACCCTATGGCTTAATAGTTTGTACGACATTGTGATTGAAAGTTAATAGAATTACGAAGTTAGTGTATTGTTTTCTTCATTATTATTGTTAAGATTCCGCATTAACAATTAACAACCTGTTTAGAGTTTCTCACTTAGATTAATTTGGATTTATTCAAGTTGTCTAATAATTAACAAAGGCTACTTAGATCCATAAACCGTGGACCTACAAGTGGTATCAGAGACTATAGAGGGACTCTGAGTTCAAAGAAACACAAAAACCACAAACACAAATTCACTCAAATAAACCTTGCACAATGTCTGTTAAGGCTGATGAATTCTCAAACCATCTCAGTGATGATGATGTCTCAAACAATGAAGATGATAAATCAGAAGCTGGTACATCCAAACCACAACAACAAACCTCCCTGCAACAACCACCATATCAAACATCAAACTCCCAATCCTGAAGAAGGAAGAGTATGACATCTGGGCTATGGAGATGGAGCACTATCTTGAGTATGTTGACAATGAGGTCTGGAAGGTGATACAGAATGGGAATTCAAAGAAGAGGGTTTCAGTTGGGAAGGATGGAGTTGTTAGGGTGCTTCCACCAGTATCTGCTTCAGAGATACATGTTGTGGAAAAGGAGAGAAAGGCAAGAACCATCTTGCTGATGGCACTTCCTAAGGAACACTTGAGAAGATTCCATGGGATGGACGATGCTAAGGAGATCTGGGATGCTATCAGAACAAGGTTTGGAGGGAATGCTAACTCCAAGAAGATGCAGAAAGCTGTTCTTAAACAACAGTTTAAAGCATTCAGTGTATCCAGTTCAGAAGGGTTGGAGAAAGGTTATGATAGGTTCCAACATCTTCTCTCACAATTGGAGGTTCATGGTGCTGCTGTATCTAATGAAGATGCAAATCACAAGTTTCTCAGATCACTGCCAAAAGAATGGTCAAGTGTGACAATGACCATGAGAATGAAGGAAGAAATTGACACCTTGTCAATTGATGATCTGTACAACAATCTTCGGGTTTTTGAACAGGAAATCCAAGGAAGCACAAAGGCATCTTCAAGTACTACCAATGTTGCTTTTGTTTCTCAAAGCAAGGGCAATACTAGCAAGGTTAAGTCTGGTGGTTTTAGTTCTGGTGGCTATGAAACTTCTTCAAGCAGCATGAGAGAAAGAGAAGTTCATGCGGGCTTTGCTGATGAAGTTGTCTACTCACTCTTTGCTAAGAGGTTAGAAGAGAAGGACCTCATTAGTGATGATCTTGAGCAGATTAATGATGTAGAACTTGAAGAGATGGATATAAAATGGCAAATTGCAATGATTGCTCTCAGGGTTAAGAAGTTCTACAAGCAGACTGGGAGGAACATTAGATTTGATGGGAAGACACCAGTTGGGTTCAATAAGAAAACGGTTGAGTGCTACAGGTGTCACAACCATGGTCACTTTGCTAAGGAATGCAAGGCAAAGATGACTGCTGATGGGAAAAAGAAGAAGGATTCTGACTCTCAAGAAGATGACAAGCTGGAGAAGAATCAGATGAGCATGTTAACTCTGGAAGCTGGTGCTGTGAATTGGGAAGATCACACACAGGAGGAAGAAGAGCCAAACCATGCATTTATGGCTATTGGTTCCAGTACTGAGGTATCTTTGTGCTCTAAAATATGCATTGATTCATACAATAATCTTAAAGCTTTGTGTGATGAACAATTAAAACAAATAGGTGATCAGGAGGCACAAATTCTTGCTTATACTAAGGCTGTTAAAACTTTAGAAGCACAAATAGTCACCTATCAAAAACAACAATCTTCCTTAAATGAAAAACTTACCTTTCAGGCTAATGAAGTATATGAAAAAGATGAAAAACTTAAGAAATATAGGAGAATTGGCATGAAAGCAGTAAAAGAAAAGGAAGAATTGCAAAAGAGAGTAGACACATGGAATAACTCTAATAAAAATCTGTTTAGATTAGTAGATTCACAAATGAGCTCAACCTGTAAAATTGGCTTAGGTTATGAGATAAAATCAGACAGTGAGATTTTGAGCTATGAGGAAGAGATGGAGAGAACAGTGTTCACTAGTAAAGATGATGATTTTGTTGGCAAACCAATATACAATAGATTCACAAAAACTGATGACTTTAAAGGGGTTCCACCTCCATTAAATGGAGATTACACTCCTCAACAAAAGGAAGAGCTTGATGAGTCTTTATTTGTGTATGGTAAAAAGGGGCCTCAAATGCCTGAGTTAAATAAATCAGATGACAAATCAAGTGAGTATTCTACCTGTCAATCTAATGACAGTGAAGGATCCATTGGAGATGTCTCTGAGCACTCTGAATCTGAGCCAGAATGTGAAATAAAAGAGATGTCTGAGTCAAAATCTGTTAAGAATAGTGAACCAGTTGTGGCTGCACCTAAACCTCAAACAGTTAAACCTAGTTGTGTCAAACACATAAAATCTCCTAGGGAATCTGTTAAAAGTCAAGAGTCACCCAAGAGTGATAGACTAAAAAGAGAATTTAGGAAAAGCTACACATTTGCTCCTAAAAGGTGTTTTGTTTGTGGTAGCCTCAGCCATCTAATTAAAGATTGTGATTTTCATGAGAAAAGAATGATGAGAGAGGATGAACTTAAAGAGAAGAGTGTTAATACTGGTGATGTGAATGCTAAACCAGTATGGAATAATGCAAACATGATTAATCATGCAAATAAGTTTGTTCCCAGACCAACACAAATAAATACTAGTAGACCACAGGTTAATTCTGTTAGGTCACATGTTAATACTGGTAGAACAAATATTAATTCTGTCAGGCAAAATGTTAATTCTGTGAAGCTAAATGTTAATTCTGGGTATGTTAATCATATTAGACCCATGCAGCCAGTTAATAGACCACAGGTGAACACACATAATCAAAGAAATACTTTTTCAAAATCACATTCACCTGTGAGGAGACCCATTGCTAAGAATACAACACAAATTTCAAACTCTAATGCTGTAAGGGGACATGGGAGGGTCTGCTTTTAAGGCCTCAGCATGTTGGTCTTGGGATCCATTTAAGAATGAACTTACCTACCAATCCCAAAGCAACAGTGGATCATGTTCATACAAGACATACAAATATGTTGATCCACAAGGCAGACCCAAGCCTGTAGAGGCCTGGGTCCTTAAGAGAAACTAATATCTTTTCTTTATGTGCAGGATCATCCACTCAAGAACATGGGAGACAGAGGCATATTTGATAGTGGATGCTCAGGGCACATGTCTGGTAACAAGGATCACCTGAAGGATTTTCAAGAATTCAAAGGAGGTTCTGTTACCTTTGGAGGTAGCAAAGGGCAAATTCTTGGTAGAAGGTTGATTTCCTGGCAATGCAAGAAGCAGACCATTGTGGCTACATCAACAACTGAGGCTGAATATGTAGCTGCTGCCAATTGCTGTGGACAAGTCTTGTGGATTCAGAATCAGATGCTGGATTATGGTTTGAACTTTATGAATACTATAATTCACATAGATAATGAAAGTACTATCTGTATAGTTAAGAACCCTGTGTATCACTCTAAGACTAAACCTATAGAAATAAGGCATCACTTCATAAGAGATTGCTTTGAAAAGAAACTGATTAGGGTGGAAAAGATACACACAGACTTTAATGTAGCAGATTTATTAACCAAAGCTTTTGATGGACCTAGGTTTAATTACTTAGTGGTTAATATTGGTATGATAAACCCATAGCTACATTTAAGGGGAGGTTAAATGTATAGTTTCTAAAATAGAACCAGTACTTAGTAGTTTTAATTCTGGTAGAAGTTAATTCTGGTAGCTTTAGAGTTAATTCTGGTAGTTAGTGTTTTTGATTTTGGTTGCAAAAACATATGTTTGTGTATTTTTCTTGGTTTTTGGACTAATTTTTCCAGGAATAGCATGAATTGGTGGTGGTAAGAAGCCTTGCTACTCATTTCTGTGCGTGTTCGTTTGATATTTTGGTTAAGTCTGGTGAGTTAGTGGTTAAGTCTGGTTGACCATCGTTAAGTCTGGTAGTGTTAAAATGTAATTAATTTTATTACCGTTAGGTTTGGTCAGTCAAATAATTATTTTTCTTATAAAATAATACCGTTACTTATTTTTCGGGGGAAAAGGAGTATATAAGGATAATATTTGATAAACTTTTCACTTTTATTCATTATTTACTTATAATTTTAAAAATCATTATTTTCGGCCAAAGATACCAGCACTTACACATTTGTTAGGATCTCTGAGAAATAAGGAATTTCTCATTGCTGCCGATAGTGAAGCTGGTTCCTGCCGATAGTTATTCATTGCTGCTGCGGTTGGTTCCTGCCGATAGTTTAAGTTTGTTTCTGCCGATAGTGTTTATTGCTGCGGATATTATTGTTTGTTATCCGTATGTTTAGTAAGGTTGTTAGATTTATTTTTAGAAGAGATCATGTTTATCTCTTCACATGTTTTCTTGTAAGACGGGTTAGGGTTAGGGTTTCTTATCATTATAAAAGAAACATCCCGTCTATGAGTTTAATGTACCTTTTGACGATTACAATATTCAATAACATAATTCTTAGTTCATAGTCTGATCCATAGAGGATCATTGTCTTTTCTTCTTTAATATTCTTGTTGTTTAGTTTCCGCATAAACACAAGTCTTACACCTAGAGGTTCTCGTTTAACCAAGCTCAATCAAGCTCGAAGTACTCGATCCTACAAGTGGTATCAGAGCCTGGTGAGGATCTCTGATAAAGAAGAAAAAGTTCGATTTCATATCTCTTAACCCTCTTTCAATGGAAGACGAAATCCCTCAAAACAATGTCATTAACCAGGAAGATCACTAACCCAAACCTGAAACCTCACAAGTCCAAACACAAATCGTCACCACTATGTCCAATAACCATGCTAAATTCCCATACCTGAAGAAAGATGAGTATGAAGTCTGGGCCATGAGAATGGAATATTGGATCACGAACAGTGATTACAATCTGTGGAATGTCATTCTTAAGGGAAATAGCAAGAAGAATACTAGAAGGGATAATGATGGAAATATCTATATAGAGGCACCTGTTACAGCAGAAGAACACCTTGCTGTACAAAGGGAAACCAAGGCAAGAACCCTTTTACTTCAAGCTATTCCAGAGGATCATATGAGTGATTTCCATCACCTTGATGATGCTAGAAAGATCTGGCATGCTGTAAAAGCCAGATTTGGAGGGAATGATGAATCCAGAAAAATGAGAAAGTCTATGCTCAAGCAAGAGTTCCAGGAATTTAAGATCTCTGAGGCTGAGGGGATCCACAAAGGGTATGACAGGTTTCACAAGATCCTGAGCCAACTCAACCAGTTGAAAGCTAGGCCAGACGATGAGGACTGCAACACCAAGTTTCTGAGGGCCTTGCCTCCATCCTGGTCTCAGGTTTCCATAACACTCAAGGCAAAAGGTGGACTGGACTATATGAGTTTTGATGATCTGTACAACAAGCTGAAAACCCTTGAAATTGATATCAAAGGGTATTCCACCTATTCACCTCAAACTCCCACCCATACTGCTTTTGTTAGTACTTCTAGTGCTAATAAAGCATCATATGGAAAAAGTCTGACACCATCATCTTCATCACTTTCCTACTCACCTGCCACACCAAAAGCTCACACAAGATCTGATAACATTCTGGAGGAGGTGCTTCATTCATTTGTTGCTGAGAGTACTCCACAACAGAAGATTGTTTATGAAGATTTCAATCAGGTTGATGAATTGGATCTGGAAGAGATGGATATTAGATGGCAGGTGGCTATGATATCTTTGAAGATGGATAGGTTTGAAAAGAAGGCAGGAAGAAGGGTCAATTTTGATGGACAGGAGCCTGCCAGGTTTGACAGAAGGAATGTGAGGTGCTATAAATGTTCTCAAACAGGACATTTTGCCAGGGAATGTACAGATAAGAAGGTGGATGATAAAGCACGGTATTCTGCTTTCAAAATTCAAGAGCTGGAATCAGAGGTGTAATACCTGAAAATCTAGAACATGCAAAAAATTACCAAAATGCCCCTGAAACTTTAAAATTTAATTAAAGCTTAATTAAAGTACCGAATTAATCCCGAATCTCTGGAAATGAACTACAAATCAAGCGAGATAATTTTGAGGCAAGCTCTAATTATTTTTATAAAGTACAAAAATTATGAAATCTCACAAAATAAACATATGGGCCGATTATGGTATGATTATTATTATTCATTAGTTATAAAACAAATTAAATGAAAGATAAGTATCAAGATAAATTAGGAAATCATTCTAACCTTCAAATTCTGATTTAGTCACTCATCAAGGCCGAGATTTCAGCCCTAATTCCCCCCAAAATCACGGCACCACTAATTTATTTATTTCCTTCCTTCTTTTCAATCCATACGAACCATAATTCTCTCCAAAAACTCTCCCACCTTTCATCCGAATTTCTGGAACCTTTGGAGTAATTTTCCAGTGTTCCTCATCATCAAAAGAAGTCAAGAAAAATAGTTTTGGAGTTGTGGAACCATTAGTTTGATCGCTAGAGTTTTATATTCGATCCATAAGGTATAAATTCCTATTAATATTCGATCCTTATAAAATTAATTTTCTATTTTTCCTGTGTCCCTCACATCATGTATGACCTGTGAAAAATGATTCCAAGGTTTGTGGATCGCGTTTGTGCTCGTGGAGGATTTTGGTGTCGTTTTTATCCAAACCGAGAAGCATAAAATCATTATGTGTAATCCGATCGTTCTAAGTCATTCTGGTATTTTTCTCAGCTTATATTGATCTTATACAACGTGGTAAAAATGATAAAAACAAGCCATGCACTATATATTAATCGTATAGAAAATTATGTGTTATAAACCCTAAAATCGAATTAAATCTATAAATCATGTATGCGATTTTTCTGGACCAGGTTATTAATTTTCGTGGCTTCTATAATCATCATATAACATCAGAAAAATAATATCTTGAATTGTTATAGCTTAATTCGTGATTTTTGGGAATTATTGATATATCGGGTTTTTGTTATAAAAAGGAAATTATGGACAAAAATAAAAACCCATCGAATTAGGGTTTTAAATGAATGAAATCTGGATATAAATGGTGTACTTTGATGATATAATGATTACTTATTGATTGGGATGGTTAGGGTTTGATTTTGATAAAATATTCTATATACCGATTGGAAAATAAATAGTTAAGGGGGTGTTTTGTAATTTTCTGAAACTCGTGGGTATTTTTGTAATGTGTTTTAATCAGGGACTAATCATGTAAAAATATAAAATAAGGGCCATGTGTGTTAGTTTTGTAATTAAAAAGTTTAAAAGGTAAATATATATATTTATGTGTCGAATTGTAAATAATTAAACTAGAGGGACTAAAAAGGTAAATTCTAGAAACTTGAAGTTATTTTGAGTAAATAATAATGTTAAGAGTGTTTTGGGTAATTTTGAGTATTTATGGGTCTATTGTGTAATTATTATGGAATTATGATTTAATGTATAAGTTTTGTAAACTTAAGGGACCATTTGTGTAAAATCTGAAATATGAGGGGCTGTTTCGTACTAAATGTAAACTCGGATGTGACATTCTGAATTTTGGTAAAATAATATGCTTGGTTGGTAAATATGGATATTATAGGGTTAAATTGTAATTTACATAATTATAAGGTTTAATTTGTAAAATAATTAACTAAAAGGGTGTAACTTGTAAATATTTGAAACTTGAAGGCTAAACGTGAAATTCTGGAAAATTAAGTATTTGAATGGTAAATTATAATATTTCTATTGTAACCTTGAACTTTGGCAAATTTACATTTATAACCCTGAACTATGAAAGCTTGTCATAATTAACCCTGAACTTGTATAACTTGTCAAATGATCATGACTTCCATAATAAGCCTACATTAATGACTTAACTTGAATTATATCACTTGAATCTTGCTAAGTATGGAAACTTACTAAATCTGGAAACCTGTTAAGAATAGAAACCTGCTAAAAATATAAAGTCACTTATAATGAGAAGATAACTGAAACCCCTTTCGTATTTCTGTCTTCTACTCCTTAGGTTTAAGGAGGGAGTGATTTGATTTCCTGTCAGTCTTTTCTATTTTGTGTGCTTGCGTTGGAATAAGGTACGGATATTCTGCCCTTTTCAGTAAGGGGCCTTCGTTCTCTTGATTTATTTGATTCGTTTAAGATTTCCCGAACCATTGCTCTGTATCCCTTGTATTGTGAACCTTGATCTGTGTACTTACTCTTGGACCCTTGTTTGAACCCTTGCCTTGATCTTTGATTTATACCTTGTTCTGAACCTTGCCATGAACCTTGATATGAACCCTGCCATAAAACCTTGACTTGAACCTTGATATTTTTGATATTATAAATGGACGAGAAAATCTTTTTAATTAATTATGAAAATGTTTCAAGAAACTATTTTGAAGACGATCTTTATAGAAACCTTTTGAAAAGACCTTCATTATGGAAAACCGTTTAAAAGTTATTTTATGGAGACCAGTACTTAAGGATTATTTTGACATCTATAAAATGGCCTTTTAATAGTAAACTTTTAAAGTGAACTTTATTGTGAACCTTTGAACCTCCTGATATTGACCTCCTGATATTGACCTCCTGACATTGACCTCCTGACATTGACCTTCCTGACATTGACCTCCTGATATTGAACCTCTGATATTGAACCTCCTGATATTGAACCCTCTGATATGAACCTTCTGACTTGATACTTGACACCTGACACTTAATACTTGATATCTGATACTTGACACCTGACACTTGATACTTGATACCTGATACTTGACACCTGACACTTGATACTTGATACTTAACCTTGACCCACAGTTTGATATTACGAGCCACCCACCAGGCATGAGGTGTTCATGTCCTTGTCATTGATGCACCGATGACTTGACTCTAGGGTAGGAGAGAGATGTCCTATCCCGTCCCTGACTTGATTATATGGTGTGTATTGGTAGACTCTGGCCACCTGGGGCGTATGGATGCATCCTAGACTTGTTCTGTTTTCTGTATATGATATATGACTTGTTATCTCTGGTGACTGATGGTGTGTGCGATGCACGTCTTTCACAACCCCTGGGAGCTCATGACTCCAACCCCTGAGAGGTAACCCCTCACCCTGTACTTGGTACCGAGGTCTCCCCTCCGTACACCCTGATTACTGGACATGATATGATTTCTGTTTTCTGGGCTCGTAGTGGATTTCTGTTACCCTTATACTTTACCTGTACTACTTACCTGCTAAACCCTTGACATATTTGCATGACCTTGACATCACTTATCTTTCACTACTGTTACATTATACTTGTACCTTGACTCTGACCGGTTCGTATTTCTCTTCCTGTTCTTTATTCTATATTATTGCTTGTTTCTGTTATATCTGTTCACTGAGCTCTCGTAGCTCAGCCGCATTTCTTTTCCTGCGGCAGGTACATTTAAGCTAGGAGCTGGGTTTAGCTTGGGATGAGAGCAACTTGTGTGAAGTTTAGACCTTGTCATTCTAGTGTGACCATTTGGATATTATTTCTGTTATGCCATTGTTTGGGCATTTTGGATTCTGTTTTGTACTTCGTTATTTCTGTCTTGCACTTGATATAAGTCGTGTTGACTTATTTCCCTTTGGATTTTAATGTTAAGGCTTCCGCTATTTTATTTCTTGAATGCTTGTATCTGATATGAAACCATGTACTTGTGACACCTTTACCCTTGTCGGGTTGGGGTGTTACAAAATTCAAGAGTTGGAATCAGAGGACCCCAAGGCTTTGGTATCTGTGGATTCGATGGTGGACTGGGAGCATCATGAGAAAGCTGTTGCAAGTGGAGCAGAAAAGGTCTATGGGATGATAGCTGGATATGGTGAGAAGAAACAAGTGGCTGGTCAGTTTGGAATGATGGGTCATCCATCTCAGGTACAAAACTGCCCATTTGGTTGTGAACCTATATATGCTAAACTTAAACAGGAATTTGATGATAAAGAAAGTGAATATAAGGATAATTTTATACAACTTAAGGCTCATAAAAAGGCTGTTAAAAAATTTGAACAACAAAAGGTCTGGTATCAACAACAACAGTCTGCTTATGAAGTGAAAATAAAGGTTTTGGAAAGAGATTTAAAAAATGCCACTAATGAGTTTAAACATTCTCAAAGGGAAAAAGCTAAGGTAGTGTTAGAAAATCAGGATTTGCAGTCTAAACTAGATAATTCCTTGGCTAGATTTGATAAATGGAAAGACTCATCCAAAAACCTTCACAAGCTTATTGATAGTTCTATGTCTACAAAAACTAAAAGAGGTTTAGGGTACGGTGACCTGATAGGGCCAAATCAATTTTATGACCCTAATGAGTATAGTGTTTTTGACCCTGAACCTGTAGATTATAGAAAACTTGTAAAGTATGTAAAGGAAGGAGGAATGAATGCTGTTCCTCCACCCATAACTGGAACATTTAAACCTGCTAATCCTTTTGTTGACTTTGATGATTCACAAATGATCTATGGCAGAAAGGCAAAGAACTTTCCTGATCTTGATTGTGACTCTAATGAATTTGTCTCTTGTTCTTACAGTGACAAATCTTCAGAAATCAAGACTAATGACTATGCCACATGTGGATCAAGTGACAAGTCAGCATCAATAAAGTCAGGAGATCTCTCCTCAGAAGTAGCTACTGATGAATCTCAATCAAAGACAGCTGCATTTGAAGATATTTCTTTTGATAGTGTTAAAAACAATAATGTTTCTAGTTGTGGTTCTGTTTCAAACAATTTTGGTTGTGGTTTTAATTCTGTTAAGGATAATTTTGTTTCATGTGGTGGTTTGAATGATTCTGTTTGCAATGAGAAAAATATTGTTAAGAAAAAGTCCCCTAGAAAGAAATCTTGCTTTGTGTGTCGTAGTTATGATCATCTTATTAAAGATTGTGACTATTATAAAAAATAGATGGGTTTATATGCTTGTCAAAATAGGTCTGTATGGAAAAATGTCAATGATATTCCCCCTTATATTCCTCAAGCAGCAAGGAGAACTTCAGTTGCTGCTGGCAAGCCAGTTTCTGCTGGTAAGCCTGTTGCTGCTGATAAGTTCATTCCTGCTGATAAGCCTGTTGCTGCTGCTTATTCAGTTCCTGCCGGTAGGATCAATCCTGCTGGTTGGAGAAGCAATACTGCTAGACCTTTCAGCAGACCCACTAGCACTTACTTTCAAAATGATATGAGACCTGTTTATTTTGACACCATGCACATGGGAGGGGCAAGATGGAAAACTGCTGTTAAGTCCTCAGCAGGTTGTTCTTGGAGAATCAATAACCAACATATAAAAATGGGGTCCAAGATCAATGGTGGATCTCATCAATCTCCAGGGTTTAATTCTTATTGATCCACTAGGCAGGCTCAAGTCAGAAATGGCTTGGGTCTCTCTTGTATCTAATGTTGTATATGTATTCTTTGTATCAGGATTTTCCTTTTAGAAGTGAAGATGTTGGCATTGTTGACAGTGGATGTTCCAGGAGTATGACAGGAAATTTAGAAAGACTGCATGACTTTGTGCCTTTGAATGGAGGAACTGTGACATTTGGAGGAGGAGATGGCATAATTTCTGGGAAGGGAACTATCAAAACTGCCAAGCTGGACTTTGAAGATGTGCTTTATGTGAAGGAACTCCAAAACTTCAATTTGTTCTCTGTCTCTCAAATTTGTGACAAGAAGAACAGTGTTCTCTTCACTGAGACTGAATGCTTTGTGTTGTCCAAAGACTTCAAGTTGCCTGATGAAAGTCAGGTTGAACTCAAAGTTCCAAGGACTTACAATCTTTACAGCTTCAATCTTAGTGATGTTCAGCCTGAGGGTTCACTTGCTTGTCTAGTGGCAAAAGCTTCTGTGGATGAATCTAATAAATGGCACAGAAGAATGGCTCATGTGAATTTCAAGACCATTAACAAGTTGGCTAAGAATGGTTTGGTTCATGGGCTTCCTTTCAAGATCTTCTCTAATGAACACAATTGTGTTGCTTGCAACAAAGGAAAGCAACACAAAGCTTCATACAAGGCCATAACTGCTGTGAGCAACATTTCTGAGCCTTTGCAGCTTCTTCATATGGATCTCTTTGGTCCTACTTCTATCAGAAGTATTGATCATAAGTACTACTGCCTGGTGATTACAGATGATTTTAGCAGGTTTTCTTGGACTTTCTTTTTGGGTACTAAAGATGAAACTTATCCAGTTATTAGGGATTTTATTGCCTTAATAGAAAATCAGCTAAGTAAAAAGGTTAAGTCTATAAGGTGTGATAATGGCACAGAGTTTAAGAATTCTAATCTTATAGAACTCTGTGGGAGTAAGGGGATAAAAAGGGACTATAGTAATGCTAGAACTCCACAACAAAATAGGGTTGCAGAAAGGAAAAATAGGACCCTAATAGAAGCAGCTAGGACTATGTTAGCTGAATCTAAGATGCCCACTATGTTTTGGACCGAAGCAGTATGCGCTGCTTGTTATGTGTTGAATAGGGTATCTATTACTAGTCCTCATAATAAAACACCTTATGAAATTTTGTCTGGGAAGGTTCCAAACATTAGTTACCTTAAGCCTTTTGGATGTCATGTCACTATTTTGAACACTAGTGATTACCTAGGCAAGTTTGATGGGAAGGCTGATGAAGGGTTTATTGTTGGGTATTTTGCTCATAGTAAAGCCTATAGGGTTTATAATCTGTCTTCTAAGAGAATAGAAGAGACTCTCAACTTAAGATATCTTGAAGATAAACCTAATTTGCAGGGTGCAGGTCCAGAGTGGTACTTTGATCTGGATTATCTGACTGACACCTTAGGTTATAATAGATTCAAATCAAATCTATCTGTTGGTACACATGTTTCTCAAACTAACAATGCAGGTACCTCAGATGATGATTCTGATGCAGAGAGTGATGAACGACCTATAGTTGTTCCTTCTTTTCCCTCTAACAACATTTCAGGTTCAAAGCTCAAAGATTCTTCTGATATGGCTGGAGGAGATTCTAGTTTTGCAGAAGATCTTGCTAGGCTTCAAAGACAAGAGTATAATGCCAAGAGAGCTGCTGAAATGTTTGGTTCTGGGTTTTCTAAAGAGACAGAGGAGATTTTGAGAAATGCTGAAGCTGAAGTTCGAAGGGAACTGAATTCGACTGGTGGTATTCCTGTTCCTGCTGCTACCATTTCTGCTGATAGTGGATCTGTTCCTGCCGATTCTTCTAAAGCTTCTGCTGGTGTCTCCATTCCTGCTGATGTTCCTGTGTCTTCTCCACCTATTGACTCTTTGGGTATTGATAACTCTCCTGAAAGATTTCCAATCCCTTCTGATCTTGGAAATTCAGTCTCTTCAAGAGATAAGCTGGATGATCCTCATCATCAATCTAGAACAGGCATTTTCACTTCTTCCTCATATGATGATGACTTCAACCCCTCAATTACTAATCAGGCATCCTCCATTGATGTCAATCCCATTGTTACCAAGAGGATCAATACAGTTCATCCTCAGTCTTTGATTCTTGGAGATCTCAATTCCCCTGTTCAGACAAGAAGTAAACTACATCAACCCAAGTTTGGAGAATCTGCTTTTCTCAGTTATATACAGGATCAGTTAAGGAGCAATCATACTGATTACTTACATTGTCTCTATGCTTGTTTCTTATCTCAAGTTGAACCAAGTAGTATAGCTCAAGCTCTTACTAATGATGATTGGGTTGAGGCTATGCAAGAGGAAATGCAGCAGTTCCAGAATCAGAAAGTATGGATGTTGGTACCTTTGCCTGCAGGAAAGCATGCTATTGGAACTAAATGGATTCTAAAGAATAAAAGGGATGCTAGGGGAATTGTGGTTCGAAATAAAGCTAGGTTGGTAGCTCAAGGTCATAGACAAGAAGAGGAGATTGATTATGATGAGGTGTTTGCACCAGTGGCAAGAGTTGAAGCTATCCGATTATTTTTGGCTTTTGCTTCCTTTATGGGGTTTGTAGTATATCAGATGGATGTGAAGAGTGCATTTTTGTATGGAAGGATTGAGGAAGAGGTTTATGTTACCCAACCACAGGGATTTGTGGATCCTCAGAATCCTGATTTGGTTTACAAAGTGGTTAAAGCACTTTATGGTCTTCATCAAGCACCAAGGGCTTGGTATGCAAGGCTATCAGCCTTTTTGCTAAAACATGGCTACAGAAGAGGGGCTATTGATAAAACACTTTTTATCAGGAAGAACTTCAAAGATATCATTCTAGTACAAGTTTATGTAGATGATATCATCTTTGGTTCCACTAATGAAGCCTGGTGCAGGGAATTTGAAGAATTGATGAAGAGTGAATTTGAGATGAGTGCTATGGGTGAAATGACTTTCTTCTTGGGTCTTCAGGTTAAGCAGAAACCAGATGGGATCTTTATCTTCCAGGAGAAGTATGTTTATGACATACTTAAGAAGTTTGATATGGAAAATGTTAAAACTGCCACAACTCCATTTGAAACTCCAAAGCCTAAATCCAATAATGAACCTGATGCTGCTGTTAATGTTCATCTGTACAGGTCCATGATTGGATCACTCATGTATTTGACAGCTTCAAGACCTGATATCATGTTTGCTGTTGGTACATGTGCTAAACATCAGGTTACACCATTGACTTCTAACCTAAATGCAGTTAAGAGAATCTTCAAGTATTTGAAAGGACAGCCAAAGATGGGACTTTGGTATCCCAAAGATTCTCCTTTTGTGTTGGAAGCCTATAGTGATAGTGATTATGCTGGGGCTAACTTTGATAGGAAGTCAACTACTGGAGGTTGTCAGTTTCTGGGTAGGAGGTTGGTTTCTTGGCAGTGCAAGAACCAGACTATTGTGGCCACATCTTCTACTGAGGCAGAATATGTTGCTGCTGCTAGTTGATGTGGACAGGTTCTTTGGATGCAAAATCAGCTGTTGGATTATGGGGTTCCTGCCGATAGTTTAAGTTTGTTTATGCCGATAGTGTTTATTGCTGCGGATATTATTGTTTGTTATCCGTATGTTTAGTAAGGTTGTTAGATTTATTTTTAGAAGAGATCATGTTTAGCTCTTAACACGTTTTCTTGTAAGACGGGTTAGGGTTAAGGTTTCTTATCATTATAAAAGAAACATCCCGTCTATGAGTTTAATGTACCTTTTGACTATTACAATATTCAATAACATAATTCTTAGTTCATAGTCTGATCCATAGAGGATCATTGTCTTTTCTTCTTTAATATTCTTGTTGTTTAGTTTCCGCATAAACACAAGTCTTACACCTAGAGGTTCTCGTTTAACCAAGCTCAATCAAGCTCGAAGTACTCGATCCTACACATTCTCCCATTCATGGCTCAACTAAAATATTGTGACAAGTACAACCAGGTTGGTTTCTTGAAGAAACCTAACAAAAGTGAAGGTTTCGAACAGATAGTGAATTTTTTGAGAGGCTCTTGTCTCAGGTATGTTTTAACTTGTACTCCCACTATCTATGATTCCCTAGTCAAACAGTTTTGGGGGACTGCTACCTCTGAAACTCTTGCTGATGGGAATCTACAATTAAGGGCAACAATAGATAACCATGAGCTCTTTATCACTGAAACATCCATTAGGAGTAGTCTTCAATTGGATGATGCTTCAGGGGATTGTATATTGTCCAATAATGTGCTTTTAGAGGGTATGAGAAATATTGGATATCCACTGATGGTTCATTTACATTTTGGAAAAACTTTTTCTCACCTCAGTGGAAGTTTTTACTTCACCATTTGCTACATTGCCTAAGTCCTAAGAGTGGAGGATGGGATCAATTTTGGAAGCAACATTGCTTCTGCATTGGTCTGTCTATCACTTGGAAAGACTTTTAACTTTTCAAAACTCATTTTTGATGGCATGGTAGCAAATGTAAACATCAAACACAAATTTTTGATGTACCCTCGTTTTCTGCAAATGGTGCTAAATTTTGAAACTGAAAATAAATTACAGACTTACATGTGTGTGGCATTTAAAGACAAAATTTTTGTAAACATGAAAAGGGGTTTTTCTGGGGCACATTGGCCATTATTGCCTGCTATGCTTTCTGGTACTACTAACCTTGCAGGTACATCTACTGCTGAACAAGTGGCTCACTCCCCATCACCAACACATGAGGAGCCAACCCAAGAAGTCCCAAGATCACCCAAACCTCCACCAAGATCACCTACACCACAACCCAGATCATCTACACCCACATCACCTTCACCACCACAGCAAACCAAGATTCCAACTCCAACCCAGGAGGATGAATCTACTTCAATGATTGTGGGAGGTCTTCTACAGCTGGTGCTTACATTGGTTCAAAGAGTATCAGCATTGGAGAAGGCAAACAAGGCTTTGAGTGGTGCTATTATGACCTTAGTCAATAAAGTGAAAAAGATGGAAAAGGTCCTGAAGGAGAAATGAGTTGACTTTGCTGATCAAGAAGGGGCTGAGGATGAAAATTCTTCTAAACAGGGGAGGAATTTGGATAAAGAACAGGTATTCCAAACACCAGGTCAAGATAACTCTACTGAGATTAGTCCCGAAGGTTTGGAAGCTGCTGAGACATTAGCCACTTCTCTAAGGAAAATTCAACAAAGAAAGAAGATAAGTCTAAAGAGGAAGTTGATAATTGAAGAAGAAAAGTCTGGGGAAGAAGTACTTAAGTTGGGTGAACAGGTTAAGTCTGCTGATGTTAGTTCTGCTGTTAAGTCTGGTGATGTTATTAAGTCTGGTGGTGAAAAGCTGCTGAACAAGATAAGTCTGATCAGGAAGTTAAGTCTGTTGGCACACAAAGGGAAGGAAAATAGATTCTGATTGAAACTCCTATGCCCAAGAAATCAAAGAAACAACAAAGAGAAGAGGAAGCATCTCTAGCTGAGATTGCAAGGATACAAGCAAAAGAACAAGCTGAGAGGGAAAAGCTTGAAGAACAAAAGAGACAAGATGAGTTGCTTGCAAGGAAGTTGTCAGAAGAGTCTAATGATGATCCTCTTATGCAAATGATTCAGGATGATGATGAGTTGAGGGCAAAGTTGGAGGAGCTTAAAGCCATTTAAGGTTTGACAAAAGAGGAGAGAGCCAAATAACTAGCAGACTTCATAAATGCTAGAAGGGATTCAGATACTTTTGGAGATTTCATGTCAAAGATAAAGCAGACTCAGAAGAAGAGCAGTGCGAAGGTCCCCAAGAAACTCTCTAAGCAAGAAAAGGTGCATGCTATAAAGATGTATTTGAAAAACATGATGCACCCAACCTTTGAAAAGATGAAAGGAAGATCCTATGAAGATATTCAAGAAGTATATCTAAGGGCATATGAAAGAGATCAAGGTTACAGACCAATTGATTATGAAGATTCTATCAGAAGGAGTTTTGAAAGACAGAAGGTGACAGAGTCTAAACCAGCCATAGAGACTGAGAAAATGGTTGAAAAAGGATCTGAGGCTGAGAAGGCATCCAATGAAGTAAAAGAAGAAGTCAAAGTGAAAAAAGCCAATTATAAAGTGGACAAGGAGAAAAAGCATTGCAAGAAAAAGCAAATCAGTGTCTAAGAATGTAGTGCAGGAAGAAGAGGAACCTTCTTCTGAAGAGTTCACCATGGGATAATCCCTGAAAGCTCAGCCCAGTCAGAATTGTAAAGTATCAAATAATCAAGACTGGGTTGAGAGCAGCTTATCAGATCATAAGGGAGGACAATACTGATGTGGTATATGTTAACTTTCCAGGGCTACTAAATGACTTAAGTGGGGAAGATCTCAAGGAGCTTTACAAGTTGGTGAATATCAAGCATGGAGACAACAGACCTGAAGAAGAGTTTAAAAGGGTGTTTTGGGGAGACTTAAAGATAATGTTTGAGCCACCATCAAGAACAGATCAGATTTGGAAATTGCCATATCAACAAAAGATTGTTAGATGGAGATACTTTGATAGCTGTCAAGTGCATTGTCTATCTTTGCAGAGGGCACATATTTACATGTTGGCTGAAGTTGAATACCCTCTACCACCTAGGGTCTGCAAAGAGATGTTGGAAAAGAAGTTGCTTGCAGACAAGAAGGATGAGGTATATGACCAAATTTTGGAATTGATTAAGGTACAATCCCAAAAGGAAGCAACTTGGGGTGTTTAAAAGTGTTTGAAATAATTTTCAAGTTAATAAGTGAGATTAAAGCGACTTCTTACTTGGTGAAGGTGTTCAGCACTAACACAACAAATGGTCATCAGTCCACCATGTCTAATCCACATAAGGACTGGCTAATCCAGAGCAAACGGCTCTGGTAAAGATACCTAAAATCTGTTTATGGCTGACAATTTGCCAAAAATTGTATGGTAATCAACTCACCATATCTGTGATAGTGAAGAGTTGGCTAGCCCACAAGAGTATGGCTTGTGGTAAAGGCTGTGAAAAACCATAATTGGTAATCAATTCACCAAGGTGAGGTGCATTACACCAAAGAATTGGCTAGTCCATAAGCAAACGGTTTTTGGTAAAGACAAAACAAATCCGTTGATAGCTGATGGTTTGCTAAAAATCATATGGTTATCAATGTACCATGGTCTTACACACCAAAACATTGGCTACTCCAGAAGTTAATGGCTATCTGGTAAAGAGACATCAAATCCATTAATTTTCAATGATTCGCCTCTCACAGGAGTTCACACACCTGGAAGTGATGAGAATAGTATGAAACTTTAAGAATTGATGTACAAAAGTCAATGTTGCTGCAAAGATCAGAATATTTGAAGAATGGTGATAAAAGTTGCTGCACAAGATCAGATATGCTGATTTGAAGAGTTAGAGATCAAGATAATTCCAAGAGTTTAGAGTTCAATCCTCAAGAAGCTTATTCAGAAGGAACTTGAAGTTCATGGAGCATAAAGATCAAGTTAGGGGAGGATTGTTGGGAATTATCACAAGAGAAGACTTAAATATGAAGAACAGACTTAAGTCTGCTGGAGTACTCAGTTAAGTCTGTTAGTATTGTTCAAGTCATAGTTAAGTCTGCCAGTACATTGTTAAGTCTGGTAGACACAGTTTACATAGTTAAGTCTGGTCGACATTTATAGTAAAGTTAGTTAGCTATAAGTTAGGAAAGGATACGTATGAATTAGTTATCTTATTAGAAGATATGTTTATCCTTCTACACGTTTTGTATCTAGAGTTTTCCTTGGTGTATAAAAGGAACCCTATGGCTTAATAGTTTGTACGACATTGTGATTGAAAGTTAATAGAATTACGAAGTTAGTATATTGTGTTCTTCAATGTTATTGTTAAGATTCCGCATTAACAATTAACAACCTGTTTAGAGTTTCTCACTTAGATCAATTTGGATTTATTCAAGTTGTCTAATAAGTAACAAAGGCTACTTAGATCCATAAACCGTGGACCTAGACATTGCACTCAAATACCCTTTGACATTCCTCATCTCTCTTCCACGTGGTCTCCCTCTCCAATCTATATATATTGCAATAATACTTAATTGGGCCTAGTAGATGGTTGTATACTTGTATATATTCGTGTGAAATTACATACGTATGATATTTAAGATGAAATGGGTAAACATATCTTTGTACTTTTATTAATAAATTTATTCTTTGTATAGTTAAATCGTAAATTATGAGTAGCATCATTTTCACACAACATATTAGTAGTATTAAATCACGCCGAAGGTTAAAATGGTAATTGTTTCTTATTCAGAAGAGACACACTGAAATTTATCAAACAGTTATTTGCATTCAGAAATATATTCATTTAGCATCTTTGAATCATTCAGAAGCTTTGATTCATACAGCGCTAAATTATTCAGTTTTACCAAACAGCCCCTAAAATGATTAAAAGATAAAACAAAAAGAAAAAGAAAGAGGATCAAATAGGGAAACATGGGACCACTGAATGATTTTGCATGTTTTAGGCCCTGCACGATCCAGAACCTTTCCAATTGATTCAGCGCCATCTATATTTGTATCAAACAACATGTTATCTGACCGATTCATAGGTTCTCTTATTAATGCTTCGATTCAAAGGCTATCAAACAGATACGTGTATATTTTTTACTTCCGCTGTAATTTTTTAGGATTCTCATTTGCTTACATATTCATACCTCTTGCAAAATTTGTAGGGCCACCGTGGAGTACGTATATACCCAACTATTGCATTTTATGTCTTTAAACAGAAGTAATTTTGATAATCTTCATTTGCTTAACAAGTTATTTGTACAGTTTATTATTTCATCAGATTCTATGTTTATAATACATGTTAACGTTGCATATTATAATTCTTTCATTTTTTGGGTTTGCTATGCTTTTCTTTGAAACCTTGCTTATTTGTGTGGTCCAGGGATTGGCTGGTATGCACTATTTCTGTAATTTTTATTGATAATAGAGCCGTAGCAAGTTATAGGAAAAAGAAATTTATTTGCTGATTTGTTGGCGTATGACTCTAGACAGGCATAAATTCTAAAATGAAGCATATTTGTCAGGTTTTTTGCAGCCTACCGTTTCAGGAGAGATTCAGTCCTCACTCGGGGTTGCTGAAGTGGAATTCATTGATCCAAGAGAACCTATAGCGGTTAGTATATTGATTCCCTTTTAGTATGCTTTGTTATATGACTTGAGTTTAACTTTAAAGATCATGATAAAAGGGTATTCAATCATGCATCATAGTTAACTAATTACGGTAATATAATTAGCCGAAGCTGTCGGAAGAGGTGAAATTGTTTGAGGACATGGTAAAATTCATGGAGAAAATATCCGTAAGCAATGAAAGATTGATGAGTGATGATCGCAAGGTTCTTAGCATGGCTCGCGACAACGTGAATTGTGTGGTGTCATATCATCATCATCTGCAATTGATGTTTCTTTGATCGTAAAAGATTACAGATCAAAAGTTGAGAAAGAGCTTAATGATATCTGCAATAAGGTCTCTAATCTCAATATTAAAGTTGATATTCAGGATTATGTTGATTCTTTTCAGTTTAATTATCTTCCTTCCTCTTTTTATTATTATCTTTAAAAGGGTGTTTGTTTAAGACAAGCTTATGGCTTATTTGGTTTTTGGCTTTTGTTTCACTTCTTTTTTTGGCTTATTTTAAAAATGAGTTCATTACGAATCAAAACAAAAATACCTTGTGAAGATTTTTGGTTTTTCGGTTATTTGGCTATTTTGTTGGATAAACCTCATATGCTTCATTAGTACCCAACTATCTATTTTACCTACAATTGTGCATAATAACGTGGTTTTTTCGAATGTATAACTTCCTAATACACAAGTTATTATATATTTTTGTGACATCTTTTTAAAATACCCGTGAATTTCACGGGTCTTTTAGCTAGTGATATATATACGTGTCTTACATTATCATTTATTACATGTTGGTTAATGAAAGAAATTTGCATATTTTCTAAACTGGAGGGACTGGAAATGAAATTAAAGTTGCCTTGCCTTTACGCAAGTTATTATATATATTTTTGGACTCAACCATTTTGATCGCATTCCACTTGCCTTTACTCTTTCTAACTCCACTGCAACTTCCATTTTGATCGCATTCCATCATTCATTCATCCATTGCTATATTTTTGTAAGTCATTTATATTTTCTTTCAATCTAATAGTTTCATATATTTTTGTATTTGCATATCTTATAACTCGTTGTTCTACGTCGTTATTAGTAAGATTATTTGTCCTTTATCAGTTATGAGTATGTTCGGTTGGTTTTGGTTTATGTGGCGATCAGAATTATAATCCTATTTATTTAATTACATAATTTGCTAGTCTTTTAAATGTAATATAACAAGCTTCTTTATAGCAAACTATTTTGCCTGATATGTATATATAAACAACTAGCATGTTTGTCGTGTATACTTGTTACATGGTATAACACAAAAGCGTTCACATGTTTGATTGTTTTATGCTACTTAGTCATGTATTCTATGGTTCTAATTATTTGTCAAGTTTATTTACATTTTTTATGAAAACGTTTACTGTACTTGTGAACGCAGCTCGATCTCATTATTGATAATGGCTACTACGTCCATTCCTCATCGGTGGAAATATGATGTCTTTGTAAGCTTCAGAGGTGAAGATATCCGCAAAAACTTTATGGATCATATGTTCAATGATTTCAAGCAAAAAGGGATTCATGCTTTTAGAGATGATAGAGAATTGCCTAAAGGAGAAGAGATATCTCCTCATCTCTACAAAGCCATTGAAGAATCGAGGTTTTTGATTGTTATCTTCTCCAAAAATTACGCTTCTTCAACATGGTGTCTCAGGGAACTTGTGAAAATACTTGAGTGCAAGCAGATTGAAGATCCCAAACATGAGGTTCGGATTATCTTTTATGATGCCAAGCCTGATGTTGTGAGGAAGCAAAAGAGAAGTTACGCAAAAGCGTTTGCCAAACATGATGTTTCAAATAGAACAGAGGTGGATAAATGGAGGGAAGCTCTATCCATGGCGGCTAACTTATCTGGATGGGATCTCCAGGACATGACAAATGGGTAAATTTCTTGTTTTTCTTGTAGCTCTACTAAAGCTTAACACTATGTAGTTTCTCTTACTTATTGTGTCTTTGTGGTTAACAGGTATGAGTACAAGTTCATCGATTGCATCTCCAAAGACATACTCAAAAAATTATGTGACGGGCCCTTGCATGTTAGTGAAAACCTGGTTGGCATAGATTTCCATTTCGACAGATTAGGCTTGTCACACTTCATTGGGTCACATAAGGTTAACATGATTGGAATATGTGGTATAAGTGGAATAGGAAAGACGACCCTTGCCAAAGCTATATATAACTTAGTGTATGCTCACTTTGAAGGAAGTTGCTTTTGTGAAGATGTCAAAGAAGTCGAAGAAAAACAAAGCCTAACTCAAGTTCAGATGCAAATGATTGGTAAGATTCTGAAAATAGATGATCTGACGATATCAAGTGTTGGAGAAGGTTCTATGGTAATAAAGCAAAGGATGGCATGTAAGCGGATCCTGCTTGTTTTGGATGATGTGAATAACGTAGAGCAGTTAGAAGCACTAGCAGGTTCACGTGATTGGTTTTATCCTGGAAGTTTTATTATTTTCACCGGTAAAGACAAACAATTGCTAAGGTCTCATAAAGTGGATGGAATTTATGATATGGAGACTTTAGATGATCACAAAGCTCTTGAGCTCTTTAGTTTATATGCATTTGGAAAATTGGAACCTTTAGAAGATTTCAAAGAGCTTGCTTCCCAAGTTTTGATACATTTGCAAGGTCACCCTTTGGCTCTCAAAGTTTTTGGTCGACTATTGTATGATAAGTCTGAGTATGTTTGGAAAAGCGAGTTGGATAGACTCCAAACATATCCTAATTCAGATATCCTAAAAAAACTTCGACCAAGTTTTGATAGCTTGGCATCTGATCAGAAAAGAATGTTTCTTGACATTGCATGTGCCTTCATTGGGGAAAATAAAGATTTTGCTGCAAGTGTACTAGACAGCCGTCATTGTTCTGCAAATGCTATTATTGAAGTTCTAGTTGATAAGTGCCTAATAACAGTATCTGCAAGTAATACGTGTCTACAAATGCATGAATTGATTCAATGCATGGCAAGGGAAATTATACGTGAAGAATTCAGCATGCCTGGGAATCACAGCAGAAGATTGTGGATTTCATCAGAGGACGATATACTGAATGTAAACAAGGTATTAAGTGGCATATGATTCCTTTTTCAACATAAACATTACATTTGAGAGTAAGCAATTGACTTGTTGTTGTTGTTGTTTTTTTTTTTTTTTTTTTTTTTTTTTTGATAAAAGCAAGTACAATCTGATGATCGGTTATTTGTATCTAGGTAGCAGAAGAAGTTGAAGTTCTAGTCCTTTTGCTAAAGAAAAACTGTCAAAATATTCCCATAGATGGACAAGCTCTTACACGTATGAAAAACTTGCGGATACTTAAAATATGCTTTCCTAAAGTCAAAGGACATTGGCAGCCATTTGCAGTAAACTTCTCTGGAAGACTGGATTTGTTGTCCAATAAACTAAGGTTGCTTTACTGGCATGGATTGCCTTTAAAGTTCTTACCTTCAGATTTCTATCCAGAAAACATTGTGGCCATTGACCTGTCTTACAGCAACATAAAACATTTTTGGACCACACCTAAGGTATTTCCTTGTACACACGTGTTTTCCTATTTGATACTTAATGGTCCGATAACTTATCTTCTTTTTTGTTCTATCGATGTCAGTGCTTTAGAAGGTTGAAAGTAATGAAGTTAAGGTACTGTTGTAACCTAACAAGCACCCCTGACTTCTCGGAGATTACAAATCTCGAAGAGCTAAGTCTTGAAGGTTGTGTGAATTTGGTTAGCGTTCATCCCTCAATTGGAATGCTCGAGAGGCTTGTTGTGTTAAATCTAGCGGGGTGCCTAAAAGTCGACCAACATCCTTCTTTTGTATCCTCTCTAATAAACCTTGCATCATTGTCATTTGGTGGCCAAGCTAGGGAGGATTCAACCTAGATGGTGGACTTCAATCTCTGGTTTCATATGGAAGCAACAACATCCCCAAAGATCAGTTTCATTGGCAGGTTTACATATGTTAAAGGAACTGAATTTAAGCTACTGCAATTTAGTACAAGTGCCTGAGGGCATTGGAGGCTTATCATGTCTAAAAGAGCTATACTTAAATGGGAACAATTTTGCTAGCTTGCCTGGAAGTTTGAGTCAACTTTCTCATCTTGGATATCTTTTTGTTAATGGTTGCAAGAAGCTGGAAGTGTTGCCTGAACTTCCACCCAGCCTATGTTATATTAATGCATCTGATTGCACCTCCTTAAGAGAAGTGTCAAAATCGTACAGTGTAAATATTTTCGAAAATTGTCCAAAGCTTTTTAAGAATGTTACAATTGATAGCGAGGGGTCTATATCGAAGACTCAGTGTCTTGACTCATCTATAACTTCCCAAGGCTCTATTCACCAGTTTTCTGCTTACCTTGGGTATTTGGGTTTCCCGACTAACGGATGTGAATTCTTCAAGCAAGACACTGGCTTTTCTGTTTTAGATATAGTATATATACCATGGTAATAGCATTCCAGAGTGGTTTACAAATAGAAGTACTGAAAATCATGTCGTAAAGGTTGAATTACCATCAGATTGGTGTTATGATAAGTTTAGAGGATATGGAGTTTGTGTTGTTTTCAAGGGAAAAAAGCCTCACGAATTTCATGGATCTCACCATGTAAAGAATTTTGATGGATCTTATCTGTATTCATATGGTGGCTGGCCATGATATGGTTGCATTATGCGAGGAATCCAAGATTCATATATGATATGGTTGCATTATGCGAGGGATACACGGGGATGGAAGGAAGCAAAGAATTTTGTAACATTTTGTTTTAAAGAGAATTATGAAGATGTTGAAGTGAAGGAGTGTGGTGTTAGAGTTGTTTATGATGAAGAGAATAATGAAAACGTCACAAACTTGAGTATGTTGCAAGACCTCCCAACTCCATCTGGTGGGGCCATGAGCTATATGGGGCATAGAAGTATTGAGTGGTCGTGGTAGTTCAAAAACAAAAGCATTTGTAATTTATATTTGTTAGCCACTGTTTAGACAAATTCCTCCTCAATATATTTTAACAACAATTACAAGTTTGATTTATTAATCGTAAATGTTAAACTTTAATTTTTTGTTGACCCGCCAGGTGTTTGATGAAATGCATATGAGTAGAATTCATCATACAACCTTGTTTATAATCTGGATCTCACAAATTGCTCCAAACAACCATAACCTGCAACATGGTTTCGCATTTATATATTCAATATAAGAGATAACCAAACACCCGAGATGAAATGACATTGAGTACTGAACAAAAGGTTGTTATATTAGGCTAGGCCCAGTAGTGAAGATATTTTTGCACTTCTAGCTTAAAAATACGCTAGTAAGACCAAAGCGTCACTCGTTGCTCATAATTTTCGCGCGCGGAGATATTTTTACAAAACTTAAATAATCGTCTATTAAACGTCAATATCTCTTACTTTGCACTTCTAGTTTAATAAATACGCTACTAAGATCAAAGCTTAATTCCTTGCACATAATTTTTACGCCCAACGATATTGTTACAAAACATAAATAATCTTCTATTAAACATCAATATTTTTTATTTTTGCACTTCTAGTATAAAAAATACCTTGGTAAGATCAAAGTTTCAATCCTTGTTCATAATTTTCACGCGCGAAAATATCATTACAAAACTTAAATAATCTTCTATTAAATCAATATATCTTCTTTTTGCACTTCTAGTTTAAAAATACGCTAGTAAGACCAAAGCGTCAATCCTTGCTCAAAATTTTCACGTGCGAAGATATTTTTACAAAACTTAAATAATCGTCTATTAAACGTCAATATATCTTATTTTGCACTTCTAGTTTAAAAAATACGCTACTAAGATCAAAGCTTAATTCCTTGCACATAATTTTTACGCCCAAAGATATTCTTACAAAACATAAATAATCGTCTATTAAACATCAATATCTTTTATTTTTGCACTTCTATTATAAAAAATATCTTGGTAATATCAAAGTTTCAATCCTTGTTCATAATTTTCACACGTGAAAATATCATTACAAAACTTAAATAATCTTCTATTAAACATCAATATATCTTCTTTTTGCACTTCTTGTTTAAAAATACGCTAGTAAGACCAAAGCGTCAATCCTTGCTCAAAATTTTCACGTGCGAAGATATTCTTACAAAACTTAAATAATCATCTATTAAACATCGATATCACTTATTTTTGCACTTCTAGTATAAAAAGTATCTTAGTAATATCAAAGCTTCAGTCCTTACTCATAATTTTCACACGCGAAGATATTCTTACAAAACTTAAGTAGTCGTCTATTAAACATCAATATCTCATAATTTGCACTTATAGTATAAAAATACGCTAGTAACATCAATGATTCAAATCTTGCTCATAATTTTCACGCGCGAATTCGTCTTACAAAACTTAAATAATTGTTTATTAAACATCAATATTTCCAATTTTTGCATTTATATTATAAAAAATATGCTACTAAGACCAAAGCTTCAATCATTGCTCATAATTTTCGCGCGCGAAGATATTTTTACAAAAGTTAAATAATCGTTTATTAAACATCAGTATCTCTTATTTTTGCACTTCTAGATTAAAAATACGCTAGTAAGACCAAAGCTTAATTCCTTGCTCATAATTTTCACGCACGAAGATATTCTTACAAAACATAAATAATCGTCTATTGAACATCAATATCTCTTATTTTTGTACTTCTAGTATAAAAAATAGCTTAGTAATATCAAAGTTTCAATCCTTACTCATTATTTCCACGCGCGAAGATATTCTTACAAAACTTAAATAAACGTCTATCAAACATCAATATCTCTTATTTTTGCACTTTTAGTTTAACAAAATACGCTAGTAAGACCAAAGCTTCAATCCTTGCTCAAAATTTTCACGTGCGAATATATTCTTACAAAACTTAAATAATCGTCTATTAAACATCGATATCTCTTATTTTTACACTTCTAGTATAAAAAGTACCTTATTAATATCAAAGCTTCAATCCACATACATTTATACATGAGCAAACACTTTTTCTTTGTGTGTGAATCAACTTTCCTCACTAGTAAATACACGTACATTTAAACATGAGCACCTACTTTTTTCTTCGCGTGTGAATAAACTTTCTTCACTAGTAAATATATGTACATTTATACATGAGCACATACTTTTTTTCTTCGCGTGTGAATACAGTAAATACACTTGCATTTATATATGAACACATCATTTTTTCTTCGCGTGTGAATAAACTTTCTTCACTAGTAAATACACTTACATTTATACATGAGCACATACTTTTCTCTTCGCGTGTGAATAAACTTAGTAAATACACATATATTTATACATGAGCAAATACTTTTTCTTTGCGTGTTAATAAACTTTATTCACTAGTAAATACACGTACGTTTATACATGAGCACCTTACTTTTTCTTCCCGTGTGAATAAACTTTCTTCCCCAATAAATACACGACATTTATACATGAGCTGATGAGCTAAAAAAAATTTCTTCGCGTGTGAATAAACTTTCTCATTGGTAAATACACGTATATTTATACAAGTGAACAAACTTTTTTCTTCGCGTGTGAATAAATTTTCTTCACTAGTAAATACATGCACATTTATACATGAGCACATACAATTGTCTTCCCGTGTGAATACACTAAATACACGTACATTTATATATGAGATCACAATTTTTTCTTCGCGTGTGAATAAACTTTCATCACTGGTAAATACACTTATATTTATACACGAGCACATACTTTTTTCTTCACGTATGAATTAACTTTCTTCACTAGTGAATTTCTTCACTAGTGAATACACATACATTTATAAATGAGCAAATACTTTTTCTTCGCGTGTGAATAAACTTTCTTCACTAATAAATACGCTTACATTTATACATGAGCACCTACTTTTTTTCTTCGCGTGTGAATAAACTTTTTTCACTAGTAGATATACATATATTTATACATGATCACATATTTTTTCTTCGCTTGTGAATAAACTTTCTTCACTAGTAAATACACTTAAATTTATACACAAGCACATACTTTTTTCTTCACATGTGAATAAACTTTCTTCACTAGTAAATACACGTACATTTATACACGAGCACATACTTTTTTCTTCGTTTGTGAATAAACTTTCTTCACTAGTAAATACGCGTACATTTATACATGAGCAAATACTTTTTTTCGCGTGTGAATAAACTTTCTTCACTAGTAAATATACATAGATTTATATATGAGCACATACTTTTTTCTTCGTGTGTGAATAAACTCTCACTAGCAAATACACGTACATTTATACAAGAGTTATCTTTGCTAGTAAAATAAACTTTCTTAGCGCTACTTGAAGGTGCGTTTAAGGTACCCAGTGTTGACAAGATGCAAAAGGATATAGCAAGATGGGACAAATTTATGAAAGAACCAACAGGGGAAAACCATTATCGATTGTCAGTTGGTGGTTTAGAAATTTGGTTAATGATCAACTGTGCACGAATAAATTTTAATTCTGCCCGTGACTTCTGCTAATAGAGTGTCGTTCCATAAGTTTTCGACCAGAAACTTGACGATCATCCTGTAAAAACTCATTCCAGGTTACTAATCCACTCAAAATTAAGAAATACCGATGATTAGCACTTGGTCTCTGAACAACAAAATCTTTGCAAAGACATGATGTTTACCAACAACTCAGCGGGGGCCTTGTACAGTAAAGCTTATCTATCTGTTTTATGACAACTTTTGTAATACAAAGTCATTGTTACTATCCGAAAATTGTTATTCATGCAATTCTATTTCCTTTAGCTTTCCTTTATCTAATCACTATTTGAGTGTTACTAATACCTTTTTGTCTTGATTTATTACCAACAAGAGCCTCCCTTTCAGCTGACTTTTAGAGAACGTACACAAAGATTTAATCAATTTCTTTCAGTGGAGCAAAGACTGAGATTGCAGCAAATAACAAATATCTGCATGTAATTTTTGACAAAATCAGGTTTGTTGGTTTCCGCAGACAATGCAAAGAAAGCCAACAGAAATATCATGCAAAAAAAAAAAAAAAAAAGTAAATATCATAAATCGTCCTGTGGTTTACCATGTGGTTTACCAGGTCACTCGAAAATGGTCCATGTACTTTATTTCACCCGGATCCGGTCCCTGTGGTTTTCAACCCATACGGGTTTGGTCCCTTGACCGGGTCATCCGTTAGTTTGACCGTTAGTTCAAGGGCATATTCGTCTTTTCAGTCCATGGAAGAGTGAACGTTAATATATTTCCCCAAATCAAACAAACAAACACGACCAAACACTTTGATCCCAAAACAAACACCACCACCCCCTAAAATCATTTCCCGAAACACTTTCATCCCAAAACCCACCACCACAAACCACCATGTCTTCCCACCACACCCACCGTCCCTAACGCCTCTCACTCCCACCACGCACCACAACCCAAACACCCTTCACCCCCCTCACCCCAATCACCCCCTCCTGTCACTACCCCCTCACCCCAATCATCATCCCACGTTAATTAAATGATGTGAGATATAACTACATGGTTTACCTTCTAACAAAGTTGTAACTTAACAAGTTGTCATTTCTCTAACGGTAATCATCATATAGGATTTGGAACAAGTTAACTGAAGCCAATGATGGAAAGAAGTTTGTTGTTAAAGGTGATGTTAAAGGTGGTGGTGGAGTTTGTTGTTAAAGGTGATGTTTAAAGGTGGTGAGAGGTGGCCGGTCAAACTTTCCGGCTCGCCGGAACAAACCCCATTTGAAAAAACCCTCCATTTAACAAACCACTCACTTCAAAAAACCCAAGTCAAAATTACAACAACAATGGTTAGTTGTTTTTAGTTTTTTCCTAATTTGGATAAGTTTTGTTTGTGGACTTTGTAGTTACAAGTTTGCTGCTTGCAGTCTTGTGTGAGAGTGGCTTGTATTATCTAAACTTCTTTTCTAATACATCAAGCATGGGTTAGCCTTGTTTGATCCCATTTTGTTCCACCTGTTTTTGCATTTATACAAAGCTAGTGGGACATGGATAGTGGGTTAGTGTCATATGGTTTGTCAGGTCATGTGTGGGTCTCGATCCAGTGGAATTATTAATTTTTAGGTAACTTTTATGTCATCAGAAGTTGATTGAGGTAATCAAACTCATTCATTAGTGACTGTTAATTATATTATGATGATTTTCTGGGTGTATGTACTCATGTTTCATTTCAATTTAGACTTTGCCATATTGTAGATTCAATATATTTATCAACGCATTATGCTTGATGTTTGTTGTTTATGCGTTTCTTTTGGTTGGTTTTAAAATGTGAAGTGTTGGTGGTGAGAGATGGTGGTGGAGATGGAGAGGGAGGTGGTGGAGATGGAGAGGATGAAGATGAGGGTATATTCGTCATTTAAGTCCTCCAATAATGGTCAACTGACGAATGACCCAGTCAAGGGACCAAACCCGTATGGGTTGAAAACCACAGGGACTGGATCCGGATGAAATAAAATACAGGGACCATTTTCGAGTGACCCGGTAAACCATATGGACGATTTATGATATTTACTCAAAAAAAAAAAAAAAAAAAAGTTGTCTATGAAATACAATTCCAAAAATAACCCCTTTTTACCCGTTACCCAACCCACCCATTTTCTAGCTCCCTTTAATTTAGCCATGATTAAGGGTGCGTTTGGTATCCCACTATGGGAATGAGACTATGAAAGTGATTAAATGTGTTTGTTTAAGATGAGGGGGCCCACCACTATGGTAATGAATGATAGATATAATCCGTACTCCATATACATCAAGAGAGCTAGGTATGAATCTTTCATAGGTGAGGGATTCACCACTACTATCAAACTCATACCCATTGTTATTCATGCCAGCATACCAAATACACCATAAATCCATAGAAAAGAGCACACCTTTCGTAAATGCAACATGCTTATGCTGCTAAGACATGACATATTGGCTTAAAATGCCACTTATGCCGCTAAGAATAGGCATCTTACTAGGTGAGGAAAAAGAAATAACTAAGAAATACAAGGAATATCTTTATACCTCATCTTTAAATTTCTCAAAGGGGACACGAATGCCCCATTTTAGATCTCTTGTAATACAACAATGCCTCAATCCTTCTTTAAGCCAAGCATATGTGGCGTTAATGGCGTTCTCACTCCACGAGCCTTCCACTGACATTTTGTTGAGGTACTCGCGCAGTTTAGCTTCCAACAAAGGAAGTTCAAGAAACAAGTGTTCCGTATCACGGGTTTGAGAACTGAGATTAACCCATTCATAGGTAAATGGGTCAAAACTGCCACCTCTACCTTGTGATTAAATTACCTTTAAAACATTTCCTGTTCCAGCATAGGCGCAAGATAACAGGGTCATATCACAATACTTTCTGATCTTTTCACTGAATGTCTTGGAAACCTTAGTAGTGGCATCTACGCTATCCTGTTATTCAGAAACAAATTTCAAAACAAGTCTTCAACAAAAACTCAAAAATTCATTTATTATAATGATTGCATATAAAATTAGTTTGAATGCTAAAAGAATTAGAAACCATATGCATTTTCCCTTACCTCCTTTCCAAGGTACAGAAGACCCAAACCAATAGGCAGTAGTCAGGTGAGTGGCTCCCCCAAGTCTGACTCACTTTGGTCCATGAGTGCAAAAATAATTGCCTGTGCAACCTCCTTGTTACAGGAACCAACATATACCAAACCTAGGGAAATCGCTGTGAAGACAATAACATCTAGCGGTGCTTTTGGGTCTCCAAGAAACGAGTCAGTTTGTCTAGGATCTGAAAGATGATTTAAACGTACGAGTCAGACGAATGTAAAAGAGAAAGGAAATTGTTAGCATTAAAATTAATGTTGAAGTGATGGTCATTTCACCTTATATTAGAACTTTGTATTTTGGGCTTTTATTAGTTTTAGTAAGTAAGTGTAATAGCTTAAGCCCAATCAAAGCCCAAGCTCAAGCCCACTCAAAGCCATTAGGGCAAAAAGGCTTGTGGTATTTAAGGATCTTTATCTCCTCATTTGGAGTTGGCTGTCACTGTGTGTAAGTTGTGAGATTAATAGAAAAGCTTTAAACATCTCATTCTCTCTATCAATATACGATCTAACAAACACCACAGTCCCATCATCCTCTTGTGTTTAACGCCATACATATTGTGTGATAGAGGTTGATCATGGTTCCTACAAGTGGTATCAAGAGCCAAACATAGATCTAGGATTATAGGGTTCATTCACTCGTTACTGGTACATATTTTTTGTCACATACTTGGTTTTGTTTTGCTACGTACTGTTCACCAGTGGGTTACTTTGATCGAACTACTCTACATAGTCGAGCAACTGTTGGATTAGTCGAGCTAAGTGATCGAACATCTAACGAGCATCAAAGTTGATCGAACCAGAAATAGTCAAAGCATTGATCGAAGCAACATATAGTCGAAGCAGCAACTTCATCGAAGCAACAAAGTGATCGAACGACCAACTTCATCGATGAAACGAGGTGATCGAACGAGTCACTTCATCGAACGACCCTCATAGTCGAACGACTCATCTTGATCGAACGAACCAGAAATTTCATCGAACGTCGAACGAGCTTTTAATCGAACGAGTGGTTAGTCGAACGAGCTTTTAGTCGAACGAGCTTTTAGTCGAACGAGCTGCTAGTCGAACGACTCATTTGATCGAATGAGTGGTTAGTCGAACGAGCTTTTGATCGAACGAGTGGTTAGTCGAACGAGTGGTTGATCGAACGAGGGTTTAGTCGAACGAGTTGTTGATCGAATGACCATTTGATCGAAGGACCATATGATCGAAGGACCTGCTGATCGAGCAAATTTCTGATCGAACAAGAAACTAATCGAACAAGGAACTAGTTGAGCATCTCAGTTAGTCGAACACTTTACCCAGTCGAACAACTTCACCTCATCGAACCAACTTACTCTAGTCGAACCAAGTGCCTAGACGAACCACTTTATCTAGTCGAAGTCGAACTAGTATTAGTCCAGCATCTTCACGTCATCGAGCTACTTTACCTCAGTCGAGTTACTTCATCACAAGGACGTTGACAAGAGTTTTGAAGTGTTTGCTTTTGATCGACAAGTGAATTTGTTCTTTGAAGAGTGTCATAACTTCATAAAATTTATATAAGTGGGTTGCATGAAAAGTTTTTTTTCTTTTGAAGTGTGAGTTTGTGGTAACTGTATGCATAATATTTTATAAAGTTGACAAGTTGTTGCATGAGACAAGTTTCAAATATAAAAGTTACAGTATATATTAACTTTTGAGTTTGCATGTGTGTAAACATGTTTGCTTTTAAAAGTGAGTTTATCAACTTCTCATGTGAGTTTGCTTGTGTCGTGTCTTTCAACTGTTCCATTTATCAAATTTGCTTTTGACGTGTATCAACTTTTCACGTGAGTTTGCATTGAGAATAGTGAAAGTTGTTAAAAGTTTGATGTGTTTTTGTTAACAATAGTGGAAGTTTAAAGAATAGTTTCATGTGGGTTTGCCTTTCACTGTAAAAGAATAGTTTGCATTATAATAGTTTCACTTGGTTAATGTTAAAGTTCGTATCATGTTTCACTTGGTAACAACTGTTTGATTGTGACGTGTGGATTTGAGAAAAAGTTGTGCGCTTGACAAGTTTTAGGTGGGATTTAAAGATTTTTTGAAGATTTTGACGTGGTTGCTTCAATATAAGAGAAAAGGTATATCAAGTGCTAGCTAACATTATAAGGTTCATCAAGTTTCTCAACGTCTCTTCAAGGACAACAACAAAGGTCTTAAACCAAACTCAACTCGTGAACCTTTAACCAACATCAATAACAACTCCTAGATCTTTGCATCGATCCAACATCAACTTTATCACACATTAGAGCTAAATGGAAAAGGAAATGAAAATGAAAGAGAGAAAATCAAGGAAAGCGTTTACTGTGTTCAAGACTCATATTGAGAATGTCATCATTTCTACAGGATATGACTCAAGTTTCGATCAGGCATTTGAATACTACATAAGATGCCAATTTCATTATTTCACCGCTCCACTTCAACAAAGCCTGAATCAATATGAGAAGATACCGAATGAAGAAGAACTGTATACGCACAACTGCAAGGAAGCTCTTGAAGTGATCAAATCTCAACTTCAGATTATCCTGCAACCTGGGATATTAAGCCTGTCAGGGTTTCTCAATGCATTTTCCCGAAAATATCGGCTAGACTTCAAAGACTTCCAAACTCAATGCATCGATTACATGAGTGAACTCGAAAAATCACTTGCTGAAGGAGAAGTTGAGCAGAGTGAGATTGAAAAGCAGAAACGGGAAATGGAGCAAATTGAAAGAGAACGGCTCTTAAAGGAATCAGTGGGAAATGAGAAAGAGGCAAACAAAGAAGAAAAGGTCGATGAGGGTACAACATCTGATGATAGCTCGGTTTTAACGGGTAGTGACACATCATCAGAACAACAGGTTGTATGCAGCACTCCAAGATACGATTCGGATGCTGAGGGTTCGCACAGGAATGAAGCTGTTTGGGATAATGAAGCTGACCATATCAGATCCTCATCTGACATAGCGATATTGGCTACGGTACAACATTCACACGATAATGATAATGTTGTTGTATTCGATAATGTGTTTGCTTATGACAAGACACATCTTGCGCATTCTGAGTCCATCAGTGACACATATGTGGTGAATCGGTTTGATAGTAATATCACTCCTACGACTCCAGATATGGATCCTAATGGAGGTGAGCCTGCCCAGGATGGATCTTCTCATGATCAAGATCATGCCATATTTACTTCTTTAATCGATAATTTCAAAAGTGAACTTGAAAAATGCAAAGAGGACAATCGTAAAGCTAAGAAAACGAATGCCTCATTGTCCAAAGAGCTTGAGGGATTTAAAGAAATGAAAAAAGATTTTGAGAAAATAACACATTACAAAGACGTTCAAATCTCAGAACTTAAATCTCAAGCTCAGAAATTAAATGAAGATGTTCCCTCGCCAATTTTAAAACGAAACAAAGAACTTGAAGCTGAGTTAAGCACAGCTCTTTCACGTGAAAAACGTTCCATTCAACAACTGGATGAAAATTTTGGCCCCGCCAATAGAAAGGTCAAAGAGCTTTTAAACGAGAACGTTGAATTAAAAATGAGATAATCAATGCTTCAGGAAAACACTTCAAATATTAAGATTGTTAATTCAAAACTTGAGAATGAAAATCAAGAGGTTTTAAAACGTGCAAACAATCTTGAAGAAAAACTTCGAAAAACAGACCAAAGTGCTCAAACTCTTCAAATGATGATTCCTAAAGCTGAGAAAGTCCATAAAGGAAAATCAGGAATTGGTTTTGAAAATACAGATCAGGTGGAACCTAAATTTTTGTTGCCTGATGCTCTGTTCATGTCAGAAGAAGATGAAAAATTGGCAGAGGAAAAACGCTTAAAAGTCAAAAAAACAAAAAGCCCACTCTCGTACCAAGGCTTTGTGTATGGTTGTATACAATTGTCAGAAATACCAAAACCACATTTGAAAAGAAAAGACACAAATGTGAAAAGATTTTTCAAAGAAGTTCAACTTGCTACCTATGATGCTAATTTATGGCAAAATAAAGCAAGGAAACAGTTTTGTAATCTTAAAAATCACATTGAGCACACGTTAAAGGTCATTTGGTCGAAACAACAATACACCGAGAGTGACTACACTCGTCTCATGTCATCTGACGCTTGGCTAAAAAGGGAAGTCCGTAAGTTTTTAAAAGATGAGATTGAACCTCTTGTGAAAAATATCAATTTCAGTTTTGAACATTTTGAAAAATTTCTTGTCACTGAAATGAGAGAAGATTTAAAGTACGTTCATTCACTTGAAGATGAATTTGATGGAAAATGCTTAAATCTTGATATTCAAAAAGAATTTTTCACAAATCAAATTGAGTCATTCAAATCGGTGTCTGTCAGCCTTGAGCATGAGAATGTGGATTCTGATCAAACATATTTTTTGAAATATGAAAATCTTTGTTTCAAAAGGAAAATCAATGAACTTTCAAAAGAAGTAGCTGAAGTCAAAGAAGAATTGTCAAAAAGAATTGCTTCTTCTAAAAACCCTTTGACAACAGTGCTCAAAGAAAAGGAAAAGATTTTTGAAGAAAATTGTGATGATGCCAAAATCAAGTTTGATTTGGAAGAACTTGATACAAAAAATATTGAATTGGAACATGCTGTGGCATCATTACAAAAAGAAAATGAGCATTTGAAACAGACTTACAAAAACCTGTTTGATTCAATCAAGCGTTCACGTGTTCAGAATCAAAAATCAAACACGAAACAAAAAGAGTCTGAAGTATTGAAGTCACAAATCACAAATCCCTTGTATGTTTCTAATCCCTCAGATCTTGAAATGGAAAATGCAAATCATGTGCTTCAAACAAAAGTCCTTGAGCTTGAAACGCTTTTAGCTCAACGCACAAACGATCTTGAGGATGCCAAAACTGATCTTTTCAACAAAACAAACAAATTCGAAACATATTTTGAAAGACTTGAAAAAGAAAATATTGTTTTCGAACGGAAATTGGCACGTAAAATGGATGATTCAAAAGCTGAAAAAGATCATTTTTTGAAACAAATTGCTTCTTTGGAATCTAAATTGGTACCTCAAGATCAGCTTCAAAAAGAATACAGTGATTTGAGAACTTCATACAATGCTTTAAAAGTGAAGTTTGAGTCTCTTAACCATTCGAAAGGAACAGCTCCCATTTCAAATCACTCAACACCAAAAGTGAGTGTTTAAAAGAAGGTTTACACGGGTGAATCTTCAAGACCAAAACCATTTTCGAAAAAGGTTTCCCAATTTACAACCTATTCTTTGCAAAAAGGAAGGAAGTTTTCAAAGAAACCAAGATTTTCTGAAACACACACTCCTCAAAAGCTTTCAAGGTCAAACATGTCTCATGAAGAGACTACAAGATTTCAAACTCCACACTCTCACTTTACACGGGTGAAGCAAGTGTGGAAACCAAAGCAAAGTCCTTCAAACTCTGAAATGCTTCCGCTACAACACAAAAATGACTCTGCTTTGAAAAAGGATTTTAAATCACCGTTGATTCCGCGAGTATTATTTCCAAATGAAAAACCGGTTTTCAGTCCCCGTTGGAATTCAAGTTCTCTGAATCAGATCGACACAACTTACAAATGGATTGCAAAACATGCTAAACCCGTTGGTGCAGTGCTCAAATGGGTTCCAAAGGTTGTTGTCTAATCTGATCCCTTAATGGCTTTCATATACTTCAGTATGAAACCCGCGCTTAACCCGATGGCTTCGGAACAACTCGGTTTCGGACCCGAGCTTCAAAGAAAGGAAAGTGCTTATTCAAAAAAATTTCGAGCACTTATCCTAAAATCTAAATGGCTTGTAAGTATTTCAGCTTACAACCCGGGCTTCAACATTTTGGCTTATGTACACATTACAGTGCATAACCCATTTTTCAAATAAAGGACCCTGTTGTACACTTTATTGCAACAATCCTAAACGATAAGAAGTTTTCATGCAAAGTTTTCCAATCTAAACTTCTTAATCTTAAGCAAAATTTTATTCAAATTTTTTCAAAAGGTTTTTCCAATCTTTTTCAAAATTTTGCTTAAGATTTTCAAATTGTTACTCCCCACTTGCTTCAAAGTTTCCAAAAATATCACAACCAATGCAAGTTTTGAGGGGGAGTATTCCAAAAACAAATTTTGTTCCAAAAAGTTCATGCAGATCGTTTCTCCCTATTAGCTTTCCAAAAACAATGATTTTAATCAAACGGTATCAAAAATACCATCGAAATGCTATTTTTGAGGGGGAGAAATGGGATTAAAATGTGATCATGGTTCGAATCTCAAAGGAGCTCATCAGAAAGACTCAGAAAGTACTATCGAATTGACGAAATCTAAATGTCAGTAATCGAAAAGACTAGTCCGGGATGGGTAATAATTTCAAGCTGGTTTTCCAGTGATGTAAGCGTGTCTCGCAAAGGACTTGTCTAAGTAGAATGTACCAATTCGAGAGATGATCATTGAATATGACCGGGACGGGTAATAATTTCAAGCTAGTCTATCTAGTGATGTAAGCGTGTCTCGCGAAGGTCATGTTCATTGAAAATTGATCATTTCAAATGTGCGAACTCTACCCAACATGTGCTATTTATTTCAAAAATGCATGAGCACATGTGAAGGGGGAGTATTTCAAAAAATGCTAAACTCTTGAAGTGTTAACCAAAAATGTGTTTTATACATATAAACACTTTAAGAGATTTTCACAAAAGGTTTTATGGCAAGTGATCAACAAATCTAGGATAATCATGGAGTAATAAGGTGATTATGGTTAGGTAAAGTCTAATGATCCGCCAGAACCGGAGGGATCTACCCAAGGACAATTCCAATAGTTTAGAATTAGAAGTCCTTAGGTATGATTGAAAAAAGGAGCAAATGAGAAAGGAGAAAGAAGGGGTTGAAGAATGAAAAAGAAAAGTTTAATGATAGGGTGAAAAGAAATAGCCCTCCATGAAAACTTAGGTAAGAAACCGGGTCAATACATATGCTATCGGTACTCACTAAGGTGATACTGATATTGAAGACAAGACGTCATGGACCCTGTGACGTGGTGCACAAACCCCTCCCATCCACTCAGATATCTCTTAAAAGATATTTGTTTCATTTCTCACGGAGATCAATGCATAATCTATCGACCTCTCACTCCGAGATGTGTTGATATTGAAAAGGTGGCACTCTGCTCCATGCCTCCGACGACCAAAACCAAAACGCACATTATAGAGTCTAGAGCTATGAGATTCATCAAAAGATCTCTTATGTACACTTCCAATATAATACACTTGTGTTCACCAAAAAGGACATAAGTTGTAAGTGTCATAATGAGATCGGCACCTGGAAGAGCTGGACTATTTATTGCTAACTGTTTTATGCAGGTACTGAAGAAAGTCCATCGATCATCGTATATCTCAACATCTACATTGGAAGAAACGACGCTGTGAATACATGAAGATGTTGATCAAGGCAAAGAACTATCAAAAGACGATATGATGAAGATCACAATGCATGAAGGAACAAAGAATCACAAAGTTCAAAACCCAGAAGTCTAAAGAACTAATCACGTAGTGCATCATTTGAATGACCATCCCTTAGGGGGAGATTGTTAGCATTAAAATTAATGTTGAAGTGATGGTCATTTCACCTTATATTAGAACTTTGTATTTTGGGCTTTTATTAGTTTTAGTAAGTAAATGTAATAGCTTAAGCCCAATCAAAGCCCAAGCTCAAGCCCACTCAAAGCCATTAGGGCAAAAAGGCTTGTGGTATTTAAGGATCTTTATCTCCTCATTTGGAGTTGGCTGTCACTGTGTGTAAGTTGTGAGATTAATAGAAAAGCTTTAAACATCTCATTCTCTCTATCAATATAGGATCTAACAAACACCACAGTCCCATCATCCTCTTGTGTTTAACGCCATACATATTGTGTGATAGAGGTTGATCATGGTTCCTACAGAAATTAATAGTTATAGAGATATTGTGGCAAACCTGTTCATTCTGAGTGTCGGCATATGCAAGGCCAAGACCATTTATGGCACCAGATTTAAAAGAATAATCTTTTTTATCCAGATAATCAGCAAGGAGTGCCAAGGCCTAAAAACAACAAAAAAATTAATTTATTAGTAAAATGTCACAACAAATCCGGTTTAAATAATACAATACTAGGAGAACTCACAGGATCACAGTCATTCTTGATACCACACTTTACAATACCAACTCCTAACAATGCACCAGTTATGACATGATTATCATTACTATGGAAGTACTTGTCAAGTTGGGCAAGACCAGTGTCGACATCCCAGATATCAATCAATCCCTACGATGGCACAAACATAAATTATGATTCATTTACAATTAATGTCTAAAGATACAGTATATGTTAGATGAAAGAGTGTGGAACAACTTTTACATACAATATGTATAATAATGTAAGTCACGAGCAAATTCAGATCCTAAACAAGAAAATAGTTGTAATTTGCTCCCGAGCAACCAAAATAACATTGTGCATCTATGGTGAAACCAGTGTAATATTGAAAAAACATACCACCTCCACACTAGACTGTCAACAAACCGAAAACCTTCATAACCGCTGACACTGCTGACCCACGAACCTGCTGACTTATTGACCTTGCTGATTCGATTGCATACCGACTCTACTCACTCTCCTAGTTAACCACACGAGCAGCTTTTAAAGACCCATATAATGACATCATGGTTGTGGACCACCTTTATTATGACATATCAATAGACAATAGACCTCCCAACTGACCCCGCCTTTTGAATCTGAATTATCCCATAATTTCATGTTTACAACTTGTTACAGAAATGCAAAAGGTTTGATTTAAGCCAAGTTTGAGGGTAAAGTTCTGACCTTGGTATAATTTCAGACACGGGCAGGAGCAGCAATTTGTTGCCATGAGTTATTCTGCAAAAGTCCGCAATCATCAAATTACCCATTACTAGAACAACCCCTGCCCGAGTTGTCAGGTAACTCTTGCATGGAAAAAGTTGGAGAGTCCACAAGGCCACTAGCCAAAGTGATTTGTGACATTTAAAACTCAACCTTCATAGCCCATTGACCCATAGACCATGCTAAGAAAACAACCTTATTCATTCATCATGAAATCACTGCATTATTGAGACAACACCCCGCCTCCACCCATAGACCAAACAACCTTCATAACCTCGTGAGCCTAAGATGCTACCGACCCACTAAACTGTGACTTATTGACCTTGCTGACCCGGTGGCATTTTGACTATACAAATTCTCCCAGCTAACCACACCAGTAGCCTTTGAAGACCCATAAATGACATCATGTGTTGTTGCCAGCTAACCTTCCGCCTAAACATAACCATTACCTATTGGATTATGAATCTACTCATCCCTTGATAGACACCTATATAATTTGAGAGTGAATAAACTCTATGACATCAGCACAAAGTGAACTGAAACCTCGAAAATTACATGGAGGTCCTTTAACCCTCTTAAAAACTGCTTGGATCGAACCTGAACCAGAAACAGAAAACCGAACCGACATGAGAAATATAGATACCAAAATGACCCACGACATCTTTAACTCGGTGATATCAACAACCCGAACCAACTCCCCTGATCTAATCATATTTTTTATCTCTAGCATCAGCTATAACAACTACAACTTAAAACTAAGAACTAATAAAGATATGAAATGCTCACCAACAGTACTTGATTTGTCTCCAAAGCACAACCTGGGACTTGATCACCAAAAAATGTTATCAGACAACCGGTTAACTTTTTCATGTGTGCCATTATTGACCCATCATCAAACACCTGTAATAACCACAACATAAGTTATGAATAAATTCTAGAAGCAAATTTCATTACATAACATATATGATCCCACACAAGAGCGACACACCTATAGTACTCTAACCAAGAACTTTCAAGGGAAAAAAACATTGTGAGTAATCATTGCAACCTACATTCATATGTAAAAAGAACTAGCATTTCATCAAACACGTAGTGTACATTGACAAACCACCGGCTAAAGACATGTTCATCTTTCATTTTTTTCATCTAAATTATTCATAACTAATAACTAAAATCAAACACAAGAAAGAATTTGTCTATAATCATTGAATCAAAAGCTTAATTCAGACTTAATACCTCGATACTATTTATTTTTTTACTCATCATAATCGTGATAATGATGATTATCGACGGTGGAAGGTGGTGATCGGCGATGATTATGGCGGTGGACGGTGGTGATCGGCGATGACAGTGGTGGAAGTTGGTGTTGATGAAGGTTGAGAGAGTATCTCTGTGTTTTAAAAGTGACATCAGATCTTTAGTCTAAAAATTCTGATTGATCATGGCCATTAGATCCTAAAAAAGGAGGGATTAAATGGGGAGTCAGGATCACTTCTCGCCTTCCCAAAAAAAAAAAAAAATCCTTATAAACTCATTTGAAGGCTTCGTTATCGTTATATATATATATATATATATATATATATATATATATATATATATATATATATATATATATATATATATATATATATATATATATATATATATATGGTAAAGACCATAAAATAACAACGTACTTTCTTCAATTTACCGAGATGAAACACTTACTTTTTTATTAACATTTAAGCCAACGAAACTATCAAGTATTGTTCCGATATCAACAAAAAGTTGTATTATATTTTAAATAATACTTGAAATGACTATATTACCCTTGTCTTCTTAAATAATACTTTTTTCATCTCGGTAAAATGGAGAAAGTAAGTTGTTATTTTATGGTCTTTACCCAACAATAAACTACCATGAGTTATTAATTTTTCAGATTGGTTTTGTTGGTCCCATATAAGTTTTATCCAAATATGTTTGACTATCTAGTTTTATCCAAACATCTAACTGCATACGACTTTGTACGAGGCACTTGAGTTGAACAACAACAAAAAACAAAAAAAGCTTACCAGAAAATCCCTAATAACTCGCACTGTACTTATTTGCATAGGATGGATATATCATCGTCGTTTTTCACGACCTCAACACGATGCTATGTTCCTTCACCAGGTGTTTATTATCACAAACTGTTTCCTTTATTATCCTTGGTTAATATGTTTGTAAATGATTCATTCTACTCTTTCAGATAATAGTGTCTGGACCTTTAAGACTGCGGTTACACGAGCTTATTTGCTTTCAGCTTATATTTTATAAGCGCAGTTTTTGGGGCTTATTTTGAAACCCAAATAAGCTTATATGGTGATATAGGATACACAAAATTCGGTTAAATTTGCCTTCAGACCACCAGGAGACCTACAGGTAGCACGACCTCCTTGACACCGCTATTTGGCGTAGCTAGGATCAGATTAGCTTACACGTGCATGCCTTCAGCATCTCCTGACCGGTTGTTAACTTACCCAAGAATCCCTTCGGATTTAACAAATCCCAATTACATTAACTGATTAATGACACTACATCGGGAACAAACTATAAGATTCCATATTTCATTTGTGTTTGTATCATCTGTCACGACTAACAAGAAAGTAGGTGTTTCATCTCACGAGTTTGACCCACACCGATTCTCACACGAGTGTGAATCAATGTTACCTACCTTGTATAGCTCGGATCTACAAAAGAAATTACGGTTGAAGCTCGTGGTGATGGTGGTTGGTGATTTTGGCGCGTACAGTAATTGTGAGTAACAGGGGGGTCACTAAACAAGGTGTGGTGGTGGAGGTGAGTGGTGGAAACGGATGGTGGAGACGCGTTAAGTACCAGGTGGTAGAGATGAGTGTTATTGGTGGCGCGTGGTGTTGATAGTAGTGATGAGGGGATCAATAGGCGTCGATTGGTGGTTGTGGTGTGGGATCTTATGTAAATGCAATGATGTTCTTCCTCCCTACTTCATTTTTCAATTGTGGCGTGGGAATGAAAAGAAGAAGATGAGGGGTATAGTTAAGAAGACAAGGGTAATATAGTCATTTTAAGTATTATTTAAAATATAATACAACTTTTTGTTGATATCGGAACAATACTTGATAGTTTCGTTGGCTTAAATGTTGATAAAAAAGTACGTGTTTCATCTCGGTAAAATGGAGAAAGTAAGTTGTTATTTTATATAGCCCATATATATAATAGCAATAATTGATAACTGGATATTGACACTTGGCAAAAAAGAATGCCACTTGGCATTATCAAAATGACACTTGGCAAAAAATAATGCCACTTGGCATTAACGATATTCAAAACACACACCTTACACACTCTTCTTTCGGTTTTCTCTCATCTCATTCAAGATCTTCCGATATTTACTCAATCACATTTAAACCTTCACTATAATCTCTCACAAAATCAAATAACCACATCAAATAACCACATCCGATTTACCTTTATTTCTGCCAAAGATTTTGTGATAAAACTCATTTTGATTTGATTAGCCTAATTCAAAAATCATAATAAACCGATCGGAAACACAGACAACACTAAAACATGACAATTGTTCACTCACAAAATCATCAATTACGGTTTCAGATGGTCTTGAAACAAAAATAATCAGGTATGCATAATTTTTTGTTTATGTTGAATTTTAAAATATTAGATTAATCCAATTTAAAACAAAAATTAAAAATTGATCGATTTGGGTAATTGTTATTAAAATCATGTATTTTTGGGGTCGTTGTTATTAAAATAAGGTTTTTTTGGGGTGATTGTTATTATGATCTATTTTTAGTTGATGTTTGATATGATTAATCATGTATTTTGTTAACATAAACATTCAAAGAGATTTCAATCCCAAAAAATTAACAAACCGGTTCTACATGACGATTATTATCGTGTATTTTTAGGGTGTTTGTTAATATGATTAGTCATGTATGTTATTTCTTTAAGGCATTATTAGTAGGCAGCTTTCTATGAAAGATTTGATTCAGTTCTGTGATAAAATATAATGACTTGGTGTCGCATTTTAGAACGGCTAGAGACATATGTATCGTTGTAGTAGTGCCAGAATTTTTGATCAGGCTGTAGAGTAGTGGCAAACGATTAAATTATAGTGTTATTGCTTCAGGTACGCTTGGTGAAATTGTTTATCACAGCCGCCCCAAAAGTAAATTTGACTTTCACATAATCATACGCTCTAAGGATATGAGGCCTTAAAGGATCAGTAAGTTACGCCCCTCATATATGTTGTTGCAATTCTGTTTTCAGTTTTTGTTCGGTGAGCATGGGTGTGGGCTAAAATTAGCAAGTAACGTAGGTAGAGGTAATAGGCATCTTACCATGAATATGTGGTTACAATAGTTAATGACAGTTTTGAATGTAGACATATTGATTATAGTGTTATGAGAGGTTAATGATACTTCCATGTATTCATTAGATTTATAAGCAACAAAAGTATAATGGTCTGAGTATTGATTTTTTACTTTGAGTAGAATAATGTTGTTTTCTCTTCTCAAGGATCTAACAAAAATGTAACTAATTAAAGTTTACATGTCAAATTTATCCAAATAAGAAACAAAAATGATTTATCCAGACTTGGATTATTGTAAAGTTTGAAGTGGTTTTTTATTATTTAAACATAACCAAACAACAATCCATATTAAGATTTGTTGAAGGATGGGACAAGGGAATTTTCAGTGATCCACATGAAAATTTATATTCTATATAATAGTATGTGTTAGAGAACTTTTTATTTTGCTAATTATGCTTCAATTTATCGTAAAATAGATATTTAAACAGCGAAAGTTGGTATGTATATGAACAAGAAGGCCGTGTTTACACTATTACAGGTGACTTCATTAATAGACGAGCATAGTTCAGCAAAATCCGAGTTCAATGCAGCCAATATTTGATTTTGGACTTGCTATAAAGTTTGTAGGACAAGATGCCAATGCTAAGACAAAGAAGTTGGTCGGAACATACTAATAATCTAATAAGTGCGGTCATTTAGATTAACATTAATATATTCTGATACTAATCCGTCAATTTATTATGTTCAATTTTTCTGCAGTGGTTACATTTCTCAGGAGTATGCAGTACACGGGTAAATGTCTGTCTTATGATGCTTCAACGAAGTTTCGATCTTAAAGAAGCATCACAGATTGTAGTGCTTTTACCTGATGTGTTGAAATTAATATGTGCCTTAGTTGTCCACCGCAAGTTTGCTGCATTATTTGTCGTGTCGACCAGTGTTATGTTTGACTTCAACCATTGAATAAGGGGAGAGATGTATATATAAATAAACATACAGTTGTGCAACATAAAGTATAATACAATAATATATTTGTTATCTAATACCCCCTTCAATCGGAATGGTGGCGGCCCAAGATGCAACATAGCACGAAACTGTTCAAACTGCACACGTAGAAGACTATTAGTAAAGATATCTGCCACCTGAAGATTGGTCGGAACAAATTTGGTATAAAGTTTTCCTGAATGAACAAGTTCCCTTATGAAATGATAATCCAAGTCAATATGTTTTGCTCGCTTGTGGGAAACTGGATTCTGAGTCATGAACAAGGCGCTTTTGTTATCACAAAGCAAAGTAGGCCGATCAGGAGGCAAAGCATGAAGTTCTCTAAGAAGATGAGTAATCCAAACAATTTCAGCCGAAGTATTCGCCATTGCCCGATATTCTGATTCATAACTAGAACGAGAGACTGTAGGCTGCTTCTTTGCACTCCAAGAGACAAGATTTCCCCCTAAGAAAATAGAATAACCATAGGTGGAGCGGCGAGTATCCAAACAACGAGCCCAATCAGCATCCGAATAGCCAATAATAGAGGATGCATGAGGCCGATTATAAGTTAAACCAAAGGAAAGAGTGCCTTTGACATAACGAAGAATCCGTTTAACAGCTTGAAAGTGGGCAACCGTAGGGGCATGAAGGAACTGAGAGACTTGGTTAACAGCATAGGATAAGTCGGGAAGAGTGATGGTTAGATATTGCAAAGCTCCAACCAAAGACCTGTAAGCCGTAGGATCAGTGCAAGGGTCCCCATCAATAGTGAACGACTCATGAGGAGCTAAGGGAGTGCTAGCAGGTTTGGCATCATACAAAGCAGCACGTTGAAGAATATCCTGAGCATATTTAAACTGAGTGAGAAATAAGCCCGTGTCAGTGTAGGCAACTTCAAGACCCAAGAAATAATTTAGAGCACCCAAATCTTTAATAGCAAACTCATGATTAAGACTAGAGATAAAGGTTGTAACAGTAGATTCATTGTTGCCAGTAAGAATCAGATCATCAACATACACCAGTAAGTACATGATGCAAGAACCATGCTTGTAAATAAACAAAGAAGTGTCGGCCCTACTACAAATGAACCCATAGGAAACAAGAAAGGTAATCAAGCGTTGAAACCAAGCACGAGGGGCCTGTTTAAGACCATATAAGGCCTTAGAGAGCTTGCACACATGATTGGGAAAACGGGAATCAGTGAACCCAGGTGGTTGCTCCATGTAGACAGTCTCAGTGAGATTGCCATTTAAGAAGGCATTTTTAACATCCAACTGATGTAATTGCCACTGATGTGAAACAGCTAGAGAAAGAACGATTCTAACTGTTGAGGCCTTAACAACTGGACTGAAGGTATGAGAATAGTCAAGACCAGGTACCTGAGTAAAGCCTTGTGCAACCAAGCGAGCCTTATATCGTTCAACGCTGCCATCAGAGTGATACTTAATTCGATATAAACCCATTTAGAACCAACAATATTTGTAGAGGACGGGCGAGGAACAAGAGTCCATGTTTGGTTTTGATGAAGTGCATCAAGTTCTTCATGCATTGCAGCAAGCCATTTAGGGTCTTTGACAGCAGATTTGAAACCTCGAGGTTCAGTAGCCGAAGTAAGAGCAACATGTAGCGCATGAGTGGTAAGAGAAGCAAGATCAGCCCGATACTTGGGCTTAAAAATACCAGCCTTAGAACGAGTTTGCATTGGATGGGCCGAAGTAGATTGGTCCGAAACACAAGCAGAGGCCGGGCCAGAAGACGTAGCAGTGTTTGGGCTAGAAGTTTCTGGGCCAGAAACTGGAGTAGGTTCTGTTGGCATAGTGGGCTCATGAACAGGTGAAGTGGGCTCGGAAACATGTTGTTGGGCCAGAGCATTGGACTCGGCTTTGAAGAAAATAAAAGGAGGCAACATATTAGTATCCGAAGATGGCATAGAAGTAGTGGAAGGGGACCGATGATGTTCAACCGTGTTCGCAAAGGATGGCTCATTAAGAAAACTTGTAACAACCAGAGATGAGAGATCAAAATGCTGTGAAGAACCGGAAAAAGGAAAAACCGATTCGTTAAAGCGAGCATGTCGAGAAATAAACATTCTCGAAGTGGATGGATCAAGACAACGATATCCCTTATGTTGTGGGCTATAACCAATGAAGACACAAGGTAGGCTTCTAGGTTCAAGTTATGCTTGCTGTAATCACGAAGATAAGGAAACACCTGACACCCATAAGTGCGAAAAGTATCATATTGCGGATGCTGTTGGAATAATAACTTGTAAGGCGACTCATTGTCCAGCAACGGAGTGGGCAAACGGTTGATAATATACGTTGCAGAGCTAAATGCATCAACCCAATAAGTAGCGGGAATATGAGCATTAAATAGCATTGCCAAGCCAGTTTCCACAATGTGGCGATGTTTCCTCTCAGCACGCCCATTTTGTTGAGGCGTATAAGGGCATGAAAACCGATGAAAAGTACCATTGTCCTCAAAAAATTTCCGAACCGTGTGGTTAACAAACTCAGTTCCTCCATCACTTTGAAAAACCTTGACCTTTCGTGAGCATTGTGTCTGAACAAGATTGAGAAAAACTGGTAAAACAGAATAGAAATCTGTTTTTGTTTTAAGAGGATAGAACCATGTAAATCGTGAGAAATCATCAATAAAGGCAACATAATAACGATAACCATCTTTAGAACAAATAGGTGCAGGACCCCACAAATCACAATGAATCAAATCCAATGGTGAAGAAGCACGTTTTAAATTAACATCAAAAGATAATCTTTTTCATTTTGCCAATTGAGAAGGAGTGCAAAGTACAGGTTTTGGTAACAAGGAAGTAACATTCAAAAGACCTAACTTATGCAGTAAAGAAATAATACTAAAAGCAACATGTCCTAGGCGAGCATGCCATAACTCGTAGGAGGCTTTATTTGAACGTCCAAGAGAGGCAACAAAATCTTTTGGCGAGTCCTTGAGCACGTACAATCCTTCTTCACAAGTGCCTTCAGCGAGTACCTGCTTGCTTAGCCGATCCTGAATATGAAAATAAGAATCGGAAAACAAAACATCAACTGGATGATCTTTAGTTAACTTTCTTATGGACAATAGCTTCTTCGTAAGACCAGGAACCACAAGAACATTACGTAGAGTAATATTTCGAGCTATTGTAGATGTCCCTGTATGAGAGATAGGAAGTGTCTTACCATTACCAAAAACAACACAATTTTTACCTTTGTAAGGAGTCGGATTGTGAACCGAATTCGTAGGAGGAACCATGTAATCTGTGGCACCAGAGTCAGCGCGCCAATCAGGAGAATCATCTGTCACATGACATTGAGCATGAAAAGCTTTAACCAAGGACTCATCGGAAGGAGCCTGGGAAGCAAAAGAATGAAGCTCGGGTCGCATAATGACCATTTGTACGACAAAGCTGACAATGTGGGGGTCGACGCTGCTGTTGGCCACGACCACGGCCGCGTAAGGACCCACGGCCTAAAGAATAAGAGCCACGACCAGAATGAGAGCCGTGCGATGATCCACGTAACTGCTGAGCATTAAAAGCAACTGTAGGGGTTTCGGTTCCATACAAAGACGGGATAAATAATTCTTGTCTTTTGGCTTGAGCAACAAGATCTCGGAACTTGGGACTACTTATGGCCGTACGAATGGTGGTTTAAAAAACCTCATAAACCAGCCCAAGACCACAAAGATACCAATGTAAACGATCCATCTCATCAACAGGATGACCAATAGCAGCAAGTTGATCACATAAAGTTTTAAAGCGACGAGAATATTCGGTAACCGAAGACGTACCTTTTTTAATCAAACGGAGCGAATCACGTAACGAGTGGATGCGTTCAACAGATGCATTGCTGTAGGCTTATTCAAGAGCAGTCCAGATATCACGAGCGCCTTTGAGAAAAAGAACCTCTGCAACAGCTTCCTCTGTGAGAGAGGATTTAATAAGAAGAACCGCTTTTTGATCCTTATCAAACCAGGCGGCGGCATTAGGGTTTGGAGAAGATTTTCCATCAACAGTAATTAGGGCTGGAGGCGGTGAAGCATCAGCTGCAACATGGGCCGAGAGCTTGTGAAAATCGAGAACCAAGAGCATTTGTTCTCGCCATACAAGATAATTAAAGGAGGAGAGCTTTATGTGCATCATGTGGTTAAAGGCTGTCATGGAGAATAGAGTTTCAGAAGGGGCGGAAGAGGCTGCCATGGCAGAAAACACAAGATCTGATGAAGAGGAAGAGGCGACGGCCAAAAAATTAGGGTTGCAGGAGGAGAGAGAGTGTTAGTTTGGCTGATACCATATGAGAAGTGTTATGTTTGACTTCAACCATTGAATAAGGGGAGAGATGTATATATAAATAAACATACAGTTGTGCAACATAAAGTATAATACAATAATATATCTGTTATCTAATAATTATTTGTCGACCACGGTGTTTAATGAAGGCATGGTTGTGCAAACATACATAGAAAAAAATAGATATTTGTGTCTTAATCATTTTAATTATATATTTCACCTTTACATGTTTGTCTTATATAAGCTTCTCAACTATTATTGATGTTTTACAGATGTCTCACTCTGAAAATTATCATGTCTTTGAAGCCAACAGTAGGATTGCTCAATGAAGCTGCAAAACAGATTAAACTTTGCCTGTGATAGTTCAATTCCAGAACATCAAGTACGTGTGATGTTATTTGCTAAATACAGAGGGTAATTGATGCTACTGATGAAATTCCTATACGTTATGTAACAAAGCCAGTTGAAATGTCAAGGGTGTGACATGTTTTGAAATGAATGCCAAGTTGAGAAAGCGAAGGCTGAGCAAGAGTTGGGAGACGTCAAATATTAAGCTGGTTAACTTGCTAGCCAACCGTTGAGGTAAATCCTTCCAACACAAAAGTAGTCTCTTTTTCTAAACTTAAGTTTTGGTTAAGCTCTTTATGATTTTTTATACGAAAGTTACAGGGTAAAAGTAAGCTCTACCTGCACATTTTGCTATCGAAGCCACTCTTCGATGAGTTAATGCAGCCCATAAAGATGATGAGATTCCACCTATTGAGCGGTTATTGCTCCACTGGACCCAAAAAACAAGTTGGTTAGAATGGAGGTATGGGCGCTTGCTCCACTGGCCCCAATAATATATGTGAGGTTAGATAATATTGCAGCTCTAATTTCTTTTTAATTTGTTTAGTTGGTGTAATAAGAAGTAAAATTGTATCCATTTGAGGTAGTTAATCACGTACTATTGGGAAAATTTGAAAGAGATTAACATATATACCAAGCCTTTTGCCATTTTGACATCGGAGTATCTGGTTAGTTACAAGTGCCTTTTCCTTTTAATGCACATATATTTGTGATAGAACAAGGGTAGTTTGTAGCCACACTTCGACGCGGGCATAATTTTTTGTTTAGGTAGTCGTAAAATTTCTTACTTTCACCACCCTATAGAATTTTTGCACCCTCACCTTTACGGTTCTTGCTCGACAACAACTATATATATTAAAAAAGTTTTACCGTATATAAAACCCCATTGAATCAACATTGGTTGTACACCATTTTCCGAAAAAATCAATATTTGACCAATGTGCATGGTACGATGGTTTTTGGCTTTTACGGTGCTCAATCTGTCCCGTATATTCGTTCTTGACAGATACAATTTTCTTGGCCTTTGGCCTGTGTAAGATGTATACCGGTGCTTAGTAGGGTGGATTTTGACATTGATATTCCAAAATTTGTTCAAAATATTGTATATTGGTGCTATTAATGACATTAGGATTTACTTTTAATTACAAAAATAAAAAATTTGAGATGTAATGAGGCAAAATATGCACTGAATCATTTTTTATATATTTCGTATCAATACTTCATAATTTTTTCATATCATTACAAGTTGGTATTGCATGTTTGTTTAAAAATGATAAAAGAGGAATGATTGAGATCTCTCTATATGGGTCTTGGACATTCTCTTATCGGAAGAGCCCCATACGTCGCTTTGAACTTTTGTATTCTTGAATTGTGGGCTTATTTCTTATCTTAATCATTCATTCAATGGAGTCATGGTGACCATTTTTTAAGGAATGCTTTACGAAAGTGCTTTCTTTACTTTTGACCAGTTAATTTAATTTTAGTAGTTCCTTTCGCTTATGTTCAATGATATATATGTTTTTCCACTTTAACTTTAATAACTACTTTGAACCATGACAGCAAAATATTTGACTGTTATACTCAACGACAATTACTAGGTAATTGGAAATCTATGTATTCTTTTGATGATTTAAGGATAAACAAGTCATCACCAGAAAAGTTTCAAAACAGAAGTGAAGCATCAATTGTGACAGTATTTGTGGCAGCTAGCGTTGCCACACTCATTGGACACTGCTAGAAGACAAATTCAAATGAGGGGTACACCTTTCAAGACCAGTAGCGGTTCTGTAAAGGAGCCACAACTACATGCCAGATTTAAGGATCCTCAAGCTAGATACGAGTTACAGATGATAAAGGGTATCCGATCATAAAGAGCAGTTTCTGATTCTAAAATAAGTGAAGCTATTTTAAGAGCCAAGTGAGTTTACTTCCTACACAATCTTTGTTCAGATCACCTAAAACATGTGTATTGATATTGAATCATTTTTTCTTTATCAGTAATTTGATTGGTGAAGCCCAGAGAGCTGCAGAGGTGTTAGAGGCGGATGCAACAAAGAGTCCAATGGCTGAAGCATCTCTAATTGAAACAAGGAAGTTGATTTATGAAGCGATTAGCTATATCAAGTCTATAGAGACGAGTAATAGTGGATCTGCAGGGGCTGTTCCTGGCAAGGAGGAGATAATTGAGGATGCAAGTGAGATAGAACAAATAAGAGTGAATATGAATATTATCGATATCTCTTTGAAATGAAATTAGTTCTATCGATTGGTTCTAATTTACTTCTGTAATGATACCACGCCTTAGGCCTACACATGACATGTTTCTGATGTAGAGTTTATTACAAACAAAAGCTGGAAAAGTAGTAAATAGTAGTATTTCCTTATTTGAAATATATTTCTTTTGCATTAGACTAAGATTGACCCATTATATCATACGCTTATGTTTGCAAAACTTATTATATTAACCACTAAACTACATAAATTAAAAATCACAAGAAATATATCACATGAAGCTCGCCTAGAATAAAATTTAATAACAAACAATAATGATATTTAATTTTAATAACAAATTTGTAAGAAACAAAATTATATTTAGATCATAATATTAAGCAATTACTATTATACAAAGAATACTAATAACTAATATTAGAGTATGACTTTAGCTGTCATTGATTAAATAAATGTAACTATATCATAGGGTAAAGCTATTCAAGAAAAACATGGATCACGGTAATAAAGACTAATTTGATAAGCTAATCGAAGTAAATTAGTGTTACCAAATTTTAGATTACGTTAGCTTCTTGACAGCAAAGAACTACATGATGACACGCGCAACTGAAAAAAACACTCAAGTTCTGGAAATATAAAAAGTTCGAGCACATTCCCGACGGAGGATTTCCATCTCATTAATTTGAGTTTGTTTCTTTCAACCAACTACAAAAAAGGATAGACAAGCATTGGAGTCTCACAGGTGATATATGAACAATATGTATTACTATAACATATTTTCACTCTCAACCAGTGTTAGACAGGTTAAATGTTTAAAATCAGTTAAAAAATACTAGAAAGTTTTTTCCCCATATTACTTGGCATGCTTAAGGTCAGTTGGCATGGTTCGGAAATCTAGAAATCCAAACAAGAATACGATTGTATGGAGAGTTTTGCAATTAGAGAACATCAAGTAAGTAAAATTTTGTTACTCCTTTCATAAATGATTAAGGTGTGATGCACTAACAGCTACAATTTTTTTTTATCATGTATGATGAACGAAAATAAAGTTATTATTCAATGTTTCATGTTTGATTTACTAACACACTCAGCACATAAAGGGAAGGGAATCGAAGCGAAGCGATACGTCATACATAGCAAGCCAAGAAGAGAAGTGACGTAAAACCCTAAAATTTACCATAATCTGAAATGAAAAAAATGCCCCTCTAATTTTTAAAATTTAAGAATTTATAAAATCGTACCAAAGTAATATTATTTGAACCCAACCTAAAGTAATTAAAACCTTAAGTTACCAAATAAATTAAGTTAACAAAAGCTTACATTATAATTTAAAGTCACAAAATAATTGTTCTCTACATTAAACCTATATAGGCGACTTTTTATGTGTCATAATACTCAAAAATTCGACTAAATCAAGAATAAGGGATAAGCATGCATTAAAATTTGATTGTTATCAAGATCCCACAAAATTTGGCCTTTCCTTGTTTAACACAATCACAAAACACGGTTCTTACTTATTCTTCAAATACCGATCATAATTTCCCTCACTTAGCAAACCCTAAAATCCCTACAATCAACAAACTTGGCTGCCACTCTTCTTCTTTTCATTCCTGTCGATTCACAGCAGCAAAAAGGAGTTTATTGATGAGTGTTTAAATACTCATCATTTCTGTCACATTTTATCTGCAAAAACATTTAAAAACATGCAGATATGCTTCAAAATACAGAAAATATCATAAAATGTGTTTTTATATGATTCAGGAACAAAAAGATTGAAAACAAGTGAAAAACATGCAAAGTTCACAAAATTGTCATTTTCAGTCCCTGAAGTTTCACAAATTGGCAGAATTAGTCCCTGAAGGTTTAGAATGAAAGAAAAGTCAACTTTAGTCCTTGGGATATCAAACATGTTCACTTTTAGTCCCTGGATGAAAGTTTTCTAAAAATGGCAACTTTTACCCCTCAAGTTTCAAAATTGGCAAATTTAGTCCTCGGGTATTTAAAAAGTATAATTTATCAAATAAAACCCTTGTACTATTCACATGTTACAATTTGGCCCTTTTGATAACTTAATGGAAATTACACTCTCAGCCCTTCAAAATTCAGAAAATACAATTTTGGTCCTTGTGCTTATTTAAACAAACCAACCGGACCTTATTTAAATTAAAACAACCCAACCCTTATTACATACCCCAGCCCAACTACATTACCCAAGCCCAATCCATAAATAAAACCCGACCCAACCCTTTTATTTAACCAGAAGGTTTGACTCAGTCAAACCTTCTTCTCCTAAACCTTGACCCGCCAAAACCACTCACCAATACCACCACCATTTCCACCGCCTCTCTGACAAACCCACCCCCTCCTCTGCTACACTCCACCTTACCTAACAAACCAAAAGGCATTAAATGCCTTTTCCCCATCACCTCAGACTAGTCCTAGTGGTTTTTCCCACTATATTCATTTTTGGCGCCAAAAGTAAAATCAAAGGCTGAGATGATTTCAAGACCAACCAAGTGCTGGGATTTGTTCAGAGAATGAAGACAAAGGAAACCCTAATAGTTTAGTATAAATAGAACCATTTGTAAGCCTTAAATGGCAAGTAGATAAACTTGTTCTGAGCCTTTGGTTAAGTTTTGCAACTGCCAATTTGCTTATCCGCTTATTTCATTGTGCTTATTTCTGTTTTAAGTTGTTTTGTGCTTCTAATAGTATATTAAACTTGTTCTGAGCCTTTGGTTAAGTTTTGAGCTTATTAGCTTATTTTTAGCTTATTTGCCCAACTGCTTATCTGCCCAACTGCTTATTAGGGTTTAGTAGACTTTTGATTTTAATTTTCCTATATTAAGAATATTAATTTAGACTTATCCTGAATTTTTCAGATTTTTCCTAAGTCATTTAATATTTTTAATCTTTTTAATTAGTTTCTATTAGTAATTAAATCATAATAAATAGAATAATAATTAGAAAAATATAATTTTAATTTTCAAAATTTTCTTTTAGTAAGTAGAATCTAGGAAAAATATAATAATATTTTTAGACCTTAAGAAAAATAAAATAGAAAATAAGTGATAGCTTCTATTTAATAGATTTTATCTTTTAAAATTTTTAATTAAGAATTTTTCATTTTTATAATTTTCTTAGCTTCTTTTAACTTCATAATATTTATAGAAAAAGTTTTAGATTTTTCTTTGTTCATTTAGTATTTATTATAAATTAAAATAGTTTAAAAAGTAATTAAATAATAAATAATTAATAATAATTAGATAAAAAGTGTAAAAAAATTAAAATTTTAGTTTTAAAATAAGTTTTAAATAATTTTACACTTGTAGGTTTTAATTTCATAGATTTCACTTTTTAGTCCCGTTTTAGATTCCCCGTTACGCGTTTTTAGTTTAATTAACTCGCGTTTAATTTTCTTTTGTATATTTGTTTTTTATTTGTTAATTAGAATTATTAAAAAAAGTAAAATCTCATATCATATCATCAGTCACTCTAATCCAAACTTTTCACAGTTTGCCCATTCATACCTCGTTGGGAAACGATCCGGGTAATCACTTACCTGGTTTCACACTACACACGAACGTGAGTTTTTGCAAGTATCCTTTTTCACAAAGGGGTGATTTGTATTTATTCACGCGTATCCGTCGTTGCATAATATTTATATATCTATTTAGCACGGATCAAATTTTGGCGCCGCTGCCGGGGAGGTTGTGTTGCGACAGTTGTGTAAAGTTTTAGCGATTAGTGATTTGAGACCCTTCCTTGTGAAGTTACTATTTCCCATAAAACCATATAAAATACAAAAATATTTTCCTTTTCTTTTATATATATAATATCATATAAAAAATAAAACACCAAAAACATTTTCCGTTTTCTTTGTTTAAATAATAACAACAATAAAATTTACCATCGAGAACCAAGACAGAGTACTACCTAACTGGGGGTACGACCATAATAAGTTCCCAAACATCAGATTTAAAACTTGCCTCTGTATCACTTGCGAATATCGGCTCACCTTTGATTGATAAACAAAGTATAAAGGAGGTTTAAGGATAGTTTGACATTAAATTGTCGAACTGAAAGAAACGGGTTTTTAAGGAGCATTAATTACCCACCTTTGCTTCTCTCCGCCACTCTGTGCGTTTATCTTTTAGAGAGCTACCGTACGCTTGTTGATTGTTGGTTTAAGTTCACTTGTGTTTTGCTTCGATCTTGTTTTAATTGAAATATTTTATTTAGTGCATGCGCACTCGTTCTTCCACGTCATCAAGCCCTTTACGTGAACTTGTAGATATTCCGAGAAGACGTAATCGTAGACGTGCTGCCCAAATAGTCGAACCCGAGATTCGTACTGTTCTCACTGATAATATGGCAGACGAACACACAATGGCTGAGATGCTCCAGGCACCCACCGAGGGTTACGGAGATGCCATCGTTTTACCACCCATCGATTCTGATCATTTTGAACTGAAAACACATTTGATTCAGCTCGTTTCCACAAACCAATTCCACGGGTTTGAACGAGAGGATCCATATGCACACATTCGTTGGTTCAACAAGTTGACCTCTACAATCAATTACAAGAATGTGCCGCAAACAGTTATCAAATTGATGTTATTTCCATTCTCACTCGAAGGGGCAGCCCGGATTTGGCTGGATAAAGAACCCCCTCGATCCATTGAAACCTGGGAAGATCTCGTAAAGAAATTTGTCAATTATTTCTTCCCTCCATCAATGACGACTAATCTAAAAAATGAAATTGCTGGATTTCGTCAAGGTTTTGATGAAAACTTCGGAGAGGCATGGGACAGATTTAAAGATCTCCTAAGAAAATGCCCGCATCACGATTTCACGGAGTTACAACAGATCAATACGTTTTATAATGGGTTGAACCAAAACGATCAAGATTCACTTAACGCAGCCACCGGTGGCAATATCTTGAATCGTAAACCTAAAGAGGTGGTTGGAATTTGTGAAAATAAATCAAAAGTTCCTATTTCTCGAAACAAAGTGAATGTTCCTGTCACTCCTGCTTCTTCATCCGGTAACTCATCAGAGTTAGCCTTTCTAACGGACGCAATGCGTTGCATGATGAAGGAAATGAAAGAATTGAAGAGTGAAATTCATAAACCGGAACAAATCAAAGACATAAACAAAGTGTGTGAAACTTGTGGTGGCCCGCATGCGTATTATGATTGTCAAGCAACCGATGCTTCTCTTTACCCAGCTCCCGTAGCTGCAGTAAACCAAAATCAATACCGACCGCATGCTGAAACTCAGTACCGAGCACTGAATGCTATGGTACCACCTGGTTTTCCACCCGTGCCAAATCAAAATAATCAAAATCGCTTTGTTCAAAATCAAGGACAAAATTTTAACAATTCTCAAAATTTCAATCAAAACCGAGGTCAGAATCAGAGTAATTTTAACCAAAAGCCATGGAATGTCCAAAAACAAAATCATACGTCCTCTGATGAGTTGCTTAAGCAATTCATAAAATCTCAAGAGGAGACAAATAAGACACAATATGAGACAAACCGGTTATTGGTTACCCAAATAAATGATATAAAAAAGTCTTTAAATGATCTACCTTCTACCTCGGGAGGTCTCCCAAGTAACACTGTTGTCAACCCAAGGGGTGAACTCAAAGCTGTCACTACACGTAGTGGTAAAGCTCATGATGGACTCAAGGTAACAAAGGACCCGATACTTCCCACTAACAATGGAAGTGCTAAATACGTCCAACCTATGGTTGTCCAAAACTCTACACCCACAATTGCTCCTCAACCGTCAAGAATAGATCCTACTCTTTCACGATTTACGGTTAAAAGTTTGTCAAACAAACTTAGTGAGCAAAGAACAGCCAGAGCTTATTCCAATATGCTCAATGCTACTCCTATCAGTGTGCTTGATGACAGTGATGATGATGAAAATACCACTTTCGTCAAAGCTATCACCACTCGGAGTGGTGCTGCTTATGAGGGACCCTCTGGTCCTATTCCTCCTCCGTTGTTTGAAATGGAAAAAGAGACGGAGGATACAACGGACAAAGTGCAAATTCCAAGCCCACAAAGTACAGCACATGTCCATCCTTCGATTGTCCCAAAAAGGAAATCCAAACAAGGAGTTGTCTTTGAATCTGTTGAGACTCCTGAAGTCATTGCCCCTAAATCCATACCTTACATTCCTTACCCATCGCGCTTAAATGAGCAAAAGCTCCGCGAAAAGGCTAGTCAACAAATGGACAAATTCTTTCAAATCTTTAAAGAATTACATTTTGACATAAGCTTTGCGGATGCTATCATTCTGATGCCCAAATTTGCGTCCACAATCAAACACTTGTTAAGCAACAAGGAAAAACTGATTGAAATGGCTAAAACTCCATTAAATGAGAACTGCTCAACAGTTATCTTAAAAAAGCTTCCTGAGAAGCTTGGAGATCCTGGAAAGTTTCTAATACCTTGTGTATTTCCGGGAATGGTTGAATGCTATGCCTTGGCCGATCTTGGTGCAAGCATCAACCTGATGCCTCATTCAGTATGGAAGAAACTTTCTCTTCCGGCTCTTACTCCTACCTGCATGACTCTTGAGCTTGCAGATCGAACTATATCACTTCCTCTCGGCATTGCCGAGGATGTGTTTGTAAAAGTAGGGAAGTTCCATTTTCCAGCTGACTTTGTGGTTGTTGAATTCGACGCAGATCAAAAGGTTCCTCTCATTCTTGGAAGAGGATTCCTAAAAACGGGCCATGCTCTTATTGATGTATTTAAGCATGAGATCACATTGCATGTGGGTAATGAAGCTGTTACCTTTAACCATGATCAAACTTCGAGGTACTCCTCAAATTATGATTCTGCATCGGTTAACCGAATCGATGTCATTGATATTACTTCAAAGGAGTACTCTCAAGAAATTGTTGGTTATCTTCATAATTCTGTGAGTGGGAATTCCACCACATCTTCTCAACTTATCATAGCTGACTCTTCCCCTTCTCTCACTTCGTTTGAGGGAAGTGATCCCTTTTGGGATGAGGTCGATGCATTTCTTGCTTTAGATAGTTCACTTCCGCATGAGGTTGATGATAACTATCTTGATCCTGAGGGGGACATTCTTTTTCTAGAAAGTTTGTTAAACGAAGATTCATCTTTCCCTCTTCCACCAAAACAACTTCATAATGAGGAAATCAAGTCAGTTGAGAAAACTGATAAAATTCCTGAGATCAAATTTAAGGACTTGCCTCCTCCACTTGAATATGCAATTCTTGAGGAGGAAGTTCTTATCTTAATTGCTATCCAGATCTCTCTTCTTCCCTTCACCTACCCGGTGATTTCCCCTATCTTTCACTCATTCGGGAGTGAGGATATTACCTTTGACCCCGGCATTTTCCATCTAACATTGGTTTAAATGCCGGATTTATCTCATCGGTGTGGAACTTTCTTATGTTCAATTGATTATCCAAACATTTTGAATGAAAGTCCGATGGAGATGGTCTCTTCCACTTACTTCCCCATGAACCAATGAATTCGGGGTCGAGTCAAGCTAGCGAATCGGTTAATAAAAACAGTAGTAAAACATGGGTTTTCACCCATGTCTCACCTAAGTGTGGGGGAGATGCCCCACATGTTGTAAATATGTACATTTCAAAAAAAAAAATGGCTATTAGTGTTTCCTTTTTACGTTCTAAGTGTCGGCATAATAGCCGGTACTTTGAATATTGAGGGCAATATTCAGTTCTAAGTGTGGGGTGGGGGGGGGGGGAATTCTAGCGAATTTGATCAAATGTACCATCTAGTACCCCCCATTTTAGCCAAAATTTTAAATTTTTTTCTCACTTAGAACGTAATAAATGGTTATCAGTCCGCCATGTCTAACCCACATAAGGATTGGCTAATCCGAGAGCAAACGGCTCTTGGTAAAGATGTCTCAAATCCGTTTATGGCTTACAATTTGCCGAAAATTGTATGGTATTCGACTCACCATATCTTTTATAGTGAAGAGTTGGCTAGCCCGCAAGGTTATGGCTTGTGGTAAAGGCAGTGAAAAACCATGATTGGTAATCAGCTCACCAAAGATAATAACTGTATTTTATCTAAGAGTTGGCTAGTCCAGAAGCAAACGGCTTTTGGTAAAGACAAATCAAATCCGTTGACAGCTGATGGTTTGCTCAAAATCATTTGGTTATCATTGTACCAAAGTATCACATACTAAAACATTGGCTACTCCAGAAGTAATGGCTATCTGGTAAAGAGTAAAATCCATTAAATTTTCAAAAAGATTGCTAGGGACTAGCAATAGTTTAGTGTGGGGGATTGATGAGTGTCTAAATACTCATCATTTCTGTCACATTTTATCTGCAAAAACATTTAAAAACATGCAGATATGCTTCAAAATACAGAAAATATCATAAAATGTGTTTTTATATGATTCAGGAACAAAAAGATTGAAAACAAGTGAAAAACATGCAAAGTTCACAAAATTGTCATTTTCAGTCCCTGAAGTTTCACAAATTGGCAGAATTAGTCCCTGAAGGTTTAGAATGAAAGAAAAGTCAACTTTAGTCCTTGGGATATCAAACATGTTCACTTTTAGTCCCTGGATGAAAGTTTTCTAAAAATGGCAACTTTTACCCCTCAAGTTTCAAAATTGGCAAATTTAGTCCTCGGGTATTTAAAAAGTATAATTTATCAAATAAAACCCTTGTACTATTCACATGTTACAATTTGGCCCTTTTGATAACTTAATGGAAATTACACTCTCAGCCCTTCAAAATTCAGAAAATACAATTTTGGTCCTTGTGCTTATTTAAACAAACCAACCGGACCTTATTTAAATTAAAACAACCCAACCCTTATTACATACCCCAGCCCAACTACATTACCCAAGCCTAATCCATAAATAAAACCCGACCCAACCCTTTTATTTAATCAGAAGTTTTGACTCAGTCAAACCTTCTTCTCCTAAACCTTGACCCGCCAAAACTACTCACCAATACCACCACCATTTCCACCGCCTCTCTGACAAACCCACCCCCTCCTCTGCTACACTCCACCTTACCTAACAAACCAAAAGGCATTAAATGCCTTTTCCCCATCACCTCAGACTAGTCCTAGTGGTTTTTCCCACTATATTCATTTTTGGCGCCAAAAGTAAAATCAAAGGCTGAGATGATTTCAAGACCAACCAAGTGCTGGGATTTGTTCAGAGAATGAAGACAAAGGAAACCCTAATAGTTTAGTATAAATAGAACCGTTTGTAAGCCTTAAATGGCAAGTAGATAAATTAGCATAAATCGTATTTCAATTTCAGTATCTATAATTTGTAATCTCAAGTTTTAACAATCAATACAAGTTAAATTTAGTGTGTTTGTTGTTAATCTTTGTACAATTTCCAGTAGTTAATGCTAATTCCAAGTTTCTAAAATTCCATGTGTACTGAGAATTCGAACCTAGTTAAATGATAATTGAAATAACTTCTTAGTTGTTTCTATAAGCTTATACAAGCTTATAATAGCTTGTTGTAAGTTTATATTAGTGTAAACCTGTTCTAATTCAAGAAATGGAGAAAAGTCAACAAAAGTCAACATAAGCTCTCCATAAGCTCTTCTGAAGAGAAAAGCTATTTAGGAAGGCTTTTCTCGGGTTTTCTAGCTTGTGTGAACAAGCTAGGAAGGTTCTGATCTTGTTCTCTCTGTGTCATAGCTAATCAGTTGTAAGCTTTCTAAATTTTTAGCATTAAACAATAGTGTACTGTGCAACAGCTTATTATTAGCTTATTATTATTGTTATATGCTTATTACTAGTTTCTAAACTTATTTCATCTGTGTTATCAGTAGTTATATAGCTTTTTGTTTATTTCTCTTTAAAACACTAAAAAAGCCAAAAATAGCCTTTTATAGCATAGCTTAATCTACTGCTTATTTATAGTTTAAAAGTTGTTTATCATAGCTAATATAAGTCATCTCATTAGTAAAATCCAGAACCTTAGCTTAAATATAGCTTTTGCCTTTGCAAATCCACCTCAGACAATTTGAAAGGAGTGTTTGGTTTTGAGCAGTCAACTGGTCAAACCCAGTGTTACTGTACATTTACCTTTTGTCCAACTTTAAGCCAGCTTATTATAATCCATAGAAGCTATTTCTGAGTCCTCAAAAGGTATTTTAATAGATATAGTGGTTTTTAAGTCCTTGTGTTAATTTTAGCCCTCAAAATGGCCAAATAAGCTAGAATAAGCCATGAGCTTATTCTGACCTATCCATTGGCATTTCTGAGTCTCTTTTGATCCATTTAGTAATAATACAATAGCCTAGATAGAGTTGAATTGGTTTTGTGCCCTCTGCACAAAGTCTGCACACAGCAGACTCAGTGTATACTGAGTGGCCATAGCTGCTTTTCTCAGCTTGTTTGTGGCTTATCCAAATAAGCTGAGGCTTTGATTTTTGGTTTACAAATAGTTCATATAGTAGGCTTTAAGATTCTGTGCTTGGATTCCATTTCCTAGCTTATCAGATAGCTTAAATTTGGTCTGCTAATTTCCCCAGCAGTACCTTAATCACTCTAGCAGTACCTTGTTTAGCTTAATCAGTTTTTCACCATCTGAACTAGGGCTTAATTGGAGTTCAATTGGCCTGTTTGAGATGGGGCTTTTTGGTTTTTAGGATAGCCAGTAGTACTAGCTATCTTTTGCCCCCATATTATTCAACTTATCAGCTTAATTTAAGTGCTTAATCTGCTCTGCAATTTGGCTATTTTCCTGCTATTTCTGCTTAAGTTTTGCAACTGCCAATTTGCTTATCAGCTTATTTCATTGTGCTTATTTGTGTTTTTAAGTTGTTTTAAGCTTCTAATAGTATATTAAACTTGTTCTGAGCCTTTGGTTAAGTTTTGAGCTTATTAGCTTATTTTTAGCTTATTTGCCCAACTGCTTATCTGCCCAACTGCTTATTAGGGTTTAGTAGACTTTTGATTTTAATTTTCCTATATTAAGAATATTAATTTAGACTTATCCTGAATTTTTCAGATTTTTCCTAAGTCATTTAATATTTTTAATCTTTTTAATTAGTTTCTATTAGTAATTAAATCATAATAAATAGAATAATAATCAGAAAAATATAATTTTAATTTTCAAAATTTTCTTTTAGTAAGTAGAATCTAGGAAAAATATAATAATATTTTTAGACCTTAAGAAAAATAAAATAGAAAATAAGTGATAGCTTCTATTTAATAGATTTTATCTTTTTAAATTTTTAATTAAGCATTTTTCATTTTTATAATTTTCTTAGCTTCTTTTAACTTCATAATATTTATAGAAAAAGTTTTATATTTTTCTTTGTTCATTTAGTATTTATTATAAATTAAATTGTTTAAAAAGTAATTAAATAATAAATAATTAATAATAATTAGATAAAAAGTGTAAAAAAATTATAATTTTAGTTCTAAAATAAGTTTTAAATAATTTTACACTTGTAGGTTTTAATTTCATAGATTTCACTTTTTAGTCCCGTTTTAGATTCCCCGTTACGCGTTTTTAGTTTAATTAACTCGCGTTTAATTTTCTTTTGTATATTTATTTTTCATTTGTTAATTAGAATTATTAAAAAAAGCAAAATCTCATATCATATCATCAGTCACTCTAATCCAAACTTTCCACAGTTTGCCCATTCACACCTCGTTGGGAAACGATCCGGGTAATCACTTACCTGGTTTCACACTACACACGAACGTGAGTTTTTGCATGTATCCTTTTTCACAAAGGGGTGATTTGTATTTATTCACGCGTATCCGTCGTTGCATAATATTTATATATCTATTTAGCACGGATCATTTATTGCGGCCTTTTCTTTGGTGGTTCCATCGTGGTGCTGCAGCAGTTCAAAGTGGTACTTGATCGTGGGTTTTGGCAGTCCATTCAAAGGTGTAGCTAAGGGTTTTCGGCTGGGAAAAAGTATGGTGTTCGATCCTTGTTATTCTTGCTTCTCCTTTGATCACGCTACAAGGGTAATTGTATCATCCTTGTTCAATTCAATCTTATTCGCTTGATTCTTGTTTTGTTTCATTGATGTTCTTGTCGTTTTTAATACTCATAAGATAATATAAGAAGTCACATAAAATGATAGCTAGTCTACATGAAATAACAACTCTAAAAACCCTAATATAATCGACCTATGTAAACTATTTTTGATTCGATTGTTATGTACATGTTAAAACATATAAGAGTCGATCTATGGTTGTTTTGTATCATGTGTTATTGCTTTGTGTAAATAAAAAAAATAGTTGGAATAATAAAACCTAAAGAGATCACATAAAATCATGAACCTAGTTACTGTCCAGAAAATTAAGTCGAATTGAATTGGGTGGATCTTGATGAGGGTAACGTGTTTTTGGGTGTTTCTTGGGTCTAAAACTAAGTTTAAGAAAAGAGCTTTCTGAATATATAAGCCTTGTAAATTTTAGAGGTCGGGAAGATATACTTTTTGATTTTACAATTTCATGTGTCAAAACTGAATTCGGGTATCTGGAAAATTAGTTCGTGTTTGCGATTTTTAATTTTCAAACCATGTCGAATTAGAAGATAAAAATTGGTGGGATTCATATTTATTACGTTTAGTAATTACTGGAATTTTTGTAGATTTTTTTGAATTATTTTGATGGGGTAAAGAAATACAAACTTTTCGTATGTAAAATCTGATCAGAAATCTGGACGAGTTAACTTGTTGGAATTCTAGACCATAGTCACACTAGTTAATAAATTCTGGGAAAATTCGTGTGGGTTCTTAAGACATTGAAGTATCTGTGGGAATTTTTGTGGATTTTATTTCTGAGTTCTAATGTGGTTCATAAATTCGACAAAGTGTGATCTGTTCATGTATTAAAGATGATAAAAGTTTAAAAGATAAAGAAAAGGGTTATTTGTGTAATACTTAACTTGAGGGTTAAAATTGTCATTTTCTAAACTAATGGGCTAAACTTGTGAAACCATATAACCTTAAGATAATTACATTTTATACCCTAATCTCACAATAATTGCATAATAATCCCTAAACTTGTCATATTTGCATAATAAACCCTAAAACTTGTGAACCTACTATAATAACCTTAAACTTATATAAATATCATTATGAACCCTAAACTATTAATATTGTCACGTTTGACATTTTAAACTTATTAAATGATAACCTTGAATATTTCTTAATATGGAAACCTTCTAAATAAGGAAACTTACTAATTCGGGAAACCTGCTAAAAATAAAAAGTTACTTAAAATGGGTTAACTTACTTAAAACAGAAACTTACTATTTTTGGAAAGTTACTATTTTCGGAAAGTTACTATAATAGGAAAGTTACTAAAAATAGGAAGCCGACTAAAATAAGTAATCTGATTTAAATAAGATATTAATAATAAGACGATCATGTATTCGTGTAGATTCGCTGAAGATGGAGTTTGCTTCCGATCTTATGTTTCTAGTTGTGTTTTCACTTGCGGTCTAATGTACAGATATTCTACCCTTTTTCAGTAAGGGTGCTTTCACTCTCATGACTTGATCTTGATCCTTGATTCGTTATAAGATTCCCTTAAGCCATTGCTATGATACCTTGTACTTTGATTCATTCGTTTGATATGCTTCGTTGGTATGATGATCCATTTGACATTCGTTCATTATGATCCTTGTGATATAATACTTGATATAAATCGTTCGTTACCCTGTGATATGAGTATTCGAATCACTTAATACTTTGAAGGTTCATTTGATTTTGTAACTGGATGTGAAAACCTTTCTTAATTTTATCATGGAAATGTTTTGAGAAAAACTATTTTAAAATGATGTTTATGAACGATGCGATACCACTTTATATGGAATTTTACTAAACTTTTATGAAAACTACTTTTAAAGACTACCTTTATGAAAACCGTTATTAAAGATCATTTTTATGAAAATCATTTGATAAAGATTTCTTTAAATGAACCATTTGATTATGAACCTTCGATTATGAACCTTTGACGATGAACCTTTGATACTTTGATGACTTAGACCTTTGACCTTGATATGATATGACCTTTGACCCTTCAGTTGATACCCGAGCCAAAATTTGTTTCCTAGTCATGGGGGTTCCATGGCTGTGTTATTGATGCACCAATGGCATGACTCTAGTGTGGTCGAGTGATGTTCCACACCGTCCCTTTTCTGTTATTTATTATGAGCTCAATTATTATACATATATTTGGCCACTAACATCTCTGCAGGGGCGTATGGATGCATCCTAGATTTGATCTGTATTTGTATCTGTATCTGTTATATATTATGATATGATTTGATTTGGTGATTGATGCTGTGTGCAATACACGTCCTTAACATATTTGAGAGGTCGCACCTCTATGGTTACTACGATATTTGATCTGATTTGTTTTGGGCTCGTGCTAGATTACTGACCTAACCTTTTTCTTATTCTTGATATCCATTCATTTATACCTTATGTTTTTCCCCAACGCACCATAATTTATTCTTTGTTCCTTATCTTCTGCTTCGTTTATATATATCTGTTCACTTGGCTTTTTAAGCAAGAGTTCCAGGAGTTTAAGATCTCTGAGGCTGAAAGGATTCACAAAGGGTATGATAGGTTTCACAAAATCCTGAGTCAACTCAATCAGTTGAAGGCTAGGCCGGACAATAAAGACTGCAACACCAAGTTTCTAAGGTCCTTGTCTCCATCCTGGTCTTAGGTTTCCATAACACTCAAGGCCAAAGGTGGACTGGACTATATGAGTTTTGATGATCTGTACAACAAGCTGAAAACCCTTGAAATTGATATCAAAGGGTATTCCACCTATTCACCTCAAACTCCAACCCATACTGCATTTGTTAGTACCTCTGGTGCTAATAAAGCATCATATGGAAACAGTCCAACACCATCATCATCATCACTTTCCTACTCACCTGCCACACCAAAAGCTCAGACCCGATCTGATAATGTTCTAGAGGAGGTGTTTCATTCATTTGTTGCTGAGAGTACACCACAGCAGCAGATTGCTTATGAAGATTTTAATCAGGTGGACCAATTGGATCTGGAAGAGATGGACATTAAATGGCAGATGGCTATGCTGTCGTTGAAAGTGAATAGGTTTGAAAAGAAGGCAGGAAGGAGGATTAACTTTGATGGACAGGAGGCTGCAAGGTTTGACAGAAGGAAGGTGAGGTGCTACAAATGTTCTCAACCAGGTCACTTTGCCAGGGAATGTACAGATAAGAAGGTGGATGATAAAGCCAGGTATTCTGCTTTCAAAATTCAAGAGTTGGAATCAGAGGATCCCAAGGCCTTGGTATCTGTGGATTCAATGGTGGACTGGGAACATCATGAGAAAGCTATTGTAACAGGAGCAGAGAAGGTCTATGGGATGATAGCTGGATATAGTGAGAAGAAACAAGTGGCTGGTCAACTTGGACTGATGGGTCATCCATCTCAGGTACAAAACTGCCCATTTGGTTGTGAACTTAAATATGCTAAACTGAAACAGGAATTTGATGATACAGAGAGTCAATATAAGGATAACTTTATACAACTCCAGGCTCATAAAAATGCTGTTAAAACATTAGAACAACAAAAAGTCTGGTATCAAAAACAACAGTTAGCATATGAAGAAAAAATAAAGATTTTGGAAAGAGATTTACAAAACACCACTAATGAGTTCAAACATTCTGAAAGACAAAAAGCTAAGGTGGTGTTAGAAAAACAGGATTTGCAGACTAAGCTAGACAATAACTTGGATAGGTTCGATAAATGGAAAGAATCATCTAAAAACCTAAACAGGTTAGTTGATAGTTCTATGTCTGTAAAAACTAAAAGAGGTTTAGGGTATGGTGACCTGATAGGGCCAAATCAACATTATGACCCTAATGAGTATAGTATTTTTGACCCTGAACCTGAAGATTATAGAAAACATGTAAAGTATGTAAAGGATGGAGGAATGAATGCAGTTCCTCCACCCATAACTGGAACATTTAAACCTGCAGACCCCTTTGTTGACTTTGATGATTCACAAATGACTTATGGCAAAAAGGCAAAGAACTTGCCTGATCTTGATTGTGACTCTAATGAATTTGTCTCTTGTTCTGACAGTGACAAATCTGCAGAAATCAAGATTGATGACTATGCCACATGTGGATCAAGTGAGAAGTCAGCTTCAATAAAATCAGAAGATCTGTCTTCAAAAGTGGCAACTGATGAATCCCAAAGAGCTGCAGCTGAAGATGTTTTTTTTGATAATGTTAAAAACAATAATGTTTCTAGTTTTGGTTTTGTTTCAAACAGTTATGGTTGTGGTTTTAATTTTGTTAAGGATAATTTTGTTTCATGTGTTGGTTTGAATTCTTCTGGTTGCAATAAGAAAGATAATGTTAAGAAAAAGTCCCCTAGAAAGAAATCTTGCTTTGTGTGTCGTAGTTATGATCATCTAATTAAAGATTGTGACCTTTATGAGAAAAAGATGGATATATATGGTTGTCAAAATAGGTCTGAGTGGAGCAATGTCAATAATATTCCCCCATATATTCCACAAGCAGCAAGAATAAACTCTTGTAGAGCTTCTGTTGCTGCTGGTAAGCCAGTTCCTATTGGTAAGCCGGTTGCTGCTGGTAAGCCAGTTCCTGCTGGTAAGCCTGTTGCTGCTGGTAAGTACATTCCTGCTGGTAAGCATATTGCTGCTGGTAAGGCAAACTTGACTGGTCAGCATATTCCAACTGGAAACTATAATTCTGCTGATTGGAGAAGAAATACTGTTGGACCTTTCTACAGACCTACTAGCACTTACTTTCAAAATGATATGAGGCCTGTTTATTTTGACACCATGCACATGGGAGGGGCAAGATTGGAAAATGCTGTTAAGTCCTCAGCAGGTTGTTCTTGGAGAAATAATAACAAATATATAAGAATGGGGTCCAAGAACAATGGTGGATCTCATCAATCTCCATGGTTTAATACTTAATTGATCCACTAGGCAGGCTCAAGTCAGCAATGGCTTGGGTCTCCCTTGTATCTAATGGTGTAAATGTATTCTTTGTATCATGAATTTCTTTTTAGAAGTAAAGATGTAGGCATTGTTGACAGTGGATGTTCCAGGAGTATGACAGGAAATTTAGAGAGACTGCATGACTTTGTGCCCTTAAATGGAGGAACTGTGACATTTGGAGGAGGAAATGGCAAAATTACTGGGAAAGGAACTATCAAAACAACCAAGCTGGACTTTGAAGATGTGCTTTATGTGAAGGAACTCCAAAACTTTAATTTGTTCTCTGTTTCACAAATTTGTGACAAGAAGAACAGTGTTCCCTTCACTGAGACTGATTGCTTTGTGTTGTCCAAAGACTTCAAGCTGCCTGATGAAAGTCAGGTTGAACTCAAAGTTCCAAGGACTTACAACCTTTACAGTTTCAATCTAAGTGATGTTCAGCCTGAGGGTTCACTTGCTTGTTTGGTGGCAAAAGCTTCTATGGATGAATCTAATAAATGGCACAGAAGAATGGCTCATGTGAATTTCAAGACCATTAACAAGCTGGCTAAGAATGGTTTGGTCCAAGGGCTCCCTCTCAAGACCTTCTCCAATGAACACAATTGTGTTGCATGCAACAAAGGAAAGCAACACAAAGCTTCATACAAGGCAATCACAGCTGTGAGCACCATCACTGAGCCTCTGTAGCTTCTTCATATGGATCTCTTTGGTCCTACTTCTATCAGAAGTATTGACCACAAGTACTACTGCCTGGTTATTACAGATGATTTTAGCAGGTTTTCTTGGACTTTCTTTTTGGGTACTAAAGATGAAACTTATCCAATTATTAGGGACTTTATTACCTTAATAGAAAATCAGCTAAGTAAAAAGGTTAAGTCAATAAGGTGTGATAATGGAATAGAGTTTAAGAATTCAAATCTAATTGAACTCTGTGGAAGTAAGGGGATAAAAAGGGATTATAGTAATGCCAGAACCCCACAACAAAATGGGGTTGCAGAAAGGAAACATAGAACCCTTATAGAAGTAGCTAGGTCTATGTTAGCTGACTCTAAGATGCCCACTATGTTTTGGACTGAAGCAGTCTGCACTGCTTGTTATGTGTTGAATAGGGTATCCATTACTAATCCTCATAATAAAACACCTTATGAGCTTTTGTCTGGGAAAGTTCCAAACATTAGCTATCTTAAACCTTTTGGATGTCATGTCACTATTTTGAACACTAGTGATCATCTAGACAAGTTTGATGGGAAGGCTGATGAGGGGTTTATTGTTGGGTATTCTGCTCATAGTAAAGCCTATAGGGTATATAATCTGTCTACTAAGAGGATAGAAGAGACTCTCAACTTAAGATATCTTGAGGATAAACCTAATTTGCAGGGTGCCGCTCCAGAGTGGTTCTTTGACCTTGATTATCTGACATATACCTTAGGTTATACTAGATTCAAAGCAAATCAATCTGTTGGTACACATGTTTCTCAAACTAACAATGCAGGTACCTCAGATGATGATTCTGATTCAGAGAGTGATGAACGACCTATAGTTGTTCCTTCTTTTCCCTCTAACAACATTTCAGGTTCAAAGCTCAAAGATTCTTCTGATATGGCTGGAAGTGATTCAAGTTTTGCAGAAGATCTTGCTAGGCTTCAAAGACAAGAGTATAATGCCAAGCAAGCTGCTGAAATGTTTGGTTCTGGGTTTTCTAAAGAGACAGAGGAGATTCTGAGAAATGCTGAAGCTGAAGTTAGAAGGCAGCTGAATTCTGCTGGTGGTATTCCTATTCCTGCTGCTACCAATTCTGCTGGTAGTGTTACCAATTCTGCTGGTAGTGCATCTGTTTCAGCTGGTCCTTCTAATGATGCTGCTGATGTCTCCACACCTGGTGTTCCTGTGTCTTCTCCACCTGTTGATTCACTAGGTATTGATAACTCCCCTGAAAGATTTCCAATCCCTTCTGACCTTGGAAATTCATTCTCTACAAGAGATAAGCTAGAGGATCCTCATCATCAATCCAGAACAGGACAGTGGTAACATCATTAAGACCCGAACCAAGACAACTTCTAATGAAGAAAGCTCCTCTGGAACTGATTCAGGTGAAGGTCCCAGTCACATGGAAACAATGGGGGGTTCGGATGTTCATCCTAGGGGGTGAGACTGAACTTAACTTTTCCAGTGATCCACCTCTCGGGCTAGGTAACACAAGCCGAAGTGGTGAGGATAGTATGCAACTTTTGAATGAATTGAAGGATACCTGTGCCAAGCTGTCTGCACAAATTGGTGATCTGCGAGCAATAGCTTCTTCCCAAGATGGAGTCATCAAAGCTCAAGGTGGGGAGATAAAGGCTTTGAAGAGAAGGGTTAGGTATTTAGAAGGAGTCAAAGGATCAAGAATTCCCAAACAAAAGGTTAAATCTTCTGAAGCTTCTAAGGATGCTCCCAAACAGGGGGGGAATGAAGGCAAAGTTTCAGGGGAGGATAAAGAGGGTGAAAGTATTGGTGAAGAGAGTGATCCAATGGAATTTCTAGTTGCTGATAACCAAGGGAATGAAGCGGTGATGGATAGGCGTTTGGGCAAGGTTACAACTGTTGATAGTGAGCCAGTTATTCTTGCTAGTGACCCAGTTATTCCTGCTAGTGGTCCAGTTATTCCTGCTAGTGAGCCAGTTATTCCTGCTGTTCCTGCTATTGATAAGGTTAGTTCTCTATACTGAGACTGAAGTTAGTATTGCTGCTATTGATAAGGTTAGTGCTACTGAGACTAAATTTATTCCTGCTATTGATAAGGTTACTGCTACTCAAGGTGATGATGATATGACTATGGCTCAAATATTAACAAAGATGAGGAGTGCAAAACCTAAGGCAAAAGGAGTTGTCATTAAAGAGCCAGTATCAGTACCAAAAACACCATCAACAACTATTTCACCATCAGAAAAAGGCAAAGGTTTGTTGATTGATGAACCTAAGAAGAAATTTAAGTTTCAGTCACCTAGTCAACAACAACAACAACCAATGATTACAGATGAAGAATTGACAAGACAAGTGGCTGATCTTGATGCTCAAGAAGCTGCTCAGATTCTTTCAGACAAGGAGTATGCAGAAAAATTACAAGCGTAAAAAAATGCAGAGTTAATAGCTTCATGGTTTGAGGAAAGGGCTCAGGTTGAAGCTGATTGTGAGCTTGCTAAAATAGTACATAAAGAAGAGCAAGATAAGTACTCAGTAGATGAAAAAGCCAGGATGCTGAAAGAAATTTTTTATTCAAAAAAGAAGAAGTTTGCAGCACAAAGATATGCAGCTAAGAAGAACAAGCCACCCACTCCAAAACAAAGAAGAGATCTCATGTGCAGGTATTTGAAGAATGTGGCCGGTTGGAAACTAATGGATATGAAATTCTTGGATGATAAAAGAATTGAAGAATTATATGCAATTGCCATGAGAAACAATGAACGCTTCTTGAATGCTGAGGTGGTGAAGGGCAGTGAAGAAAAGAAAGAAGAGAAAACAAGTTCAAAGAGAGCAGGTGAACAGTTGGAAAGAGAAAGCAGTAAAAAGAGAAAACAAGAACAAAATGAGCAAGCTGTTGCTAATGAACAAATGCAAGCTCACACTGAACTTGCAGTTGTCTCTGTAGGAGAAGCCATGGATGCACAACCTTTAAGTGTCAAACAACCCATTGTTTATTATAAGTCTGGATCTCATGGGGAAACAGTTTATTACGATATTAAGAGGCATGATGGTTCTTCTAGAAGGTTTGTAAGCTTTCTTCATATGGTTCATAATTTTGATAGACGAGATATGATAGCTCTATGGAAATTACTTAAACAAATATTTCGTAATAAGACACCAGAACAAGCTTATGATAGAGAAGTCTGGAATTACTTGAAGGTAATGTTTGAACCAAATCCTGAGGATGAATGTTGGAGAAGACTAAAGCACAATACTGTTAAAGAATGGAAAATTTTTCAACAATGTGGAGTACATGCTTTAACTGTAAATGAGTTGGTGATCTACATGCTTGTAGAAAAGGATTACCCTTTAAAGTTTCACAAAGACATTCTACATCAGATGTTGCGTGGGAAGAAAATACTCAAGCTTCAGCTTGAGTATGATGACATGGCATATGAACTGCTCAGGAAGATGGGAGAGTATCTAGGACCCAAGGACAAGAAAAAGAATTAAGACTGCTAGAGTTATAGTTATTACTGCTAGAATGTATAGTTATTACTGCTAATGAAATAACATATTAATTATACAACATATCAGCTAAATTACATTTACACTGAAAGACAACATAGCATTTCTTGCAGGTGATTCACTTGGTTAATTGACTAGCAGGTGAATCACTTGGTTTATGAGTTGGAGGCTCTTCATTAGGTGTTTGTGATGCATGGTTTAGCGACCTTACAACTGGTTTTACCTCTCAAGGGATCTTGAGAAGTTTGCAATCCCCACCAGGCAGTGTACCTGACCGATGTAGTATAGTGAAGTGGCAAGTACCGGGGGATTGATCGTTCAACTCAAAGAATAGTGTTCGTTAGGATTGAAATTTATCTACTAGGTCTAGAGGTGAGGGATGATTCTTTTTGTATTTTTATATTTTATGAAAAGCAAGTAAAATCTATGGTTTGAAGGAGTGGGCGGAATTAGTTGCTAATCAACTAACCCAAAAGCTACTAATTAAACTAATGTGCAGGAAAGTAAACTAGGGTTCTACAAGGGAAGTGAAGCATGTCTACCTATGATATGTTATTCCTTGCTAGCTATCCAATTCTACCTATTGAATTGTCACACCTTGTTTTAATTGATGGGTTGTATTCCTTAATACCAATCGTGGGGGTGTGTAGGATCTTCCCTAACTCTATAAGCTCCTACTTCACTCCTATGTCGAGCCGGCTAAGAAGCTCCTAACATGGGATCACTAGAATTCGCTTATGCATTAAATACAACCAATTAACCTTAGTACACCTTGGTTCATGTTTCTTAAGACGTTCAAGCAAGTTACCGTATAGGAGGTTAGCCAGTTTTCTTAAGCCTAACATCGATATCATCCAATCAAACAAGAGACAATAGGAAACAAGAATTATAAGCTAAACCAATAAGATCTATTGAAGTGTCACACCTTTATTGATGACGATAGACACATACATCAACAAGGAATCAATAAGATCTAATTAATTATATACAAGTTTTACACAATCATAAGTAAACACTAGGTGATTTAGTAAAACATAATCAATGAAGAACACGCAACAATAATAATGGAAGACATAATTAAGATAGAATCAACACACCATTACAAGATGTTTATGGAGTGATTAAGACCTTCTAAGTTGCTGGAAAAACACCTACCTAAACCCGAGAATCAGACTTAGGGTTTAGGGCTTACAAATAATGAAGTTATAAGGTTATATTTATAGGTAACTTTCTGTCGGCCCGATCTGACGGCGTCAGCCCATACACTTGACTGCGTCAGATCCCCTTTTTCACCAAATTGTAGATTTCTTCGTCCCGAATCCGTGGCCTTTTGAATCACCTAAATCCGAGTTCGTATGAGGATTTTATGGCCAAAACAGTAACAGCTACTCCGCGCGCGAGTTGTGATTGTCTTGATTAACTTGTGACGGTTTCACTAAGGTTCCTTCTCGTGTAAGAATACTTTGACGCCGTCACTCTATATCATCTGACGTCGTCAGGTCTATGATCCTGACGCCGTCACCTTCAAAAATCCTCTGGCCCGTCTCTCTTTAACTTAACACTTGATGGCCTACATCCATTAACACGTGACGCCGTCACCCTTTAATTCCACAAAACCTTCTGGCGCGTCACGTGTAAATTCATATTCATCCTTTTGCCAGTACGTGACGCCGTCACCTACAAAGGTGACGCCGTTAAGCTCTGTTTCCAGCTTGATTTTGGAGACTTTGCCGTTTTCTTCACTTTTCGCTCCAAAAACGTCCAAAATGCTTCCTTTTCCAGATTTCTTCTCCAAAGTACCTAAAATGACAAAAGGAACGATTTAGGGCAATATTTGATCAAATAATCATGAATTAGGGCTTAAATGACCCCCTAAAAGCGGTACACTTTTCGTCTCATCAAATATCCCTACACTTGGGATTTGCTTGTCCTCAAGCAAATGAGCTTTTCCACCAATCAAAATACAAGTTAGGGGTCATTTAACATTAATATAAAAGTAATTACAACAAATGATCATTCCACCTTAGTCAAAACAAGCACGGAAATTATACACTAGCACCTCACATTAAGTGTTTGGATACTCTCATCTCTCGGGTGTTGTAAATTTATATATGAAAATGGAGAAATATCACTCATTACCTGTCATAGCAAATAGATTACCATAGGCTTGGGAAAGGATCAAAACCTCCACCACATTTGGCGTAAGCACCTAGGATAAACTATCAAAGGGGTCTTTACAAAGGGTTATAACGTTAGGTGTAGGGATAAGGAAAACACGGTTTGTTGGATAAGGATATTTTTACTGGTGGCAAGTCAATCATCTTGGTCAATTACATGTAGAATGAGGCGTTGCTAAGCCAAGACTCGACTCAACTTAAACTAATCACGAACTAATAAACATAGAACAAAACAAAACATAAATAAAAGATAGAGGCGGATGGTAGTCCGTATGCTTTTTCTTCACTTTTTTTTTTTTTTTTTTTTTTTTTTTTTTTTTTTTTTTTTGCATACACTCTTGCCCTACCATCCAAAACAATACATCACTAGGGATTCTTTGTACCATCCCTACACTTGAACTTTTACATACTTTACATAAAATTATTCTAATGACTCGAATCAAGATAATCGAAACATTTGGAGTACTTTAAAATATTAACGTACATATGGGGGTAATAAATGATGTTCTTCCCCATTACTCCATTACACTAGTACTTTACCCATAAGTCCCAATCGTCCCAAAACAATATGTACAAGGATATGACTCGACTTAGCAACCATGTAATCAATTAGATAATTAACTAAGGGTTTAAACAAATGTTGTCACAATAATGCACTAAAGATGAGTGCACACAAGGTAGGCTAAGGCGATTTGGGTGTACATTTAAGTGGGGTGTAAACAAATTCTTCCTTTAAGTAAAATGCTTAAAGGTCGAAACGAAAAGATAGGCTCTGAGGGGTGTACTAGGGGTATCGTGTACCAAAAGTGGGTACAACGCAAAGGGTGTGGGAGAATTACTTGACCAATGTAGCCAAAGTAATTATAACAAAAACACAGGTGTAAAACAATGGGTTAATCCTAATGCCTCTTATCATGTAGTCAATCCTAACTACACGAATGTAGTCTCACTAGCGGTCTCGGTATGCATCACAAATGCAAGTTCTAGAATCTATAAACTACCGGTACACTCATAAGCACCAACAATGAATGCTTTTTCCTAAAGATCTAAAGGCGAACCTCACATATTTGGGGTGGAAATTTTTGAGTGGTATGGTTTTTGTGCTAGTCATACAATTCCCTATCCATGAGACGCTTATTAAAATCAAAGTTTCACTCCTATATGTTGTAAAAAAATTTAAATTTGGTGCTAAAATTGCCCTAACCAATATTTCTCTTGGCTTTATTACACATTCACTATTAAACAAAACAAAAATCAAGCGAAGTTGTAGTTTCTAAGGCATCCTAATTTACCCTCCCTACACTTAATCCGAACATTGTCCCCAATGTTCTAAATAAAAGATGTAAAAGTAAAAATAAATGAAAATGAAAGAAACTAATACTCCCCTGATTTGCTCGGTATGTATGATGTGATAACATGGTTAAATCTTCCTCCAAGAAAACTAGCATAGAAAAGCTTCACTCCAGAAATATAATCATCTTCTTGTCCAATATAACCTGTAATCAACAAACACAAAAAACCAACGCATCAAACAGAACAAAGAAAAACCACAACTAGATGTAATTCCAGACTTAGAAATAAAAACAAAACAAAACAATAAAAGGATAGGATACTTGTGGAATGAATTACAAATAGGAACTCATAAAACATGTCCACAAGTATTGACACACAAACAAGATAGTATATATGCTAATCATAAATTGTGAATTTTTCATGTTCGAATTTCGTTCTTTTTAACAAAATATAAGCTTCCCTACACTTATCTTTTTGTAAAATACCTTTATATGCAATTAAGACGAGGTTAAAAACAAGATAAAGCATTTTCACAAATTATTCGAAACATGAAAATTAAACAATTATGATTAAGCATATATGACACAAACAAACAAATAAAATAAAAACATCAAACAATTAAACAAATAAAGCTTGGGTTGCCTCCCAATAAGTGCTTGTTTTTGTTCGAGTCACGAGCCTGACTCTACCCTTATTTAACGGAAATAGGGGAGGTTTTCCCTACACTTAGGATTAAGTGTGGGTGAAAGTAGCGATACACACCATTAGGGTGGAAATATGCCACGTGAGGTGAAGGGGGTGAGTGAATGGCTTCCTTCATCCTAAAACTACCCGGATAATAAGGGTTGATGGGTGGGTCGGTTCCTCTTTTGTCTCCTAGATGTAAATCTAAGGATGGAAAGTTGTGTAAAGGTTGAGGTTCCGGTTCATCAACACTAGGAAATTTCCTAGAACTAAGAGTAAGGTCATCACTAAAAGTGTTCAAACCTATATCCTCTAGTTGTGCTTGGTCCAAGGGTTCTACCTCCATTGGGATTCCTAAAGTCACTTCTACTTCTTCCGGGTAAGTCACGGGCGGTGTGTGTGCCTCAAATGATGGTAGGACTTGTGGGGTATTTAGCGGGCTTATGTTACTTACCTCATCATTCCTTGTGTCAAGATCACCTATGTATTCATCCTGTATTATGGTAGTGCCTAACCATGACATGCAACTAGGTGGCTCAACTCTACCCTCATCCCCAAACAAACATGTTTCATGATCCTTGAAATTTGTGGTCAATTGACTTGTACTAACGTTTGTTGGGTTGTCTACTCTATAATAATATTGGGCACAATCTTCTATGGTATCCCATGCTTCTTCAGCATTTAATTCCCTAAGGTCCCTATTGGCAAAATCGTTAATGCACATTTGGTCATATCGGTCGACACGATCGTAAAAGATTTGGGTTAGGGATGCTAAATCGAAGCTATGATGAGGGACTATTCGGAGTAAGTTTTTAAAACGAGTCCATGCATCATATATGGGTTCATCTCGATATTGGTTGAACATCAAGATGTCATTAGGGGCAAATGGATTTCGTGGTCGGTAGTATGGTGGGTTCGCGTACTCCATATTGGTGAACGGAAGAGTCAATGGAAAGGTTTTTACGAACAAAGACACAAAGAAAAGATAGACTACTAGAAAGCTAATAAAAAGAAAATAAAAATCTCACTAGATAGGAATCTAATGAGTAGACCAAATAAAAATAAATTTCAACCTAAGCAATAACTACTCCCCGGCAACGGCGCCAAAAACTTGATGCGTGGTTTTGCGACCTTACAACAGGTTTTACCTCTCAAGGGATCTTGAGAAGTTTGCAATCCCCACCAGGCAGTGTACCTGACTGATGTAGTATAGTGAAGTGGCAAGTACCGGGGGATTGATCGTTCAACTCAAAGAATAGTGTTCGTTAGGATTGAAATTTATCTACTAGGTCTAGAGGTGAGGGATGATTCTTTTTGTATTTTTATATTTTATGAAAAGCAAGTAAAATCTCTGGTTTGAAGGAGTGGGCGGAATTAGTTGCTAATCAACTAACCCAAAAGCTACTAATTAAACTAATGTGCAGGAAAGTAAACTAGGGTTCTACAAGGGAAGTGAAGCATGTCTACCTATGATATGTTACTCCTTGCTAGCTATCCAATTCTACCTATTGAATTGTCACACCTTGTTTTAATTGACGGGTTGTATTCCTTAATACCAATCGTGGGGGTGTGTACGATCTTCCCTAACTCTATAAGCTCCTACTTCACTCCTATGTCGAGCCGGCTAAGAAGCTCCTAACATGGGATCACTAGAATTCGCTTATGCATTAAATACAACCAATTAACCTTAGTACACCTTGGTTCATGTTTCTTAAGACGTTCAAGCAAGTTACCGTATAGGAGGTTAGCCAGTTTTCTTAAGCCTAACATCGATATCATCCAATCAAACAAGAGACAATAGGAAACAAGAATTATAAGCTAAACCAATAAGATCTATTGAAGTGTCACACCTTTATTGATGACGATAGACACATACATCAACAAGGAATCAATAAGATCTAATTAATTATATACAAGTTTCACACAATCATAAGTAAACACTAGGTGATTTAGTAAAACATAATCAATGAAGAACAAGCAACAATAATAATGGAAGACATAATTAAGATAGAATCAACACACCATTACAAGATGTTTATGGAGTGATTAAGACCTTCTAAGTTGCTGGAAAAACACCTACCTAAACCCTAGAATCGGACTTAGGGTTTAGGGCTTACAAATAATGAAGTTATAAGGTTATATTTATAGGTAACTTTCTGTCGGCCCGATCTGACGGCGTCAGCCCATACACTTGACGGTGTCAGATCCCCTTTTTCACCAAATTGTAGATTTCTTCGTCCCGAATCCGTGGCCTTTTGAATCACCTAAATCCGAGTTCGTATGAGGATTTTATGGCCAAAACAGTAACAGCAACTCCGCGCGCGAGTTGTGATTGTCTTGATTAACTTGTGGCGGTTTCACTAAGGTTCCTTCTCGTGTAAGAATACTTTGACGCCGTCACTCTATATCATCTGACGTCGTCAGGTCTATGATCCTGACGCCGTCACCTTCAAAAATCCTCTGGCCCGTCTCTCTTTAACTTAACACTTGACGGCCTACATCCATTAACACGTGACGCCGTCACCCTTTAATTCCACAAAACCTTCTGGCGCGTCATGTGTAAATTCATATTCATCCTTTTGCCAGTACGTAACGCCGTCACCTACAAAGCGTGACGTCGTCAAGCTCTGTTTCCATCTTGATTTTGGAGACTTTGCCGTTTTCTTCACTTTTCGCTCCAAAAACGTCCAAAATGCTTCCTTTTCTAGATTTCTTCTCCAAAGTACCTAAAATGACAAAAGGAATGATTTAGGGCAATATTTGATCAAATAATCACGAATTAGGGCTTAAATGACCCCCTAAAAGCGGTACACTTTTCGTCTCATCAGTTTGACTTGCAGATTCTTCACTTGGTTTTTGAGTTGCAGGTTCCTCACTTGGTGATTGACTTGGGCATACTCCACTTGCTGTTTGAGTTGCAGTTGGTTTACTTTCTTCATCACGACTGCCCAAGTAAGCACCAACTCTTGTAGATGCATTAATATGTAAGCCAATTACATATCTACTACTATCTGTTGTAGTTGTCTTTTCCCTTGTAACACCACCTCTACTAGTATAAGATGGGGTTCCCATTCTTTCAAGGCACACTGGACAAACATACCACCTGAAATCCGTATAAGGGGGACGCCGAGCAAAAAAGGTCAATCCAACCTTGTTTTCACTTTCAACCAAACAGTCAATGCAGACCATTTGACAACCATTTTATGCATCCATGGTGAAAAGCAATTGATATGATAAAGAGTTGATGATAACTGGGGTATTATATAATGCAGGAAAAAAATTGATATAATACGGTACAATTAATGTGGTTGTTGAACAACTAGCTAGATAGGATTAGAAGACAACATAAATGCTTACAATGGAGCCAAAACATTGAGATTTGGAAATTTTTGACTATAGTCACATGAATATTTCACAGTGTGACTATTTTGAATGTATTGGTCACATATAATACCCTTATAATGTGGCCATAAACATAATTTAGATACACATTTGTGGTATGGTGTGACTATTGTATAGCCTATAGTCACATGATTGTGCTACAATTAAATGTGACCATACACATTAGGATTTGGCAGGCAAACACACACTTAACTTTAGACACACATATTAACTTACGTGACCATTTGTATCGAATTTAGTCACACTTAATCATGTATGCCTATGGTTTAGTGTGACCATATATGACATTTGGTCACACTGTTCAAGTGTGTGGCTAAATTTTCAACAAAAACTAGCAGTCACGTTTAAATAATGTGTGACAAACTTGAGTATATGATTTAGCCACATACACAATTACTTCGTGTGACCATATATGGATTTTGGTCACACTTTTCAATTGTGTGACATATATTTGTCACATATGTATATATATAGTGTGACTAATGTTTCAAACTTATTTGTATCCGTCACACGTCCCAAATTATAAGTGACTAAAAAATCATTTTTTTTTACCAGATACGTATAGTCACGAAAATATTCGAATGTGTGGCTGTAGCCTCAGATGTAATTCCGAAATGGTCACACAAGTCGGATCAAGTGTGGCTGTTTATTTTATTCTGGTACATTTAGTCACATAAAAAAGCGACTGTGTGGCTGTTCGAAAAACAGCATGTGTGACTAAATCCATATTCTGGCGTAGTGATTGAACTGATCTCAGTTGACGAAACCATGATGCCATAGAAGTTGAGAGATTGAAGGAACTGATGGAATATGATTTTATTCACCTTAGTGTTTCTCTTGGGATGCTCCTATTGGTTTATGAAGAAGAAGGAGGGAAGTATGCGGCGGCGTATCGACTATCGTGAATTTAACCATATCACTATCCGACATCATTATCCATTTCTGCGTATCAATGATTGATTTGGCCTACCTTTGAAAACTCCGTATCAGACGGCCTCATTTAAGTTTGAAGGACTGAAGAAGCAACCACAAGAACTTCTAAAAAGGGAGTTGACTAACTGAGAGTAACCTCCGTGAAGTATTTCAGTTTTATGCGTGAAGAGAAAGATAGGTGATGTTTCCCTAAGACGATTCCGGAAGCTGCTTTCGTACTCGTGTGATCATTATGAGTTTTAAATGATGCCAATTGTATTGGCTATTAGAATCATGTTTTTCACGAGTGTTTGGACAATTGTCATAGTATGACAGTGTGTTTGTGCTCAGAGACGAACGAGGAACATGTAGATCATCTTCGTATTAAGTAGAACGACCCCTTTGTTCTGGAAGAATAGGTTTGATTGGCGTTCGGAGATTGTAGCAGACAGCACTACCAGGTATCTTGTGATGACAGAGTTTCCCACAGAAAGGACCAAGATTTAGGACCGTTATCAGAGTTAGAAACCTTATAGAAGAGTAGTAGAAGATGTTCGCGACAGGCATTACCATGGAGGAAGCATATGAGAAGAAGAGAGAAACTGAGATGGGACTCGATTATACCTCATGCAGCACGTGGAGATTTCAGTTAGGCATCAAGACAACCAGACCGTAGGGGACGAACTATTTAGCACATAACCTGGAGTTGACAGCAACTAGAGTTGGCGAATTTCGAACTGTGCTAGAAGACCTGTCGAAGACATGCAGTCTTGCTTCTCTATTCATTTTAGTTGTACTAAGATGAATTGAGAACAGAAGCAGACTTGCGGATGGAAGAGATTCGAGATCATGTATTTGGATGGATGAATTTTGAAGCAAACGTTTGGGTTTGGAAGAGTTGATTCTGTGAAGGATGAAGCTATCAATGACGAAATTCACTTCCTCTTAATCTCCTTAAGTTTCCGTTACCTAATGATAAGATCCTTTGAATGATTTAGGTTCTCTATTAGTAATTCCGTTCTGTGTTTATTCTGCGTTTGTTGGATGATGGTTTTGTTATGCGAATTTGACGAATTGTGGAAGGAACTTTGAGATTTATGTCCAGAATTGGGCGGATGTTGAAGCAACCTCTTATATTGGCTGAGTTGATTTCGGTGAGTGATGAAGGATTGACGCTATTAACGACGTACCTTAATTCTGATAGACATTCTAGAATTTCTGTTACTCTTACGAGTAGTTTCGTTCTCCTCTTAGTTATGTTGTTCGATTTTGATGACCTATAAGACTATAGAAGGACTAGGTGGATTAAGATAGGTTTCTTTTTTCACGACTTGAGATAAAGTATGACCATCATGAGGGCATATTTATATGATGCTACTATTATGACGCCTGATCAACGTGATAATACTTACATCATATAACGTACACTTATTGTGATCACAGGATGTTTCGAGAAGTGCCTTAGAAGCCTTAGAATTTCTGATAGCTGTTTGAGATTATCTGCGTTAGTGAGACTTTAGGTTCATTCTACCTATACGCTTAATCTGCCTTCACTGTTATATGACTTGATACGTTTGGATTCTCGACACGCGTTTGCTGACCTCTATACTTCCGATAAGAAGTTTAAGTTTCGTTGTAGAGCTTTCTGCCGGTTGATGTTATCAAACAATTTGTTTTATGTACGTCCTCCTCTGATTTGTCTAATCAAATTCCACTGACGATATATTCGTCAAATCCTACGTATTCCTTGTATCTCTTCCGAGAGAATACGAGTATCACCTGTCACGTTTGGTATATTATTCTTTTGATCTGAATTTAGTATGGCATGTCTTTTCTGAGGAAACCGAAGCTTTTTTATCAACAAGATAGAGTCATGAGAAACAAGTCATTCACATTTCCGTTCACGGCCCTTTGTGTCTCCGTTTCGTTTCACTTCAATTTTTGAGGATGAAAATTTTTTTCTAGAGGGGAAGAGTTGTAAAGCCCTAAAATTTACCATAATCTAAAATGACCAAAATGCCCCTCTAATTTTTAAAATTTAAGAATTTATAAAATCGTACCAAAGTAATATTTTTTGAACCCAACCTAAAGTAATTAAAACCTTAAGTTACCAAATAAATTATGTTAACAAAACCTTACATTATAATTTTAAGTCACAAAATAATTGTTCTCGACATTAAACCTATATAGGCGACTTTTTATGTGTCATAATACTCAAAAATTCGACTAAATCAAAAATAAGGGATAAGCATGCATTAAAATTTGATTGTTATCAAGATCCCACAAAATTTGGCCTTTCCTTGTTTAACACAATCACAAAACACGGTTCCTACTTATTCTTCAAATACCGATCATAATTTCCCTCACTTAGCAAACCCTAAAATCCCTACAATCAACAAACTCGGCTGCCACTCTTCTTCTTTTCATTCCTGTCGATTCACAGCAGCAAAAAGGATTTTATTGCGGCCTTTTCTTTGGTGGTTCCATCGTGGTGCTGCAGCAGTTCAAAGTGGTACTTGATCGTGGGTTTTGGCAGTCCATTCGAAGGTGTAGCTAAGGGTTTTCGGCTGGGAAAAAGTGTGGTGTTCGATCCTTGTTACTCTTGCTTCTCTTTTGATCACGCTACAAGGGTAATTGTATCATCCTTGTTCAATTCAATCTTATTCGCTTGATTCTTGTTTTGTTTCATTGATGTTCTTGTCGTTTTTAATACTCATAAGATAATAGAAGAAGTCACATAAAATGATAGCTAGTCTACATGAAATAACAACTCTAAAAACCCTAATATAATCGACCTATGTAAATTATTTTTGATTCGATTGTTATGTACATGTTAAAACATATAAGAGTCGATCTATGGTTGTTTTGTATCATGTGTTATTGCTTTGTGTCAATAAAAAAAAATAGTTGGAATAATAAAACCTAAAGAGATCACATAAAATCATGAACCTAGTTACTGTCCAGAAAATTAAGTCGAATTGAATTGGGTGGATCTTGATGTGGGTAACGTGTTTTTGGGTGTTTCTTGGGTCTAAAACTAAGTTTAAGAAAAGAGCTTTCTGAATATATAAGCCTTGTAAATTTTAGAGGTCGGGAAGATATACTTTTTGATTTTACAAGTTCATGTGTCAAAACTGAATTCGGGTATCTGGAAAATTAGTCCGTGTTTTGCGATTTTTAGTTTTCAAACCATGTCGAATTAGAGGATAAAAATTGGTGGGATTCATATTTCTTATGTTTAGTAATTATTGGAATTTATTTATATTTTTCTGAATTATTTTGATGGGGTAAAGAAATACAAAATTTTCGTACGTAAAATCTGATCAGGAATCTGGACGAGTTAACTTGTTGGAATTCTAGACCATAGTCAAACTCGTTTATAAATTCTGGGAAAATTCGTGTGGGTTCTTAAGACATTGAAGTATCTGTGGGAATTTTTGTGGATTTTATTTCTGAGTTCTAATATGGTTCATAAATTCGACAAAGTGTGATCTGTTCATGTATAAAAGCTGATAAAAGTTTAAAAGATAAAGAAAAGGGTTATTTGTGTAATACTTAACTTAAGGGTTAAAATTGTCATTTTCTAAACTAATGGGCTAAACTTGTGAAACCATATAACCTTAAGATAATTGCATTTTATACCCTAATCTTACAATAATTGCATAATAATCCCTAAACTTGTCATATTTGCATAATAAACCCTAAAACTTGTGAACCTACTATAATAACCTTAAACTTATATAAATATCATTATGAACCCTAAACTATTAATATTGTCACGTTTGACACTTTAAACTTATTAAATGATAACCTTGAATATTTCTTAATATGGAAACCTTCTAAATAAGGAAACTTACTAATTCGGGAAACCTGCTAAAAATAGAAAGTTACTTAAAATGGGTTAACTTACTTAAATCGGAAACTTACTATTTTTGGAAAGTTACTATTTTCGGAAAGTTACTATAATAGGAAAGTTACTAAAAATAAGAAGCCGACTAAAATAAAATAATCTGATTAAAATAAGATATTAATAATAAGACGATCATGTATTCGTGTAGATTCGCCGAAGATGGAGTTTGCTTCCGATCTTATGTTTCTAGTTGTGTTTTCACTTGCGGTCTAATGTACAGATATTCTACCCTTTTTTAGTAAGGGTGCTTTCACTCTCATGACTTGATCTTGATCCTTGATTCGTTATAAGATTCCTTTAAGCCATTGCTATGATCCCTTGTACTTTGATTCATTCGTTTGATATGCTTCGTTGGTATGATGATCCATTTGACATTTGTTCATTATGATCCTTGTGATATAATACTTGATATAAATCGTTCGTTGCCCTGTGATATGAGTATTCGAATCACTTAATACTTTGAAGGTTCATTTGATTTTGTAACTGGATGTGAAAACCTTTCTTAATTATATCATGGAAATGTTTTGAGAAAAACTATTTTAAAATGATGTTTATGAACGATGCGATACCACTTTTATATGGAATTTTACTAAACTTTTATGAAAACTACTTTTAAAGACTACCTTTATGAAAACCGTTATTAAAGATCATTTTTATGAAAATCATTTGATAAAGATTTCTTTAAATGAACCATTTGATTATGAACCTTCGATTATGAACCTTTGACGATGAACCTTTGATACTTTGATGACTTAGACCTTTGACCTTGATATGATATGACCTTTGACCCTTTAGTTGATACCCGAGCCAAAATTTGTTTCCTAGTCATGGGGGTTCCATGGCCGTGTCATTGATGCACCAATGGCATGACTCTAGTGTGGTCGAGTGATGTTCCACACCGTCCCTTTTCTGTTATTTATTATGAGCTCAATTATTATACATATATTTGGCCACTAACATCTCTGCAGGGGCGTATGGATTCATCCTAGATTTGATCTGTATTTGTATCTGTATCTGTTATATATTATGATATGATTTGATTTGGTGATTGATGCTGTGTGCAATACACGTCCTTCACATATTTGAGAGGTCGCACCTCTATGGTTACTACAATATTTGATCTGATTTGTTTTGGGCTCGTGCTAGATTACTGACCTAACCTTTTTCTTATTCTTGATATCCATTCATTTATACCTTATGTTTTTCCCCAACGCACCATATTTTATTCTTTGTTCCTTATCTTCTGCTTCGTTTATATATATCTGTTCACTGGGCTTTTTAAGCTCAGCCGCATTTCTTTTCCTGCGGCAGGTTTTAGTTGGAAGCTGGGTTATGAGTGGAGAGCACTTGGGACTTAGAAGACTTTACTTTCTTAGCTAATCTGGATTAGTGATGACTAGAAGCAATTACAATTATAGACTTAGAATTTATTATTGATTTTCCCTTTGTAACCTTGTATTTTCAGATTTTTTCCCTTTGTAACCTTTGAAATTCATTTTGTATTATTTAGTCATATGCTTGTGTTTGCTTTGATACGTCACCATAACGTAATACTTCTACCCTTGTCGGGTTGGGGTGTTACAATTATGGTATCAGAGACCAGGCTGCAACTTATAGTACATTAAACCTTGACCTGTGAAGTTTGGACCATTAAGTTTCCACTGTAGGCGCTCATAAGACAACTTTTGAACGTTTACTTTAGGATCTCCCCATAGGAACTTAAGTTATTACCGGTGAGGAATGGGTAGACTAGGACATCTATGTAAGTAGCATTGCTTCCGCATCACTCTGATTCATGCCTCTGCCTTTAGCTATGCCTTATAAGAACATTTGTTTAAGAGGTTAGAAAATTTTGCAACCTAAGCTTAGTAACTAAGTAAGTTTGGAATACCTCGGGAACTACATGGATACCTTACACCATTTAAATTTCACTTTCTAATTCTGATCTCCATTTTTTTATTTTGTTCGATAAACAGTTTGGTACTTTTCCGACCATCCCGAAGGTCATTCGACCATAATGTGTTTGACACATTCTATGAATTCATTCTTATGCTGGATATAAATGTATCATCTGATACTACTTAACTCTGCATAATCCATTACTACTCTTATGAGGACTCCGGTAATAATCAACCACGGATATAGGAAGTTTTATTCCCTCCCTTTGAATGATGAATCTTGCCTGCCAACCAGTTTTCCTTTGGAAGGACATGATGTAAATACTATCTCAGTACGGAATTGTTAACTGAGCATGATGATGCTGATAACTAATACTCCATACATCTCACTTTTGACAACTATACGATGTTCGTATTACCAATGATAAAAGCTAAACAAAATTCCAACACCCCGAACTGTTCGTTTATCTATCTCAACACTTTGATGAACCATGTACTTGACTCTGATATATGAACTATCCGACTGGTCTAACGACCATATCCGTTCTACGGATCTGTTTACCCTTGATAAAATTGACTTTGAGGTCTTTTGGTTAAGGATTGGGATGGCTTTCGTAAAGCTACCATGGACTACCATATCCGATATGTGACCTTTAACAATCTACTTCGTTCTACTTTTGCTTTGATAACTCTCAACCACTTAAATCTGTTAAGATTAATGTTGCTATGAAAGCACATATCCCGATCTCATTTGATTATCAAGTTTCTCCTGACACCTATTAGTATCCACCCTTAGAAAGCTCTGGCATTGGAAGTATTTTGTTGTACGAAAATTTTCCGATGTTCTCTGATGAACCTCTTGGGATTCCCTCCTGCTTGGGAAGTAGAGTTAGCATTGAACTGATCTCAGTTGACGAAACCATGATGCCATAGAAGTTGAGAGATTGAAGGAACTGATGGAATTTGATTTTGTTCACCTTAGTGTTTCTCTTGGGATGCTCCTATTGGTTTATGAAGAAGAAAGAGGGAAGTATGCGGCGGCGTATCGACTATCGTGAATTTAACCGTATCACTATCCGACATCATTATCCATTTCCGCGTATCAATGATTGATTTGGCCTACCTTTGAAAACTCCGTATCAGACGGCCTCATTTAAGTTTGAAGGACTGAAGAAGCAACCACAAGAACTTCTAAGAAGGGAGTTGACTAACTGAGAGTAACCTCCGTGAAGTATTTTAGTTTTATGCGTGAAGAGAAAGATAGGTGATGTTTCCCTAAGACGATTCCTGAAGCTGCTTTCGTACTCGTGTGATCATTATGAGTTTTAAATGATGCCAATTGTATTGGCTATTAGAATCATGTTTTTCACGAGTGTTTGGACAATTGTCATAGTATGACAGTGTGTTTGTGCTCAGAGACGAACGAGGAACATGTAGATCATCTTCGTATTAAGTAGAATGACCCCTTTGTTCTGGAAGAATAGGTTTGATTGGCGTTCGGAGATTGTAGCAGACAACACTACCAGGTATCTTGTGATGACAGAGTTTCCCACAGAAAGGACCAAGATTTAGGACCGTTATCAGAGTTAGAAACCTTATAGAAGAGTAGTAGAAGATGTTCGCGACAGGCGTTACCATGGAGGAAGCATATGAGAAGAAGAGAGAAACTGAGATGGGACTCGATTATACCTCATGCAGCACGTGGAGATTTCAGTTAGGCATCAGGACAACCAGACCGTAGGAGACGAACTATTCAGCACATAACCTGGAGTTGACAGCAACTAGAGTTGGTGAATTTCGAACTGTGCTAGAAGACCTGTCGAAGACACGCAGTCTTGCTTCTCTATTCATTTTAGTTGTACTAAGATGAATTGAGAACAGAAGCAGACTTGCGGATGGAAGAGATTCGAGATCATGTATTTGGATGGATGAATTTTGAAGCAAACGTTTGGGTTTGGAAGAGTTGATTCTGTGAAGGATGAAGCTATCAATGATGAAATTCACTTCCTCTTAATCTCCTTAAGTTTCCGTTACCTGATGATAAGATCCTTTTAATGATTTAGGTTCTCTATTAGTAATTCCGTTCTGTGTTTATTCTGCGTTTGTTGGATGATGGTTTTGTTATGCGAATTTGACGAATTGTGGAAGGAACTTTGAGATTTATGTCCAGGAATGGGCGGATGTTGAAGCAACCACTTATATTGGCTGAGTTGATTTCGGTGAGTGATGAAGGATTGACGCTATTAACGACGTACCTTAATTCTGATAGACATTCTAGAATTTCTGTTACTCTTATGAGTAGTTTCGTTCTCCTCTTAGTTATGTTGTTCGATTTTGATGACCTATGAGACTATAGAAGGACTAGGTGGATTAAGATAGGTTCCTTTGTTCACGACTTGAGATAAAGTATGACCATCATGAGGGCATATTTATATGATGCTAGTATTATGACGCCTGATCAACGTGATAGTACTTACATCATATAACGTGCACTTATTGTAATCATAGGATGTTTCGAGAAGTGCCTTAGAAGCCTTAGAATTTCTGATAGCTGTTTGAGATTATCTGCGTTAGTGAGACTTTAGATTCATTCTATCTATACGCTTAATCTGCCTTCACTGTTATACGACTTGATACGTTTGGATTCTCGACACGCGTTTGCTGACCTCTATACTTCCGATAAGAATCTTAAGTTCTGTTGTAGAGCTTTCTGCCGGTTGATGTTATCAAACAATTTGTTTTCTGTACGTCCTCATCTGATTTGTCTAATCAAATTCCACTGACGATATATCCGTCAAATCCTACGTATTCCCTGTATCTCTTCTGAGAGAATACGAGTATCACCTGTCACGTTTGGTATATTATTCTTTTGATCTGAATTTAGTATGGCATGTCTTTTCTGAGGAAACCGAAGCTTTTTGATCAACAAGATAGAGTCATGAGAAACAAGTCATTCACATTTCCGTTCACAGCCCTTAGTGTCTCCATTTCGTTTCACTTCAATTTTCGAGGACGAAAATTTTTTTCTAGAGGGGAAGAGTTGTAAAACCCTAAAATTTACCTTAATCTGAAATGACCAAAATGCCCCTCTAATTTTTTAAAATTTAAGAATTTATAAAATCGTACCAAAGTAATATTATTTGAACCCAACCTAAAGTAATTAAAACCTTAAGTTACCAAATAAATTATGTTAACAAAACCTTACATTATAATTTTAAGTCACAAAATAATTGTTCTCTACATTAAACCTATATAGGCGACTTTTTATGTGTCATAATACTCAAAAATTCGACTAAATCAAAAATAAGGGATAAGCATGCATTAAAATTTGATTGTTATCAAGATCCCACAAAATTTGGCCTTTCCTTGTTTAACACAATCACAAAACACGGTTCCTACTTATTCTTCAAATACCGATCATAATTTCCCTCACTTAGCAAACCCTAAAATCCCTACAATCAACAAACTCGGCTGCCACTCTTCTTCTTTTCATTCCTGTCGATTCACAACAGCAAAAAGGAGTTAATTGCGGCCTTTTATTTGGTGGTTCCATCGTGGTGCTGCACCAGTTCAAAGTGGTACTTGATCGTGGGTTTTAGCAGTCCATTCGAAGGTGTAGCTAAGGGTTTTCGGCTGGGAAAAAGTGTGGTGTTCGATCCTTGTTATTCTTGCTTCTCCTTTGATCACGCTACAAGGGTAATTGTATCATCCTTGTCTAATTCAATCTTATTCACTTGATTCTTGTTTTGTTTCATTGATGTTCTTGTCGTTATTAATACTCATAAGATAATAGAAAGTCACATAAAATGATAGCTAGTCTACATGAAATAACAACTCTAAAAACCCTAATATAATCGACCTATGTAAAATATTTTTTATTCAATTGTTATGTACATGTTAAAACATATATGATTCGATCTATGGTTGTTTTGTATCATGTGTTATTGCTTTGTGTCAATAAAAAAAATAGCTGGAATAATAAAACCTAAAGAGATCACATAAAATCATGAACCTAGTTACTGTCCAGAAAATTAAGTCGAATTGAATTGGGTGTATCTTGATGTGGGTAACGTGTTTTTGGGTATTTCTTGGGTCTAAAACTAAGTTTAAGAAAAGAGCTTTCTAAATATATAAGCCTTGTAAATTTTAGAGGTCGGGAAGATATACTTTTTGATTTTACAAGTTCATGTGTCAAAACTGAATTCGGGTATCTGGAAAATTAGTCCGTGTTTGCGATTTTTAATTTTCAAACCATGTCGAATTAGAGGATAAAAATTGGTGGGATTCATTTTTCTTATGTTTTGTAATTACTGGATTTTTTGTATATTTTTCTAAATTATTTTGATGGGGTAAAGAAATACTAACTTTTCGTATGTAAAATCTGATCAGGAATCTGGACGAGTTAACTTGTTGGAATTCTAGACCATAGTCACACTAGTTAATAAATTCTTGGAAAATTCTTGTGGGTTCTTAAGACATTGAAGATTTGGTAGCTTTTATTGTCGAAATCTTGCGTTTAAAAGTTTTTGTGTTCTATGTTATTAGATCGACAATAATTTGAGAAGATTTTGTAAAAGTTGTTCTTGGATCTTCACTGGAAAAACATTGCGTATAATTCTTGAAAAAGAATTATTGGTGAGTTGGTGAAAGGTGGCTGTTCTTACAAGAGTTAGTAAGATATCACATGGGCAAGTGAAAAGGACAAGAGTTGGTAAACTGCCATTTGTCGAAATTCAGAAGCAGCTGTCACTTATCGCAATTCAAAAATTATCGCAATCTTGTATAAGATTGCGATAGGAGCTCAATTTCGATAAAATTATCGCAAATCAATTTCGATAAAATTATCGTAATCAATTTCGATAAAATTATCGCAAATCAATTTTGACAAAATTATCAAAATCGGCCTTTGTCAGTTTTATCGCAAATGTCATTCGAGAACCTTATCACAATTGTGTCCGAGAACTTTATCGCAATTATATATCGGACATCTTATCGCAATTGCAAAAAAAAAAAATATATATATATATATATATAAATAATAATTCTGTCCGAGAACTTTATCGCAATCGCAATTGTGTCCGAGAACTTTATCGCAATTATATATCGGACATTTTTTGGCGGGAAAATCCGAGTAAAATTTAATTCGGAGGAATGACTTAATGGTCAATTTTTACGCGAGATTCAAATTCTGGTACAAGAGTGAAAATTTTGGTCCAAAATTCAAATTTTTTGGCCAAAATTCAAATTTTTCTGGGAATTTTTGGCGTAAAAATTTATTAAACTCAAAATTTTTCAGCATCATTAGAATGTCATTTTATGGCATATTTCACACCAAAATCACAAATGAAATTATCGGACTGCATCTACAAAATCACCACGTATAGCCGAAAAGATCCTGATCAAGATTCACAATCAAATGACAATGGCTACAAAATTGATTATTATCAACCGTGACTACAAGGATGATGATTCATTATTACCTATTTGAAGTTGAAGTGGAATATCTCGGGTACGTGTACTTAGTATCTTGAAGATATCAGGGTTGGTTGGATGCATGATCTGACCCTTTCGCAATTGGTTGAACTCTTTTGCAATTGGTTGAACTCTTTCACAATTGGTCCCTTTCGCAATTGGTCCCTTTCGCAGTTGGTTGGATGCATGATTCTTCGAGATCCTTGCTCGATCTTAAATGGCTCACAGAGCATTAGATGATTAAGTCTTGGGTTATCTAGTTTTCATAGGTCAAGGGGTGGACGGACGAAGACCTAGTTAACTATCACTTAAAGGAGATACGTTGTAGTACTCAGTGTCACACAGAGATGTGGATAATTCAAGAGATGTTCATATACTATTAAGGAAGGTTGGATGGGTATATGAAACGACCTATGCTTTAAGGAGTTACGTTGTAGTGCTCAGTATAGGTACTTCGTCATACAACAGTGCAAGTTTATGTCACAAGTTTGGGTTATTTTACTTCAGTCTCAAATTCGTCATAGTGGGTTTTCTCCATCAGTAGTCACTACATGAAGCCGTTGTTTTTGATACAGGAGTTAGATTGGGTATATCGACATCTTCTCACGGGCTGATATGATTCCTGATAAAGGGCTTCCAGTTTGTATTTCACGTACACATCAGTATGCTGATTCTGATAAATCATAACAAGCAGGGAAGAGAAACGTACGGGCTGATCTCTCATGGGAAAAATAACTAGGATGTATTTGGTGAGATAAAGATGTAGATACTCTATTCCCCTGAACAAATTCAGGGCACTCAGGAAACTCATAAAATGAGGCTGTCAGTTTGGGGGAGAGCACTAATTAAGGGAGAGTGAAATGGTCATAATTAAACCCTAATTAGATTTGCTCACATGGTTCGTCTGCAAGTAAAGAAATGAAAGCTGAGAAGATTCTACAAGCTGAACGAAGTAATGAAGTTTGAAGATCATTCTCTGTGCTTATGGTTTCTGAGAGACTCGCTCTAGAACCCGTGCTTAACCTAATGACTTCCGGACATATTAGTTCGGGACTCGCACCTCAAGGAGCTCAATCAATTCATAACGAACAACCCACAACTCAAGAACTGGATAATTTCTTCGAGTTTATGTTTGATGAATACTATGGTGGCTCTTCGAAAAATGCATCTAACCAACATTCCGCTGCACCCACTCAACATCAACAACCACCACCACCACCACTAAATCAAGATGCATCTACAACATTCGAAGCTGGCGCACCAACTCCCTCAACATCAACATCATCAACATTTACTCCAGCATCTCCAGTAATTGAAATTGTTCTACCAAGAATTGATGAGCAAGAACAAAATAATGCTGTGTTAGACGAAGAAGTCTTTGAAAACCCTTTGGAACGGAATCTGCTGAATCATCTTCCAGATTACATGAACCGTCTAACACACATTCGTTCAATCCATGGTACCCTTCAACACTACAGTGGACAAAAGACCATCCGATAGAACAGGTTATTGGTGAACCCTCAAGACCAATTCAGACGAGAAAACAACTAAACACCGATTGCGACATGTGTATCTATGTCTGCTCAGTCAGTCTCATAGAACCTAAGAACATTCGGGAAGCAATGACAGATAATGCCTGGATTGAAGCGATGCAGGAAGAACTTCTTCAATTTCAAATCCATGACACCTGGGATTTAGTTCCAAGACCAATTGACAAACTAGTCATTGATCTTAAGTGGTTATGGAAAAAAAAAAGGATGAAGAAATGACTATAATTCGCAACAAAGCTCGTTTGGTGGCAAAGGGATACAGACAGGAAGAAGGGGTAGATTTTGAAGAGTCATTCGCACCAGTTGCAAGGCTTGAAGCAGTCAGTATTTTCTTAGCTTATGCGGCTCACAAGAACATCACGGTTTACCAGATGGACATCAAGACGACTTTCTTGAATGGAACTCTAAAAGAAGAAGTGTACGTGAGTCAACCAGACGATTTCGTTGACAAAGATCATCCGGAATATGTCTACAAGCTAAAGAAAGCAATCTATGGTTTGAAACAAGCCCCACGGGCGTGGTATGACGAATTATCATCTATCTTGTTATCAAATAATTTCACCAAAGGAACAATTGATCCAACCTTGTTTACAAGAAAATACAAAAATGACATTTAGATTGTTCAGATTTATGTGGACGACATAATATTTGGGTCCACTAATCCGCAACATTCAAAACATTTTGAAAATCTCATGAAAAGCAAATTCGAAATGTCCATGATGGGTGAATTAAAATTCTTTTTAGGTTTACAAATTCATCAATCCCCACGTGGTATTTTTCTTAATCAGGCTAAATACACAATTGAGATTTTGAAAAAACATGGAATGGACAATTGTGACTCTGTTGGTACCCCAATGGTCACTTCACCCAAAATAGGCGCTGACCTATATGGGAAACCCATGGATCCGAAGAAATATCAGAGCATGATTGGGTCTCTCATGTACTTAACTGCAAGCCGACCAGATATTCATTTTGCTGTTTGTTTACTTGCACGGTTTCAGGCAAGGCCTACCGAACATCACCTCCAAGAGGTTAAACGGATCTTTCGGTACCTACGAAGAATCATTAACATGGGACTTTGGTATCCGAAGGATTCGGAGTTCACACTGATAGCATTTTCAGATGCAGACCATGCCGGTTGCCAAGTTACAGCGAAAAGTACGTCAGGCGGAGCACAATTTTTGGGAGAAAAGCTAGTAGGCTGGTCCTCAAGGAAATAAGACTGCACTGCTTTATCAACAGCAGAAGCCGAGTATGTGTCTCTATCTGCGTGTTGTGCCCAAGTTCTATGGATGAGGACACAACTAACAGATTATGGTTTCTCTTTCGACCACATACCTTTGTATTGCGACTCGAAAAGTGCCATAGCCATCTCGTACAATCCAGTGCAACACTCGAAGACCAAGCATATTAGAGTCCGCTATCACTTCATAAAAGAGCACGTTGAAGAGGGTACTGTTGAATTGTTTTTCGTGAAGACTGAATATCAACTCGCCGATCTATTTACTAAGGCCCTCCCAAAAGAGCGGTTTGAAAATTTAGTTCGTCGAATTGGAATGCGAAGCCTAACTCCCAAAGAGTTAGAAAGTCTTCTCGAATCTTCTTGATTTATATCAACAAGCTTCGCATGTAAATATTTTTGTAAATATATACTTTTTCAAAACAAATATATAAAAATAGAAAATTTCAAAAAGTCATAAAAAATATAAAACTCAAAAATCAAAAATATTCTTCTCACGACATGTCTCTCGTATAATCGATATTCTGTACATATCTAGAAATGTCTTTCAACAACGATACGGGCATGTACAGATGCTTGAGCGAGAGTTCTTTTTTATGTTTTTCTAAAACATGTCGTTTCTCAAATTTTTCTTCATTACGGCTTTCGTGCATTTCAGTACGAAACCCGCGCTACATTGAATGACTTCTGATTATTTCCGATCAGGACTCGCAATGTTAATGGCAAAAAGCAAAAACAGTGAGCACTTAATCAAAATTGTTTCAAAAAGATTTTCAAAATCTTTCTATAAATTTTGTGCTCACAAAACACCTCGATTCGCCCCTGGTTAGCTCTCTAACTATTTTTAAACTCAAATGTTTATCACATACGCTTTGTTTAAGGGGGAGAATAAAAAGACAAAATGTTCCGTTTTCATGCTAAAATCAGTCCATCTCTCCACAAAAAGTTTCATTTTAATCAACTGTTTTCAAAAATACCACTTCATGCTATTTTTGAGGGGGAGATTAAGTGTTTATTAGATATAAGGGGGAGAGGACGTGATTAAAATGTGATCAAAAAGTCTCATGGTTTGAATCTCAAGACTCATTTATAACCCTCGAATTGACGAAACTAAATGTCCGTTATCGAAAAGACTTGTCCTGGACGGGTAATAATTTCAAGCTGGTTTTCTAGTGATGTAAGCGTGTCTCGCAAAGGACTTGTCTGAGTAGAATGTACCAATTCGAGAGATGATCATTGAATATGACCGGGACGGGTAATAATTTCAAGCTAGTCTAACTAGTGATGTAAGCGTGTCTCGCAAAGGTCATGTTCATTGAAAATCGATCATTTCAAATGTGCGAACTCTACCCAACATGTGCAATTTATTTCAAAAATGCATGAGCACATGTGAAGGGGGAGTGTTTAAAAAAAATGCAAAACTCTCAATGTGTTAACAAAATGTGTTTTCTCATAAATACGTTGAGAGATTTTCACAAGGTTTATGGCATGTGACAAATAATCTAGGATAATCATGGAGTAATAAGGTGATTATGGTTAGGTTATGTCCAATGATCCGCCAGAACCGGAGGGATCTACCCAAGGACAATTCCAATGGCTTAGAATTAGAAGTCCTTAGGTAAGATTGAAAAAAGGAGTAAATGAGAAAGGAGAAAGAAGGGGTTGAAGAATGAAAAAGAAAAGTTTAATGAAAGGGTGAAAAGAAATAGCCCTTCGTGAAAACTTAGGTCAGAAACCGGGTCAATACATCTGCTATCGGTACTCACTAAGGTGATACTGGTATTGAAGACAAGATGTCATAGACCCAGTGACGCATTGCACCACCCCTCCTAGCCACTCAAATATCTCTTAAAAGATATTTGTTTCATTTCTCACGGAGAACACTACATAATCTATCGGCCTCTCACTCCGAGATGTGTTGATATTGAAAAGGTGGCACTCTGGTCCATGCCTCCGAAGACTAAAACCAAAACGCACATTATTGAGTCTAGAGACATGAGATTCATCAAATATCTCTTAGGAACACTTCCTATGCAATACACTTGTGTTCATCAAAAAGGATACAAGTTGTATGAGTCTTAATGAGATCTAAGGATCTTGCCTCACGACATGATGGCCGCTGGAAGATTTATTGCTAACTGTCTTATGCAGGTACCGACGAAAGTCCATCCACCATCATCATCTACAACGACGTCGCATCCGGACATAAGAAGTAGATCAAGGCAGGAATGACCAAAATACGATTCTTTGAAGATCACTGTGCATGAAGGAACATTAAATGAAGACTATTATACATTGACACTTAAAGTTCAAGACATCAAAAGCAAAAGACCAATCACGGGAGCATCATTGAAATGACCATCCCTTAGGGGGAGATTGTTAGCATTTAATTTATGCTATTTAGGAAGTGATGGTCATTTGTAGTTTAGAACTAAGTGTCATGTATAATATGTATTAAGTTTAGTGGGCTTATGGCATTAGTAATGTTTGTAACTTAAAGTATAAGTGTAGTGCAATCTTAAGCCCACAATAGGTCCAAAAGAAAAAGCCCATCCAACCCATTTTGGATGGCAGTCGACACATATAAACCACACACACTCTCATATTATCTTAGATGGCACATATTGTGTAAAAGAGTGTGTGTGTGTTTTACATTTGTATTATTTTCTTCTCAAGCTTATAATCATTCGACTAGTATTTTTCCCATATGATCCACATTTCTCTTGTTCTTTAATGTGTTTGTGAGTCATCATAGTCTTGTCGAGTTCTTGTGTGATAAAGAGGAAGCTTCAGTTCATCTTCAAGGTGAAAGTCGACTTCTACAAGTAAAGAAATGAAAGCTGAGAATATTCTGCAAGCTGAACGAAGTAATGAAGTTTGAAGATCATTCTCTGTGCTTATGGTTTATATTTTACTTGTAGGGAACATTGTAAGTAATTCCCATGTGACATCACTTTGGGGAGAGATTGTTAGCTTTAAAGTTTTGTCATATGAGGGAATTGCAATAGCATTTAAAGTACAAGGACTAGTTTAGGCATTAGTGCTAAGTTAGCTTTGTATTCTTGCAATAAATACCTTCCTAGTCACAACTAGGAAGGTGGGGATTCACTTTGTTCTTGGAGGTGTGTGTGTTTTCTAGACTTTCTCTCTCTAGAAAACATACACACCTCCCCCAATCAATAAAGTTCTACCTTGTTTAATCTTTAGATCGTGTTCCCCCACCTCATAACGTGAATCTTGGTTTCTATAGAACCATTTGATTATGAACATTTGACGATGAACCTTTGTTACTTTGATGACTTAGACCTTTGACCTTGATATGATATGACCTTTGACCCTTCAGTTGATACCCGAGCCAAAATTTGTTTCCTAGTCATGGGGGTTCCATGGTCGTGTCATTGATGCACCAATGGCATGACTCTAGTGTGGTCGAGTGATGTTCCACATCGTCCCTTTTCTGTTATTTATTATGAGCTCAATTATTATACATATATTTGGCCACTAACACCTCTACAGGGGCGTATGGATGCATCATAGATTTGATCCGTATTTGTATCTGTATCTGTTATATATTATGATATGATTTGATTTGGTGATTGATGTTGTGTGCAATACACATCCTTCACATATTTGAGAGGTCGTACCTCTATGGTTACTACGATATTTGATCTGATTTGTTTTGGGCTCGTGGTAGATTACTGACCTAACCTTTTTCTTATTCTTGATATCCATTCATTTATACCTTATGTTTTTCCCCAACGCACCATATTTTATTCTTTGTTCCTTATCTTCTGCTTCGTTTATATATATCTGTTCACTGGGCTTTTTAAGCTCAGCCGTATTTCTTTTCCTGCGGCAGGTTTTAGTTGGAAGCTGGGTTATGAGTGGAGAGCACTTGGGACTTAGAAGACTTTACTTTCTTAGCTAATCTGGATTAGTGATGACTAGAAGCAATTACAATTATAGACTTAGAATTTATTATTGATTTTCCCTTTGTAACCTTGTATTTTCATATATTTTTCCTTTTTAGCCTTTGAAATTCATTTTGTATTATTTAGTCATATGCTTGTGTTTGCTTTGATACGTCACCATAACGTAATACTTCTACCCTTGTCGGGTTAGGGTGTTACAAGAAGAGACATGAAGCGATGCAAGCCACAACACGTGCTATGGCAAGAAGCGAAGTGAAGCCAGCCAAGAAGCTAAATAAAGCAAGCAAAAAATGTGTAGCAATCTAATTTCAACTTTAACTTGATTTATGACGTCCTGATTGTGTAGGGGACATGTTTTTGCATGATTTATGGAACAAAGAAACTAAGCAGGCCACAGGGTCAAGTGTACGGCTTTTGCTATATTAAAGTTGGCATCAAGTTAAATGGAAGTGGTCCATATACAATTTAAGTTTATGTTGTTAAACATAAAATCCGAACATGTTACATTAACAAACCATGCATTTCGATTATTTGAATTATGCAATCGACTTAATATCCAATCACCATAAATTAGTACAGGAGGCTTATCAAACTGATTCAATAAACTGGCATGCTTAAGGTGAGTTGGCATGGTTCGGAAATCTAGAAATCCAAACAAGAATACGATTGTATGGAGAGTTTTGCAATTAGAGAACATCAAGTAAGTAAAATTTTGTTACTCCTTTCATAAATGATTAATCTCTTATGCACTAACAACTACAAAATATTTTTTTTATCATGTATGATCAACGAAAATAAACACTAGTACAAATTTGGCCTACGGTCACACATGTGGTATTTTGAACGGCCACACAATAACTTATTTGTGTGACTAAATGTACCAGAATAAAATAAATAGCCACACTTGATCCGACTTGTGTGACCATTTCGTCTTTCCAACTGAGACTACAGTCACACATTTGAATATTTTCGTGACTAGAGGTATCTTGTAATTTTTTTTTTTTGATTATTTAGTCACATATAATTTGGGACGTGTGACGGATACAAATAGGTTTGAAACATTAGTCACACTATATATATATACGTATGTGACAAATATATGTCACACAATTGAATAGTGTGACGAAAATTCATATATGGTCACATGAAGTAATTGTGTATGTGACTAAATTATATACTCAAGTTTGTCACACATTATTTAAAAGTGACTAAATCATATAGTCAAGTTTTTGACTAAATCATATACATGTGCCCACTTAGTTTTTCCCAAAATAAAATTTGCCTCTTCTCAACTTTTAACAAGCCCCGCCTAAAATTTTCCCAAAAATCAAATTCCCTCCTTCCCAAATTCCCAAATATTTCATTAACAATCCCTAATTTCCCTCTCTAACTTTTCAGATACTTCTGTTCTTCTTCTTCTTCTACTACGCTCGCCTAAAATTTTCCCCAAAAGGCTTCAGCTATACACAAGGGTATAAGACTCTTTTAACATATGGTTTTATTGTTGTTGGAGTCTATATGTAACCTATTAACTTGTTGTTTGAATGTTTTTCAGACCCTGAAGCGAATCTGCAAATATTTCCTCCTAACACTACTGGTGGTGGTGGTGGCGGCGGCGACGGTGGCGGAGGGGGATACAAGACTCTCACTAGTCCTAGTGGTATGTTACATCATACTCTATAGATTATATTCAGAAAACGATCCATTGAACCGTGTGGGAGTATCTGTTAGTGTGTATCTACAGTATCTCATTGTCTTCTTTTGCTTCTTTGTGACTTTACGGTTAATAATAAGGTCCCTTGATCAGTAGTCAATCGGGTCGGGTCAGACCCAACTGACTCCGGGTCTGTTTGGATTTGATTGTGGTGTCGTATATTGATGTTATTGTGAATTTTGTACTCATGTTCTCAAATTTTTGGTATTGGTACGGGTCTGGTATTGTAAGGTTTCACACCCGTAATGGAAGGTATAATGAATGATTCAATAATTAATCAAAAGCTTCTATGACATTGTATTGCTGAATTACTTTTTATCTTTGTATCTTTTGTATGCTGACTTATTTTCTTTTCATTAACATTTCAGCATTCTTTCTTCAAGCAATTCTACGGATCTGTCACCAACACAGATTATGTAGCACTGCGTTTGGGATTTATAACTGTAAGGATGTGTTTTTAACACTATATTATATAGCTCCCTTGACACCGCCTGTCTTATTTGCTGACATTTTGTGATTTATCTTTCTTGTCTGTAGACGCATTGTAGGGCAAACCTGAAGTTCAATTTTCACAAGTACATGATACGGGCTTTGGAAGATGATTTCAAGAAAGTGGTGGGGATCAGGTAAGTGATCTTTTTTTTTTATGACACTCGAAAGCTAAAGATTTTAAGAATGGTCATTCATGCTTTATTTGAGCAAGGGTTCTAATTGTTGATGTTATCATTTGCAGCTGGTATCTGTGGGTATTCGTAGTCGTGTTCTTGTTGCTGAACATTAATGGTATGCTAGAGCATTTTCTCTCCCGCTAAAAATATGGGTACGTTTGTCGGTCTCCCGCTAAAAATATTAAGATTAACAAAAATAGGAATTGACATCAGAATTTTTTTTAATTTTATTGTTAATAGGTTCAATATGGCTTTGACTCGTGCATTATGGGGCAAGTGCGCTACATTGTCCCTAGGCTGATCATCGGGTAAAGATCTGTTTCATGACTTGGCTTTGGTTTATGATCAACCATTCACTGAAAGTGATGTTTTGTTTCAGGGTGTTCATTCAGGTTTTGTGCAGTTATAGTACTCTACCACTCTACGCTCTTGTGACACAGGTACCTTTTTCAAGATCCAGTCTTCATTGTATCTAATCGTGTTTTTTTGAGGTGGCAATTTTCTGTTTTTGACCCATTTACATATGAACTTGCTAGGAGGTTGAAAATTATTGTGGTCAATCATCGATGGGTCGAGGATTGTGTAAAGCAAGGGAGACGCGTCTCGGAGCGGCCTTATATGAAGCATTGGTATGATTAATTATTGTTTGTTTGTGTCTGATACAAACATTACAGCTGCAAATTTTGACTTTAATTGTGCTTTTATGGAAGTCTTGACTATTTTCTTCCCGGAACTATGGTTTCTGATAACGGGTCAACATGGGTTATATTTCATTGATAACGGGTCAAATGTAGAAATTTAGCTAAAACTGACTGCTTTGAATTGGGTTTTCAGCCATACCAATCATGCGAGGTTGTTTTGTTAACCATTAATTACAGAAGGTGGTTAAGGTTTGGATAGTAATTACTAAACTGCCTAATGTATTTTCTCTACTACCAATCACCAACAAATTAAATGTGTTATTCGCGGGGTTTAAGTTCTAGACCACCGTTGCCTAGCAATGGATGAACACCACCCGATAGAATCCCTGGCCATATTGTCTTGTTACAGTTATTTTGCAAAGTGAAAATCGCTGCATCAACACCTGAAAAGAAACCTAGAAAATGTTACTGTCATTGGACGGAAACATGATATAACGTTACACAAGGATTATATTGAAGTTGGAAGAAATTACATAAGAAAGAAAGTAGGAAAAGAAGTGAGAAATGCAGGAAAGCCATGGTGGTGCAGGGAAAGAGAGATAGATGTTTTATAGGGAATTTAAAGAAGGTTTGTTGGGACACCAAATTTATAGTGTGAATTTTACGCTTTAGATTAAAATATTTTAGCCTTTCACGGAATGTAGTTTAAACAGAATGTAGCTTCTCATGAGACGTTAGTCTGGTTGACATTAATTGTCTATTTGACGGTAATGTCATAGCTGTCCCTAATTTTTGTAGTATCTGTTTTAGGAATGTCATGCTTTCAAGTTTCTTTCTTGTATATACTTTAATCTTTCAACGACAAACTGTAGATGAGAATAAGGGCTTGAAACTGGTTGATGCTCCTGTATCTGGTGGGGTCATTAGGGCTTCTGAAGGAACACTCACGGTTCGTAAATTGCTTCTTTTACTGAATGTTTCTTACTTATATTCTCAGAATGAACTAATTGTAATGGGTGCATACATTGTCTAGATTATGGCGTCAGGTACAGATGAAGCTCTTGAGCATGCTGGTTCAGTTCTTTCAGGTAATGATCTCACTTTTTTTTTGATAGTGGATTCATTATGTTAGACCTTCATTAGTACTAAAGCGTAGTCTAGTTTATGATTGGCCCTACAGTTATCATGCTTTGGTGCAGATACACAATTTGACAATAAAAGTGAGTACTATTGTCAGTAAGTTATATCATGCAGAGGCTATTGAAGAGAATGTAGCTATAGCACATTAAGGCAGTTTTTAATAGTATTACATTTAAAACACATGTATGTAAGAACTGGATAAAGCTTTTGTCTTAGCATTTATAGATACATTAGCAGGCAACAAAAGAGAGTCCAAGCAGCAGCAGCTGCTGCTTCAATATATCAGAAATCTTTTGTTTACCCTTCCCCAAGTTCTTTGACTTGGTAACTACGAACTTCATTCTTCTATATATCTGTTTAAATATGATCCTATTGTTAGCACACTTGTTACAATTGTCTTTTGAGTAGGATGATGTCTCACCACTATCTGCCTTCATTGAACAGGTTTTGCAAGATCAGCTTCAACTGATACAAAAGCCTGCAACCAAGAAAAGCTCTGCTGCAGAAAGCAGCAGCACCAGCAGTTGGGAGATGGATCTGCCTGTGACTACTTCTGATAGCAAAGGGAAGGCCATTTCAGAGATTTGTTTTGTGCTGTTAGATATTATAGTATGAGCAGATGGATCATATACTGCTAGTGTATTAGTTACAACTGTTAGTTATAAGTTAGTACTCTTGGTTCATATAGTTAGTACTGCTGTTAGATATTATTGTATTTGAATTTGTTTTGATATCTATTTGAATTTGTTTTGATATATATTGATTTTTTAAATGTGACTAAAAGATGTATATAGTCACACTTATTAAAACTTTTGGTCACTGTATGTTTAATTCATTGTGTGACTAAATATTACAAAAGGCCACACAAAAAAAATTCATGTGGCAATTGGATGATCAATAGTCACACAAAATACAAATTTCTTCACTTTAAACAACATATGGTCACACTTATTAACACTTTTGGTCACTTTATGCTTAATTGTATGTGACTAAATACCCAAAACAAACATGCTTTGTGTGACTAAATATTACAAAAGGCCACACACACAAAAAATTCATGTGACCATTGGATGAACAATAGTCACACAAAATACACATTTCTTCACTTTAAACAGCATATGGTCACACTTATTCACACTTTTGGCCACTATTTTTTAAATTGTATGTGACTAACTCGAAAAAAACAACACACGTTGTGTGACTAAATCATCACAATCGTCACATTTATTATATATTCATGTGGCCATAGGATGAGAAATAGTCACACATACTAGTAAATCCAACAAAACTTGGGCCTAATTGGTCACACATATTCGGGTTTTGGTCACTCTTTTTCAATGAAAACGGTCACAAACTAAACAATGTGACCATATAGACCCTATAGTGGTGCGACTTTTTCGTCACACACACCAAAAAAACGTGTGTGACTATATGCATATAGTCACACATTTTTTGGTGTGACCGTAGGCCAAATCTGTACTAGTGAAAGTTATTATTCAATGTTTCATGTTTGATTTACTAAGACACTCAGCACATAAAGGGAAGGGAATCGAAGGGAATCGAAGTGAAGCGAGACGTCATACATAGCAAGCCAATAAGAGAAGAGACGTGAAGCGTTGCAAGCCACAACACGTGCCGAGGCAAGAAGCGAAGTGAAGCCAGCCAAGAAGCTAAATAAAGCAAGCAAAAAATGTGTAGCAATCTAATTTCAACTTTAACTTGATTATATGATGTCCTGATTGTGTAGGGGACATGTTTTTGCATGATTTATGGAACAAAGAAACTAAGCAAGCCACAGGGTCAAGTGTACAGATTTTGCTATATTAAAGTTGGCATCAAGTTCAATGGAAGTGGTCCATATACAATTTAAGTTTAGGTTGTTAAACATAAAATCCGAACATGTTACATTAACAAACCATGCATTTCGATTCTTTGAATTATGCAATCAACTTAATATCCAATCACCATAAATTAGTATAGGAGGCTTATCAAACTGATTCAATAAACTGATTTACTTTGCATTCTTAAGGTGAGTTGGCATGGTTCGGAAATCTAGAAATCCAAACAAGAATACGATTGTATTGAGAGTTTTGCAATTAGAGAACATCAATTAAGTAAAATTTTGTTACTCCTTTAATAAATGATTAATCTCTTATGCACTAACAGCAACAAAATATTTTTTTATCATGTATAATCAACGAAAATAAAGTTACTATTCAATGTTTCATGTTTGATTTACTAACACACTCAGCACATAAAGGGAAGGGAATCGACGGGAATCGAAGCGAATCGAGACGTCATACATAGCAAGCCAAGAAGAGAAGAGACGTGAAGCGTTGCAAGCCACAACACGTGATGAGGCAAGAAGCGAAGTGAAGGCCAGCCAAGAAGCTAAATAAAGCAAGCAAAAAATGTGTAGCAATCTAATTTCAACTTTAACTTGAAAGTATCATGTACCGATTGTGTAGGGGACAGGTTTTTGCATGATTTTAGAACAAAGCAATTAAGCAAGCCACAGGGTCAAGTATATGGATTTTCATGAAGCTTTCCCGCCCATTCTGCAAATTTGTTTTTATACAATTCAACAAAACAATTTTAATTCTAATAACAAATTGATAAGAAAGAAAATTACATTTAGATCATAATATTAACCAATTTTGTAACACCCCAACCCGATAAGGGTAGAAGTATTACGTTATGGGGACATATCAAAGCAAACACAGGCATATGACTTAAATAATACAAATGAATTTCAAAGGTTACAAAAGGGAAAATCTGAAATACAAGGTTACAAATGAGAACAACAATAAATTCTAAGTCTAACAATGTAATCACTTCTAGTCATCTCTAATCCAGAATAGCTATCAAGGTATAGTCTTCTAAGTCCAAAGTACTCTCCACTCATAACCCAGCTTCCAACTAAAACCTGCCGCAGGAAAAGAAATGCGGCTGAGCTTAAAAAGCCCAGTGAACAGATATATACAAACAAAGCAAAAGATAAGGAACAAAGAATATATATGGTGCATTGGGGAAACAGAAGGCATGAACAATTGAATATCAAAGTGTAAGGAAAGGTCAGTAATCAATCCCCGAGCCCAAACAAATCAAATCATAATCATAGCGTATCATCAGTAACCATAGAGGAGCGACCTCTCAAATATGTGAAGGACGTGTATTGCACACAGCATCAATCACCAAATCAAATCATATCATATCATATACAAAGCAAATCTAGGATGCATCCATACGCCCCTGCAAAGATATTAGTGGCCAAACATATATAATAATCTTGAGCTCATAATATATAACGAAAAGGGACGGGTCGGAACATCACTCCACCGCCCTAGAGTCATGCCATTGGTGCATCAATGACACGGCCATGTTACCTTCATGGCTAGGAAACATAATGGCTCGGGTATCAAACTGAAGGGTTCAAAGGTTCATAGAAAAGGTTCAATTCAAAAGGGTTTATATGAAATGTTCATATCATAGTGTCATAAAAGTAATCCTTTAATAATGGCTTTCACAAAAGTGATCTTTAATAACAGTTTTCATAAAGAAAGTCTTTAAAAGTAGTTTTCATAAAAGTCAGTAAAATTCCATATAAAAGTGGTATCGCATCGTGCTCATAAACATCATTTTTAAAAATAGTTTTCCTCAAAACATTTTCATGGTATACTTAAAAAAATTTCACATCCAGTTATAATATCAAATGAACTTTCAAAGTATCAAAGGATTCAAATACTGATGTCACAAGGGGTACCGAATGAATTATATCAAGTATGTGTTCGCCCATCTGGTGTTTTCCCAGGCGACCAAATTTGAAAAATTTCCAGAAAAGGGTCATTTTTAGGGTGTTTTTGCAGCAAGCTCCATTTGAATCATGTACATCAAGAATGATTAGATAGTGACATAAACATCTTAATTACGCATGCATACATTTAAAACATATTACGGAATAAGCATGTTATTAATCATCAAGCATGTATATATATTATGATATCAAGTATACAAGCAATAAGCATAACAATCATATATTAAAGATAAGAAATAAAGCATTCACTAGTTGAAAATAATTATGTTAAAAACATAATTATTGATACAACACATATTTTGCTTATAGCATGCAATAAGTAGAAAATTTTAAATTGCCTAAGAGATCCATTGGACTTGCTTGAGACATGAAAATTTGGATTATTTTGGATGGATGATGGTAAAGAGGGGGTAAAAAATGTTGGATTAATGGGGTTGTAAGTTTGGGTGTATGGATGTTGGAGAGAGTGTTGATAGAGGAATTGGAGGTGGAGAGCTTGGACTTGACCATGTTGAATGAGGGTTTTGATGTTGTTCAAGTAGTGGTGTTTGATTAGATCTAGTGAGAAGATACTCAATCCAAGTGAGACGCTCATTTAAGGTGATGGTTTGATTTTGGAGAAAGATGCAACAAGGACTATTGTTGACATGTTTCTCAATTTGACTCAAGTGATGTGGTGATGATGGTAGTGATGGTGAGATGGATGGTGATGATGGTAATGATGGTTTGATTTTGGAGAAAGATGCAACAAGGACAATTGTTGACATGTTTCTCAATTTGACTCAAGTGATGTGGTGATGATGGTAATGATGGTGATATGGATGGTGATGGGTTTAAGTTGCTTTGAGCAAGGTGCAAAGCAAGGAGAGCATTAAGCTCATGGGCTTCCTTGAGTTCTTCAATGAACTTCAAGTGTTGAGTGGAAGGTGATGATGATGGAGAGTGGTTGTTATTTGGTGGAGGTGGTGGTGACACTTTTGGTGGTGGAGACATTTGTGAACTTGGGTAATTGTGAGTGAATGAAGGTGGACATATGGATGATTGGTTATGTGTGTGAAAGGGTTCATTAAGATGAGGTTTAGGTGTTGGTTGAGTTTGAACAACATCATTTGTTGGGTTATGGCAAATGTCAAGCTTCCTCCTCCAAATGGGTATGTATGGTGTAGTGATGATGTGATTGTGGAAGGTAAATTTTGGAGGGTGGTTTGTGATAAAATGTGTTTGTGAATTTTGGGGAGTATAGGATAAAATGGGTTGGAAATTGAAAAAGAAATCAGTAATCCGTCACTCCAGATGGCCGGTCCCCTTAAATAGGGGCCGGTCCCGTTAATTTTAAGGGGGCCGCCTGGGTATTTAAGGGGGCGCGCCATCTGCTGACTTCCAGATTACTGGAAATGGGTTTTTGGTATAAATTTGTAGAAAAGGTTGTGTTTTTGGGTTTAGTTTCAAGCAAATCCAACTTCTTTCAAGGCAATTTAGAATTTAATAACTCATATATACTAAGCATATTTATTTAAGCAATTTTATCTAACATGCAAACTACTCATTAAGCATATAACATGTATATACATATATTAGACAAGAAGATAATACATAGCACCAAGTAATTCATAGTATCATACTTAAGAAGATTAAAAGGCTAGTTAATTAATCCTATTGATTATCTATGTACAAGGGAATGTGGAGTTGTGATAGCATGGACTTCTAGACTTGTACCAAGTGAGATCTTTAATAAGTAAACCATGATTTTTCATTTTTGATTTAGTTTACTTATAAGTGTCATATACACAAGTATATATGACATATATGAGATCACCAAGCATGATTTAAAGAAATGTTTTTGGCATTATTCAACAATGCTTGAAAGTAGGTTTTATGTGGATGTGAAAAATATATTAATGAAATAGTTTTGGCTTTATTTCAAAATGTTTTTATGAGGAAAGAAAACATATTTTTCCAATCTTTGGTTTTTGATAAACACGTAATTATAGACACAAGTTTGGAAGAAATGTAGGATGGTGAAACATGTAAAATAGAAATGTGTCATAATCTTTTGAAAAATTATTTTTCCAAAATGTGAAGTTTTTGCAAATTTAAAAATAAGTCCCATTAATTATAGGTTTTAAAAAATAATGGTTTATAAAAGATCTCATGCTCAAGTCTATTGTCACATGCTACCTCTTTCTACATATCCTATGACATTTACGCATGTATTATGACTAAATACAAAAATACATCATGTCAGAGTAGTTAGAGGAAAAACAAAAGCTATTATAATGACAATGCATTCAACTAAACAAATAATTACGAAGGCATGCAGTCAAATCACATAGGAGCAAGTTAAACATCTAGAAATTTTATATATGCAGGATGACATACATCTAGGAATGAAAAGCTATAGTGAAAAGCAAAGTTCATAACAGTAAACTATCGTTAGGTATATTTAGGAAGAATAATGTATTCAAGTTGGAGAATGAGTATGAGACTATTACTAGTGGTGCTCAATTCAGGCTAAACACGACCGTTTTTACGGGTTACACACACCCAACTTCTCACATAGAAGCAATTCAACCGTTAGGTCAAATTGAGTTTCTAGTCAATAGATTCTCCAGTAGTCATTCTCTTTTTAGAAGAAATTAAGTTCCTAAATTTACCTATCGAAGAGTACCAAATATGAAGATTGCTTGGTTTACTAATACTTAGGGGGGCTAACTAAAGGGTTTCTAGTTCATTAAGCCACAGAACGAATATACCTAAAGTGTAAAGGCAAAGCAACCTATCAGACTAAGCGTATCCTAAGGCATTAATAAGATTATATGCATGAAGTAATTACTTATGAAATTTAAAAAGAGAACTTACCTCACGTCCTATCTTTTCTTCGTAATGTCTCAGATGATGATCGACGTGTGAATGATAGGTGAGTCGGATGATGATCTTCTCCTTCGTCTGTGTCACTCCATGATCTTGGATTGAGTTCACTTTGGAGTTGATTCATGTAGTCTTTGTCGCTAACACCTACATTAACAACATTTGAACTAGTAGCACATGTATCTATTTTATCTACATGTTTATCTATTAAATTTTCTAAGATAACTAATTCATGTACAAGATCAAAATCCTCATCTTTGGCTTGACATTTTTCTTGATGAAAGTTTAAGAAATTTTTCCAAATATCATTTGCCGTTTTATAGAAGAATATTCTTTCATATTCAACTTTCGGCAAGGTTTTATAAATAATTATTTTAGCTTTATTATTTATTTCATTCTTCATTTTCAAATAATCAATTTAACTTTCAAAATCCGTTTTTGTTTGATTTTCAAAATCAGTTTTTGTTTAACTTACAAAATATGTTTTTGTTTAACTTTCAAAATATGTTTTTGTTTGACTTTCAAAATCACCAATCGAAATGACATGCCAAAGATCTAGATCAATTGATTTCACATAAGTTTCAAATTTATTTTTCCATTCAAGAAAAGTATAGTTTTCAAATAGTGGTGGTTTTAGCAAAAATTCCCCATCAAGATATTTTTCGAATTCCATAGATCGATTCAAGTTTTAAAATACAGTATATTTTAAATATCTTGATTGACGTGGCTCTTGATACCAATTGTGGAAAACTAGAAGGGGGGGTTGAATAGTTTTATGTCTTTTTAATTTTATTATGAAAACCTTTGTTTATTTTTAAAACACTTAGATTCAAGTTCTTATGAAAAATAAAACTTGAACCTTATTATTAGTTATATATGTATTCTTTTAAATTGATTGTAAAAGTTTTGGTTTCTTGAATGGATTTTCAAATTGATCTTTATGTGAAGTCGACCTCTAATTAATACTAGCAATTATATAAACCTATGTGTATGAAAGTAATAACGATGCAAGTAAAGAAATAAATAAGGTATGGAAAGATCTAACCGAGACACGAGAGATTTATAGTGGTTCGGCTACAAGGACACCTTCCTTGCCCTACTCCACTCCCCGAGCACACCTTGCTCGAGAGTTTTCTTCACAACTTCAATAAGCTCCCTTATGGCGGAGAAAACCGTACAAAACTTTGGCTTACACGGGTTTAACGACACAAAGCTAAATGTCGAGTTCTAATCGTAGCTAGAACCAATCTCACAACTTATTCACGACTACTTCACAACGGCTTCACGACTGCTTCACGACTTCTTCACGACTTCTTCACGACTTCAACACGACCGCTACACAACCTCTATGATGCGGCTTCACGACTTCAACACTATGTCTTCATGACTAAGACTTCACGACTTCAACACTATGTCTTCATGACTAAGACTTCACGACTTCAACATGTCCGCTACACAACCTCTATGCTACGGCTTCACGACTTCAACACTAGGACTTCACGACTAGGACTTCACGGCTTCAACACGACCGCTACACAACTTCTATGCTACGGCTTCATGACTTCAACACTAGGACTTCACGACTAGGACTTCACAACTTTAACACGATCGCTTCACAGCTTCTATGCTACGGCTTCATGACTTCAACACAAGGACTTCATGTCTTCTAAGCTACGGCTTCACAACTTCTACACCACGGCTTCACGACTTCTACATTTTGACCTCACAACTTCTATACCACAACTACTTATACAACATCTTCACTACTTACACACAACACTAATCTACAACACACACCTTACAGACAAATGAATGAATGATTTACAAACTTTGTTAAACACACAACTTAAGTAACAAAATGATACTAAGTTGTAATACTTCTAATCTTGATTGATAGAAGTATTCTTCTTTTGCACTTGGATGGTGGAAGCTTGGATCACTTGGAAACCAATGCTTAAGATTACATGATCAAAGGTTTATTTAAGATATGAAATGAGATCTACAACAGAAAGTTTTAGTGCAAAAGGGTGAGTAAAAATCCAGGGGAAGGCTGGTATTTATAGGGAAAAATCTGGACAGCTGGAGCCTACTGGAGCGGGGGCGATCCCCTTAAATAGGGGGCGGTCCCCTTAATTATTAAGGGGGCCGCCTAGTAAAATTAAGGGGGCCGCCCCTACTGAACGTTGGCCAATTTTGTCCTTTTGTGGAGAAGGTTTTTCTGGAACATTTTAACTGATTTTGGTTAAAATTTTGAATTCATATTTTTATAAAAGATTAAACATTTTTATTTAATACCAAAAATGTTTTTCAAAAATATATAAAATGTTTTTGATGTTTTATAAAAAATCTAGTTATTAAGAAAATGTTCCTTTGATCATATAATGCATTAAGCACTTGTTTATTCATACCTTAAGTGATTAAGTTGTAGAAATGAATATTTACAACTAAATACTTGTTTAATTTATAAGTTTATGTTTTAATGAGTTTACATTTTGTGATCATCAAAACATAGAGATATGAATAAATATTGATAATGTTTTTAGGCGTTTATTTATGTCAACAAGTTCATTATTAAAGTCAAAACTGAGCTGATAAGCTCAGTATAAGATCAGCTTATTAGTACCATAATTTTGGCATTTCCATGTTCATTCTAGTGGTTATTGTGTATTCCCAAGATTTGGCATAGTTTCATCTAGGTTTGCAAAGGTTAAAGGGCCAAACTCTTACCTGCTGCATCAGCAGACTTTTGTGCAGAACATCAACCTCAGTTTTACACCATCTGATCTAGGCACCAATTAGGGTTCAATTGGTTGTTGTAAATTGGGGCTTTTAGTATTTTAGAGTAGCCAGTAGTACTAGCAAGCTTTTGCCCCCTTTATTTTCCACTTATCTGCTTATTTGAATTGCTTAATTTGATCTGCAAGTTGTGGATTTATCTGTCATTTCTGCCCTAGTTTGTTAAACTGCTCAAGTGCTTTTCAGCTTATTCATTGTGCCTATTTGATAGATTTGAGTTAGTTTGAGCTTTTTGAAGTTATAATAATCTGTTTTGAGCTTTTTGCATTTTCTGAGTGCTTATTGGCTTATTTTAAGCTTATTTGAAACTGCTCATTAGCCCAAACAGCTTATTAGGGTTTATAAAAGTTCTAATTTTATTTTTTATAGATTCAGAATATTATTTTAGACTTACCTTGAATTTTTGAGATTTTTCCTAACTCATTTGCTATTTTTAAACCTTTTAATTAATTTTAATAGTTTTTAATTCATAATAAAAAATATAAAACTCAGAAAAATATAAATCTTTTTTCTAAAATTTTCTTTTATTATTTAGGATTTAAGAAAAATAATTTTGCACTTGTAGGATTAGTTTTCTAATATTTCAGTTTTTATCCCGTTTTCAGATTCCCGTAACGCGTTTTTAATATAATTTGTTAACCTTAATTTTATTTTGAGAATTTGTTTCTCATTATTTAATTAGAACATAATAAAATTCCTTATCCCACTCATCAGTCACTTTAATCCCGAACCTTTCACGATCGTCCATTCCATCCTCGTTGGGAAACGACCCGGGTAATCACTTACCTGGTATCACACACACAAACGTGAGTTTTTGCAACTATCCTTTTTCCTAAAGGGGTTATTTGTATTTATTCACGTGTATCCGTCTGCATATTATTTATATATACACTTTAGCACGGATCAAATTTTGGCGCCGCTGCCGGGGAGGTTGTGTTGCGACAATATCGTTTAAGTTTTATCGATTAGTGACTTGAGATCCTTCTTTCAGAAGTTTCCACTTTCATAAACCATATAAAATACAAAAATAAATTTTTTTCTTTTATATATATAATATCATATAAAAAATAAAAACCCAAAAACATTTTCTGTTTTATTTTAAAATAAAAGATAAAAGCAAAATTAATATAATATTCCTCAACTTGGGTATTATCATAATAAGTTCCCAAACCAAAGATTAAAACTTGCGTTTGTGTCGCTTGCGAATTCGGCTCACCTTTGATTGATAAAAAAACTCTAACGGAGGTTTAAGGAGGGTTTGACATTAAATTGTCGAACCGAAAGAAGCGGGTTTTTAAGGAGCATTTATTGCCCACCTTTGCTTCTCCGCCACTCTGTGCGTTTTTCAGTCAGAGAGCTACCGTACGCTTGTTGATTTAAGGTTTAAGTTCCTTGTGTTTTGCTTCGATCTTGTTTTAATTGAATTATTTGATTTAAGGTTTAAGTTTTTTTTCCAAAAAACCAAAAAAAATTGAAAAACCAAAAACCCAAAAATATTTTTCCTCGTCCTCTTAAACCATTTGATTCTATCTTCTTAACCCTCCTTAATATTTAATTCTCATGTCGTCACTGGGGTATCGCTATTTTGATTGTAAAAGCCCATTGATTGACAGTCTTCGTTGTTCAAAGTGTGCGTGTGTGAGCGGTGTGGAAATCATGCACCAAAAGGATCTTGTTATTGGTGTGAAGTAGCCCGCAAAAGAGAGCTTAATTCCATAGATAATACTCAAAGTCTTCCCGAACACCCTCCACAACCCCAGCCATCTTCACTCACTCAGCATAATTGTTTTATATGTGGAGATCCGTTGGGGGATGATTCACAGTGTGAACAATGTTTTTGCAAAGGATGTGGGTTTACCCATGGACTTTGCATATGTTGCACTTCTGAAATCCAAAATACACTTGATTATCGAGATTCATTTTGGCAAGAGCCGTGTTATCAAAACTTCAATGATACATCATTTCAAAATATGCCAAATGATCTTTGTGAACATTGTGGAGGTCCACACCCAAGTTTTGATTGTCAAGCAGGAAATACGTCTGTCTATGAACAAGATCCATGTAATCAAAACTTCGGGTATGACCAATATCCATATGATTCACCGAATCAGTCACAGCAAATGTATTGTTGTGAGTACTGTGGTGGTCCACATTATGAATCCGATTGTCAAACGAGGACCCTGCTTGTCTATGAGCATGTCCCTTGTAACCATCACGACTATTATTGTCATGACCAACCTCCACAGTATCAAATGATTCAACCTCAGCCATCTCCTCTTGAAGAATCTTTTGAAAATGTATTCCAAAAACTTCAAAATGTGATGGATACACTTAATGATTTGGCTGTTAAAAATGCCTAAGAAAATCCTCATGAGAAATCCATGGAAGAATTGTTAGCTGAAGAGCAGGCTGCTAAAATAAATTCCCAAGATGCCTTTGAAAAATCTGTTAGGGAAACAATTGCAAAAGAAAAAGCAGCCAAATCTAGCTCTCGATTCTGTTTCATTCCTGATGACAGTGATGATGAAGATATCTTTGATGATGATTCATCAAGTTCATCAGTTGAGACTCCTTCCATGAATTTTCAGGAGAGAAAAGAGCATGATGGAATTACTAGCAGAAGAACAAATGGAATTTGTAAAATCCATGTATGCTAGTCCTTCTCAACTCCCTCAGTCTATTGCAATCACACCCTTCTTACAGTCTATGGACTCCGAGGACTCTCTTATTATGGGGGATGAGCATATTAGCACTATTCCTGAAAAGGAATCGGACGAATTCATAAAGTCTAGTGCTGAGAACCTTATCCCAATCCCAAGTGAGTCTAAGGATATATCCGACAGTGAAAGTGATGGTTCTTTTCGTAGTGATCATTCTCTTGACACTACTGATGATTTTTCCGGAACGTTTTCTAATCCCCTTTTCAATTCAAATGATTATTTTTCCTCTAGTGATGATGAATCACTTTCTGATGAGGACGTTCAAAATGAAAGTTTTAAAGTCTATTCGAATTCTCTTTTTGAATTTGACGATGAGTACTTTTCTAGCAAAATAAATCCTCTCTTTGATGAAGAGTTAGAAAACGATGAGGTCAAGGACTCTATTGTTCATAAACTTGATGATGTGACCTCAACTCTTAATCCCGATATTGATCTTTCTCCGACATATGTGACATTTCCTTCTGAGGATGGCCATTATATTGACTTCACATATGTCGTTCGAGTTTTTCTACCTTTCTTCACCTATAAGGTAGATTGTCCTTTCATTCACTCGTTTGGGAATGAGGACAAAGTTTTTGATCCCGGCATCTCCATTTATCAATCTTTTGAGCCGGATGTATCTCATCGGAGTGGAACTTTCAAGAAATTCAATGTTAATCCAAACACATTGAATGAAAGTCCGATGGAGATTGTTTCTTCCACATGTTTCCCCATGAACCAATGAATGCGGGGTCGAGTCAAGCTAAGTGACTCGGTGAACAAAAATATTGGCACACCATATGGGTTTTCACCCATATTTCTGTCTTCTTTCTCTTTTCTAAAACCTAAGTGTGGGGGAGTTGCCCCTGCTGTTGTGTATATATATATATATATATATATATATATATATATATATATATATATATATATATATATATATATATATATATAATATTAAAAAAAATAAAAAAAAATGAATGATGATAATAATTGTTGTGTTTCCACTCTTGGCTAGTAGTATTACCTTTTTACGTTCTGAGTGTTGGCATAATAGCCGGTACTTTGAATATTGAGGGCAATATTCAATTCTAAGTGTGGGGGGGGGGGGGGGGGGGGAATTCTGGCGAATTTGATCAAATGTGTACCTTCTAGTGCCCTAGTTCCCTAATTTTGCCATAATTTTATTTTTATTTTTTTCATTTGGTGGAAGTGCTTTGCACTAACACAACAAATGGTTATCAGTCCACCATGTCTAACCCACATAAGGACTGGCTAATCCGAGAGCAAAAGGCTCTAGGTAAAGATATATCAAATCCGTTTATGGCTGACAATTTGCCAAAAATTGTATGGTATTCAACTCACCATATCTTTGACAGTGAAGAGTTGGCTAGCCCACAAGGTTATGGCTTGTGGTTAAGGCAGTAGAAAACCATAATTGGTAATCAGCTCACCAAGATGATAACTGTATTCTATCAAAGAGTTGGCTAGTCCAAAAGCAAACGGCTTTTGGTAAAGACAAATCAAATCCGTTGACAGCTGATGATTTGCTAAAAATCATTTGGTTGTCAATGTACCATAGTATCATACTAAAACGTTGGCTACTCCAGAAGTAATGGCTATCTGGTAAAGAGACATAAAATCCATTAAATTTTCAAAAAAGGATTGCTAGGGACTAGCAATAGTTTAGTGTGGGGGATTGATGAGTGTGTAAATACTCATCATTTTTGTCCCATCTGAACTGCAAAAACATTTAAAAACACTCAGAAATGCTTCAAAATACAGAAAATATCCTTGGATTATGTTTTTATCTGTTTCATGTGCAAAAGAATTGAAAACAGATGAAAAATGAGCAAAGTTTCATAAATGGCAAAAATAGTCCCTGGGCATTCAAAAATGGAAATTCACAAATGGTCCCTGGAAATAGTTTTGATTTTTGGCAGTTATGGTCCTTGGATTTTCAGGAAATTATACAAATGGTCCCTAAAGTTTTAACCCTTTAAACTTTAAATCTACAAACCGGATCCCAAACAAATATCATCAACCTAACCCAATCCTAATAATTAAGCCAAGCCCAAACATCATAAAGCCCAATCCACCCAAAACCTAAACCCATGACCCGGCCTGTTTTTATCCCTGAGTTAACAAAAAAAGTTTGACCCAAGTCAAACTTTTCTTCTTCCTAAACCACCCCGCCATACCAGAAACCACCCCCCACCTCACCTCGTATCCCTGCAATACCACAACACCTTACCCTCCTCCTTCCCGATACAACTCCCTAACAGTCCAAGGAAGCATTTAATGCTTTCCCACCCCCACTAGGTCTGTAGAACCCACCATCCCACTTTTCCCACCAAAATTACAAGTGGACGAATGAGATTGCCTCAAGCTTAGCCAAGTGGTGGGATTTGATCAGAAGGATGAGAGGAAGCTTCTAGGAGTGCTATATAAGGAAATGAAGCCCAAGAATAAAGATTGTCACTAGTTTTTAGACCGTTTGTAGTGTAGACTTTACTTACTGCTTAAATTTCATCTCAAATTAAGTTTGGATTGTTATTTCAAGGTTGTTTCAAGTTTCTTGTCTTAATTTACTTCTGTATTGTACCAATTTCCAAGTTTATGAAATTCCATGTTTTTCAAGTTCCCTGTTAAATTCGAATCAAGTAAAGTGTTAATTAAAATGCTTATTATCTGTTTTCATAAGCTCATATAATCTAAATATAGCTTAGTGTGAGCTTATCTTAGTTCAAATCTGTTATGTTCCAAGAAAAACAAGAAAAGTCAAGAAAAGTCAACAATTCAGTCAAACAAGCTAGCTGGTGAAATTAAGCTGGAGTGATTAAGCTAGAGTGGAGTTTAGCTTGGTATTGACACACCAAGTTTGGTTCTGATCTAGTCCTATCCTGTTTCATTGCCTATCAGTTGTAAGCTATTTTCTAATTTTTGCTCTATTTTCTATATTACTGTTCTAATGCTTATTTTGTGCTTATTTTGTTTTCCTTTGCTTTTGTGTTTCATTTAAAGTAATATTAGCTCTGTTTGATTATTAGTATAAGCTTTTAGTCTCATTTTCATTTAAATACTTAAAATCAGTCCATATAGTTAAACATAGGAGACTGCTTATTAGTGCTTATTCCATAATTTAGAATTGTTCATTAGTTGCTATATAAGTTAGATAAGTAGTAGTTAATCAGTATTGTGGTTTAAATTTGAGGCTTGTAGTGTAAAAATTTAATTTCAGTGTTTTAAGGGGTGTTTGGATAAGTCCTGTTTTAGACCAAATACCCAGTCTACTGTTCATTTGCCTTTGGCACAAGTTTGATTTAGCTTAATATAGGTTAGACAAGCTTTAGTTATTAGATATTAAATTGTTTTTGAGGTTGTTTGAGTTTTTGTACTTGTGAGTTCATTATTAAAGTCAAAACTGAGCTGATAAGCTCAGTATAAGATCAGCTTATTAGTACCATATTTTTGGCATTTCCATGTTCATTCTAGTGGTTATTGTGTATTCCCAAGAGTTGGCATAGTTTCATCTAGGTTTGCAAAGGTTAAAGGGCCAAACTCTTACCTGCTGCATCAGCAGACTTTTGTGCAGAACATCAACCTCAGTTTTACACCATCTGATCTAGGCACCAATTAGGGTTCAATTGGTTGTTGTAAATTGGGGCTTTTAGTATTTTAGAGTAGCCAGTAGTACTAGCAAGCTTTTTCCCCCTTTATTTTCCACTTATCTGCTTATTTGAATTGCTTAATTTGATCTGCAAGTTGTGGATTTATCTGTCATTTCTGCCCTAGTTTGTTAAACTGCTCAAGTGCTTTTCAGCTTATTCATTGTGCCTATTTGATAGATTTGAGTTAGTTTGAGCTTTTTGAAGTTATAATAATCTGTTTTGAGCTTTTTGCATTTTCTGAGTGCTTATTGGCTTATTTTAAGCTTATTTGAAACTGCTCATTAGCCCAAACAGCTTATTAGGGATTATAAAAGTTCTAATTTTATTTTTTTCTAGATTCAGAATATTATTTTAGACTTACCTTAAATTTTTCAGATTTTTCCTAAGTCATTTGCTATTTTTAAACCTTTTAATTAGTTTTAATAGTTTTTTATTCATAATAAAAAATATAAAAATCAGAAAAATATAAATCTTTTTTCTAAAATTTTATTTTATTATTTAGGATTTAAGAAAAATAATTTTGCACTTTTAGGATTAGGTTTCTAATATTTCAGTTTTTATCCCGTTTTCCGATTCCCGTAACGCGTTTTTAATATAATTTGTTAACCTTAATTTTATTTTGAGAATTTGTTTCTCATTATTTAATTAGAACATCATAAAATTCCTTATCCCACTCATCAGTCACTTTAATCCCGAACTTTTCACGATCGTCCATTCCATCCTCGTTGGGAAACGACCCGGGTAATCACTTACCTGGTATCACACACACAAACGTGAGTTTTTGCAAGTATCCTTTTTCCTAAAGGGGTGATTTGTATTTATTCACGTGTATCCGTATGCATATTATTTATATATACACTTTAGCACGGATCAAATTTTGGCGCCGCTGCCGGGGAGGTTGTGTTGCGACAATATCATTTAAGTTTTAGCGATTAGTGACTTGAGATCCTTCTTTCAGAAGTTTCCACTTTCATAAACCATATAAAATACAAAAATATATTTTTTTCTTTTATATATATAATATCATATAAAAAATAAAAACCCAAAAACATTTTCTGTTTTATTGTAAAATAAAAGATAAAAGCAAAATTAATATAATATTCCTCAACTTGGGTATTATCATAATAAGTTCCCAAACCAAAGATTAAAACTTGCCTTTGTGTCGCTTGCGAATTCGGCTCACCTTTGATTGATAAACAAACTCTAACGGAGGTTTAAGGAGGGTTTGACATTAAATTTTCGAACCGAAAGAAGCGGGTTTTTAAGGAGCATTTATTGCCCACCTTTGCTTCTCCGCCACTCTGTGCATTTTTCAGTCAGAGAGCTACCGTACGCTTGTTGATTTAAGGTTTAAGTTCCTTGTGTTTTGCTTCGATCTTGTTTTAATTGAATTATTTGATTTAAGGTTTAAGTTTTTTTTTCCAAAAAACCAAAAAAAAATTGAAAAACCAAAAACCCAAAAATATTTTTCCTCATCCTCTTAAACCGTTTGATTCTATCTTCTTTAACCTCCTTAATATTTAATTCTCATGTCGTCACTGGGGTATCGCTGTTTTGATTGTAAAAGCCTATTGATTGACAGTCTTCGTTGTTCAAAGTGTGCGTGTGAGCGGTGTGGAAATCATGCACCAAAAGGATCTTGTTATTGGTGTGAAGTAGCCCGCAAAAGAGAGCTTTATTCCATCGATAATACTCAAAGTCTTCCCGAACACCCTCCACAACCCCAGCCATCTTCACTCACTCAGCATAATTGTTTTATATGTGGAGATCCGTTGGGGGATGATTCACAGTGTGAACGATGTTTTTGCAAAGGATGTGGGTTTACTCATGGACTTTGCACATGTTGCACTTCTGAAATCCAAAATACACTTGATTATCCAGATTCATTTTGGCAAGAACCGTGTTATCAAAACTTCAATGATACATCATTTCAAAATATGCCAAATGATATTTGTGAACATTGTGGAGGTCACACCCAAGTTTTGATTGTCAAGCAGGAAATACGTCTGTCTATGAACAAGATCCTTGTAATCAAAACTTCGGGTATGACCAATATCCATATGATTCACCGAATCAGTCACAGCAAATGTATTGTTGTGAGTACTGTGGTGGTCCACATTATGAATCCGATTGTCAAACGAGGACCCCGCTTGTCTATGAGCATGTCCCTTGTAACAATTACGACTATTCTTGTCATGACCAATCTCCACAGTATCAAATGATTCAACCTCAGCCATCTCCTCTTGAAGAATCTTTTGAAAATGTATTCCAAAAACTTCAAAATGTGATGGATACACTTAATGATTTGGCTGTTAAAAATGCCCAAGAAAATCCTCATGAGAAATCCATGGAAGAATTGTTAGCTGAAGAGCAGGCTGCTAAAATAAATTCCCAAGATGCCTTTGAAAAATCTGTTAGGGAAACAATTGCAAAAGAAAAAGCAGCCAAATCTAGCTCTCGATTCTGTTTCATTCCTGATGACAGTGATGATGAAGATATCTTTGATGATGATTCATCAAGTTCATCAGTTGAGACTCCTTCCATGAATTTTCAGGGAGAAAAGAGCATGATGGAATTACTAGCAGAAGAACAAATGGAATTTGTAAAATCCATGTATGCTAGTCCTTCTCAACTCCCTCAGTCCATTGCAATCACACCCTTCTTACAGTCTATGGACTCCGAGGACTCTCTTATTATGGGGGATGAGCATATTAGCACTATTCCTGAAAAGGAATCGGACGAATTCATAAAGTCTAGTGCTGAGAACCTTATCCCAATCCCAAGTGAGTCTGAGGATATATCTGACAGTGAAAGTGATGGTTCTTTTCGTAGTGATCATTCTCTTGACACTACTGATGATTTTTCCGTAACGTTTTCTAATCCCCTTTTCAATTCAAATGATGATTTTTCCTCTAGTGATGATGAATCACTTTCTGATGAGGACGTTCAAAATGAAAGTTTCAAAGTCTATTCGAATTCTCTTTTTGAATTTGACGATGAGTACTTTTCTAGCAAAATAAATCCTCTCTTTGATGAAGAGTTAGAAAACGATGAGGTCAAGGACTCTATTGTTCATAAACTTGATGATGTGACCTCAACTCTTAATCCCGATATTGATCTTTCTCCGACATATGTGACATTTCCTTCTGAGGATGGCCATTATATTGACTTCACATATGCCGTTTGAGTTTTTCTACCTTTCTTCACCTTTAAGGTAGATTGTCCTTTCATTCACTCGTTTGGGAATGAGGGAAAAGTTTTTGATCCCGGCATCTCCATTTATCAATCTTTTGAGCCGGATGTATCTCATCGGAGTGGAACTTTCAAGAAATTCAATGTTAATCCAAACACATTGAATGAAAGTCCGATGGAGATTGTTTCTTCCACATGTTTCCCCATGAACCAATGAATGCGGAGTCGAGTCAAGCTAAGTGACTCGGTGAACAAAAATATTAGCACACCATATGGGTTTTCACCCATATTTCTGTCTTCTTTCTCTTTTCTAACACCTAAGTGTGGGGGAGTTGCCCCTGCTGTTGTATATATATATATATATATATATATATATATATATATATATATATATATATATATATATATATATATATATATATATATATCTACATATTATATATAACAGGATGCGTTTGACGTCATCAAATGCAGGATTGATGAATAAGCGCTGGATTGATGAGTAATCATGCTCTTATTCCACCTAAGCATGCCACCTAAGCAATATTTGACCAAATAAAATTCGTATGTTGACTTTTAATTCCGAAATTTAAAAAATGACCATAGTGAGATTCGAACATGCATCTTTAGGTTAACATGGAAACGTCTCAACCAATGGAACCAAGCCATTGATTGTGATGAAGCACCTAAAACAAAAAAGATATACTAGACAAAAGAGCAATTTAAATTATCAAGCATATCTTTTCCTTAAATATAGTTCTGCAACATTAATTATATGAGATAATTAGGAGAATCCCTACAAGTTAGCCAACCCTAATCAAAACATACAGGAAAAAAAATATGCACTTCATTCATAATATATTTTTTCTTCTAATGTTCGGTTTACATTTTTTTTTTCTTCATCACAGGTTTGCAACCATGAATGTTTGACATCCCATGTAATGTTTCTTTGATCTATTAATTAAAATTATGCATTATAGGTTTGTGAGTTGTTATTTTATAGAAAATAAATTGATTCATTTGTTTGATTGTGAACAGGTTATTGGGTACTCCTCTTCTTATTTGGATTATTGTTATTTATTTGTTTCATTAATACTGCTGGCTCAATAAAGTTAATACTGTTAGCTTTATCGGATATATTGTTAGTACTGTCAGGTTTGTGCGAATTTTTTTATTACTCTTTATTCATTTATCTTTTATTTTTATTTATTTATTTTTATTTTTTTTGTTTTGTGGTTTGTGAATTAGGCTTAACTGCTGGCTTTACATAAATTTTTACAGGTTCATATGAGGTATCTTTATGTGGCAAAGTTGATCAGTAAGTCAAAAAAAATCCCACCAAATCAGTTATACCAAAAACAATTCATAACCGAAAAAATTAGTACCCGAAAATAATATTGATCAAGAGCTTACATCGCATTGAAGAATTACTGACCAAGATGCCTCCATCAAAGAGGCTACTATCAATTTTTAATTATTGATCAAACAAAAACTATTGATATGATAATAACGATGTCTCAGTAAGTTTTCTCTTTTATAGTACATATAATTTTTGGCCTTAGATGTTTATATATGTTTGATTATCCATGAGCATTTTTTTTATACTTTGTATTTTAATATATGCATTTATCTATGGTTTCTACTTTTTTTTTCTTGAAACCAACGAGTGAATTTTTACAGGGAAAAAAAACCACAAATTTAAGAAACGTGCAATCATTAAAGTGTGTTGCAAATACAGTTTTTGATTGGTTGAATTTTGAAGTGGATTTTTATTTTGGTACAAATTAAAATTGAAAGGTAGACGATAATATGGGACGGAGAGGGCATGATATTATTATGCTATATCATTTGCTTAGCCTCATATTAGTTTGGTTTAGGTTTGCTTAGCTATTAAGATTTTGTATGTAATCTGTATGTAAACGTGTGTATGTTGAAAGTTCTATTAATCAAGTTAACACGAATTCATAGTTTCTCTTTGGTATCTACAGGTAGAACCTAGGCGTATTGGTACTGCAAGTATTGATACTACATGTACTATATGGGATGTGGAAAAGGGTGTAGTGGAGACGCAACTGATAGCGCATGATAAGGAAGTGAATGATATTGCGTGGGGTGAAGCAGGTGTTTTTGCGTCGGTTTCAGCGGATGGGAGTGTGAGGGTGTTTGATTTACGCGATAAGGAACATTCGACTATTATTTATGAAAGTCCGACGGATACACCGTTGTTGAGATTGGCTTGGAATAAACAGGATTTGAGGTATATGGCTACTATTTTGATGGATATTAGTTTTCTTACAATCGTTCCGTATAGGTGATCAACTATGCCTATTCCACAATCCACAATGAATTGACGGTTTAGTTGTGACTTTTATTGCTACAGATCACAACGATAATTGAAGTATTGGTTGTAATTGACATCTACATTATGGTTGGTCAGGCAAAAGATATGTTAGATCGCCTGTAGAGTGTCTTGGCAAACGAACCAGGTACTGTCAAAAGTGGGCAATATATCGTTGAGTTTCCACATCAGGTACGTTGTTTATTTGGTCTGCTTTTCACTAACTATATAAAACACTATGTATTTTTGATTGATTATTTGTTTTGATATATTTTGTACGTTTTAAATTTGTTTTTAAAGCGTAGTAGTGAATGCTCTATTTATGCTTGCTGTTTGATTATGTGCTTTCGGTTTACGTGAACTTTGTTTCACTCACTCACCATTTTGCATCTAGCTATATTTCTGAAAACCTGACACAAATAACTAACATGGCACAAATAGCTAACATGTTTCAGCATTGTTGATTGCACTTGCTAAATGAAAGAAAGGAGTTCGAATCTTTCCATTGGTAGAAGCTGGCATCTTCATGAAGGTATAACAGATCGAGTTAGTGATTTGTAAGCAAACTTTTGTAAATATATTTGAATATGGGTTACGTCGGTAGCAATTGTGCCATCAAAACACTGCACACTGTATCAAACTGCCTTGGTGCAGCATTAAACTTGGTTCTAAGCTGCTCTTGCACCAACTCTAAACTCAATGCCAAACAGCCCTTGCCGCAACATGAAACTCAGTACCAAATAGCCCCCGGGTGCAGCTGAGCTTATATAAAATTGAGAAAGCTCATAAGTTTATTTTTCATGATATACTAATAAACCATGCAGAGGCAATCTGTAATGTTGTCATTGGGTCTTACGTAATTATCCTTTTATCTAATATTCTAAATCATGTTTAATGTTGTATAATCATGTGTTTTTCATTTGCAGCTTGCTACACAATGGGTGGCTGTACTTCTACGAGTTTAGCGGCTAAACAAAGTGTCCCAGATGTAGTATTTGTTGCTTCTGATGCCGTTGTTGTTGATGATACCATAGGTACAGCTCAAAGTGATGTTCCGTGCAGCAGTGCATTCACTGTCACTATGTGTGAGGGTCAGTTCTTATACGTTTATGAATGTGCGTTTGATAATTTTATTTTGCATACCTTTGTTGACGTGTACCTGTAACGTGTGTACTTTAATTGTTTTCTAACCTGTTTGGCATGAATACGGATAACGATAACTTTTGTCACTGTCTTTACAGCTAGGGTGAATGTTTTGATTTTCATTGTCATGCCACGGGTACGCAATCGCATCCCACTACAAGTGCTTATCAATACGGTAGTATGGTGGATCTATTTTGTAGGGCGTGGCATCTAGATGAAGCAATGGAGTTGATTAATAGGATGCCAATAGAACCAGATGCTGTTAGTCCCTTTCCTCCCATAGATATCGTTACTTGATCAAACTGTTTTAGTTACTAAACTCTTTACGCCTTTGACAGATCTATGCAGTTTCTTACCTTCTATCACCATCCGTATCGTGTTTGGTTTCATGGTTCTTATCATTGCTATTCTTGATGATGGTGAGTTTTTTATTTATTTATTGTGATCATCATTGTAGATTTGAGTTATAAATAATATATTGATTACTTTTTATCTTCAAAATTATCTAGGAACAATCATGACAATCTAAAAGAAATCTTCGCAACTGGTGTTGTTTTTGGAGAATACCTAGCTTTGATGATAGTAATCTTCTTCTGGATCATGAAGGACATTGATTTCTTCATGGTAAATTATAAAAAATTCATCCACATATGACCAAAAATATAAACATTCCTCTTTTTGTCACTCATTTGTGTTAATCCCTTTTTTCAGGAGAAATTTAATGTGAAATCAATCAGGAACAGTGAGCCCGAGATGATGGATGCTTAATATTTACAAATCAGTATTATGATTCAAGCTTTGATCTTATGATATTAATATCTATTAATACATATTTGGATGTATGCACTATCATATTAATATGTTTATTAATACAATATCTCTCTCAAATTCCTGAATATGGTATGAGGAAATCCTTTTCTTCCCCATACCTCTGTTAGTACTGCCAGCTTTGTCAGATATCGGACAAAGTGCATATTTGGATGTAATGGAGTATGTTTTTCTTTTTATTTTTTATAATCATTTAAAACATGATTTTTGTTTTTTCTACTTCCTGTGTAGCTCTTCAAATGCCACTATTGCAAGTAAGGAACTTAAGGTGCGTAACAAAGTGGTCGAATTGGGTGGTTAAGTAATGGGTCGAAATGGGGTGGACTCGGGTTGGGTGTTAGGTGACATATCTACAATATATTAGGTAGTAATTATGTGTACTTCTTTCAGTTATGTGTTTATATAAGGAATCATTTGAAGTCTTAAACCCCAATTAGGACCCGACCATTAGGAAAAGTAACACAGTGAGTGAGCAGGGTTAGCATTTAAACTATATAAAAATGGCATGCAGGTAAAACTTCATATGGATGGTGACTCCATATGGGTGAGTAGGTGACTCCACATGGGTGAGTAGGTGACTATACGAGTATGGAAGAAGATCACATGGGTGAGTAGGTAAAACTTCATTTGTGTAAGTTTGTTGAATACTTTTCACCTTTCGATCAGATGAAATAAATTCCAACTTGGAACTTGATCTGAGTTGTGTGACAAGTTCAAAACATTTTTTTTTTTTTAATATGATCATCAACTATTTCTAAAAATGTTAAAAGGGGTTTTGAAATGGAGAATTAGTCCTTGAATAAGAAAAGGCTTGCAGATTTCTTTGAAATAAATGATGTATTTTTTTTATGCTAATGCACAGATTTGTACACAAGCTCGCAGTCCGGATGTTTAATGGAGATGAACATCAAGCAGCATTTCGGGTATTGTCGGAATTTTGAAAAGGTCGATTGGGTAATATTGCAATCGAGAGACCACCTGTTCAATTATACTTTCTTATTGCGCTCATAATTATTTGATTATGAGAACAGTAGAGCATATCTTTAGGTCATGAACGTGATGCACTATACTTTCTTGATGATCTATTGATTGTGCATTCATTTTTCAAAATCACAAATCTGTGTTGATAAATTTCAATCCTTTTACGGTGCAGCTTATCTCATTGGGTATGGTTTAGGTCGTTTGTTCTACCTCTTTATGCCATGCTTCCTGCATCTGCACAGCTTCGTGTGTTTGAGAATATGAAGGAAGGAGAGCGGTTAGTGGTGGTTGCAACTAATGTTGTTGAAACGTCACTAACGATTCCAGGCATAAAATATGTTGTGGACACAGGAAGAGAAAAGGTTAAGAATTACAACCCGTCAAATGGAATGGAAACATATGAAGTAAACTGGATAAGTAAAGCATCTGCTGCTCAACATGCTGGAAGAGCGGGAAGAACAGGGCCCGGTAATTGTTATCGTCTATATTCTTCTGCTGTTTTTAGCAATATATTTAAAGAATATTCAACTGCTGAAATCTTGAAAATACCTGTTGATGGCGTTGTTCTTCTCATGAAATCCATGGGTGTTAAAGAGGTATTCTATTGTTCTTTAATTTTACTCCTCATACATTCTTTTTTGAAGCATAGCATGTTCTATTTTTTGCATAAAGTACAACTTACTTTGTCATCTCATTGGGTATGGTTTAGGTCATTTGTTCTACCTCTTTATGCCATGCTTCCTGCATCTGCACAGCTTCGTGTGTTTGAGAATATGAAGGAAGGAGAGCGGTTAGTGGTGGTTGCAACTAATGTTGTTGAAACGTCACTAACGATTCCAGGCATAAAATATGTTGTGGACACAGGAAGAGAAAAGTTTAAGAATTACAACCCGTCAAATGGAATGGAAACATATGAAGTAAACTGGATAAGTAAAGCGTCTGCAGCTCAACATGCTGGAAGAGCGGGAAGAACAGGGCCCGGTAATTGTTATCGTCTATATTCTTCTGCTGTTTTTAGCAATATATTTAAAGAATATTCAATTGCTGAAATCTTGAAAATACCTGTTGATGGCGTTGTTCTTCTCATGAAATCCATGGGTGTTAAAGAGGTATTCTATTGTTCTTTAATTTTACTCATCATACATTCTTTTTTTTGAAGCATAGCATGTTCTAATTTTTGCATAAAGTACAACTTACTTTGTCATTTGTCGTGTTTGAGTCATTGTACTACAGAGTACTTTTTTGTACATTTGAGAAAAAGATGGTTTCATCCTATGTTTGGCTCATATCTAACCAGTAAGCTGTCTTCTTTTTATAAGTTTTCACATTATATATAAATAAAACATTTGTATACACAACTTTAACATTTTATAAAATAAATCATTTTGGAAAGTCGATTTTAATGGTCTTTCTTTTTACAAACTGACATGTTGGTATTTTATGCGAAAAAACTCCTTGGCGTATATGTTTAATAAATATTTCTGTTAAATTAATTCAGGTTATAAAGTTCCCGTTTCCGACCCCTCCGGAATCCAAAGCGTTATATGAAGCTGATGTCTGTTTAAAGTCTTTAGAAGCACTTGACCGTAATGGGAGCTTAACACCTCTCGGGAAAGCAATGTCACATTATCCAATGAGTCCTCGACACTCCCGAATGCTTCTTATAGTTGTTCAAATCTTAAACAAGGGAGAAACCTATGCTAGACAAAACCTAATTCTAGGATACGCACTCGCAGCTGCCGCAGCTTTAAGCTTGTCCAACCCCTTCGTAATGCAGTTTGAAGGTGACCGTGCTTGGTAGAGACATTGACGCCTGGGGATGAAGATATAGTAAGTACTGAGAAATATGTTAGCGAAGATAAAAATGTATAAATTGGATTTCTATAGTTCATTTTGGGAAACTGTTAGCAGAACACTGCTTTTTTTCCCCTTGCTATGTACCTGTTTTGACGGCATAATCTATATGTATATTTAGCTTCGCATTTTACTCTTTGCTGCGTAGGAGAGTGGCTAACTAATAACTCTACAGTGGGAAGGATAGCTTGGAAACTTGCTTCTGAATGCAAATTGTGACCTAAAGATATGTGACTTTGGGCTTGCAAGAACAACAGCTGAGACGGATTTCATGACCGAATATGTTGTGATCAGGTCATGAACGTAGAACAATAGAAGTCAAGAACGTAGTCGCTACAACCTGTAGCAACTTTGTAGCAAAAGTTTAATGTTATTGTGTTTTGTTATTAACTTTTTGAAAACAATGAGCAACTAATCCTACATTGGGGGCTTGAATGATTGAACTTTTTCCAACAACATTCACTTCAATATCCTCCTCCACTACTTGCATCATTTGTTTTAACACTTAAGTATCTTTGGATCATCAAAGAAAGAAGTGGTGGTGGAAGTGTGGTAAACTGTATGGTAATCTTAGATACATCCATAGGATGTGGTTGCTTAACAACTAATTTTCATGTTTAATACATTAACTAAGAAGCCCTATTTACCTAATACCTTACAGGGAACTTTATAAGTCATGCCCGCCCATCGGCCGGGCTTTGAAGTCTGACCGGTGATTGAAGATGGGATTTATTTCAATGTAATAAAACCAGAACAATAAAATATATTCTAAATAAGTAAAATGTATCAGTAACATCAAAATATCGTAACAAAAATTATAAATTCAAGATTGTATATTTATCCTTTTTTTTATCCGGATAACAATTATTTAATCATATATAGTTGGCTCTATTTTATTGTATTTAATATAACAGACCTAAAACATAATTTTAAGTTAACTAAAACCATCCAAATTATAATTAAAAGTCATGCCCGCCATACGAATCAAGGAATTCAAGATAATATTTGACTTTTCGAAGTAGTTTAAGTATTTATTAGCTTATTGGTTTTTAAACAAGTGTTTGCCTCACCATACGAAGTAAAATGATTCAAAAGCCTTGGGGCTCTTCTTTTTTGATTGTAATTAAAATATACGTCCAGATTAAAATTATAAAATATGAGTTTTAATTATAAAATATGAGTTCTTGACAATAATAACTTTCAGTTATGAAAATTTTGTCAACACTGATTGAGTTCTCTTTCTGCGTAATGATGAAGCAAAAAGCCCACAACAACGATATTTATATACAAGTCATTTACCACTCTTCTTTCGCTATAGAAAAATAGGTCAACATAAATGAAAAAAAAAATAGATACCTTTTATGCAAGGATCGGTGTGGAGTTTTTTTACAGCACTCAGCGGTAATAATTATGATGTTAAAAAATAAAACAAAACAAACGCCCTTAAAAATAATTTTGGAATAACTTAAACCATCCAAATTATAATTACAAGTCATACCCGCCTGTAGGGCGGGTTTTGAATTTTTCATCATATGTAATTGGCTCTATTTAATTGTATTTAATATAACAAACTTAAAACATAATTTTAAGCTAACTAAAACCATCAAGCCAAATAAAACAAACGTCCTTAAAAATAATTTTAGAATAACTAAAACCATCCAAATTATAATTACAAGTTATGCCCGTCTATCGGGCGGGTTACAAATTTTCTAATCATATATAATTGGCTCTATTTTATTGTATTTAATATAACAAACTTACAACATAATTTTAAGTTAACTAAAACCATCCAAATTATAATTAAAAGTCATGCCCGCCCATTGGGCGGGCCTTGAAGTCTAGTATACCTTTTTACGTTCTGAGTGTCGGCATAATAGCCGGTACTTTGAATATTGAGGGCAATATTCAATTCTAAGTGTGGGGGGGAGTTCTGGCGAATTTGATCAAATGTGTACCTTCTAGTGCCCTAGTTCCCCAGTTTTGACCAAAATTTTAATTTTTTTTTTCATTTGGTGGAAGTGCTTTGCACTAACACAACAAATGGTTATCAGTCCACCATGTCTAACCCACATAAGGACTGGCTAATCCGAGAGCAAACGGCTCTAGGTAAAGATATCTCAAATCCGTTTATGGCTGACAATTTGCCAAAATTTGTATGGTATTCAACTCACCATATCTTTGATAGTGAAGAGTTGGCTAGCCCACAAGGATATGGCTTGTGGTTAAGGCAGTAGAAAACCATAATTGGTAATCAGCTCACCAAGATGATAACTGTATTCTCTCAAAGAGTTGGCTAGTCCAAAAGCAAACGGCTTTTGGTGAAGACAAATCAAATCCGTTGACAGCTGATGATTTGCTAAAAATCATTTGGTTATCAATGTACCATAGTATCATACTAAAACATTGGCTACTCCAGAAGTAATGGCTATCTGGTAAAGAGACATAAAATCCATTAAATTTTCAAAAAAGGATTGCTAGGGACTAGCAATAGTTTAGTGTGGGGGATTGATGAGTGTGTAAATACTCATCATTTTTGTCCCATCTGAACTGCAAAAACATTTAAAAACACTCAGAAATGCTTCAAAATACAGAAAATATCCTTGAATTGTGTTTTTATCTGTTTCATGTGCAAAAGAATTGAAAACAGATGAAAAATGAGCAAAGTTTCATAAATGGCAAAAATAGTCCCTGGGCATTCAAAAATGGAAATTCACAAATGGTCCCTGGAAATAGTTTTGATTTTTGGCAGTTATGGTCCTTGGATTTTCAGGAAATTATACAAATGGTCCCTAAAGTTTTAACCCTTTAAACTTTAAATCTACAAACCGGATCCCAAACAAATATCATCAACCTAACCCAATCCTAATAATTAAGCCAAGCCCAAACATCATAAAGCCCAATCCACCCAAAACCTAAACCCATGACCCGGCCTGTTTTTATCCCTGAGTTAACAAAAAAAGTTTGACCCAAGTCAAACTTTTCTTCTTCCTAAACCACCCCGCCATACCAGAAACCACCCCCACCTCACCTCTTATCCCTGCAATACCACAACACCTCACCCTCCTCCTTCCCGATACAACTCCCTAACAGTCCAAGGAAGCATTTAATGCTTTCCCACCCCCACTAGGTCTGTAGAACCCACCATCCCACTTTTCCCGCCAAAATTACAAGTGGACGAATGAGATTGCCTCAAGCTTAGCCAAGTGGTGGGATTTGATCAGAAGGATGAGAGGAAGCTTCTGGGAGTGCTATATAAGGAAATGAAGACCAAGAATAAAGATTGTCACTAGTTTTTAGACCGTTTGTAGTGTAGACTTTACTTACTGCTTAAATTTAGTCTCAAATTAAGTTTGGATTGTTATTTCAAGGTTGTTTCAAGTTTCTTGTCTTAATTTACTTCTGTATTGTACCAATTTCCAAGTTTATGAAATTCCATGTTTTTCAAGTTCCCTGTTAAATTCGAATCAAGTAAAGTGTTAATTAAAAAGCTTAGTATCTGTTTTCATAAGCTCATATAAGCTAAATATAGCTTAGTGTGAGCTTATCTTAGTTCAAATCTGTTCTGTTCCAAGAAAAACCAGAAAAGTCAAGAAAAGTCAACAATTCAGTCAAACAAGCTAGCTGGTGGAATTAAGCTTGAGTGATTAAGCTAGAGTGGAGTTTAGCTTGGTATTGACACACCAAGTTTGGTTCTGATCTAGTCCTATCCTGTTTCATTGCCTATCAGTTGTAAGCTATTTTCTAATTTTTGCTCTATTTTCTATATTACTGTTCTAATGCTTATTTTGTGCTTATTGTGTTTTCCTTTGCTTTTGTGTTTCATTTAAAGTAATATTAGCTCTGTTTGATTGTTAGTATAAGCTTTTAGTCTCATTTTCATTTAAATACTTAAAATCAGTCCATATAGTTAAACATAGGAGACTGCTTATTAGTGCTTATTCCATAATTTAGAATTGTTCATAAGTTGCTATATAAGTTAGATAAGTAGTAGTTAATCAGTATTGTGGTTTAAATTTGAGGCTTGTAGTGTAAAAATTTAATTTCAGTGTTTTAAGGGGTGTTTGGATAAGTCCTGTTTTAGACCAAATACCCAGTCTACTGTTCATTTACCTTTGGCACAAGTTTGATTTAGCTTAATATAGGTTAGACAAGCTTTAGTTATTAGATATTAAATTGTTTTTGAGGTTTTTTGAGTTTTTGTACTTGTGAGTTCATTATTAAAGTCAAAACTGAGCTGATAAGCTCTGTATAAGATCAGCTTATTAGTACCATATTTTTGGCATTTCCATGTTCATTCTAGTGGTTATTGTGTATTCCCAAGAGTTGGCATAGTTTCATCTAGGTTTGCAAAGGTTAAAGGGCCAAACTCTTACCTGCTGCATCAGCAGACTTTTGTGCAGAACATCAACCTCAGTTTTACACCATCTGATCTAGGCACCAATTAGGGTTCAATTGGTTGTTGTAAATTGGGGCTTTTAGTATTTTAGAGTAGCCAGTAGTACTAGCAAGCTTTTGCCCCCTTTATTTTCCACTTATCTGCTTATTTGAATTGCTTAATTTGATCTGCAAGTTGTGGATTTATCTGTCATTTCTGCCCTAGTTTGTTAAACTGCTCAAGTGCTTTTCAGCTTATTCATTGTGCCTATTTGATAGATTTGAGTTAGTTTGAGCTTTTTGAAGTTATAATAATATGTTTTGAGCTTTTTGCATTTTCTGAGTGCTTATTGGCTTATTTTAAGCTTATTTGAAACTGCTCATTAGCCCAAACAGCTTATTAGGGATTATAAAAGTTCTAATTTTATTTTTTCTAGATTCAGAATATTATTTTAGACTTACCTTGAATTTTTCAGATTTTTCCTAAGTCATTTGCTATTTTTAAACCTTTTAATTAGTTTTAATAGTTTTTAATTCAAAATAAAAAATATAAAAATCAGAAAAATATAAATCTTTTTTCTAAAATTTTCTTTTATTATTTAGGATTTAAGAAAAATAATTTTGCACTTGTAGGATTAGGTTTCTAATATTTCAGTTTTTATCCCGTTTTCAGATTCCCGTAACGCGTTTTTAATATAATTTGTTAACCTTAATTTTATTTTGAGAATTTGTTTCTCATTATTTAATTAGAACATCATAAAATTCCTTATCCCACTCATCAGTCACTTTAATCCCGAACCTTTCACGATCGTCCATTCCATCCTTGTTGAGAAACGACCCGGGTAATCACTTACCTGGTATCACACACACAAACGTGAGTTTTTGCAAGTATCCTTTTTCCTAAAGGGGTGATTTGTATTTATTAACGTGTATCCGTCTGCATATTATTTATATATACACTTTAGCACGGATCAACATCAAACGGCAGAAAGCTCTACAACAGGACCTAAGATTTTTATCGGAAGTACAGAGGTCAGCAAAACGCGAGTCGAGTATCCAAACGTATCAAATCGTATAACGGTGAAGGCAGATTAAGCGTATAGGTAGAATGAACCTAAAGTCTCAATCAGATATTAGAAATTCTAAGGTTTCTAAGGCACTCCTCGAAATATCCTATGATCACAGTAAGTGCACGTTATATTATGTAAGTATTATCACGTTGGCCAGACGTCATAATACTAGCATCATATAAATATCCTATGATCACAATAGATTTAATTTTGTATTAGTTCTTTTATTCTTTGTTAAATCGATTTTGATTTTATCCTTCGGGATCTACACAGTAAACAACGATAGTGGATTACACAGTAAGCAATTTGTAGTTCTTATAATGTATAAACGTAAGTTCTTATGATAATGAAATATGATTCATATAATGTATAAACGTAAGTTCAAGGTAACTGATAACCAGTAATATAGATATATTATTTATCAAGGATATGAATATTATAATAAATTAACAATAGTCAAAACTCAAAAGCATGGGTTAAAGAGAATGATTTTGTGGTGGGCGTTTTGTGGTTTTCATTTTTTTATAATACATGTCAGATTTTTGTACGCATGATCTTAGTACACATACTTGTTTTTCATGTGTAGATTATACATGTCTAGATTAAACTTTGATTTCGATGATGAACATATTTGTTTTTTCATGTTAGATTATACATGTATAGATTAAACTTGGACTTCGTGTTTGAACATACTCGTTTTTCAGTGGACATACTTGTTTTTTACCTTGTTTTTTACATTGAACATGGCTGTTTTTCATGTGTAGATAATACATGTCTAGATTAAACGTGAAATTCGTGTTTGAACATACTTATTTTTTAGGTTTGAACAGCTTATTTTATAGCTTATTTTCTGTTGAAATCTGCCTTTTAGGACTTAATACAGCTTAATTAATATTTTCCTTTCCAAAATTTAGCTTAAATCAGCCTGTTTCAGTTTAAAAACCATAACAGACCCTCTTAAAGGGGTGTTTGGTATAAGCTTATTTAAGGCCCCCTTTTAGCTGTTACTGTTCATGTGCCATATTGCCAATTTCAATCTTGCTTAAAATAGCCAATATAAGCTGTTTTTGAAGAATTCTTAGCTGTTTTGAAGATTTTAAAGGAATTGAGTGGACTATGAAAAGTTCAAAGGTATCACTGATCATATAAGCTTTTTAGAGCCTTAGGCTAATTTAGCACAAGCTTGTAATATTCTTTGTCTCCTTTTTAGTTCATTAAGTCAATTTTAAGTAGTGGTCAAAGTCCCTTAAGGCCTTGGTTCAAATTAGCTAAAAACAGTCTACAACACCTATAAGCAGACTGCAATTTTTTTCTTTTTCTATTTTCAGCCCTTTCTTATTGATTTTTAATTTCTTCAATTTAAGTTGTTATAAGCTGAGAATTAGCATAGATAATCTTTGGTTGCCCATCTAGTTAATCTCATTTTTTTAGATTTTTAAAATTAGCTTATTGCAGTTTTTTAATAGCTTAAAATTCCCCCATTTTGCCCTGCATCAATAGTACATCAGCGGATTTTTCTAGTTAAGTGCTTATGTGTAGTATTAAGCCCCTTGTTGTTCTTAGTTCTTAGGAGTTTTCATTTGTTTTTTCACTTATTTCTAAACCCTAGTCCTTGTCCTAGCTTAATAGAGCTTAAAAATAAGCTCACAAACTGCCTATTCACATAAAGTAAACACTGAGTGATCAGTGTTCATTTTGTGCTGACTAAGTTTTTTATCAGCTTAATTTTAAGCATCAAATAAGCTGATCTAGGCCTGGTATTTAGTTTTTGAGATTTTTGATGTATGACCTTGGCTTAACTTCTGAATTTGGGGAAATAGCTTATCCCCTAGAGTTTATTTGTGAGCTCAAAAAGCCCCTAGTTTGACTTCAATTGCCCTGTGCAATCAGCAGCCATAAGTGCTTATTGAGATCATTTAAGTGCTTATTTCTTGTTTATGTGGCTTATTGTAGTTTTCATTTTAGCTTTTAGTTAGACATCAGCTTATTCCAGTTTCCTTAGCTTAAACGTGGAATTCGTGTTTGAACATACTTGTTTTTTCGGTGAACATACTTGTTTGAACATACTTGTTTTTCAGTACACATTTTGGTTTTCATAGAACATACATGTTATTCATTGAACATACTTGTTTTTACATTGAACATGGCTGTTTTTCATGTTATTAACATACATGTTATTCGGTACACATTTTGGTTTTCATTAAACATACATGTTATTCAGTACACATTTTGGTTTTCATAGAACATACATGTTATTCAGTACACATTTTGAGTCGGTGTAAATACGTAAGTAGGTGCATACGTGTTTTAAAGTTAACTTAAAATTCATTGGAATGGTGCATGTGTGTTTTAAATGGATGCATATATGTTTTAGATTGTGCATATATGTAAGGCTAGTTATTATGATTAAAAAGTTACTTACAATATTTGGTTAAGGTTTAATTGTTTTTGGGCATGTTTGTATCAAATTAATGAAGATGGTGATAGCAATGAAGATCTAGAAGTGGATGCACACATAGATACAATGCGGCGTTTGAAGAAATATGATTATTGAATGCGTGCATATATGTCCAACTTCTAAAAATGTTGATAATAATGAGTGTGCACATATGTCCGTTTTCGTTATATATATTAGTGCAGGCATGTATTGATCGATTAGATTCATGTATTTATACTTTTTAGAAATTTGTTTTTTAATTGTATTTCAATTGATATTGAATTTTGTATGTAACATCTATGTTCTTGTTTTGTTATAAATTTACATTATCTAAAAAGTACATAAAAACACCTATGCACTACTTCTGGAAAATAACATTCCTAAAAAAAAAAAAAAAAAAAAAAAAAAAAAAACGTCTTTTACTAAAAAAAAATAAAAAAAATTCCGAATTTTATTATTTATAAAAAACATGAATTAAAAAAAAAGAAAAAAAAAAGTAATATGAAAATGTCTTTTACTATTATACCCTTTTGAATTAAATAAAAATAACAAAATGCTATGGAGCATTAAATGATGTACATTGTGCATTATTAGTTGTAAAAAGGTGGTTCTCGCAGTTCCCGCACTTAAGAGGGTTCTGAAAATAAAGCCCCCCCTATATATATAGTGTAACTTTCTTTTCAGAACCACCTTATCTGCAAGAACTGCGTGAACCCCCTTGAACCGTTAGATTGTTTGATCAATGGCTATAATGAATTGTGCAATTAATGTAATTAAGCAAAAGAGTAAGTAATTAATTGTAAATGTAAAAGGGTAATGTAGGTATTTCCTATTCACCCTAAAAAGGTGCCTGGAATTATTAATATGATTAGGTCAAATAACAAAAACACATATCTTTTTCTCCCTCCCACATAGCGCCTCTCTTCATAACCGCCACCACCACCTAAAGTCGCCTCTCTCCATTTATCAGATCGTATGGTGACAAGAATAGCCAATGAGCTATGAAAGTATGATATCAATCAAGGATGAATTCTCAAGTTCAAAGGAAAGTGGTTGATGTAGCTAGTAGCAATTGGTTGTAGACTTTGACTATTTGTAAAGTTTTTATTTTAAACCAATTTCATAAATATATCCCATGCCTTATCCTTACCTTTTCTGACATGGTGAAATTATCAAGTGTATTGACATGTAGTGACCATCCGATTTCTGGAGGAATTAGGTAACGTTGCTAGCGAGCTAGGTTGTGTTTTGGTGACCATCCGTTATGCAAGTAACGTTGCTAGCGAACCAAAGTACGATCTAGTGACCATCCGTTATCTGAGTAATTTAAGAATTCGTTGTTAGCGAGCTATTATGTTTTGCATAAGATAGTTGCACATAAGTCTGATATAACCCTTACACCCTTTAACCCAAAGTCCTCTTAGATGTTTACACTTGGTGCTTACGCCACGTCGGTGGAGTTTTGTTTCTTGTACAAGCCTATGGTAATATTTAGATCATGACTGAGCAATGAGTGTTATTTTCTTATATACTCACCCACTAAATAAATTAGTGTTGAGTGAATTATACTTCGTTCCTTTTTCGTGAGGTGTTTTAATATGTTATCAAGCAAAAGAATCATTAAGGTATTGTCAAACATCTCGACTTTTCACTTATAAAGTTTAAAAAGATGGATCTTATCTTGTACTTGTACTTGATGGATTTGCATCTCATTTTCAGAATCATTTTTATTTATGTCAGGTGGATTTATTTATTTTTAAAAGCTAGATTTGCTTGAGGGCAAGCAAAGTGTAAGTGTGGGGGATTTGATAACGCTCATTTTGTACATGTTTTAGTCGCGTTATTTCTATGTTTGTGCATTGTATTTGGTTGTATTTGTGAACATATTATGCTTAAAAGGTACAAAAGATGTATTCAGGTTCAGGTACAATCAAGTCCAAAGGAATAGCGAGAAAGATGTGAAAAAGATGCTAAATCAAGGGCTTATGCACAACGGAAGATTCTACCCATAATAAAGACCTCGGAAAGAGCGTTAAAGATAAAGAATTAAGTTACAAAGATTTCCGAGGCCAAGAAAAGATCAAGTGTTGATATGATGAATGAGAAGTTACATGCATAAAATTATGGCTTGCTTCTTCAACCAAAGGTTCAAGAAATACATCTAAGGCTCAAATTCAACCCAAGGTTCAACAATGTCATGCCAAACCTTACTCCAAACCTTGGGCTGGAATCTGAACCTCAGGTTGAGACTTCAACCTTGGGCTGATGCAATTTCTGGCACACTTAATGACTATCTTTAATGAACTAACTCTTCATATGGGTTGTCATTACACTTCATTTACTTCAAGTCCAGAATTTTTATGACACTTTATGCTCAAGACATTTGCTTGGTGACCAAGGGGAGTCAATCTATTAATAAGAAAGCTTAGCCAAAAGAAAGACATACACATTTTTCCATCTACTACAACTAAATCTCATAACAAGTACTCTCTCAAGATGGTTACAAAGAAGAAAAACTCAGGAAGAAGTTGGCTTATATTCATCATCCATCATCATAATTGTCCAAGGAATCATTGTTGATAACATCAATATTGTTCCAAACTCTTGTAATCATCATTACAACTTTTGTAAGACTTCTTAATCATGTTTTCAAGTGATATAATTTATGTAGTTATTTCTTTGTTTGCTATGAGTGGCTAAGTGCCTTGTGCACTTGCCTAGATGATGTTTGTTACATGATTCTTGATTGATTATGACTCTATGGTTCTAGTTCAATGAAAAGCTAATACTAAGATCGAATTGTACTTGTAAAAGTTTTCTTCAACAAAAGAGTTGTCAAGTTTGGTTAATTGCTAATAGTGTAATGGGTTGAAAGAGACATTGTTAGTCAATTAATTGTAAACCTTTGTCTATGAGGGTGTTACCTTATGTATTGACCATTTTATAAGTAACTTGGTTAAACTTAGAAAACTAATAAGTATGGTTGTCAATTGCTTGTGAAACGAAAGCGAATCAAGTGATTGAATTGTGTTAGTCTTGGTTGATCAAACCTTGGTATTATTTTTGTTATCTTCAAATCTTGACGAGGATTGAAAGTGGGGAAAACAATAGGATTAGTATACCAACTAATCAAATTAGAACACCATCTAATTTATTGATCATAATCAAATGGAACCATTGTCATAATCATAATCAAGGGAATTGTACAAAACTAGTCTAGGCAAGTGTAGTCTTAATATATTGAATTACATCATCATTTTTATTTGCTTGCTATTAGAATCATTGATAAGCTTGATTTTATATTCAAACTCACGTCACACAAAAACTAAACAAATCCTTGCGAACGACCTCGGCTTACCATTTCATCTCTTACTACACACGAACGAGTATACTTGCTCGTATGTGTTGCGTTTGAAACATTGGTAGATCGTGTTATAAATTTAAAACTTGCACTCTAAACGGGCACATCAAACTGTGAAAGCAACTGAGCCGTCTACGATTCAGAGCGCAATACTAAAAGCTGGAACTCTAACGGACGAGATGGTTAGGACTGGAGTCCTAAGAAATGGCGACAAAAGGAAGGGAATGAATGAGTCAGACAAACAGATAGTCCCCATGATCGACAACAAGAAAGCAAGAAATTTTATGGCCACTGGGTCCGGTCAAAGAGCATATGCAGGTCCACATCCTAAGTGTGCTAAATGTGCTTATCATCATCAGGCGTCTGCGCCTTGCCGTGAATGTACCAACTGTAATCGGTTCAACCATTTTACAGATCAGTGTAGAGCACCAAGGAATACCGGCAACGTAAGGAATAACCAAAGGGCATGCTATGAATGTAACAGCCCGGATCATCTCAGAAATGCGTGTCCTAGGTTGAATGGAACACCTAGACAAAGGCAAGGAAATCTAGCTTTAGCCATCGAAGGAAATAACCCAAACCCTGTAGCCCATCTTAGTCCAGCTCGTGGTAGAGCTTACTACTTGGGTGACTTGGATGCAGCTAACAAATAATGGGTACGTTTTTCCTATACAAGTAGTATACTACCCTAGATTCATAAGTTTTTGCCTTATTACCTTAAACTTTACACATCGACTATCCGTTAGCATCTTTTAAAGGTTAACACATACTGAATCTCGGGACGAGATTCAAAAATAAGGGGTAGGTACTGTAGCAAACTGCAGAATTTCCTATAATTAACGACCTTTAATTATATATTAATCTCCGTCACTATTTTTAATCACCATTTTTACGAGAAAAAATAAATTTTTCTTTATCATATTATTTTAACGCGAAATCGTTATCGCATAATTTACCAAATAACGGGACGAGCTCATACGCGAACCACGGATAAAATTCTACACAAAATATACACTAATAAACATCACATGGGCCAAGAAAAATCCCAGCCCACAAACCCCTTACGTGTACTGTTCACCAGGCCCAACTTCCCCTTTTTATTTCATTTTCCAGTCGACTAGGTAGTCCCCAAACGCCCTCGTTTTCTTCAAATTTTTACACACGACATATGTATATTTTTGTACCTCCTATTTGTCCTCCCACCAAAGAAATAAAGTGCCAAGTTATAGCTTCTAGTACGAACGTTTGATACGTTTAAATGAGCCAAAGTGAATGGCACTTGAGCACCCATTCGACATATACACTTTTTCACAAAATCAACCGTTTTGACCCGGGCTTGTTTCCACCCCATTCTAATGATTATATTTGATCATTTGTGAGTTGTTAAGAGTATTTATCATCATAGATGTCAAGGTTGCTCGTTGGTTCCAATTCTTGTACACAAAAATAGTCTAGTCGACATATATATCAACTAGCCATTTCCCATTTTGCTTCTTACACCTCACATGGCTCTAAAGACACAATGTCAGTGAAATATTATCTAAATCCCAACATTCTCTGACCCTTGAATAGTAGGAACAAGTTGTGTTTGATTTTAAAACTCATATAATACTATACGTATACATATACACACGTATAACCCATTTCTCTATCACTACCCACCACACTTCACTTCCTTCTACATTTTGAGGTTCCTTTTCATCATTTGGAAGCCACAACTCAACCAGAAGTAACCACGTTCTTCTTTAGAAGCTCATTCGAAAACCATGGGTTATATATAGTTCGTATATGATGGATTATGGCGATTTGTGATTTCCTCCTCGTGTTCTAGCTACTCTCACACATCCATTACCCACCCTAGAGGTGTTGTAAGTCGTTTGATATCATTTTCAATTCGTTTATCATGTTTTTATATTTCCATGCACGCATAATAATCATTTCGAACGTATATAGTTTCTATTTATTTTTACATGTCACATGTTACTCTAGAATGCCAAATCGTGATTTGCCTCCCTTGTGGAAGGCCTAGGAATCATGATACACACCCATATCACTTTTAAATTAACGTTACATGCATCATTCGAAGCCATTTTGCACCATGTTTTATCGAATAAAAACTTAAAACACTTAGAATTTTTCTAAGTGTTTTACTTAGAATATATATCCCATGTCGCCCTAAAAACGACCACATATAGAAAAATTGGACTTAACGAGCATACTATATTTTTACATGATCTATTAGACCACGTTACTAGCTACAAGTTTCATATATATACTTTGTAATAATAAGCTCGTCTAACCCCTTTAAATCGCCCAAAGTAAACTTCATCACATGCATTAACACACAAAATTGTGAAATTTTTCTAAGTCTTTTTCAACCAGAAAAGTGCTCCAGGTCGCGACATAGATGATCCCATAAAACAAAATCCGACTTAACAACCACCAAATATTTTTTGCACAACCTATTTCTCCTTGCTACTAGCTACATGTTTCGTATTTATACTTTGTAATAATGAGCACGTTTAACCCCTTAAAAATTGCCAAAGTAAATCGACACACATGCATTTCAAAACTAGTTATAAAACCTTAATGGACTGAAAAGCCCAATAAGCTGAAAATAAGCACACCATATAAGCTGACCCTAAAAGCTCTTTTGATATGAAAATAGGACATTAAAAATGAGCCTAGGGATAAGCCCAACTTGTCTCAAAGCTTACGGATCGTTAAACGTTAACGGGCCTTTAATTAGCTCGTTAAAAGCCCATTAGGTGAAAAATAAGCTATTTTTGCTAATAAGCTGTTGAAACAAGTTTTAATAAGCTTCAATAAGCTCCAAAAATTTCATATAATTTTTCCCTATAATTTTTGGACGTTTGGACTAAAAATGCAAACTAGTTACACTTTGAGGGACTAAAACTGGCGAACCTTTAAAACATGGACTGAAACTGCCAAAACAAAAAGTTTAGGATAGAAATTGATATATTATCAAATTCCAAGCTCAGAATGCTATTTTGGACATGTAGTGGACTGTAAATGCAGTTATTATATAATTAAGGACTAACGGTGCAACACTAATGCCGTTAGGGTGTAAATGTAAAAACAGTAAAATTGCAAGGACCAACAGAACATGATTAACATTTTCATCTTTATATTTCATTTTATGAATTCCCGTCACGTCACGTGCATTTTTGTATATTTTGTTTGCTTAATATTTAACGTTCGTTATTGTTGATATAAATAATGCCTAAACACGTTATTAATATTTTTCGATATCTCTACGTTTTGATAATCACAAAATGTAAAATCATTAATCGGAAAATTATGACGTAAACAAGTATTTAGTTGTAAATATCTATTTCTACAACTCAAATCACTTAAGGTATGAATGAACTAATGCTTAATGCATTATATGATCAAAGGAACATTTTCTTAATAACTAGATTTTTTTATAAAACATCAAAAACATTTTATATATTTTTGAAAAACATTTTTGGCATTAAATAAAAATGTTTAATCTTTTATAAAAATATGAATTCAAATTTTTAACCAAAATCAGTTAAAATGTTCCAGAAAAACCTTCCTCACAAAAGGACAAAATTGGCCAACGTCCAGTAGGGGCGGCCCCTTTAATTTTGCTAGGCGGCCCCCTTAATAATTAAGGGGACCGCCCCCGCTCCAGTAGACCGCCAGCTGTCCAATTTTTCTCCTATAAATACCAGCCTTCTCCTGGACTTTTACTCACCTTTTGCACACTAAAACTTTCTGTTCTAAATCCTTTCTAAACATTGTAAATCCTTTGATCATATTTTCTTAAGCATTGGTTTCTAAGTGATCCAAGCTTCCACCACCAAAAGTGCAAAAGAAGAACTCTACTTCAACTAGTGAAGAAGTGTTATTACTTACCTCATTCAATTGTGTTGTTGTGTAAAGTGTTGTGTAGTTGTGATAAGTAGATCTAAGTGTAATTACGTAGTGGTGTTGTAAATTAGTTGTGAAGTAGTTGTGAATAAGTAGTTGTGAAGTAGTTGTGAAGAAGTAGTCGTGAAGTAGTCGTGAAGAAGAAGTCGTGAAGAAGTCATGAAGAAGTCGTGAAGAAGTCGTGAAGAAGTCGTGAAGCCGTTGTGAAGAAGTCGTGAAGAAGTCGTGATTAAGTCATGTAGAAGTTGTGTATAAGTTGTGAGATTGGTTCTAGCTATGATTAGGACTCGACATCTAGCTTTGTGTCGTTAAGCCGGTGTAAGCTAAAGTTGTGTAAGGTTTCTCCGCCATAAGGGAGTTTGTTGACATAGTGAAGAAAACTCTCGAGTAGGTGACTCGAGGAGTGGAGTAGGGCAAGGAAGGTGTCCTTGTAGCCGAACCACTATAAATCTCCATGTTGTGGTTTGATCTTTCCATCTCTCTCTCTTATTTCATTATATTTACCTTACTTGCATTACTTATCTATATTTGCTTATATATGTTCATATTGATCAAGAGTTGAATTCACATAAGATAGAATCGAAGTTTTAAAAAGTAAACAAAAGTTTTCATAAATTAAAAAGACGTAAAACTATTCAACCCCCCTTCTAGTTTTCCACAATTGGTATCAAGAGCCACGTCAAACAAGATTTTTAAAATTAACTGTATTTTAAAACTTGAAACGATCTATGGAATCTGAAAAATATTTAGAAGGGCAATCTATGCAAAGACCACTACTATTTGAAAGTGATGGATTTTTATATTGGAAAAATTGATTCGAAACTTATGTGAAGTCAAAAGATCTAGATCTTTGGCATGTTATTACTAATGGTGATTTTTTACCTATTCAACATAATCTTGAAACTAAAAAGGATGAAATTGTACCTTTTGAAAAACAAAGTGATGATTTAAAAAGAAAACTTTCTAAAAATAATGAGGCTAAAATGGTTATTTATAATGCGCTACCACGTAAAGAAAACGAAAGAATCTTTATGTGCGAAACCGCAAAAGAAATTTGGAATTCTTTACTAATAACTCACCAAGGTAATAGTCAAGTCAAAGATAATAAAATAGATCTTCTTGTTCAACAATATGAACAATTCACGATTTCGGAAGAGGAATCAATTGATAATGCATTTGCTAGGTTTAACACAATCATCACAAGTTTAAAGGCACTTGATGAGAGTTTTTCTAGTAAGAATTTTGTCAGGAAATTTCTTAGGGCTCTTCATCCAAAATGGCGAGCTAAAGTTACGGCGATTGAAGAATCGAAGAACTTGTCAACTCTTCAACTTGACGAGTTGATTGGCAACTTGAAAGTCTACGAAGCAATAATCAAGAAAGACTTCGAGATGGTTAAAGGAAAGAAAGAGCAAAGCAAGTCAATCGCGTTGAAAGCTAGGAAAGCATCAAGTGACGAGGATAGCTCAACCTCCGAAAGTGATGATGAAGAATATGCCATGGCCGTTAGAGACTTCAAGAAATTTTTCAAAAGACGAGGAAGATTCGTTAGACAACCACATGACGAAAGGAAAACACTCCAAAGAAACAAAGACGAAAAAGGTAGCAAGAGCGAGAGGAAGTGCTTCAAATGCGGTGATCCAAATCATCTCATTGGAAGATGCCCTATGATGTCAAAGGAGCAAAACCAAAAGGCGTTCATTGGAGGAGCATGGAGTGACAGTGAAGAAGACGAGAAAGAAACCACAAAAGAGGAGAAGTGTCTTATGGCTAAGACATCAAGTGAGGTACGTTCCGAAACCGAATACTTTAGTGATGAAAATTTATCATTAGATGAAAAAGACCTAGATAACGAATATAATAGGTTATGTATATTAGGCCAAAAAGTAATGACTAAAAATAAATCACTAAAACACATAAATAATCAATTAGAAAAAGAAATACTAGAATTAAAAATTAAACTACATAACTTAGAAAAGGGAAAAGAAATTCTTGAATGTAAAACATGTCAAGAAACTAAAAATGAAAATGAAATACTTAAGGAGGAAATTTGTAGGCTTAACAAATTCGAAAATAGTAGTAATTCTCTTAGGGAAATAATAAGTATTCAAAGAGTATCAAGTGATAAAACCGGATTAGGATTTAATTCAACTAAGGATTCAAATAGTCAAACTAAAAATGTAAAGTTTGAATGTGAAACTAGTGAGCAAAAACCTTTAGAGTCAAAACCTAAGTATATACTTATGAAAGATAGAAAAATACCCATAGCTAGTGATGAGGAAGTAAAAACCTTTTATAAACCATCTTTAAAAAATGAAGTAAAATACTCTAAACCAAAGTTAAGGTCAAAAACACCTCCACCTAGAAGACCACCTAGTCCTCACCCTCGGCCTAAAACTCCTCAACCTAAAAGAAACCAAAATATACCAAACCGTCATACTAATAGTTACCCAATGTGGAATTACCCAAATCCACCAAGCTACAATCCTTGGGGAATACTTCCACCATATATGCATCCGAGTCAATTGCAAACCATGTTTGGGCCAAACAACTATGGACCAATGAGATCATGGGGACCAAGTGGCTAGATTGCAAACTAATCGGGAAAGGCGATATCTCTTTCGTAATTGACTTTTATAAGTTAATATGCTTTGAAGAACTTGAAGACCACATGTTGAAGACCAAAAGGTACGCCGCTCTTTCATGCTCACCATTATATGCGTAGATAAATGAACTAGCCAATTGCATGCCCCCATTAGTCTTTAATGCCTAGTGTAGTTTGTACTTGTATGTTAGTTAGTAGATTATTCCTTATACATGTCTACATATATATATCCATATTATTATACTATATACATATATAAATATATCCGCACATAACCTAGATACGTCATTTGTTGACTATCTAGAACTAAAAAGAAATTGTTCGTCCTCGAACCTTTTCTTCCCACTTTGCCTCATTTGAACTTTAAACGTTCAACACGAAAATCTTCCGTGTCCACTATCACATAACTCATGGTGATGAAGAGAAGTGAGTTAAGTGGATTAACGTAGAAGTAGCACTTTGACCGTCGAGTCAAGAAAACTATGGATGAAACAAACTCCCATCACCGTCAGCACCTATCTCCGTCATTACCTCATCATCTCTTAACTCCATTCAACATCCCACGTTTTCACACAATATATATATATATATATATATATATATATATATATATATATATATATATATATATATATATATATATATATACTAGCTTTCATGACCCGGCCTCCAGGCCAGGCGAGTTTCATGTAATATCTAGTTAAACACTTCTAACTTATATATATAATTTGGTTAAGATTATGATATAAATCTAATTTTGTTTGTTATTGTACTGGGGTAACCCTTTTACCAAAAAAAATTTATAGTTTTGTTTCATAAAAATTTGTTATCAATATTAAATTATCAGTAATGTTCGTATATTGTTAGCATGATCAATTTTAAAACAAAGAGACAACTTTTAACCCTAACGGTGAATCTTTTTCACTGTTAGTCCTTAGTTAGAAAGTATTTACATTTTTGGTCCAAATTAATCGAAAGTGACATTTTATGGCTTCTGGTTACTGTATATTCAATTTCTACCCATAAGTTATAAAAATGACTCTTTAGTAAATATTTATGTAAATGTTACCCTTTTAACCCGAAGAGTAATATAATCTGCATTTTAAGTCCAAAAATCACAAAACGTGTGGATTATTATTTCCGAGAGTTTTATAAGCTTCAACAGCTTAATCAAGTTGATAAAAACTGCTTATAATCTGAAAAGTGCTTATAAATTGGTTAATATTATGATCTAAATGTAATTCTGTTTCTTATCAATTTATTATTAGAATTAAAATTGTTTTGTTGAATTGTATAAAAACAAATTTGCAGAATGGGCAGCAGAGCTTCATGAAAATCCATATACTTGACCATGTGGCTTGCTTAATTGATTTGTTCTAAAATCATGTAAAAACCTGTCCCCTACACAATCAGTACATGATACTATCAAGTTAAAGTTGAAATTAGATTGATACACATTTTTTGCTTGCTTTATTTAGCTTCTTGGCTGGCCTTCACTTCGTTTCTTGCCTCGGCACGTGTTGTGGCTTGCAACGCTTCACTTCTCCTCTTCTTGGCTTGCTATGTATGACGTCTCGCTTCGCTTCGATCCTTTTCGATTCCCTTCCCTTTATGTGCTGAGTGTGTTAGTAAATCAAGCATGAAACATTGAATAATAACTTTTTTTCGTTGATCATACATGATAAAAAAAAAATATTTTGTAGCTGTTAGTGCATAAGAGATTAATCATTTATGAAAGGAGTAACAAAATTTTACTTACTTGATGTTATCTAATTGCGAAACTATCAATACAACCGTATTCTTGTTAGGATTTCTAGATTTCCAAACCATGCCAACTCACCTTAAGAATGTCAAGTAATATGGGGAAAAAACTTTAAGTATTTTTCAACTGATTTTAAACATGTTACCTGTCTAACACTGATTGAGAGTAAAAATATGTTATAGTAATACATGTTGTTCATATATCACCTGTGAGACTACGTTGCTTGTCTATCCTTTTTTGTAGTTGGTTGAAAGAAACAAACTCAAATTAATGTAAGTTTTAACCCGAATAATAACATAATCTGTTTCCTAAGTGCTAAATCACAAAACGTGTGGATTATTATTTCCGAGAGTTGTATAATATGTTAGCAGAGTCGTAGGGGTGTATATAGGTCAACTTGCCATCTTTTATTTAAGATTAGTACCTCAACTGCCTTGGGACAAACAATGTTACTCAGCTCAACTAAAAAGGATTATACAACATCAGGTGAGGAAGCCATATTTGAATGCAAAGCATAATCAACATATGATTTATACCCCATTATCTGCATGCATAGACAACAGGTAAAATGTCAAAAGGTTTTCCCACATCCACACACCATTCATAGAATGAACATGTAAACACCTGAACATTTGGAGTAACCAACTCATATCACATGTCTATGATGCACAACATAAAAGGCTTGATGCACAAAAAACACTTTTCGAGCTAAACAGTTACATTCACTTACGATATTTAGAGTAGGAAAACACTAACATATTTTTGGTTCTATTTATCTGGTAGAATGCTAGCAAGAATACTTTTTCATGGATATAAATAAAGATAAGAGGATTTTTTTAATGAATTAGTGATGTGCTTTTTAGAGCATGTACAGATTCATATGCCAATTTGGTCATACAAAAATGTGTCATTTGAGTCTGGACCACCTGATCATCTACAATGGCTCATTTTTATTACTCTAAATGAAAAAACTGACATAATTACTAACATGTAAGACGAGAAATACACATGGCTTCTGATGTTTATATTCCAAAAGTTTGAAGTTTATGTGGTTCAATATACTACGTTTTGAAATTTTCATTCATGTATTGAATGCATGGTTGGCTGCAAAATCAATGAAGCAAGAACATTTTTATTTTAAGTAAACCTCATCATCAGATGTCCACTGCAATACAGCAGACACAGTGCTTGGTTCTGTTATAATCCGGAAGCCTTTTTCTCTAAAGTTGCCTCTCGGCCCCAATGAGCTGGGGCGACTAACAGTCTTAACAAGGTGGTGCAAGTTCTTCGGAATACGTGATGCTGGAAATACATCCACGTGACCTGGCTCTTTAGCTATTTTTTCATTGTACCTGATTTAAACACGAATTACCTAGCTTAAAAACAAAACAATAAATGCAATCCAGAATATATGTAGAAATATAAATTACGTATACTTACTGTGCACAATATTTAGCGATTTCAACATTTAGGTGGCTCACTCGATCTTTCTTATCTGGCAAGTCATATAACAGTCTCAAGCTTAACAAATATACATGCTAAACATATTTATATAACAAAGTAAACGAAAATACCTGCAGATAAATTAATTCCACCCTTCTCAAAATCATTGCGCAATATGGTTTTGTAATTATATCCAGAAACGACATTTTATTAGATTCCAATAAAAGTGTTCGAAAAGCGTTTGCGGGTAACCTCGCATGACCCACCCCATTTTGATTTGTACAGAAATGTTACCTGCTACCTGAGCCATACACCCCCGCCTATTTTTCCACCTCTATTGAAAACCAACACTTTTTGGGGTAACGTGTCGCGTCCAAAATCCGGATCATTTAGCTTTCCTTCAAAATTTAAAAGGCTTATTGGTTAGATATTCCAAGAAGACTGGTATGATAGATCAGGTATGGATATACAACCTATCACAATAAAAGCATCTTAATTTAAATAGTCCTTTTCACCTTTGAATTCCTATCATACATGCCTTTTCTATGGCAATATGAAATAACATCAAAAAGATGTTGAAAGTACCTTCTAGGTGTATAAAGCGTCTTCCATGTCTACACATGTTTAGTTACATACACAAGTTATCTCTAATTATTCATTATTTTATTATCTCCTCATAATGATGTATTCTTTTATTTGCTTAAATCCGTTGTCGGGTATTGAATAGATGGCTGTTTTGAGCCACTTAATTACGAATGAGATGATTGGGCTGTGTTTTATCTATAAAGGGTCTTATTGGTGAAACAGAAAAAATTCATCTTAAAGGGGATGGTCAAACGTGTTGTAAGTTGCCTAAAGTCTTAGTAATTCGTATAGCCTGCAAAGTTCTATTCAAAAGGTTCAGGTTATTCAAGCCCATGTGAAGAAGTTAGCATTATAAGCTTTGTGAGCCAGGCAGGGGATTTAGATGTGCAACACTTAGTAAAAATGTATGTGCACATCATTTTTTCCACTGAAAAATGTTATTTCTTGTAGTGATTAGTTATTGGTAGAAAGGTGATGGAATTAAAAGAGTTCCTCTGAAATGAACTTATTCCAAGCCTCCTGTTAACATATCAAACTCAAAATTATGACAAAACCACCACAATACTTCACTACTTGTTTTATATATCTAAAATATAATAACATGAATGCCAAGAGAAAAGTAAAAAAACTACATCATAAGGGGGTGTTTGGATGTGCATGTGCCTTTAAAGAATGAAAGCATTGATGTAAACATATTAATAGTATATGGTAATCAGTTATAAACTTGTAGACTTAAAATAATAAGGTGATTAGCTGCTTGAGTGTTGACAAATTTACATAAAATGACCAAAACGAATGTTCTTGTAAGAAAAAGAGATGTCACATGAGATGTGGCAGTAAAAAACACTCAATTTAGATTTTAAAAAGTGTAAATTGGTATTTTGTGAAACTCTTTAATGTATTGTTGTAGCAAGTATGAAACAATTATCTGAAACTGATTGCTAAGTAATCATTAGCAGGAAATCCAAAACTCAGATTAAACACATCGTATCTTTATATAAGTGGTACACTTTATTTTTAATCTTTAACTATGTTAGGTTAAGTTGATTGATTAAGTACCTTAAGTATATCAAAGACCTTCTCAGTAACATATTCCTGTTGAAGAGTAGCTCCTTTTTGCTGCACTTTATCAGGATGGATACATAAAGTTGCCTTTCTATATGCTTTTTTGACATTGGCACCAGTCAGATCGATTAATGAAACAGGCTGCCAACCACATGCAGGCCAAAGAACCTGACAATCAATTCATAGAAGAATGAGTAGACATACAAAAGGATAAAAAGTTATGTCAAAGGTACTGATTTTTTTTTCGAACAATAAATGATAAAATGAAAAGGCTTATAGCATAGTCGATAGCCTAAATCAGTATCCTTTTTGAGATATTAAAATATCATGAGTCAGTAACTTATTCATGATAATGATGATAGATCATAAATGTGTTTTCTTGACTTTAAGCGCTACAGTCATAAAAATCGCATTTCCCAAAAGGCTTTACCTGTGACCAACAACTTAAAACATATTTACAGCAATTTGAATCCTGAAGCAGAAAAGTAGAGGTGGCAGAATGGGCATATTGGGTGTGTCACGCCAAATGGGTAAAAATGTGGTGTGGGTTGGGTTGTGTTGGCCTGATCAACTATTTTTCCACCAAAGATTAACTGTTTATAAATGATTGGTTTGTTGAATATGATAACAAAGATGATATTAATTCAATAGTAAGTTACATTTTTTATAAAAAGGTTTAGGAGAATGTTTTTCCATTAAAAATACAAAAAGAATTACATTCTAGCCAATTGGCCTGTTTCCTCATTTGCTATTATTTTAATTTTACACACTGACCCATTAGAGATAAAGCATAACCCCCAACAACTTTTTTATTTGAAGGGCACATTCTTTGATGTCATTTTCTATGAAATTTACAAACTAATATACAAAAGAAAGTAACATAAGAACCTGCATATATAGGGAGATGAAAATTATCAAATTGACCATGAGGAACGTTATAATCAAATACCTTCATCTTGTCCAAGGCCTGTCTCCAACCCGACTAATACAATAGATAGTGGAAGCATGCTGTAAAAAAGATATTGTAATTTAGCTTAAGACAAAAAAACGTATGTAAAAGCTTATACTTGAATACTTGATACCGGTTGCAAACACTTGCCATGCTTTGACTATGGCATATATAATTTTCTTTTCTTGTGAACTTTTACCACTTCCTTAACCATAATGTGTTACCTGTACCAATAACAAAATCTCAACTCATGATATACACACAACGTTGCACGTATACAACACAAAACGTTCCGGTTCCTATTGATGTTGGTTTGACTACTATAACTGAGCTAAACATCCGATTAAAAAATCTAGTGGAATTTAAATCGATAATGATATAAACTTACAAATAGTTTTTGTCCCTTCATGATCGAAACATACAGGTGCATTTTGAAAAGTCATAAAAAACATGCCAATGGAGGTTAAATAGATGACAGATTTGATGCATTTTCACGCATAAATTTCCTCTAAATGGGTTAAATTAAGCTATATTTAATGGGTAAGTTAAAAAATGCAGACAAGGGTAATGGTTAAGGCGGTTGAAAACCACTACTCATATAATTTCCTAAATCTCAACATGAAATAGATGGGTCGTTTATGAATATGCATGCATTTTCGAACATCCGTATCGTTAATGCACGTATACATGTTATAAAAAGACAAAAATTTAACAATCCACATGTTCTTTGTAATCTATGATAAAGAAATACCATGTACACATGTTATAAAAAAGACAAAAATCTAACAATCCACATGTTCTTTGTAGGTAAATAGTTGATACGACAACGTTAAAAAATATAATGTTGAAAATAAAAAAAATCTCATGTCCGAAATAATCATAAAGAAAAAGTACATGTACATGTACTTTATTGTTGAATTTAACATTTTGTTGACATTCAAGTTGGTCAGATGTCAGAACATTTGTCTTTATAAACTGTCAGTTCTTTAGAAATCAATCATCAAAATATAGGCAACTTAAAAAACAGGGTGATGAAAGATCAGTAACATTTTAAAATCTGTTAAAAGTATTCGTTGCATGTTAAATTATTGTGTTACAGTAATAAATAATATGCATATTGTATTTAAAGGAAGTTATAGTATTGTTAGAAATATTTTTATTCATTTATCACATGACTAAATAAACCATATTAAACACAACTTCTAGATGAAGTACATTGAGCTGAAGTCCCCAATCATTTTAAATTATGTCATGTAAGATGCTATCTAACATGTCGAGTCAACACAAATCATTAGTTTATGTATTCAATTATTATTAATGTCAATGTCTTTACTCTTTATAATATCAAGAGAAGATGCATAACTTACCTTAGTTCTTATGTCAATGTGGTTGGATTCATTAGAAACTGCCTCTTGTGAAGGCTCTTTTGATGGTTCACTATTTGTCTGCATAAACAATTCATAACCATTAATAAAATCCACATGATCAACATGAGCAATCATTCCGTTTTTCATACTCATGCTACAAAATCAACCCATGTGCATTAGTCAACTATCATCTTACAAACGTGAAATAGACTTTTCAAACCATCTTGCGTATGCAAATACATACAGATTTCAACACAAATAATTTCCTAATAAGACGGTTCATTTGCATTTACATTTCCATAAGTTAATCCCAACCTGCTCATTCATATCAAAAGTTTGCGTCCTTTTTTAGCATTATTCTCAAGATATTGAAGTATAATGGTTCAAAAGTTCGATGATTAGAGTAATCTGTTGATACACGAACCTTATTTTGTGAACCCCCGAGTGTAGGAAGAGCATAGTGAACCACATACTCAGAGTCAACAATCCCAATATACTGAGTTTGATTACCCTGTGCACAATACCCCAGTTGCATGTCCAAAGCCCACGCATGAATCAAGTCGTTCTGTAACAAATTCAAAAGTCATATCTACTGAAAGCCGTAGTGGAAATGGAACTAATGTTCGGAATGGTATTTGAAAGAACAGTACAATTTTACTAAAATAATTATGTTTTTGAGTATGTGTGGTTACCTGAATCATATACCACACACGCCGCCATGCTTCTTTTGAGAACACGGGAGCCATCATCTCGACCCACCTAAGGTAAAATTATCATATAGCTGAAATTGATGGAACTTATATTTGATGATAAAGATAACTGGATGAATCTTCTACTGTCTTACCCTGTACATGGAGGATCCGTACTATTTCTATAGCAGTGATTTTTGGAGCGACTCATTCTTTCGATCCTTCTGTTACCACAATATTTGAAACCCTTATAACCACAGTTACATGCCATGATATATCAGTTCCTTCTGCTGGTGTTCGGTTCCAAACTGCAGTTCAAATTTGTAGAGAATAGACCAAAAATACCCAACATCTGGGCCAAATCAACTGCCAAGTTTGGAAAATTCCAGGCTTGGTCCAATTTACCATTGTTCTCAGCTTCCTTTTTAGAGCCAAGTTTTGACTCGGCTGAAACTGCAAATAATGGAGCGGTACAAATAAAAATATAAGTAAACATATGGTCACATGACAAAATTGATATCTATTACTTTCACTGGTGGATACTTTGAGAACAGGTTTGTGACAATGAGCAAGTTGTGATTCCAAAGGACCAAATGTCTGCTCTATTTACACATAAAATAGCTAAGCTTATAGATTTCTAAGCAATCTCATCACATAAAACACTAAATTCAAAAACAACAACATGTTTACATCTCAAATTCCAGTGAGGACTTTCATCAAACATTTAGTATACAAAAATTATCAAACATTTTATGGTCTTTTTGTTGAACACATTCTATCAAAAACATAATCTATAATCAAAATACATAATTGCATAAGAAACTAATATCGAATTCATTATACATAAAAAAAAATGATCGGCTAATCTAATTCAGTTTGATTGGAACAAAAAATTAAAAATAAAAATTACCTTAAATCGAAGTTGGTTGATTTAATCAAGATGATGATCTTCCTAATTCGAACGCCTGGGCATGTATCGCTTTGAAGATTATTCCGTTTATAAAGATAAAGATTAGGTTATAGATCGATTTGAATTAGGATAATCAAACCGATTTGTGAAACCTCGTCTTTTTCTTGCTGAGTTTGATTTGCTCCGATTGCTTGGTTTTGATTTAATTTTATGAAGATTTGTGAGATACTATGAAGTTAAATCCGTGTTAATTGATAAGATTTTTGTTTTGAATTTGAATAATTGTGAGAGATTTTAGTAAAGTTTTAAATGTGATTGAGCAAATTTCGGTAATATTGAATGAGTTTAGGGAAATCCGGAACAATGTGTGTGAAAAGAGTGTGGATTGAATGCCAGGTGGTATTTTTTTTATGCCAAGTGGCATTTTTTTTTGCCAAGTGGCATTCTTTTTTGCCAAATGGCATTTTTTTTTGCCAAGTGGCTTTTTTTTTTGCCAAGTGGCTTTTCCTAGTTGTCAGGTATTGCTAATATATACAGAGATCGATAAATATGCACTTTTACTCTCACCCCCTAACACATTTGTCGACTTGACATCTTGATCTTTTTATCCAAAATTCTCAAGAAATGTTTTCTTAACGAAATGTTAATAAAATGTCAAGTATTCCTTCCTCGTGCCATTAAAACCCAACGTATTTTTGATCTATATATATACATAAAATTATTTTGCTATCAGAAACTAAATTCGACAAAAATACATTTTTGGTAGGCGGCCCCCTTAATGTTTAAGGGGACCGGCTAGTAAACGGGGGCGGTCCCCTTAATAATTAAGGGGACCGGCCTACTGTAGCTCCCAAAAACGTTTTTCTTCCAAAAATCTTTACCAAACACCCCACTTTTCAAACACACCCATACCTGCTGCTGCTGTGAACGAACCTCAACTCAAAAACCATTCTCCAAATCACCATCTCCGACTATTTTCGCAAGGGGCAAACACTTGTATTTAGATTAGCAACACATTTTGTAAGTTTTCTAATTCACATTTCATCTAATTCCATTCAATTTTGAGTCTAATCATAATTAGGTCTTTTACTAAACTTTCTTTTAATCCAAAATTTGTTAAAATTAAGTCTAGAAATCTTATAACCAAATGCTCCCCATAGGATTAGAATGCTTAATCAACCTAGAAACTAAGTAATTAAAAAACCATTATGTCAAACTAATCACTCCTTTTCAAAACTAATCATATTGTTGAATTATGCCATAAACACCTGTTAAAACTAATCACATTGGTTTATTACAACTCACAAATCCTAAAAATATATTTTTCGAATCATAAAAAATGTTTTTGTTAAATATAAGAGAGTGTTTGGATTAGGAACTAGAATCATCAAAATTTAAGCAAAATTAAGTTCATAACTACTTGTCAAGTTTATAAACACGCAATTAGTTGTTTTAAGTCATCAAGATACATAATTCATATGTATATTGAAATTTTACTAGTTATTTTCTTATTTAAAGGAGCGTTTAGCACAACATTTTGAAAGAAATTTTTGAGTCATAATCTAAGTTACTTAACATAAACACTCATTAGAAATAGCTAGATATACAATCCAATGTTTGTCTAGCCACATTTCAAAGTAGCTTATGACGTATAAAAGAACGTTCGGATATTTTTGATTTCTTGTCATAATGTCCCTATAACTATTCTTTAACATCATAAAATACATTTTAAGCGAGTTAAAAATTAAAACTAAGGAACATTGTAAACTACTTCTTAGGATTTAAGTTTTAGAGTCGAAGTATGTTTATGTTCCACATAAGTAGCATATATAATATATGCATGTCATTTTCTTATTTTTCTTTGTTGCTTTCTTGTATAGGTGAAAATGCCCAAAACTACAGTCGGTGATGTCTCAAAAACAAAAGAATACATTCCTAAAGTCTCTGCCACTCCAGGCATTTCTCCTGCTGTTGCTTGTTTCTATCGTCGCATTGAAGATAGAAACATTCATGAAGGGAGAGTTGTCTATCCATCGTTCTATGAATCCAACTATATCGAACGAATGTTCTCTAACGTTCGTCTTGATTGTCTCTACAAAATAAATGAGCTTATCATTCCCCGCTTTGTTCTTGACTTCTATAGCCAAGTGACGGTGCAAACCGATCCCAATGGTTGTATCCTCATATCCTTTATGATTCAACACGAATTCATTACTCTTACTCTCGCTCAATTCGGTCAAATTCTAGGAATTCCCTACTCCGGTCAAGCTGTCTTCTCTAATGAGTGGGATCTCTCATCTCTTGAGCAACATCGACCTCAATATGGTCCTTACTACTCTGAGATTCCATCATCTGAAGAAATTCGTCAATATCTTGGGCTAGTTCGTGGTACGACTAGCCGGAGGATCAAGTCAAAAGATGTTGACATCCATGCTAACCAAATCCTCCTCAAGGAGTTACGCCCCGACATAAAGCGTTGGGAAGAACTCATTCGTGAGAATGCGTTCGGTACCGGTGGTCACCGTGATCATGTCACGGCGAGCATAGCTCATATGTTGTATTGTATTGTTGCTGAACAGCCGTACAATTTGGCATATCTCTTTGTCTTCCGTATCATGTCAGCTAAAAACACTCATAATGCAAATCTTCTGTATGGCATGTTTCTCACTCGCCTCTACAATCATGTCATGATGCATTATCCACATCTTCAGAGTCCAATTTATGAGTCTGTTCAACCGGTCCTTAATCCCCTTGTTCGTGTCCGTGAACGTCGCCCCCGAAGCGACAAGGGAAAATCTCGTAAATCTGTCTCACTTCCACCTCGTGGTTCCACGTCACATCACGGAGACGATGATGATGATGATGATGTGGAGGAAAGCACAACACGTGCTAGTACCCCGTCACCTAGGACCTTCGTTCAAAATCTTTCGGATCTTGATTACACCGAGTATCAAGTTCCTTCTCCTTCCGAACGAACAGACGAACTGCTGTTTGAAAGACAAACCGAACTACTCAACACCACACAGCAGATGCATCAAGAAGTACGAGGCGGTTTCAAGTCTATTGGAAAGACACTTGGAAGGATGTTTGGAAAGAAGAAGAAATAGACTTATTTGATGAGTGTTTCGTTAATTATCATCGGTATTATAATTAGATATTTATATGTAATATTATTATCTTAACATTTGCTTGCTATGACTTTTATTATGTTAGATGATAAACTTATTAGAACCTAGCTACTAGTTTATTTGAAATTATATGACTATGCTTCTAATATGATTTTTTTTTCTAGTCTTAAATATGTATATTATTTATTTTAATATGCAATTTATAATATTTAATCATTCTTCATGTACATGATCCACATGGAACTTGCTGCAAAAACACCCTAAAAATGACCTTTTTCTGGAAAATTTTCAAATTTGGTCGCCTGGGAAATCACCAGATGGGCGGCCCCCTTAATTCCTTAGGCGGTCCCCTTAATTTTAAGGGGGCCGCCCAGCAATTAAGGGGACCGGCCATCTGGACAGTAAAATTTACTGTTTCCTTTTGCATCTTGTGACCACTTTTACCTAGCCCCAGCTACCTGTTGGAATTTGACACTCATGACAATCATATAATTCCATAACACAAAGTACATAATAGCGGAAGCATGTAAACAATAACATATAACACATAATTATTAACTTAAACATAAATAGAAAACGTACCCGATGCACTTCAATAAATCTTGAATATGATTTAAAGTAGATAAATGATAAACCCCTTACCGTTTTGTTTATCGATCTCTTGATAACAACAATAGTGTGTTGTTACCTCGTTCTTGTACACACAAATTAAACCGTATTAAGGTTATGCAAGTAAAACACAAGATTTATTTTTTATCACAAAAAATCGATCCTATATCCCTTAGAGAGGGTATACGATCGGCTAGACCAAAGAAAAAGGAGAAGAAAACTTTTAGGGTTTAATGTGTGTTCAAGAGTTATGAAAACCAAGACCCCTTGTGTTTGTATATATACTAGCTTAGAAACTTGGAGCAAAAGCAAAGGGTTGCGTCGAACCAACCCATGGCCGGTCGATCTTAGAAGCCCAAGGGGTTTCCTAAATCTTTTCCTTATTTCCTAATTGTATACAAACACTTCTTTCCTTATTTGCGTCTAATGGTCGTTAGTCATTTAACGGAAAACACTAACGGTCGTTAAGTTCTTGTGTTAATAATAAATATATAAAATACATTTATTATTATTCCTTAATACTCATTTATAATGTGTGCAATCCCGAGGTCTCGGGTTCGATACTAGACATTTGCACATTAATTATTAACCACATTTCAACAACTCCCACTTGGTTAACTATTAATAGCAAAATGACATTGGTTGGTGTCTTGCAACACTCCAATGCCCCTAGTCCGACTCTAGCTAGATTTCCTCGAAAATCTTTAATGATTCATCATTATTATTATCCTTTTGTTACTAATACTCTATTAATAAAGAAATGGATCTAAGTCACTCTTTATTAATGTTTTTGTTTCTCGTTGTTAATGATTGAACAAAATTACCAAAACATCTGAACGTATTCCAGATAGACTTTGGGCATGGCCACGCAAACATTTTTTCAACCCTACGAGGGGCCCAGCAGTATTATACTTCAAACAAAATTTGAAGGAACAAATTCTTTCTTGACTACAAGAATAACCCATGAACTTTGCAACACTTCTGAAAACAATCCTTATAACTTCCAGTTACGGTAAGCGGTAGATTGCTTTACAAAAATGCACTACATCCATGACTCTTATCTGGTATCTCAAGTCTGAGGATAACTATTTCATGAATTACTCGATGACAAGATCCATAAGTAATCTCATGCTTAGTTGGGATAAGTCCTATACTCTACTCCTAGAATATCATGTGAATTTGGTATGACTACGCATCAATATACTTTCAAGTATATTCTCACCAACATTCACATTTGTCTTAATTTAATGATATTCCCATATCACTAACCGACAATGGACACATTTAGAATAATAAAATTATTCAAGGATATAAACATGCAAAAACAGGATATATGTATATTTCAACAAGACAATAAAACATAAACAATACTTTATTTCATAAAACCAATAATTGTCTATTACATCCTTTATCCAAATACTAATAACAAATGGGCATGAAACTTTCAGCCTTACGAAGACCTATTCCTTCAGCTAACTTATAAAGCTTAGTGCCAGGAAGAGCTTTCGTCAATTGATCTGCCAAGTTATCATCTGTGTGAACTTTGAGTACTTCGATCTGCCCAATCTCTATTTACTCTCGCACATAGTGATATTTGATCGGATAATGTCTGGTGCCCTTCATGATTCCAGGTTCATTGGCAAATGTAATTGCAGCTGAATTGTCACAATACATTTTTATAGGTCGTTGAATCGAAGGCATAACTCCAAGCCTTGATACAAACTTCCTAATCCAGACGGCTTCCATTGCAGCATCTGATGCAGCTATGTACTCACTTTCTGCTGCAGACATCGCTAATGTACTCTGCTTCTTGCTCCTCCAATCCACAGCTCCTCCATTAATGACAAAGACGTATCCAGTCTGAGACTTCATATCATCCTTATCACTTTTCCATGAAGCATCGCAGTAACCTGTAACATCAAGTTCTGCTTGTGGATCACCCCCATAAACTAAGAACAAATCTTTAGTAGCCCTAAGGTACTTAAGAATATTCTTAACAGCAGTCCAGTGAGCTTCACCTGTATTCTGCTGATATCGACTGGTTAAGTTCTGAGCAAACGCCACATCTGGCCGTGTGCTTTTAACCGCATACATAATAGATCCCACAGCTGAAGCATAAGGAACTTTTGCCATGCGTTTCACCTCTTCAGGTGTTGAAGCACAAACTTTCTTGCTCAAGCCATGTTGTTCTTGCATCGGAAAATATCCCTTCTTGGAATCTTGCATATTGAATCTCTTCAATATTTTATTGATGTAAGCACTTTGGCTTAATCCAATTAATCGCCGAGATCTATCTCTATATATCTTAATTCCCAGAATGAAAGCAGCTTCCCCTAAATCTTTCATAGAAAAACACTTTCCAAGATATGCCTTGACTTCATGCAAACTTGGAATGTCTTTCCCCATGATCAATATGTCATCGACATATAATATAAGGAAAATTACTTCACTCCCACTAACTTTGTGGTATACACATGGCTCATCAAGATTTTGAGTAAAACCAAACTTTTTTTATTTCACTATCAAACCTCTTGTTCCATTGTCGTGATGCTTGCTTCAATCCATAAATGGATCTTTGAAGTTTGCAAACACGATTCGGAAACTTTGGATTCACAAACCCTTCAGGCTGCGCCATATAGATATCCTCATCTAGGCGACCATTTAAGAAGGCGGTTTTGACATCCATCTGCCAAATCTCATAGTCATAGTATGCAGCTATGGCTATGAGAATCCTAATAGCCCTAATGTCAGCTACAGGAGAAAAGGTCTCCTCGTAGTCAACACCATACGTTTGAGTAAAGCCTTTAGCTACCAAACGGGCTTTATAGGTGTGTACATTGCCATCCATGTCAGTTTTCTTCTTGAAGAGCCACTTACTCCCAACTACCTTGGTATTAGGAGGAAGGTCTACTTCAATCCAGACTTCATTGTCTCTCATGGATTGCATTTCCCCATTCATAGCAACTAACCATTTTTCCTTTTCAGGACTATTAATGGCAGCTTTATAACTAGGCGGTTCATCAAGATCCCCTTGTATATATTCCTCACATTCTACGTTAAGACATAGACGTTCAGGAGCTTTTACAGTCCTTACGGATCTGCGAACGGGAACCACTTCAACTTCTGGTGGAGGACCTAGACTTTCTGGTTCTTCAGGAAGTTGGTTAGTGTTTTCAGAAGGTAATGCATCATCTTGATCTTCTTCAAGATCATATATCCTCCCACTTAATTCTTGAGATATGAGATCCTTTTCCAAGAAATCTCCATACCTTGCAACGAATACTTTGTTCTCAGGAGGATAATAAAATTAGTAACCCATTGTTTCCTTTGGGTATCCTACAAAGATACATTTTACAGATCTTTGTTGGAGCTTGTCGCCCGAGTCACGTTTAACGTATGCCTCGCAACCCCAGACCTTAAGATAAGACAAGTTAGGAGCATTTCCAGTCCATAACTCATATGGTGTCTTATCAACCTTCTTTGTGGGAACCATATTAAGTATGCGAACAGCAGACTCCAAGGCATAATCCCAGAATGAGAAGGGAAGAGTTGTTAGATTAAACATAGATCGTATCATGTCTTGCAATGTACGATTTCTTCTCTCAGATACACCGTTTTGTTGTGGTGTATATGGAGAAGTAAGGTGCTGGACAATTCCTTCCTTAGCTAGATAATCCACAAACTCTTGACTCAGGTATTCACCACCTCTATCGGATCGAAGAGCTTTAATCTTCTTTCCAAGTTGCAACTCTACTTCAGCTTTAAACACTTTGAATGTTTCAAACACCTCATGTTTATGTTTAAGTAAATAAACATAACCATAACGGCTGAAATCATCCGTAAATGTTAAGAAGTAGCTAGCACCTCTCCTTGACACATGTCTAAGTGGTCCACACACATCTGTATGAATAAGACCAAGTAGATCAGTAGCCCTTTCAATCCTATTATTAAAGGGTTTCTTTGTCATCTTCCCACTAATACAAGACTCGCATTTATCAAATGATTCATCATTGATCTTTTCTAAAAACCCATCATGTTGCAGCTTTTTCATGCGATCCTTGCTTATGTGAGCAAGTCGACAATGCCAAAGATAAGACGAATCCAGACTTTTCTTGATTCTCTTATTGTTGATGCTATACATCGAATTATTTTTAACACAAGCATTACCATTATCATTCATATCAAGTTCAAAAATACCATTCACAGCAATAGCATTAAAATAAAATACATCATTTAAAGAAACAGAAATTCCATTGCTATTAATAGTATGTTCAAAACCAAGGTTCAACAAACATGAAAATGAAATGACACCTCTAACAATTGACGGTGCATAATGACAATTATTTAAAGATAGTATTAAGCCCGAAGGCAACACTAAATCAAATACGCCTATAGCTTCAACTGCTGCATGTGCTCCATTACCCACGTGCAAGAATTGGTGTCCATAGGCCAGCTTTCTCTCAACTCTAAACCCCTGCATAGTATTGCAAATATGAATACCACATCCCGTATCATATACCCAGGAATTTAACTTACGAGTTAGAGTAAATAATTCGATTACAAAGAACGCACCTGAAGAGCTGGGATTACCAGCTTCACTCTTTTGCTTCTTTTGTCGCAAGTCATTGATGTAGAGCGGACAGTTCCTCTTCCAGTGCCCTACTTCATGACAGTGGTGACAAGCCTGATCCTTCTTTCCTGGAGGACTCACCTTGTTCTTCTTGGGCTGGTGTTGATTCACTTAAGGATTTGATTGATAGGCCATGACCTGCTTGCCTTTATCACCTTTACCCTTACCCTTGTTCACACGCGATTTTTTCTGGATCCTACCTCCTTGAATTGCCAACTGATATGTGCCTAATTACACATATCTTTTATACAATTTGAACCTACAAAAACGACCAAAAACACACAAATGACTCACAAAATGATACAAATTCATCAAAATGTGTTTTTATGTGATTCAGGTACAAAAGATTGAAAAACAAGTGAAAAATGATCAATTTCACAACAATTGTCGTTTTCAGTCCCTGAAATCTCAGCAAATGGCAAAACTAGTCCCTGAAAGTTTAAAATGGAAGAAAAGTCAACTTTAGTCCTTGGATAATCAAACTTGTTCACAAATAATCCCTGGATAAAAGTTTACACAAAATGGCAACTTTTACCCCTCAAGTTACAAAATTGGCAAAATTAGTCCCTGGGTATTTTAAAATGGAAATTTAACAAAATATACCCTTGTACTATTCATGAATGACAATTTGGAACCTTTTTGATAACTTTTGGGAAATTACAATTTCACCCCTCAACTTTTGGAAAATTACATAAATGGTCCTCGGGTGTTTTAAATTGTAATAAAAGCATAAGGTCCTTTGGTTTATCTAACTTGGCAATAATGGTCCTTGTGATAACTTATGAAATGTTGCAGGTTTAGTCCTCCAAGAATTCAGAAATTACAAAAGTAGTCCTTGGGTTTAACCATAATACAAACCAAACGGATCCTTATCCCACTTCATAAACCCAAAAATCCAAATCCCTTAAACCCAGCAACACCCCCAGCCCAAAACCAACTCAGGCCCAAAGTTAAATAAATAAATAAACGGGGTTTGACCCGCGTTGACCCCCCTTTTCCCTCTTCTTCTTCCACCTCTCATCACTGAGTCACCCAAACCACTCACTGTGTCAAAACCAGCCTACAATATCACTAAAACTCACCCCCCCAGCTGTCTCTTACACCCTCACAAGTTCCCATGAAGCATTAAATGTTCGAAATTTCGGCTACACGCAACTTAGGACTTTTTGGCGCCAATTTTCAATTCAAAGGCTAGGATGAGTTTTAAGCATCCAATGGTTCAGAAATAAAGTGGGATTTGCTCAGAAACTCAAGTGGAACTCGGAGGTGTATAAAGAAGAGAAGAGAGGCAAGAGAAGAAGTACTTTTGGACTAGCCATTAGTCATAGTGTAACGTAATTTTTATGCTTTCTTAGTTTAAATGTTAATGTTAATTTAAATGTTGTCTTTTTCATTAAATTAGTGTAATGAACCTTTAAATTCCAGTTTTAATTCAAGTTATCTTTTAAATTTCATGTTTTAGTTTAATGTCATTTATTTTCCAAGTCTTTTAAATTCCTGTCAATCATGGTTGTGATATGGACTCAATAAGCTCACTTAAGCCTTGACAAAGCTACTTAAGCTTTTAGATACATAAAACAGTCATGATCTTCCAATTTCAAAATTAGAATAGAAATCAAGAAAACCAATGAAAAACCAAAATTCATTTGATCATGAAGAAGATGATGAAGCAGGGGTGATTTTGGAGTACAAAGGGTATTAGGAGCTTATTGGGAAGCTAATAGGTGAAACCTTGTCCTTGGTCTCCATTTCTCAGCCATGTTTCATTTGTAAGCTTTATTTTACAAGTTTTGCTTATTACTATTCATGTTCTTTAATTACTGTAATCTTTATGTTTTTGTGTTCTGTAGTTGTTATTAAGTGTTTTCAAAGTTTAATTTTATATGTGTATGTGTTAGTTTGTGGAGTTGCCTTATATTTCATTTTTTAGCTATAAAAATGGATCAGGAGTGATCCTTGTTGATTTGTGTTATAAATGTTGTTTTTTCTGTTCATTTGTGTTTAGTATGTGATGATATGAGGTTTGGATTCAATTTTATAGTCTTAATCAGTCTTATGCTTTGGAAATCCAAATTTCAGTTGGTTTAAAGGTGTGTTTGGAATTACTGATTTCTTGGTGATGGAATAAGCTTAGATTGTTAAAATTGATTGCTATTTGGTACATAGAGTTCCTTGAGGTCAGACAAACCAGCAAGACTACCATGTATTCATAAAAAAGTCAAAATAGGCAATTTGGGTACTTACTTGATCACTGAATGGAATTTGTGAGTCCAAATTCACCATGTTAGTATAAAAATTGTTTATATATCTTAATTTCATGTTCACACACCTTAATATTACATATTTGATTAGTAAATTAGATCACAAATTCATTTTAGTCAACCTTTTAAGTTTTTGTCACAAAGTACTCAACACACTGAAGCAAACAGTGTGTTGAGCTGGTTTTCACAAAGTTCTCTCAAGCTCCTTATTGAGCTTGAGTTTGTGATTCTTGGTCCTATGTGGGGCCAAGGTATCCAACTCAATGTCTCAGTACAAGTTGAGCTTGATTGAGCTTATTTGATAAGTCATTTGGGGGCTTGATGTTTGCCCACTCACAACAGTCTCCTGAGAAATCAGGAGACTTGCACCATTTCCATCAAGCTCCCACAAGCTCTTTAATGGTCTAAAGCTTGAGTGGCTTAGCTTTTCTGGAAGCTAAGCCACAAAACTTCAAGACCCCTTGTTCAATTTTCATGTTGCAGCCCATTCACTAGGGCTGCAACAAGCTTTTTGACTTAACCACTCCTGAGCTCACAATAAAACTCAGTAATCACTAGCACTTTCATAAGCTCATAAAAAGCTCATTACTAGGACTTAGCTGGTGAAATTAGCTTCTTTTAGGAGCTTATCAACCTGACTTCAAGTTCCAATTCTTAAATCCTATGCCCTAGCTTATTAGCTAAGGCTGCTAAGAGCTTTAAAATTGTCCTATGTTATCAGTATACACTGATGAATCAGGGGAAAATAAGCTATTTTCAAAAGCCTCTAATAAGCTCATCTGTGGACCCCACAGCTTAAGCTTGGGCTTTTTGGAAAGCTAACCAAGCCAACTTGCAACTCCAACTTTTATTTTGGCATTTTGAACTTAACCCGTCAGCTTAATTTGCATTTCAAAAAAGTTGCAGGCCATGGTTTTGGGCTGTGTGGATTGACATTGCTTATTAGCTTATTGCAAGCTTATGAGGGATTGCCATTGCACAAGCTTGTTCATATCTGTTCATAATACTTGTACATACCTTATTTTCCATTTTGTTTCCTTTGTAAAGCTTTTTCAAGCTTATTTCAAGCTTTGAGTCCACTGTGAGCATTAAGCTCAACTGAATGACTCATAAGCTTGGAACTGCTTATTTCTTAGTTTTTAGAGTTTCATTTTCTTTAAATATGTTTAATATTAGTATTAGAATAATCCAGAAATAAGAAAAACCAAAATGAACCAATAAGTGATAGCTTCTATTTAGAAGCTTAATTTTTGGCTTATAAGTAACTGTTAAGCTAATAAGCTCTTACAGAGCTTATTGCTAAGTTTTGAAAAATCCATCTTTATAAAAGTTGCTTATAATTAGCTGTTTTTAAGTTTTGTAAAAAGAAAAATAAAAAAATAAAATAATTGCAAAAATGTGGGGTGTGGGATTCGAACCTGAGACCTCTTGGCTAGTATAACATGCATAACACACACCCCCTTCCAACTGCTCTAGGGCACTAGTTCCGTTAGAACTTGTGCACCAGCTATATTTAACCTTGTTTTTTTTCGTTTAGCTTATTTTCCTTTTTCAGCTTATTATAGCTTATCTGAATAAGCTGTTTCGTCTTTATTATTTTTATTAAATCAGTAATGTTATAAAGTATTTATATAAAAAATTTCAGATTTTTTAGATTAGTTTTAGTATTTATTTTGTATTTTTATTTGTAAATTAGTAATTAAATCATAATAAATTAAATAATTATCTAAAAAATATAAATCTTTTTTCTAAAATTTTCTTTTGTCTAATAGAACCTGTAAAAAATAGATTTGTACCCATAGTGTTTATATTTCATAAAATTTACGTTTTAACTTGCGCACTTACGTTAGTTTTAATTAATTCGCGCGTTTTTAGTTTTCTTTGACATTTTTTTGATAGAACTTACGTTTTAGGTTTTTAGATTTTCTTATTATTATAATAATAACTTTGTAAATATAGTTATTTATTTTATTTTTATTTAATTTGCATTTAAGCCGTTAAGGCATGCAAATTCCCTCTTTGGGAATGTTTGTTTTATTCCGTTTTGTTTTTATACGTTTACGTTTAATTTAAGTTAAACGTATGTTTGTATATCTTCTACGTTTTTAGGTTTCTGATTGTACGTTTTTAACGATACAGCTGTGACAGAGCTATGACTACTCACATTCCTAGTGTTAGTCAATCAGATTCCTGTTTTTGTATATTCCATATCATTTCAACACACACATTCGTTATATTACACTTTACACACCTCGTTGGGACATAACGACCCGGGGATGCACTTTTCTGTACTCATGTACTTAACTCCCACGGATTTAAATTGCATTTTTCTCCCTTACGGTTTGACTTTAGTTGACCAATATCCTTGGTTGAAAATAGTTGACTGTTCGGGAGAGATCACCAACACTTGCGGAGTAGGAGCCTTGCCCTTGGGTGGTAAGTGTTTCTCATAGTCAACAAGCAATGCGAGTAACTCAGAAACTGTCTTCCCCGAGCAATGCATGTTGAAGTTTTGTACAAAACCAGCAAAATCCTTGTTAAGGGATCTGTTGATCAGGTTAACTTGAACATTCTCGGGGTAACCAAATCCGACTCTATGAAGTTGATCAAAGAAATCTCTCATCTCATTCACATAGTCTTCAACTGGTTTACCATCACCATGTTTGCAGCTGTGTAGTTTGTCAAGAGACTCATACATTTCAATTTCAGGAGTCTTTTCATAATACTTCTTGAGCTGCTCGAGCATGTTGTATGGAAAATAATACTCAAACTTCTTTTGCATCATTGGATCCATACTTTGAAGCATTAAGCACCCAACTTCATTGTACTTAGCATACTCAGCTCTCCATGCTGCTTTGACCTCTTCAGAAGCGTCCGTAGCAGGCTCATTAGGGCAAGGAGTATTCAAGTAATTGAGCTTACCAGTCGCCCTCAAAACAATTCTGAGCGATCTGTGCCAATCATTGAAATTTTTCCCAGTCAATTTGGCTCTTTCAAGATGACTCTTGAAAGCAGCGAACACGGAGTTATCGGGTTGAGCCATTCTACAGAAAATAGAAAAGTTCAAACATTAGTATTTTCGATAATACTTATTCTCAAGAAAATATAATACCCATGGATATATTCATATAACCAACTTAATTTTCTTGAAAATCTAGGATCCAACTTTACATAATTCCACAACATCAGTTGATCTGCTAGTAGTGGAAGTACAAAAGATGGTAATCTGTCGTACAATAATTGGCAAACAAGTTTTCCAATTCCTAGATAATTTATTGGATTTACTACATATTGATTCATCAATATGTCACGTAAGCATGTTTTATCCCATCTCATGCCTTAAGCTCTAGGTCTCACGCATCAGCTTAATTAAGTTGTCTAACTTAGAAACTGCAAATTCATCCATGTGTGGTCTCACGTACACTCGGAAATTTACCTTGTCATTAATTTTGGTCCAGGTCTCACGCATACCCAAAATTAACTTCAAGTGTTCCTTATAGTTAGATGGCACGTAACATAAATTTTAGGGTATTTAGTTTTTGATGTGACAAAAACATGTACAAAAATGCATGCACTCATCTTTGTATCATTAGTTTTCAAAACAATTTTTATTTACCATTTAGTTAAGAGTAAACCAAAAAACTATTTACTTGAGGTATTGGGTTCACCAATTAAAGAAGTACCAACAATTATCGCCCACATATCCTACTACTTACATGTTATTCGGATATTTGCCACAAAAGTGGCGCGTGGAATTGAGGTAAATCACCCTTAAGATGACAGTGTACGTAAATAGTGATATAGGTAAGTCGCAGTTGACGCACAAGCGGGCCCGGAGAGCCGGTAGGAGCGAATCTCTTAAAAAACCCCTCTCCAGATAAACCCACCACACAGTTTGTCAACTTTGGTCCGCCTTTCACACACTATTGTACAAAAACATCAATCAAGCAAAAGTTTATGATCTTAGTCTTAAAAAATAAGTGACAAAGTTTAGATCTTGCTAGTCTCGCCTGGGAGCAAATTACCGTGCGAAGCGAACCACTGTCGGCACATAAGACTTTGCAAGATCCTTACTTTATTACTTTATGTTTCACCATTATTAGTCCAATTTAATTTTCTTTGAAAATTACCCTTTTTATTGCTTACTTTAACATATCACATATAAAAAACAATAAACAAGTAATTAAAAGAAAACAAACAATCAACTAATAATAAAACAATTAATTGTAAGTGAAACATCTAGCCACATGCAATCTTTTTAAACAAATCCTATTAATAATCTATATGTGAATTATTATGTATAGAATCAATAAAACTCCCATTAGTTTTCGAGCTCATTGTGCCCAATGGACCACAGACACCAACAATTGGCCGCGTAAGTTTTAATGATAATATACCACGTTGCACATAACCGATTCATTAATTTAATATATTAGGTCTTCCCTAATTTTAGATTTATCTAAACATGTAGCATACATCTAAACAATTTAATTCAAGTAATTTATCCGTGACTAATTATGCATGTATAGTCACGGATTCATGCATATCATATAGCAAATTTGGTCACAAGATTCATAACACAACAATTGTTTAAAGACCTAGGGTTTCTAATTAATCACAATTAATTATGAAAAAAAAAAAAAAAAAAAAAAACCCTAATTAGGGTTTATGATCAAATCGACACCCCCCCTAAATTAGGGTTAGGGTTCGACTTTTATAAAAAAAAACAAATTTTTAATAATAAAAACCCTAGAAAACAAACATGTATATTCTAAACAATTTAAAGATACGTTTTTTTTTTATTGTTTAAGTAATCAATTACATGTTAAACATGGCTCTTGATGCCACTGTTGGAATTTGACACTCATGACAATCATATAATTCCATAACACAAAGTACATAATAGCGGAAGCATGTAAACAATAACATATAACACATAATTATTAACTTAAACATAAATAGAAAACGTACCCGATGCACTTCAATAAATCTTGAATATGATTTAAAGTAGATCAATGATAAACCCTTTACCGTTTTGTTTATCGATCTCTTGATAACAACAATAGTGTGTTGTTACCTCGTTCTTGTACACACAAATTAAACCGTATTAAGGTTATGCAAGTAAAACACAAGATTTATTTTTGATCACAAAAAATCGATCCTATATCCCTTGGAGAGGGTATACGATCGGCTAGACCAAAGAAAAAGGAGAAGAAAACTTTTAGGGTTTAATGTGTGTTCAAGAGTTATGAAAACCAAGACCCCTTGTGTTTGTATATATACTAGCTTAGAAACTTGGAGCAAAAGCAAAGGGTTGGGTCGAACCAACCCATGGCTGGTCGATCTTAGAAGCCCAAGGGGTTTCCTAAATCTTTTCCTTATTTCCTAATTGTATACAAACACTTCTGTCCTTATTTGCGTCTAACGGTCGTTAGTCATTTAACGGAAAACACTAACGGTCGTTAAGTTCTTGTGTTAATAATAAATATATAAAATACATTTATTATTATTCCTTAATACTCATTTGTAATGTGTGCAATCCCGAGGTCTCGGGTTCGATACTAGACATTTGCACATTAATTATTAACCACATTTCAACACTACCATTACCCTTAATGCACGAACTAGACTTGGAATATTACCACAAAACCTCCACAATTTGCCTAAATCAACCACATTTTCACAATATAAATACCCTCCTTACAATTACCTTTCACTTCATCAACCATCACCTTCATCAAACACCCATTTTCATCCACAATGCTATCACCAAAATCCTCCATCTCTAAGACTTCAAGGAAACAAAGACTTGTTATCATACCACCAAAACAACCTTTCATAGACCTAACCCAAGATGACATCAAAACTCCATCACCACCACCTAAAAATTCATCCCCAAGTGCACCAAATGCACCATCAAAAACACCATCCACCCATGGAGCTTCATCTTCCTCCATTCCATCCACTTCATCCATCAATGACTACATCCACACTCACCTAACATCATCACCAAGAGCATCATCACCACCATCCACTCAAGAACCTTCATACACCCAACTTGCCATTTCCCTATCACCCATCACACCTCTTGATACTCACTTTTCACCATCACCAACCCCACAACCATTCTTTCCTATACCTTGGGCAATGCTTGAAGCCCATGGTGATAATTGTCTTTGTTGCATCCATAACCGGACCTTAATCTTTGGTCTTAGAGATGAGATACACTACATGTTTTCATCTCTTGAAAACATGATTGCCAACCCACAACCACCACCTCCTCCACCTCCTTCACCCACTACACCACCACCACCTCCATTTTCACCCAATTAAGCATATGCAATGCTTAAAAATAATTTTTCACAATCTTCTTGTAAGCAAGCTCCATGGAAGACCATGTACCTCTAAAATGATTATGTAGTTTCATTAGTAGTTTTTGTTTGTATGCTTGCATGCTTCATGTTGTAATCTTTTGGTTGTGTATTTATACACAAAACTTTTATTAAATGAATGATCTTATTCTATATGCTTACTTATTATTGTTACATATACTTGTGCTTCTAACATTTTTTTTGCAAGCATTCCATAGCTCGTTTCCTTGGTGCCCCCAAACGAGGGGGAGTACACATCAAGGGGGAGTTCTCGTCCCGACAAATTTAGATACTAAAACTTGTCGGCTTAACCTTTTTGATTCTACAAAAAGAGGGAGAAATAGATGTAAACTCACTAAATACTTGTCTAAAAACTAATTTTTAGATTTAATGAGTTTAGATTTTGTAATCATCAAAAAGGGAGAGATTGTTGATATAAATAATGCCTAAACACGTTATTAATATTTTTTGATATCTCTACGTTTTGATAATCACAAAATGTAAAATCATTAATCGGAAAATTATGACGTAAACAAGTATTTAGTTGTAAATATCTATTTCTACAACTCAAATCACTTAAGGTATGAATGAACTAATGCTTAATGCATTATATGATCAAAGGAACATTTTCTTAATAACTAGATTTTTTATAAAACATCAAAAACATTTTATATATTTTTGAAAAACATTTTTGGCATTAAATAAAAATGTTTAATCTTTTATAAAAATATGAATTCAAATTTTTAACCAAAATCAGTTAAAATGTTCCAGAAAAACCTTCCCCACAAAAGGACAAAATTGGCCAACGTCCAGTAGGGGCGGCCCCCTTAATAATTAAGGGGACCGCCCCCGCTCCAGTAGACCTCCAGCTGTCCAATTTTTCTCCTATAAATACCAGCCTTCTCCTGGACTTTTACTCACCTTTTGCACACTAAAACTTTCTGTTCTAAATCCTTTCTAAACATTGTAAATCCTTTGATCATATTTTCTTAAGCATTGGTTTCTAAGTGATCCAAGCTTCCACCACCAAAAGTGCAAAAGAAGAACTCTACTTCAACTAGTGAAGAAGTGTTATTACTTACCTCATTCAATTGTGTTGTTGTGTAAAGTGTTGTGTAGTTGTGATAAGTAGATCTAAGTGTAATTACGTAGTGGTGTTGTAAATTAGTTGTGAAGTAGTTGTGAATAAGTAGTTGTGAAGTAGTTGTGAAGAAGTAGTCGTGAAGTAGTCGTGAAGAAGAAGTCGTGAAGCCGTTGTGAAGAAGTCGTGAAGAAGTCGTGATTAAGTCGTGTAGAAGTTGTGTATAAGTTGTGAGATTGGTTCTAGCTACGATTAGGACTCGACATCTAGCTTTGTGTCGTTAAGCCGGTGTAAGCTAAAGTTGTGTAAGGTTTCTCCGCCATAAGGGAGTTTGTTGACATAGTGAAGAAAACTCTCGAGTAGGTGACTTGAGGAGTGGAGTAGGGCAAGGAAGGTGTCCTTGTAGCCGAACCACTATAAATCTCCGTGTTGTGGTTTGATCTTTCCATCTCTCTCTCTTATTTCATTATATTTACCTTACTTGCATTACTTATCTATATTTGCTTATATATGTTCATATTGATCAAGAGTTGAATTCACATAAGATAGAATCGAAGTTTTAAAAAGTAAACAAAAGTTTTCATTAATTAAAAAGACGTAAAACTATTCAACCCCCCTTCTAGTTTTCCACAGTTATATATATATATATATATATATATATATATATATATATATATATATATATATATATATATATATATATATATATATATATATAGTGTAGGGTTATTTTCAAAACCAAAAAAAGGTCAAGAACTTCGAGAACCAATCTCAGCCATTAAATATTTGATCAACGGCTATAAATGGATGTCGCAGTTTTGTAATTAAGTGAAAGATCAAGTATTTTTAATTTAAGAGTTAAAGGGCATTATTGGCATTTCATATTCATAACTTTTAAAATCATTCCACAATAAACCGTCTCTTATTAGTAGGGATCTCTAATCATCCTTAAAATCCTCCCACCATCTTCTTCACTTTCCCAAAACCTAGCCGCCGCCCACCCCTGTCTTCTTCATGGTCTTGTTTCACCATCTCGATTTAAATATCGGTTTTAACACTAGTAGTACAACACAAGTCTAGTTCCAAACGCGAAAAAGCGCATCATCGTCTTTATCAGCAAGAGTGTCGAATCCAACCGTCAATGCTTCAGAAAAGAAGTCAATCACTCATGTCATCTTCGACAAGGACGGTCTTTTGCTCGGTCAGTACTATTTTGTATAACTTGTCACTCAAATATTCAGATCTATTAGTAGGAAACACGTTTATTATTTGATGATGATTTGATGTCAAGGCTTTTATTTTAAAATATTTGTTTATTATTATTTGATGATGATTTGATGTCAAGGCTTTTATTTTAAAATAACGTATCACTCAAAATCTCATATATATTGATTATGAATTGATGATGAACATTATTTTAAAATAACGTGTCACTCAAAAGATGACTTCTTTTGTCAAGTCTGGGAAATATTTTTCATTTGAAAAACATTTTCAAAATAAAAAATTCCATATAAAAGTGTTACAGGTTTACAATGTGTCTGGCATGGTACAAATGACTCGGATGTAAAAATAAGTACTCCGTAAGACAAATATAGGACAAATGATGAGTACGTTGGTATTACATGAGAAAAATGATGTTGTGTATTGAATGAAAGGGATGTGCATATGTGTATTGAAAGTGCATATGTGTTTTATGGCTTATATTAATAAATGATGGATTGAAAGTGTATTGAAAGTGATGTGCATATGTGTATTTGTGTTTTGTGGCTTATATTAATAAATGAAAGGGATGTGCATATGTTTATTGAAAGATCATATATTGAAAGTGCATATATTGAAAGAGGTGTGCATATGTATTTTATTGCTAGTATAAAATCATTGAAATGAGTTTGCATGTGTTTTAAGGTTGATATAAAATTAAGGAACTTTCAGTTTCAATGTTCCTAGCGTGGGAGGATCATGCACCTGTGCATAAGCATACATGAAGCCAATATCAAAGATGTTGATGATCAAGCACCTGCACAAATGCTTGGTATTTTCATCTACTAATGAGTTGCTGTGGGGTGCTTCTTTTGTAAATTACTCAAGTCATAAGACGTTAATGATCATGCACCTGTGCATAAGCATACATGAGGCCGATATCAAAGATGTTGATGATCAAGCACATGTGCACAAATGCATACATGCAAAAGAAATGTTCTAGAACGCATACACATATGAAGTTCTAAAGTGGTTGTAAAAGAATAACAAATTACGTATTGTGTATATATACTAGTTAATTGTAAGCTCTATCTTTGACGTTGTTATCAGATTTAGTTTCATTTTGTATCACGGTCTGTGGATTCTTAACTTGTATATTTAAATAAAATATTGTACATGTTAACACTTATCATATTTAATTTAATTTCGTCTTAACATTTTGCAGTGTGCACATATGCATACAATATTTTACATGTGCATATGATTTTGTTCAAATGCATTAACAGAAGGTTTACCAAAATACTAACGTCAAAAAAAGAACAAATGACTATAAACATATGTGCATAACCAGGAGAAATACAAATTAAAACAAAATTAAATAAAAATATATAATTTCCTAAAATTTAGGAACTAAAAAAACGTTTTTTATTAAAAAAAATTCAAAAAGAAAATTAAAAAATGTAACTTTACTATTATGCCCTTTTTAATTATATAATAAAAATAAATATCCAAAAAAATTTGATTGGTTGATGCTAGTTCTCGCAGTTCTCGACCTTTTTTTGGTTCTGAAAAGAACCCTTCCCTATATATATATATATATATATATATATATATATGTATAAATAGTTTTTAACGATTTAACTTCCCGTTTCGTTTCACCACTTTTGAGGAAACGATATTATTGGATTTCAAAGACATAAAAAAAAGATAATATTATGAATAATATTATTTTTGAACTTTAAACATTTTAAGCATATCACACTCACATCACCAATCAAATCGTTATCCGATTTCTCACTTTCACACCCACTATTCGTATTAAGTCAAATTCTCATACTTTCCTATTATTCAGGTCGTGTGTTGGAGCCGTTCCCGTGATACTTTTTGACATAACATTACCTTGACCTTACAACTAAGGTGAGATTTCATAGCCTCTACTTTTATACGTTTTGATTTACTCTTTGGGGGAGATACATGCTCAAACTATATTTATTTACTTTTGCAAATACTCAAAACCCTTATGACTTTGATACGTATTTCTATACACATCCGTTCTAGTTATAGTACTTGAGGAAGATACATGCTTAGAAATACTTTACTCGCTTGATTTACATACACTATTTGTATCTGCATAAACACTTGTATATAGACTTGATTACCCTATTCTTGATTTATATTGACTAGACTCGATTCAGACATACATCCTGACATGACTATGTCAGAAGACCATTAACATTTGGTACAGACATATATCCCAACATGGCGATGTTGGAAGGCCATCTATATGGATGATACATGATTAATATATTATGTTAGCAGTGGATTGTAAACACACAGGTTGCAAGTCTTGTATGGGCGGGACTTGGGACTGAGTGGATTTACAAGGCCTTTTGTTTGTTATAATTTCCAAAGGAATATTTGTGAAAATATTTCCCCGGGTCGTTCTCCCAACGAAGGTTTGACGGCGTTTTAATCGATTCGGTGTCGTGACAATGTGAAGTGAATAAGTGAAAGTGAAAGTGATTATTATGGTATTGTTTAAACTAAAAATATGGAAAATTAAAAGCAATCTACGTTATCAAATAAATGCACACGAAAAGAAATCAAATAACGCAAATCCCGGGCTAATCCCGAGATTTATAAAACTAATAGTGAAATTATTAAACTAAAATGCAATAGTAAAAACCTAAAGGACTGAAAATGTAATTTATAAAAACTAATTTTATAAAAGAAAATAAAGAAAACAAAAGTTTATAAAAGTTTAGGGACTAAAAGTGTAAAAAACGGAAACTATTAAAAACTTAAAAGGCAGGGACTGAAATTGCCTTTCAACAAAACGATTTATTACTAAGAACTGCTAAGCCCGATTTAAACTCAAATTGAAAGACGAGGGGCCAAATGTGACAACATCATAAACTTAAGAACACTTAGTTAACACAGAAAGCAGTGTCAACTAGCACTTTTCAAACGCTTGTAATTCGCTCAATTCTTGACCAATTTTGAAAACAAAAGCTGTTTTGGAAAGCTGAACAAGTAGAGATTACTAAAATCCAAAAAACCCTATCACAAACTTTTGATTGCTAGCTCAATTCGAAGCAAAAACAGACTACCAAATCATGAACATGCAGTAACATAAAATTCAGCAGTCTAGTTACAAACTTTGGTGACAAATTTAGATGGCCAGACGTTATCGCTACTACTTGAAATTAAAAATACTCAAACTATCCTAGGTGAACTACTTAGAAACACAAAATCAAACAATTTTTTAACGCTTATGATCGATCAAATGGACCTATGAACATAGTAACTAAGAGTGAAATTAAGCCAGTGCACAGAACCAATTTTTCGACGAATTAAAACCTCACAATGGTTGACTAATTTAAGATTCAGCTACTAAAATCTAAAAACCTAGTTGTACTTAAGCTATTTAACTGATTACTAACAAACTTACACCAATTCTCTAACCAAAAATTCCCTTCACAGTTTCTAAATCGCAGCAGATCACGGCAGCCCACAAACTACTTGGACTATTTTGACTTTTTAATGAAACAACCTATTGCAATTTAAGCTAATTTGAGTTCTATTTAATGAATGCAGTTCCAATGGGTCAAAACTACTACACCATAACAACCAAAACACTTAGCAAATCACAGATCCTTACGCTCCTTTATCATACCTTATTATTATTAAACCGAATTTCAGGTTCAACTAATCATTAACCAGCATAAATCATTACTCAAATAACATCATTTATCCTCAGAATCATCATGTACCCTCAGAATAACAACAATCAACAACCATTATCACTAGATCTTCAGATTCACTGATTTATGATCAAAACTAAAACTATATCGAGGCAGATTCAAATATAAACTATAAAATGATGATTTAAACAAGCTTAACTAATAATAACTCTATCAAACTAACATCAAACAACCACTATAACACAGAAATCAAAGCAGCAGCAGATTTAAACTATTAAACGTGAGTAGAACGAAAATGAACGAAAAACTTACAAAGTTACTCTCCCTCAGCTAGAACAGAGGGAGTTCACTGAGCTTGCCTATCTTTAGATAGGCTAGAGGCTTCCAAATCCCCTCCTAGTCCATCACTCCAATTAGCTATCACCATGGACCAAAGGACAATTGACTTACTTTGACTATTATGTGATTTTGATAATAACTGCTTAAGGACCAGAACACAGTTTCACAAAAGCTATAAGAAGCTTAAATGAAACTTGAGAAACAAAAACTAAGCTTATTGAAGCTTGTTTAACTGAACTACTATTTGTTTTATTTTTTTTTATTATTTTTTTATATTATTTTTTTTTTCTTTGTGATGATCAGAAATTAACACAAACCGAATAAACTAAAAACTGAAATCAATAATAACTAAATGAGAATTCGGATTCAAAATAACTTCAAATTTAAACTTTCATTAAAACTTTGAGATTACAAAAACTCAACCTGATACAAACTACAATTTAGAAGAAGAAAAACTGAAAGCAGAAAATTACATTAAAGACTTGAAAGAAAAATTACAATGATAATAAAAATCAAAAGCAGGAAAAATTACACGCGAACATGAGGAGAAATCCTCTCTATATATAGCACTCGGCTGAACCTTCTGGGATGTCCACGCTGGCAATCCTCGTGTATCCACAGCTATCATCACCCTTAGATCACCTTGCTCTTCAATCCTCCATTTCTAACCGTACGATCACAGATTACGCGTGTTCGGTCCAATCAACAGCTTCCGCGTGTCATTCTTATCGTCAGGGTCTTCTAGAAGGGCCAATGATTGACAATTGTACCCTTAATTGCTGTAAAATCATGTACGGTAAACTTCTAGGGTTTGGGGAATAGTAAAAACTGGTGGATGCGTTTGTTTTAGCGAGAGAGAAAGAAAGGGTAAAGGTGTGTGTATTATTTTATTTTTTTTATCTTTCTTTGACCGAAATGTTGACCGAATGGTTTATTTAAGTGGGTGATGGATCGGGTTAGTTTAAGTGGGGATGGGATGGACCGGGTTTAGTGATGAGAGGTGGGCTGGGGAAGTAGATTTTTGGATTGGGCTAGCATTTGTGTGGATTGGATAGGAGTAAATAAATTTGGGTTTAAAGGGTTTAAGGTTTAAACGTGGTTAAGGGATTAATCAAAGGGACTAAATGTGTTCATTTCTGAATTTTTAGGACCATTGCTGCCATTTTCTCAAAGTATGATCTAAGGGCTGGAATTAACAACTTCTAATAGCTTGAGGACCTCGGTTGACTTTTTGACCATATTCTCTTTCCCGGTTCCGGTTCTGAGCCTATTCCGTATCCCGTGCTCGTTTTCCTGATTTTCTTGTCCTTTTGCCGGTTTTTCGCGATATTCGTCCCTACATAAACAAAACACAAAAACACTATATCTTTTGGCGTTATGGACGGGTTTTTGGTCATTTTGGTTCGGTTTTGGTCAAATAAAAGTATGTGTTTAAGCACATACCAAAATCCCCCAGACTAAGCTATTGCAATGTCCTCATGCAATGTTATAAAAACTCCCCATTTTTCCTTTTATTATATTTTTGTATTTTATTATTTTCCATGTGACGGCTTTGTTGACAATCATTATCTCACGATAACTTTTAGGATCACGGAGCAGGAAACACGATTCATAAAGAAGTGACCATACGGATAAAATTCGTCGTTCCTGATTTTTCACAAGTCCCCAAACTAAGCTTAAAAACGAAATCATTGTCATTTACAAGTTAGATTGCCGACACTACTCATAAAAGCTAATTGTGGACTTTCTGTTCCCAAATTCCTATTTTCCTCTATTTATTTTATTTTTGGTGAGAAATGAATTTCTTCGGATTCTCGTTTCGATAATTTTTAAGCCGATAAAGATACCTTAGTTTAGACGCTAAGTAGTTTCCAAACCTTCCCTCGAAAACCGTTGCATACAAAAATGAGGTCCACATCAAGGTCTCTGATTTAACACGATTTTTAGAATATCCCTTTTATTTGCGACCGAAACAACTCATCTACGAGTCCAGAGACAGAAGCCTTTATTAGGATACCTCGGAGTCGAAATTTGGCATTATTAACATTATTAAGCACATATTATTATTGATCCTTGGCCCTTTATAACAATCACAACATCGGCTGCGAACCGGCAAGATGTGATAGTCTATTATGACCTTGGAATTTTTCCTCTGCCTTTATTAGAAGTCTACAACATCGGCTGCGAACCGGCAAGATGTAGAAAACTTTTTATGGCTTTGGATTATTATTATTATTCATTATTCATTATATATTTTGCCAAATCCCGAGTCCTACGGCTTTTATAACAATCCCAACATCGGTTGCGAGCCGGCAAGATGGAATAGTCTATTACACCGTAACACTGGCAGTACCTTGATGTGTACCCAACTTTCATAAGCAAGGATTCTCTAAGGAAGAAATAAAAACTAATCATCGCCAAAACTAAAATAGCTTTAATCATTCCTAGATTACTATTTTTTTTTTTGTGAAACAAGCTGATGGGAACAAAAAGCCACAAGTAACTTTGATGAGCTCTAAAGAGATCCAACTACTCCACGTTTAGCAATCTAACTTATAAACAACTCTATCATTTCTCGTTCTTCGCAAATTTAAAATCTTAAATAATAAGATCCGCGAATGCTTAGCCAAATAATCAAGCCATGCATATATAAAGTCAAATACGGGAACTTGCAAACTCTTAAAAAGAATTCGCATTTTATAGCTCCTTGTGTAAAAGACTAGCACGAGCTTATAGATTATAAACGGTTAAGGAGACAAGCTAGGGCTCAACACGCCCGATCAAGTCAGAATTTTATTCCTACTCTCACCAGCGGAAAGTCAACAAAAATGTCAAGATTTATTATATTTTTGCAAAAATTTTTAAATTTTTCTCATTTTTTTGGATTTTTTTCAATTTTCTGAGAAAAACGGGGTTGCATGAGAAAATGGCAAAAATGCAAGGCAAAAATCAAATCGCAAGATTACCCCCCCCCCAGACTAAAATGAGACATTGTCCTCAATGTTTTAAAGGTAAGGGTTCTCCTACATAAATCTAAGGCCGTTTATTAATTATGCCAAAAGATAGATGTAAAACGATAAGATTTAGGATATCGATAAGCAACGAATGATGAAACTCGAGTAGCGTGAAAGAAACTACGAGCACGAGAGTCTTCATCATCGAGCATTCCTGGACACAGCACAAAAAAACCACAAAACACAAAATATGGAGAAGGGATCCCTCCTCATGTTTTATTAGAAATAAGATAAGAGGATAGATGGATAAGCATGGGGTGCCTCCCAGGAAGCGCTTGTTTTTGTTAACCGAGTCACATGAGCTTGACTCGACCCCGAATTTATTTGTCCTTGGGGGAGCAAGTGGAAGAGATAATCTCAATCGGACTTTCATTCAAGATGTTTGGATAAACATTGAAGCATACGAAAGTTCCACTCCGATTGAGATACCCACGGCTTTAGAAGATGAAAGCGGTGATGCCGGGGTCAAAAACTTTGTCTTCGTTTCCGGCTGGAAACGATAGTAAAGTTTCAAGCAGAGATAACTCCGGACAGAATGGGAGTTTTTGAATAGAAAGAAGCAGAGAGGAATCATTTTTCTTCAGAATTAAAAGTTCCTTAGATGAGGCAGGAAACTTTAAATTCGTATCAAGAGTCACTTTCATCAAAGGATGAATTTCACCATCATTGAGTAAGCCTGGCTTAAATACTTTGTCCTCACACGAAAACTCAGCAGGGTACTCGATGGAGGACTCAATAAAGAAATCATCCTCGGTTATGGTTTCAATTTTAGGGCCTTTTTCATCATTAGGTTTGCCATATAAAAGATTTCTCCATTCGGTTTGATCGGCCCTAAAATCGAAGAGATCATCATCATCTTGTAAATCATTAAGCTCGGTGTAAGAATCAGATGATGGAGCATGGTATAAAAGATTTTCAACTTCCTCAAGATTAGCATGAAAGTCAAAGAGATCATCATCATATGATGGAAGTGGATCATCGTGAGCGAGTTCATCGGTGAACTCCTCGTGATAAGAATCACATTTCGATGGATCATGGTTCAGCAATAATTCCAATTCTCTTAAGTCAGATTCAAAATCAAAGTTATCGTCCTCATCCCCCGGTGGGATTGGATCGATATGAGCGAGTTCATCGGCGAACTCCTCAAGAAGAGAATCAATATAAGAAGTGGTACTGCCACTACTTTGCTCTTCTGATTTTGAATCAACAAATTGAACGGATTTAGGTGGTTTTTCCTTAACATCTTCCAGGGGAAACAATGGTTCATCAAATTTCAAGACATCTTCCCATGGATCAGTATCGGTCTCAACAATTTATGGCGAAATTGGAGCATTAACAGACAACACCTCGAACTCTTCCCTCGAGATTTCACTTCCCTCAATCGGAGGAGAAGGATGGGAAGAGTCGGAAAGGATAGAATCGACACGATAAACCGGCTCCGGAGGTGGGACAAGAGGTGTGCTCTTAGAGCTAGCAATTTCCACCTCTTCCGTTATGGTCTCCGAATCAGATTCATCATCATCAAGAATACTCTTAGTATTTGCAGCACAACACTCAAACCATTTGCTCGATCCAGGATTAATTCTCATGGCCTTGAGTTCATGTTAGGATCTCTGGGAAATAAGAATTCATTGTTGCTGCCGATAGTGTAAAGTTGGTTCCTGCCGAAAGCTTTGGTTCCTGCTGAAAGCTCATTGCTGCCGACAGTGTTATTTTGTTCCTGCCGATTGTATTATTGCTGCGGATAGTATTAGTTGTTATCCGTATATTTAGAATGTTTGTTATGATTTATTTTTAGAAGAGATTGGTGTTAATCTCTTTACACGTTTTCTTGTAGAACGGGTTAGGGTTAGGAGATCTTGTTAGTATAAAAGATAAACCCGTCTATGAGTTTATGTACGCCTTGAACATCTATTAACATTCAATAAACGATTCATAGTTTATTAGTTTTGATCCATAGAGGATCATTGTCCTTTAGAGTTTTTCTTCTTTATAATACTTGTTGTTTAGTTTCCGCATAAACACTTGTATTGCAGAGGTTCTTGGTTATACCAAGCTCAATCAAGCTCGAAGTACTCGATCCTACAAGTGGTATCAGAGCCAGGTTAGGATCTCTGATAAAGAAGAAAAAGGTCGATCTCATATCTCTAAACCCTCTCACAATGGGAGACGAAAATCCTGAAACCAATGTCATTAACCCAGAAGATCAACAACCCAAACAAGAAACCACTCAAGTCCAAACACAAGTCCTCACCACCATGTCCACCAACAATGCTAAATTCCCATATCTGAAGAAAGATGAGTATGAAGTCTGGGCGATGAGAATGGAGTATTGGATCACAAACACTGATTATAATCTGTGGAATGTGATTCTTAAGGGAAATAGCAAGAAGAATATTGGAAGGGATGATGATGGCAATATTTATATAGAGCCACCAGTTACAGCAGAGGAACACCTTGCTGTTCAAAGGGAAACAAAGGCAAGAACTCTTCTACTTCAAGCTATTCCAGAGGATCATATGAGTGATTTTCATCACTTGGATGATGCTAGAAAGATCTGGCATGCTGTAAAGACCAGATTTGGAGGGAATGATGAATCCAGGAAGATGCGAAAGTCTATGCTCAAGCAAGAGTTTCAAGAATTCAAGATTTCTGAGGCTGAGGGAATTCACAAAGGCTATGACAGATTCCACAAGATCTTGAGCCAACTTAACCAGTTGAAAGCTAGACCGGACGATGAAGATTGTAATACCAAGTTTCTGAGAGCCTTGCCACCATCCTGGTCACAGGTTTCAATAACCCTCAAGGCCAAAGGAGGATTGGATTTCATGAGCTTTGATGATCTGTACAACAAACTAAAAACCCTTGAACTTGATATCAAAGGATATTCCACCTATTCACCTTATACTTCTACCCATACTGCTTTTGTTAGTAACTCTAGTACTAACAAAGCAGTGTATGGAAACAGTCCAACACCATCAACATCCTCAATCTCCTACTCATCTCCTACACCAAAAACTCAGTCCAGATCTGATAATCTTGTAGTGGATGTGCTTCACTCGTTTGTTGCTGAAAGTACACCACAGCAGAAGATTGTGTATGATGATTTTAAACAGGTTGATGAATTGGATCTGGAAGAGATGGACTTAAGATGGCAGGTGGCTATGATATCGTTGAAGTTGGATAGGTTTGAAAAGAAGGCAGGTAGAAGGGTCAATTTTGATAAACAAGAGCCTGCTAGGTTTGACAGAAGGAAGGTGAGGTGCTATAAATGTTCTCAAACAGGACATTTTGCCAGGGAATGCCCAGACAAGAAGGTGGATGATAAAGCTCGGTATTCTGCTTTCAGAATTCAAGAGTTGGAGTCAGACGACCCCAAGGCTTTGGTATCTGTGGATTCGCTGGTAGATTGGGAGCATCATGAGAAGGCTGCTGGGAGTGGATCAGATAATGTCTTTGGGATGGTAGCTGGATATGGTGAAAAGAAACAAGTGGCTGGTCAGTTTGGAATGATGGGTCATCCATCACAGGTACAAAACTGTCCATTTGGTTGTAAATCTATATATGCTGAATTAAAGCAGGAAATTGATGATATTGAAAGTGAAAATAAGGATAATCTTATTCAACTTAAGGCTCATAAAAAGGCTGTTAAGACATTAGAACAACAGAAGGTCTGGTATCAACAACAACTGTCTGCATATGAAGTAAAAGTAAAGGTTTTGGAAAGAGATTTAAAAAATGCCATTAATGAGTTTAAACATTCTGAAAGAGAAAAAGCTAAGGTTGAATTGGAAAATCAGGATCTTCAGTCTAAGCTTAATAACTCATTGGCTAGATTTGATAAGTGGAAAGACTCATCCAAAAATCTTAACATACTTATTGATAGTTCTATGTCTACTAAAACTAAAAAGGGTTTAGGATTCAGTAACCTAATAGGGACAAATCAATATTATGACCCTAATGAGTATAGTGTTTTTAATCCTGAACCTGTAGATTATAAAAAACCTGTTAAGTATGTAAAGGAGGGAGGAATGAATGATGTTCCTCCACCCATAACTGGAACATTTAAACCTGCTGATCCTTTTGTTGACTTTGATGATTCACAAATGTGCTATGGCAAAAAGGCAAATGAATTGCCTAATCTTGATTGTGACTCTAATGAATTTGTCTCTTGTTCTTACAGTGACAAATCTTCAGAAATCAAGACTGATGACTATGCCACATGTGGATCAAGTGACAAGTCTGCATCAATAAAGTCAGAAGACCTCTCCTCAGAAGCAGCTACTGATGAATCTCAATCAAAGAAAGCTGCATTTGAAGATGTTTCTTTTGATAATTTTAAGAACAATAATGTTTCTAGTTGTGGTTTTGTTTCAAACAATTTTGGTTGTGGTTTTGTTTCTGTTAAGGATAATTCTGTTTCATGTGTTGGTTTGAATAATTTTGTTTGCAATGAGAATATTATTGTTAAGAAAAAGTCCCCTAGAAAGAAATCTTGCTTTGTGTGTCGTAGTTATGATCATCTTATTAAAGACTGTGACTACTATGAAAAACAGATGGGATTCCATGCTTGTAAAAATAGGTCTGTATGGAAAAATGTAAATGATATTCCCCCTTATATTCCTCAAGCAGCTAGGAGAACTTCAGTTGCTTATGGCAAACCAGTTTCTGCTGGTAAGCCTGTTGCTGCTGAAAGGTTCATTCCTGCCGATAAGCCTATTCCTGCTGCTTATTCTGTTCCTGCCAACAGGAGCAATTCTGCTGGTTGGAAAAACAATAATATTAGAACTTTCAGACCTACTAGTACTTACTTTCAAAATGATTTGAGACCTGTTTGTTTTGACACAATGCATAAGGGAGGGACAAGATGGAACACTGCTGTTAAGTCCTCAGCAGGTTGGTCTTGGAAAATCAATAACCAACATATGAAAATGGGATCCAAGATCAATGGTGGATCTTATCAATCTCCAGGGTTTAAATCTCATTGATCCACTAGGCAGGCTCAAGTCAGCAATGGCTTGAGTCTCTCTTGTATCTAATGTTGTATATGTATTCTTTTTCTCAGGATTTTCCTTTTAGAAGCAAAGATGTTGGAATTGTTGACAGTGGATGTTCCAGGAGTATGACAGGGAATTTGGAAAGGTTACATGATTTTATTCCTTTGAATGGAGGTACTGTGACATTTGGAGGAGGAGATGGAATGATCTCAGGGAAAGGAACTATCAAGACTGCCAAGCTTGACTTTGAAGATGTGCTGTATGTGAAGGAACTCCAAGACTTCAATTTGTTCTCTGTCTCTCAAATCTGTGACAAGAAGAACAGTGTTCTATTCACTGAGAATGAGTGCTTTGTGTTGTCCAAAGACTTCAAGTTGCCTGATGAAAGTCAGGTTGAACTTAAAGTTCCTCGGACTTACAATCTTTATAGCTTCAATCTTAGTGATGTTCAGCCTGAGGGGTCACTTGCTTGTCTGGTTGCAAAAGCTTCTGTGGATGAATCTAATAAATGGCATAGAAGAATGGCACATGTAAATTTCAAGACCATTAACAAGCTGGCTAAGAATGGTCTGGTGAAAGGGCTTCCTTTGAAAAACTTCTCTAATGAGCACAATTGTGTTGCCTGCAACAAAGGAAAGCAACACAAAGCATCATACAAGGCCATAACTGCTGTGAGCACCATCTCTGAGCCTTTGCAGCTTCTTCATATGGATCTTTTTGGTCCTACTTCTATTAGAAGTATTGACCATAAGAATTATTGCCTGGTGGTTACAGATGATTTTAGCAGGTTTTCTTGGACTTTCTTTTTGAGTACTAAAGATGAAACTTATCCAGTACTTAGGGATTTTATTGCATTAATAGAAAATCAACTAAATAAAAAGGTTAAGTCTATAAGGTGTGATAATGGCACAGAGTTTAAGAATTTTAATCTTATTGAACTCTGTAGGTCTAAGGGGATAAAAAGGGACTATAGCAATGCTAGAACTCCACAACAAAATGGGGTTGCAGAAAGGAAAAATAGGACCTTGATAGAAGCAGCTAGGACTATGTTAGCTGAATCTAAGATGCCCACTATGTTTTGGACTGAAGCAGTTTGCACTGCTTGTTATGTTTTAAATAGGGTATCTATTACTAGGCCTCATAATAAAACACCTTATGAACTTTTGTCTGGGAAGGTTCCAAACATTAGTTACCTTAAGCCTTTTGGATGTCAAGTCACTATTTTGAACACTAGTGATTATCTAGGCAAGTTTGATGGAAAGGCTGATGAAGGGTTTATTGTTGGATATTCTGCTCATGGTAAAGCCTATAGGGTTTATAATCTGTCCTCTAAGAGAATAGAAGAGACTCTCAACTTAAGATATCTTGAAGATAAACCTAATTTGCAGGGTGCTGGTCCAGAGTGGTACTTTGATCTGGATTATCTCTCTGACACCTTAGGGTATACTAGATTCAAATCAAATCTGTCTGGTGGTACAAATGTTTCTCAAACTAACAATGCAGGTACCTCAGATGATGATTCTGATGCAGAGAGTGATGAACGACCTATAGTTGTTCCTTCTTTTCCCTCTAACAACATTTCAGGTTCAAAGCTCAAAGATTCTTCTGATATGGCTGGAAGTGATTCTAGTTTTGCAGAAGATCTTGCTAGGCTTCAAAGACAAGAGTTTAATGCCAAAAGAGCTGCTGAGATGTTTGGTTCTGGATTTTCTAAAGAGACAGAGGAGATCCTGAGAAAGGCTGAAGCTGAAGTTCGAAGGGAACTCAATACATCTAATAGTATTCTTGTTCCTGCTGATGCTGTTCCTGCTGATAGTGGATCGGTTCCTGCCGATCCTTCTAATGTTTCTGCTGATGTTCCTGTGTCTTCTCCATTTGTTGACAAGTTGGGAATTGATAACTCCCCTGAAAGATTTCCAATTCCTTCTGATCTTGGAAATTCGGTCTCTTCAAGAGATAAGCTTAATGATCCTCATCATCAGTCCAGATCTGGCATTTTCACTACTTCCTCATATGATGATGACTTCAACCCTTCAATTACTAATCAGGCATCCTCCATTGATGTTAATCCCATTACTACCAAGAGGATCAATACAGTTCATCCTCAGTCTTTGATTCTTGGAGATATTAATTCCCCTGTTCAAACAAGGAGTAAATTGCATCCATCTAAATTTGGAGAATCTGCTTTTCTCAGTTATATACAGGATCAATTGAGGAGCAATCATACTGATTACTTACATTGTCTGTATGCTTGTTTCTTATCTCAAGTTGAACCAACTAGCATAGCTCAGGCACTTGCTAATGATGATTGGGTTGAGGCTATGCAAGAAGAGATGCAGCAGTTCCAGAATCAGAAAGTATGGATGCTGGTACCTTTGCCTGCTGGCAAACATGCTATTGGAACTAAATGGATTCTAAAGAATAAAAGAGATGCAAGGGGAATTGTGGTTCGAAATAAAGCTAGACTGGTTGCTCAAGGTCATAGACAAGAGGAGGGGATTGATTATGATGAGGTGTTTGCACCTGTGGCAAGAGTTGAAGCCATTCGGTTGTTTTTGGCTTTTGCTTCATTTATGGGATTTGTAGTTTATCAGATGGATGTGAAGAGTGCATTTTTGTATGGAAGGATTGAGGAAGAGGTTTATGTTACTCAACCACAGGGATTTGTAGATCCTCAGAATCCTAATTTGGTTTACAAAGTGGTTAAAGCACTTTATGGTCTTCATCAAGCACCAAGGGCTTGGTATGCACGGTTATCAGCTTTCCTACTAAAACATGGGTACAGAAGAGGAGCTATTGATAAAACTCTTTTTATCAGAAAGGACTTCAAAGATATCATTCTGGTACAAGTATATGTAGATGATATCATCTTTGGCTCCACTAATGAAGCTTGGTGCAGGGAGTTTGAAGACTTGATGAAGAGTGAATTTGAAATGAGTGCTATGGGTGAAATGACTTTCTTCTTAGGTCTTCAGGTTAAGCAGTCATCAGATGGAATCTTTATTTCTCAGGAGAAGTATGTTTATGACATGCTTAAAAAGTTTGATATGGAGAATGGGAAGATTGCTGTAACTCCATTTGAACCTCCAAAACCTAAGTCCAATAATGAACCTGATGCTGCTGTTAATGTTCATTTATATCGATCCATGATTGGCTCCCTCATGTATTTAACAGCTTCAAGACCTGATATCATGTTTGCTGTTGGTGCATGTGCTAGACATCAGGTTACACCATTGACTTCTAACCTTAATGCAGTCAAGAGAATCTTTAAGTATTTGAAAGGACAGCCAAAATTGGGACTTTGGTATCCCAAAGACTCTCCTTTTGTGTTAGAAGCCTATAGTGACAGTGATTATGCTGGAGCAAACTTTGATAGGAAGTCTACAACTGGAGGTTGTCAGTTTCTGGGTAGAAGGTTAGTTTCTTGGCAGTGCAAGAAGCAGACTATAGTGGCTACATCTTCTACTGAGGCAGAATATGTTGCTGCTGCTAGTTGCTGTGGACAGGTTCTTTGGATGCAAAATCAGCTGTTGGATTATGGATTCAACTTCATGAACACTAAGATCTTTATTGATAATCAAAGTACTATGTGTATTGTTAAGAATCCTGTTTATCATCAAAGGACCAAGCATATTGAAATTCGACACCATTTCATAAGAGATGCTTATGAGAAGCATCTTATTCAGGTGGAAAAGATTCACACAGATGATAATGTGGCTGATTTGCTCACTAAGGCTTTTGATGGACCAAGGTTTAAGCATTTGGTGGTTCATATTGGGATGGTCAATCCCTAGCTACAGGGCTTAAGGGGAGGATTGCAGCTTAAGGGGAGGAATGAAGTTTAAGGGGAGGATCATTTCTTGTTGTTGTTGTATAATTTCTTTCTTTCTTTTGTTTCTTTTCTTATTTTCTTTCTTTTCTGTTGGTGTGTTTCATAGTTTATTAAAAAAAAAAAAAAAAAAAAAATTCTTATGTATATTTTGTGTGCTAATAAGTGGTTTTGAGCAACACCTTGCAGGTACAGTGTTGGTGTTTACACCTGCACAATAAATGGTGCTCAACTCACCATGTCTTACAGACAAGAAAGAGTTGACTCACCATGAGGGTACGGCTCTGGTGTGATCATCAAATCCGTTGATAGCTGTAATAGCTTGCTCAAAGCTATAGGGTAATTCAACTCACCCATGATTTGTTTCTGAGAGTTGAAAATGGTTCTCAATTCACCATGGATGTAACCCTTTATGGGATCCAAAGGATTGGCTAGTCCACAAAAGTATGGTTTGTGGTAAAGACACTTGATATCCATATTTGGTATTCAATTCACCAAGGTTCAGTTGAAACCAAAGAATTGGCTAGTCCTGAGCAAACGGCTACAGGTAAAGACAAGTCAAATCCGTTTATAGTTGCTGATTTGCTAATAAATCAGATGGTTATCAATGTACCATGGTCTAACACACTTAAACATTGGCTACTCCAGTAGTGATGGCTATTGGTAAAGAGACATCAAATCCATTAATTTTCAATGATTCACCTCTCACAGGAGTTAACACACCTGGATGTGATGAGACTAGTATGAAACTTAAGTGATTTGATGTACATATTGTTATAAGTAGCAGCCAAGTACAAGTACAAGTTATGGTGATCAGTATACAAGTTTTGGAGAAGATTTCTCATTCCTGCTGAACTATTGAGGTTGCTGCTGGATGCTATAGAGGTTGGAATCTTCCAAGTCATGGATGATGTTGCTGGTTACATCATATTGCTGCTGCTAAGTCGCAGTCCTCAAGCCTGAGTTTATGAAAACCTTATCACATGGGAATCTTGCAGGTTAACCTAGTCAACCTCAAGATTAGGGGAGGATTGTTAGGATCTCTGGGAAATAAGAATTCATTGTTGCTGCCGATAGTGTAAAGTTGGTTCCTGCCGAAAGCTTTGGTTCCTGCTGAAAGCTCATTGCTGCCGACAGTGTTATTTTGTTCCTGCCGATTGTATTATTGCTGCGGATAGTATTAGTTGTTATCCGTATATTTAGAATGTTTGTTATGATTTATTTTTAGAAGAGATTGGTGTTAATCTCTTTACACGTTTTCTTGTAGAACGGGTTAGGGTTAGGAGATCTTGTTAGTATAAAAGATAAACCCGTCTATGAGTTTATGTACGCCTTGAACATCTATTAACATTCAATAAACGATTCATAGTTTATTAGTTTTGATCCATAGAGGATCATTGTCCTTTAGAGTTTTTCTTCTTTATAATACTTGTTGTTTAGTTTCCGCATAAACACTTGTATTGCAGAGGTTCTTGGTTATACCAAGCTCAATCAAGCTCGAAGTACTCGATCCTACAGTTCAGCACGTTTTTCTGACATACTCTTGACCGTGAATCTTGAAAGGTTTGGATCAACTCTTTTAGGAGCAATTACGGGATCGGACTTTTGATCAACCGTAGCGACATTGCATTTGTCGGTTTGAGGTTTTGAGTTTGGATTGATTTGAAACGTGACTTTTTCCTTATCGACCCGCAAAGTTATTTCTTCTCCGTATACATCGATCAAAGCACGCCCGGTCCTCAAGAATGATCTTCCGAGAATGAGAGGAACCCGGGGGTCGGCGTCAAAATTAACAACCACAAAATCTGCAGGAAAATGGAACTTCCCCACTTTAACGAAGACATCCTCGGCTATACCTTCGGGACGGGTTACGGAACGATCCGCAAGCTCGAGGGTCATGCAAGTGGGGGTAAGTTTGGGCAGAGAAAGCTTTTGCCATACTGACAACGGCATTAGGTTGATGCTAGCACCGAGATCGGCCAAGGCGGAGCATTCAACCATTCCCGGAAATTCACATGGAATAAGGAATTTTCTGGGATCTCCAAGCTTTTCCGGAAGCTTTTTGAGAATTGCCGCTGAGCAGTTTTCGTTCAGAGGAGTTTTTGTTAATTCGATTAATTTTTCCTTGTTACTCAACAAACTTTTGAGAGTGGAAACAAACTTAGGCATCAAAAGTAAAGCATCCGCGAAGCTTATATCGAAATGTAACTCTTGAAAAATTTGGAAAAATTTTTCCATTTGATTTGAAGCTTTATCGCGGAGCTTTTGATCATTCATTCTCGAAGGATACGGAAGGTTTGCTTTGACGGGAGCTTTTTCGGGAATTTCTTCGGGCTCCAGCACAACCTTTGGTTCAGATGGATGGATGACCGGAGGTTGGACGTCTTTGGTTCCTCCGTTGTTAGTAGGAGGTTCCATGTCCTTGGTCGCCTCGGGTTCATGGTTGACTACCTTGGGAGGTAGAGAAGAATCGGTAGCCGGAACCGTGGGTCCATCATATGAAACACCGCTCCTAGTCGTGATCGCCTTAGCATCGCCCCTCGGGTTAGCGATCGTGTTTCTTGGGAGAGAAGTAGTCACTGAACCCGAGGGTCGATCATTTATCTGAAAAAATCCGCTCATCATTTGCTTAAGGTCGTTTGTTTGTCGATTAATCGTCGTATCAATCTCCTTCCGAAAGTCAGTTCTCATATTGTTGATTTGACCTTGCATAGTTCGTATGCTAGCATCGGTTGCTTTCATATAACTCACAAAGTCGGGAGGAAGTGGAACTTGGGGAGGAGGAGGTTAATAGACTTGTTGCGGTTGAGCTTGATAATTGTTTCCTCGATTTTTGTTGTAGCTTTGATTTTGATTGTAACCTTGATTGGTTTGATGTAAACGGTTTTGGTTGTTTTGGACGGTTGTAAAACCGGGTGGTCCCATTTGGTTGCTAACTCGGTAGTTAACTTCACCTTGAGGACGGAATCCTTGACTTTGATTGTAGTTTGCAGCTGCTGCAGTAGCATTGCAAACTTGGCTATCGGTAGCTTGACAATCATAATACGGATGGGGACCACCACAAATAAAACAATTTTCTTGCACCGCTTTCACTTGAGAGGGTGGAGAAGATTGTTTCTTTTGTGAGATAAGGAAAGCTTCGAACATATCTGCAAGCTTGTCGATCTTAGCATCACTGCTAGAAGCTTGGGTACTCACCTTAGAAACAACCGGTTTGTTCCTTGAGGTAGGTACCTTAGATTTGTTCTCAATAATTGAAAGAATTTCTCTCGGCATTCGACTCATGATATTGCCACCGGCGGCTGCATTGAGTGAATCCTGATCTGATTGAGTTAAGGCATTGTAGAACGTATCGATTTGATGCAATTCCGAGAATCCGTGATGTGGGCATTTCCGTAGGAGATCCTTGAATCGTTCCCATGCCTCACCGAAATTCTCATCAAATCGTTGCTGGAAATTTGTGATTTCATTCCTAGCATTGGTCATTTTAGATGGAGGAAAGAAATAGTTCACGAATTTATGGACGAGATCTTCCCAAGTATGGATTGATTTAGGAGGTTCTTTCTCGAGCCAAATTCGGGCCGCCCCCTCGATCGAAAATGGGAATAACATCGATTTGATTGTTTCGTGAGGGACATCCTTATGGTAGTGTGTTGAGGTCAATTTATTGAACCATCGGATGTGATTGTGAGGATCCTCCCGATCAAAACCATGAAATTGATTTCCCGTGACAAGTTGAATTAAACCGGTCTCTAGTTTAAAATTTGTGTTTCGAATCGGGGGTATAACAATAGCGTCTCCGTATCCCACGGTGGGACATTGGAGTAACTCTTGCATAGTGCGGAAATCGGGAGCTTGCCCTTGGTTGTGATTGTCAACACCCACCGGCGGGTGTTGATCGTGTTGGTTGTTGGCCATTTCCTCAATGGTTGAGAAATGAACACGGTTGTTATGACGGATAATCCTCTCGGGATTTGAAAGTGGTGAAAGAAGAGGATTAGAAGAAGAAGAACGGGTGTGCATACACCAAAATGAAATCAAAAAGAAAAATCAAAAACAAAAGTTGAAAATGAAAATATTTTTGGATTTTTATTTTTATAAGGAAAAATTAAAATTATATTTTTTTATTATTATTATTATTATTTTTTTTTTTGGTGATCGTTGATCAACCGTACTCGTTTCTTTCAAAACTACGCGCAGCGTGGCGGGAGAGAAGAATGGATCTCTCTTCGGTCTGCAATTTAATGTCAAGACCTCCTTAAACCCCGTAATTAGGTTGTAGTAAAGAAATAATCCGAGAAACGTTTAACTTCACGATCTCTTTTGTTGTTTATTCGGAATGGTTTACAACCGCCCTCCTTCAACGGAAGACCGAGGATGTTTATTAAGATGTATTTATGAAAACACTTTTAGGAAAAGTGTTTTATTTATTTTCTTTTTGTATTTTTATTTTTTATAAAACGATAACTTCCGAGGAAGGATCTTCAAAACACAAAATACGATATGAATCAACGACAACGTTTCAAGCCTTCCCCGGCAGCGGCGCCATTTTTGGTTGTTATAATTTCCAAAGGAATATTTGTGAAAATATTTCCCCGGGTCGTTCTCCCAACGAAGGTTTGACGGCGTTTTAATCGATTCGGTGTCGTGACAATGTGAAGTGAATAAGTGAAAGTGAAAGTGATTATTATGGTATTGTTTAAACTAAAAATATGGAAAATTAAAAGCAATCTACGTTATCAAATAAATGCACACGAAAAGAAATCAAACAACGCAAATCCTGGGCTATTCCCGAGACTTAAAAACTAATAGTGAAATTATTAAACTAAAATGCAATAGTAAAAACCTAAAGGACTGAAAATGTAATTTATAAAAACTAATTTTATAAAAGAAAATAAAGAAAACAAAAGTTTATAAAAGTTTAGGGACTAAAAGTGTAAAAAACGGAAACTATTAAAAACTTAAAAGGCAGGGACTGAAATTGCCTTTCAACAAAACGATTTATTACTAAGAACTGCTAAGCCCGATTTAAACTCAAATTGAAAGACGAGGGGCCAAATGTGACAACATCATAAACTTAAGAACACTTAGTTAACACAGAAAGCAGTGTCAACTAGCACTTTTCAAACGCTTGTAATTCGCTCAATTCTTGACCAATTTTGAAAACAAAAGCTGTTTTGGAAAGCTGAACAAGTAGAGATTACTAAAATCCAAAAAACCCTATCACAAAGACTCAATTGCTAACTCAATTCGAAGCAAAAACAGACTACCAAATCATGAACATGCAGTAACATAAAATTCAGCAGTCTAGTTACAAACTTTGGTGACAAATTTAGATGGCCAGACGTTATCGCTACTACTTGAAATTAAAAATACTCAAACTATCCTAGGTGAACTACTTAGAAACACAAAATCAAACAATTTTTTAACGCTTATGATCGATCAAATGGACCTATGAACACAGTAACTAAGAGTGAAATTAAGCCAGTGCACAGAACCAATTTTTCGACGAATTAAAACCTCACAATGGTTGACTAATTTAAGATTCAGCTACTAAAATCTAAAAACCTAGTTGTACTTAAGCTATTTAACTGATTACTAACAAACTTACACCAATTCTCTAACCAAAAATTCCCTTCACAGTTTCTAAATCGCAGCAGATCACGGCAGCCCACAAACTACTTGGACTATTTTGACTTTTTAATGAAACAACCTATTGCAATTTAAGCTAATTTGAGTTCTATTTAATGAATGCAGTTCCAATGGGTCAAAACTACTACACCATAACAACCAAAACACTTAGCAAATCACAGATCCTTACGCTCCTTTATCATACCTTATTATTATTAAACAAAATTTCAGGTTCAACTAATCATTAACCAGCATAAATCATCACTCAAATAACATCATTTATCCTCAGAATCATCATGTACCCTCAGAATAACAACAATCAACAACCATTATCACTAGATCTTCAGATTCACTGATTTATGATCAAAACTAAAACTATATCGAGGCAGATTCAAATATAAACTATAAAATGATGATTTAAACAAGCTTAACTAATAATAACTCTATCAAACTAACATCAAACAACCACTATAACACAGAAATCAAAGCAGCAGCAGATTTAAACTATTAAACGTGAGTAGAACGAAAATGAACGAAAAACTTACAAAGTTACTCTCCCTCAGCTAGAACAGAGGGAGTTCACTGAGCTTGCCTATCTTTAGATAGGCTAGAGGCTTCCAAATCCCCTCCTAGTCCATCACTCCAATTAGCTATCACCATGGACCAAAGGACAATTGACTTACTTTGACTATTATGTGATTTTGATAATAACTGCTTAAGGACCAGAACACAGTTTCAAAAAAGCTATAAGAAGCTTAAATGAAACTTGAGAAACAAAAACTAAGCTTATTGAAGCTTGTTTAACTGAACTACTATTTGTTTTATATTTTTTTTTTATTATTTTTTTTTATTATTATTTTTTTCTTTGTGATGATCAGAAATTAACACAAACCGAATAAACTAAAAAAATGAAATCAATAATAACTAAATGAGAATTCGGATTCAAAATAACTTCAAATTTAAACTTTCATTAAAACTTTGAGATTACAAAAACTCAACCTGATACAAACTACAATTTAGAAGAAGAAAAAAAACTGAAAGCAGAAAATTACATTAAAGACTTGAAAGAAAAATTACAATGATAATAAAAATCAAAAGCAGGAAAAATTACACGCTAACATGAGGAGAAATCCTCTCTATATATAGCACTCGGCTGAACCTTCTGGGATGTCCACGCTGGCAATCCTCGTGTATCCACAGCTATCATCACCCTTAGATCACCTTGCTCTTCAATCCTCCATTTCTAACCGTACGATCACAGATTACGCGTGTTCGGTCCAATCAACAGCTTCCGCGTGTCATTCTTATCGTCAGGGTCTTCTAGAAGGGCCAATGATTGACAATTGTACCCTTAATTGCTGTAAAATCATGTACGGTAAACTTCTAGGGTTTGGGGAATAGTAAAAACTGGTGGATGCGTTTGTTTTAGCGAGAGAGAAAGAAAGGGTAAAGGTGTGTGTATTATTTTTATTTTTTTATCTTTCTTTGACCGAAATGTTGACCGAATGGTTTATTTAAGTGGGTGATGGATCGGGTTAGTTTAAGTGGGGATGGGATGGACCGGGTTTAGTGATGAGAGGTGGGCTGGGGAAGTAGATTTTTGGATTGGGCTAGCATTTGTGTGGATTGGATAGGAGTAAATAAATTTGGGTTTAAAGGGTTTAAGGGTTAAACGTGGTTAAGGGATTAATCAAAGGGACTAAATATGTTCATTTCTGAATTTTTAGGACCATTGCTGCCATTTTCTCAAAGTATGATCTAAGGGCTGGAATTAACAACTTCTAATAGCTTGAGGACCTCGGTTGACTTTTTGACCATATTCTCTTTCCCGGTTCCGGTTCTTAGCCTATTCCGTATCCCGTGCTCGTTTTCCTGATTTTCTTGTCCTTTTGCCGGTTTTTCGCGATATTCGTCCCTGCATAAACAAAACACAAAAACACTATATCTTTTGGCGTTATGGATGGGTTTTTGGTCATTTTGGTTCGGTTTTGGTCAAATAAAAGTATGTGTTTAAGCACATACCACCTTTGCTGTGGAATCTTTATTCAAATGCTTTATATTCAAACTAAACTCTATGAACTCACCAACCATTGGTTGACAAATTTTAGCATGTTTATCTTAGGTTATTAAGGCGATAGTGGATGCATGGATTCTAGAGTCATTTGCATAGTTGAAGACTCATATCTTATCTTTATCATTCGATATACTTTGAAAACATCTATGTAACGTTATACTTTGAATCACTTGTTTAACCCTGATTTTAATAATTCGAATGATAATATTTCAAAACGTCTCATTTAGAGGTCGTTTTCTATACCTTGATCTATATTATGAAGTAATACCCCCTTGACTCTACTGTTCCGCTGCGGTAATTTGGAGGTGTTACAGTATGTGATTGTTACATGTTTAATGTTATTATGTTTATGTGTTATAGTTATGATATTGTCAAGAAAATGGTTATGAGATTGGATGATCATGAGTTTAATGATTAAAGATGTTCTTGATGCATATATGTGCGAATGGAAGTATTAATCATGTATTAATCTAGTTACTTACTAAGCGAAAGCTTACATTTTAGTGTTTTAATGTCCTTGTAGGTTTATGTGCGACGGGGAGAAAGTACTTGGATTATAGCTTAAGGATTTGGAAGCGGATTGGAAGATAGTAAGCGTTAGGAGCTAGGTAGAATACCGAGCTCGAGTCAAGGTTGTACCCCCGAGAGTCTTTTTATGATTTGTATAGTGTGTGTTAAGGTCGTTGTAATGCTTTGGTGGTCAAACGGTATGTCAAAGTGTGTTTAATGTGTTATAGTCAAAGTTAAAGGGGTGTTTGGCATAAGCGTGAAAATACCCATTTTGGTATGTAAACGGGTCATGTGTCTATGGAATAAGTTTAATATGTTAAGTTAATGATTTTGGTTAAGTTTGAGGTGATGTGGAAGTCGTATGTGTCTTATGTCATGAAATGGGTCAAAACGGGTTTTGGTGCAAAACCCGTGATTGTGTAAAGTACGTTTCCGAGAGTCAAATGTTATATGTTTTCACATGGAAATGAGCTTATTGATATATTAAGTAAATCTGGAAGGTTTGGTGAAATATTGAGTTCGGGAGGTCGGGTTTTCAAGAATTGGACTTAAACGTGGTTTCGGGAGGTCAGTAGCCTCCATCCGATCGGATGGAGGGCCCATCCCGATCGGATGGATGATTTTGGCAGATTTTGGCAATTTTTGAAAAATCATATCTTTTAATCCGTAAGTCGTCACGGGTCGCGCCACCCGGCGTTTCAAAGGTAATTGAGTCTAGTTTCATTTAAAAATAGTCTCAAGGTCTGAATGTTCATTGATTTTTATAAATGGTCAAAAGAGTAACCGAATGTCCGTAAAGTTGAGTCGTTTCCGCTCAAAAAGTTTTAATTTTTGGTCTAATCGGGCACGGGGTGTAACAGGAACCTCATGCACTCTGTAAAAATTGGTGCAAAAAGGAACCTGCAATCTCACGTTGCCTGGTAGGTGATAACAGGTGTGATATCTATCTGGACTAAAGTATAAAGTAAACATCTTGAGTACATACGCATTAAAATATATTTAAACATCTGTACGAGATACTAAACTAAAACTGATGAATACTTACATCGTAGATATCTATATGGACTAAGGTAAAGGCAGTTAACAAAACTGCGTGAATGGAGATGGCAACATCATTTGGTGGCTACAAGAATCATCTGCATATACAAGTAGGTTAACCTTATACATATTAACAACTGACTAAGTAACTTTGCCAAGATATTTAAAGAACAATGGGATTATAGGAACATGGGGGCTATAACCAGCCCACGAAAAGTTATGGACATAATGTACCAGGTCACAAAAGCAAACATTTTCCATCGTCATTCATAACTGCCATTCTTTAGGGTTAAAAATACAGATTTATTTGTTTTGTATTTCAATACAGCAGATATATAGTTTGGAGTGTTTTCCTGTTTGGATGCAAGAAAACTGCTTATGATTATTCGCTTGTGTGTTTGATTAGAACTTTGGAAATATGGTTTTCCAGTTTCACATTTGTTGTTTGTAAGTCGAAAGAAGGAAAATGAATTGCCTATTTGATTTTATACATTTAACTAATCTCAGTTACTTAAAGAAAGTTAGGTGTGTTAATGTTTTTGTGCTTAGGATGTTTATATTGTATATATGAATTTTAGTCCAAATTCACAAATTAGTGATACGGGATTAAGGTGGCAATTGTGTTACCTTAGATGTTGGGTTTATGAGCTTAAGTGAAAGTTGAAAAGTTAATAAGTTCATTTTTTTGTCAAATAAGCTTTAAGTTCAAGTTGTTATGGTAACAAAACGAGGTTACTTTCTTTACATACGCTCAATGCTCATTGGCCTAACATATAACACATTGCATTGCTCTGAACTAAATAAACACAACCTTGCTTCAGATCTCCCTTTCCCATAGTTCTTCAACAATCTTATAGTCGCCATATGTATTGTTCACCAAAAAGTTGCCTCGGACAAGTCTTGCCTACAAGAATACAACATTTGAATGATAAGAACTTATATATTTACCGATGGTAAATTGACTATAAGAATGAAAATACGGCTTGCCTGTTCAATTTTAGAGAACTCTGCTAATAAGTCCTTAGGAATGGACCAATTGAATACATCAAGGTTCTCTTTGATTTGTGCTTCATTTGTACTCTTGGGAAGAACACTATGACCCATCTGCAAGCCCCAACAGAGTGCAACTAACACCGGAGGATTTTATCCCCAAGTAAAAAATAATAACCCTGCCCCTTCCAATGGTTAATTCCGTCACTGTCAATTCACAAGATATGCTCTCAGGTTTCTCTGTTCCGTTATATCATATGTTTTTATCACTTTATCTTTGCTATATTATTTGATTTACTTTATGTTCACCAATTAATCGTTGCATATTCAAGTTGAAGCAAATCTTATAGGATAAGGGCATGTTTGAGATTGCTCAATTATTTCCCTTTTTATCACAGGTAAGCAATCCCAAACACTCATTTGAAACTGTTTATCCAAAAGCAAAGTCACTTGAAATTAAGCACTTAAATATTTTAATAAGTTATCCAAACACTCCCTAAAATGGGAAAGTTAGTAATAGCATAGAACACCAGTTAACTATATGAATCTACATGCTTAAGTTTGCATAACCTTATGTTATTCTATACAAGTTATTCTCTCTTTTTTTTTACCTTTTTGTCGTGAACTGTAGCATCGGCTGATGATTCAGGAAGCATTTAACAGGTATTTATAGTAAACTGATATCTAATAAAAGATCATATAACAAGATTTAATGATATATCCTTACTCATCCGAGTCTTCAAGAGATGTTTGGAATTGCTTATTTAACCTGCTTTATTACGTTTTGATATGGGCAAATGGCTAAATCTTTTGGATGCATGGACGAGGAAAGCTAATGTTGTCCGTTAATTGTCTGCAGACAAATCACGAGCTTTCATCTTGGGAGATCTCAAAATAACTCAAACAAAGAATACAAGTGTTTATCAAAAGGTAAAGTTTGTTATCTTGATGCCCACCCGTTGTTTTATTACTTCTATATGGACACACTGAGAATATATAAAGATTTCAACTTTTATATGAAAATGTGACTGCCACTCAATCTAAAAGTCTCCATTTATTTGTTTAAATCAGGAGAGATATCGTTATGATGATTATTGTGTTCTTAACAAAACTAAACACGTACTTGGGTTTTGGGTATTGCTTTGTGATAACAGATTCAAGTGGTCCATATGCATCTACAATTGGTATCACAGTAGTCCCCAGCCGTATAAAAGTGAAAAAAAAAAAAAGGTATGAACCCTCAGGCCGGAACATGTTCTAATGACGCTAAAGTCTGAACTTCTTGCAGAAGCATTCAGCAAGGTTCATGGGGAGATTGAGACTGAATTGAGGGATGAAATGTTTGAAAAGCAGGGTAGGTCAAACGGTTACAGATCAATAATATTCAATATCAAGGACGCGAAAAACCCAGATTTCATAAGAAAAGTGTTGCTTGGACGTGTGAAGCCAGAAAGGATTATGGGATTGACCCCTGAAGAGATGACGAGCACTGGAAAAAAAAAATGGAGATTGGGAAAATAAACGAGAAAGCTTTGTTTGATTGTGAACATGGTTTGCCACCAAATGCCACCATTGATGAATTCAAATGTCGTCATTGTGGGAAAAGGAAATTTACTTATTATCAGCTGCAGACTCGGAGTGCTGATGAACCCATGACGACATTTGTAAGCATCATGTTTTTGCTTGCTTTTCAAATATAACGTTGATTTATATTATTTTATTTTGTATAAGAAACTCTGATCATGCATGGATCTTACTTAAAAGGTGAAAACTCAAGACTCATGATTAGTGCTACTAATGATTTTCTAAGGAACTTTGAATGATGTAATCAGGTATTCAAGTCTAATGAAATATGAGGCAAAAGATAGTGTTTGGAGTTGCTTTTCATGAACAAAGCACTATAATCACATACACTTTTCAAAAATGGTAAAATGACTAGACTGAGATAGCATATTTGAGTAAACAACTCCAAAACTGATACTTAAGAGTTAGGATATGATTAATTAGACCCTCAAATGATTATCTAATAATGTACCCAAATTGTGTTAGGAATGATAACTCTATACTTTGTTAGTTAAATATTACGTTAACGACAATCCACCAGCGTCAGCAAGCATGAATATGATCTTAAGGACGAACATGTATTCAGATGCCAAACAAAAAGAGACCTAAAAAAAATGCATGGTCATAACACTAATAGAATTATAATAATTGAAGTTTCAGAAGAAGAAAAGGTAATCCAAAATATAACCATAATCTAATGGTCATACTTTATGCATAAATTATTCTATAAGATTATAACTGGCCACCAAAAAACTCATAAAAACAACATGTCAACAAGACGAAGAAAAAGGAAACACTTCAAAAACAAACATGATGGCGATGAGGACTCATATCAAGAAAATGGAATAAAGTTGCGTGAGCTTAAAAACAATATGATATACACTGCATTGGAGATGGTAAGGGAACAATGGCTTGGCATGATATTTGGGTTTGAAGTGAGCCAGTATCGACTAAGGTAAACATCGTCTATGGTATGTGGTATGTAAACATAATTCTATGAAAGTTAATAACAATTCTCAACTTTGCCTCAAATACTAATATGTTAAATATGTTACACACCCATCAATCTCAACGGCGCAAAGATATAGGTTACTTTCATTCTTATGCACAAACAATCTAAATATCAACTACCCATATAAAAATAGATCATCACTCGTAGTAGCGGATGATCACGTTTCACCCTCAAGTATGGATCAATATGTTTAAATTACTTACCGCCTTCAGATTGATATAAGAGGAGCCTTCAGTAGGAGCTACTTCATCTTCTGTTTCTTCTTTAACTCTCACACGTTCATTTGAATCCATTAGTTTGTTATCTGATACCATGTTGAAAGGTTAAACCCCCGTGAGGATAACATACCTATCTAATATTATTGTCGCGTCGTAGTATTCTTTAGGGTCGTGAATCGTGATAGTTTTAAGGTCATTTGGTAGAAGTTATCGATGTATTCCTATTTTGTCTGATATGATTTGTTAATCCTATTTATTTAATTACATAATTTGCTAGTCTTTTAAATGTAATATAACAAGCTTCTTTATAGCAAACTATTTTGCCTGATATGTATATATAAACAACTAGCATGTTTGTCGTGTATACATGTTACATGGTATAACACAAAAGCGTTCACATGTTTGATTGTTTTATGCTACTTAGTCATGTATTCTATGGTTCTAATTATTTGTCAAGTTTATTTTCATTTTTTATGAAAACGTTTACTGTACTTGTGAACGCAGCTCGATCTCATTATTGATAATGGCTACTACGTCCATTCCTCATCGGTGGAAATATGATGTCTTTGTAAGTTTCAGAGGTGAAGATATCCGCAAAAACTTTATGGATCATATGTTCAATGATTTCAAGCAAAAAGGGATTCATGCTTTTAGAGATGATAGAGAATTGCCTAAAGGAGAAGAGATATCTCCTCATCTCTACAAAGCCATTGAAGAATCGAGGTTTTTGATTATTATCTTCTCCAAAAATTACGCTTCTTCAACATGGTGTCTTAGGGAACTTGTGAAAATACTTAAGTGCAAGCAGATTGAAGATCCGAAACATGAGGTTCGGATTATCTTTTATGATGCCAAGCCTGATGTTGTGAGGAAGCAAAAGAGAAGTTACGCAAAAGCGTTTGCCAAACATGATGTTTCAAATAGAACAGAGGTGGATAAATGGAGGGAAGCTCTATCCAATGCGGCTAACTTATCTGGATGGGATCTCTTGGACATGACAAATGGGTAAATTTCTTTTTTTGTCTGAAATGATCTTTATGTTGGTTGTTTTCTCACAAACTGATTAGTCTTTATGGTTAAATAGGTATGAGTCCAAGTTCATTGATTGCATCTCCAAAGAAATCCTCAATAAATTATGTCACGGACCCTTGCATATTGGTGATTACCTTGTTGGCATTGATTTCCATTTCGACAAATTAGAGATGTCACGCTTCGTTGGGTCAGATAAGGTTAAAATGATTGGAATATGTGGTATAAGCGGAATAGGAAAGACGACTCTTGCCAAAGCTATTTATAACTTGATGTATATTCACTTTGAAGGTAGTTGCTTTTGTGAAAACGTCAAAGATCAGCAAGACCTAACTCAAGTCCAAATGCAGCTTATTGATGACATCATGAAAACAAGAGCGCTGAAGATATCGAATGTCGGTCAAGGGATTATGGCGATAAAGAAAATGATGTCATCGAAGCCGATCCTGCTTGTTTTGGATGACGTGGATCATCGGGATCAGTTAAAGGCACTAGCGGGTTCAGCTAGTTGGTTTTGCCCAGGAAGTTTGATTATTTTCACAGGTAAAGATAAACAGTTGCTAAGATCTCATAGAGTGGATGAAATCCATGAAATGGACTTCCTAGATGAGGATGAATCTTTTAAGCTCTTCAGTTTCTATGCCTTTAAGGAAAAACATCCTTGTACAGGCTTCCAAGAACTTGCTGAAAAAGCTGTGAAGTATGCGCAGGGTCACCCTCTGGCTCTCATAGTTTTGGGTTGTTTTTTGTACGGTAAAACTGTGGGTCAGTGGGTTAGTGAACTGGAAAGGCTTAGAGGACACCCTAATGAAGAAATACATCAAGTTCTCCATTTAAGTTATGATGGGCTAAACCTCCAGCAGAAAAATATCTTACTTGATATTGCATGTTTATTCGTTGGAGAAAACAGGGATTTTGTAGCAAGCGTACTAGATGGCTATAACTTTTTTGCAGTTACAAACATGCAAGTTCTAGTTGATAAGTCATTAATCACGATATCTAGCAATAATTCACTTCAAATGCATGACTTGATTCAAGCAATGGCAAGGGAAATCATTCATGAAGAATCTATCATGACTGGGAAACAGAGGAGATTGTGGAACTCATCTGAAGTATACAATGTATTAAGTGAAAAGAAGGTAAGTAGTGGTATATGATTTTTTTTTCTCTACATTAATACATTAAGGTATTAGCAACATATCCTAATGAAGCTACATGTTTTTGGTTTTTTGAGGTGGCAAGAACTGAAGCAGTTGAAGTTCTAGTCCTTTTGTTAGAGAAATTGAGTCAAAAGGTTCACATAGATGCTAATGATTTTGCACATATGAAAAGGTTGCGGATCCTGAAAATCTATCAAGAGGAAATATTTGGGCAGAAACATGAATTGGAGGGACACAATGTGATCTTCTCAGGAAATTTGTATTATTTGTCCAATGAGCTAAGCTTGTTTTATTGGCATGGATGCCCTTTCAAGTACTTACCTTCAAATTTCTATCCAGAAAACATTGTGGCCATTGACCTGTCTTACAACAACATAAATAATTTTTGGACAACACCTAAGGTATTTCCTTGTACACACATATTTTCTTATTTGATATCTAGTGATCCGAGAATTTATCTTCTTTTCTTTTCTTTTTTTATCGATGTCAGTGCTTTAGAAGGTTGAAAGTAATGAAGTTAAGGTACTGTTGTAACCTAACAACCACCCCTGACTTCTCGGAGATTACAAATCTCGAAGAGCTAAGTCTTGAAGGTTGTGTGAATTTGGTTAGCGTCCATCCCTCAATTGGAATGCTCAAGAGACTTGTTGTGTTAAATCTAAGAGACTGTAAACGGCTTCGGAATTTTCCAAGTAATGTGGAAATGGATGCTCTTCAAGTTTTGAATCTAACGGGGTGCCTAAAAGTCGACCAACTACCTGAAGCATTGGGTCGGATCAAAAGCTTAACGGAGCTTCATGTTGACAAAACTGCCATTACAGAACTTCCTTCTTTTGTATCATCTCTAGTAAACCTTGAATCACTGTCATTCGGTGGCCAAGGGATGATTCAACCTAGATGGTGGACTTCACTCGCTGGTTTCATATGGAACCAACAACATCCCCAAAGATCAGTTTCATTTGAAGGTTTACACATGTTAAAGTATCTGAATTTAAGCTACTGCAATTTAGAACAAGTGCCTGAGAGCATTGGAGGCTTATCATGTCTATATAATCTACACTTACAAGGGAACAATTTTACTAGCTTTCCTGGAAGTTTGAGTCAACTTTCTCATCTTCTATTTCTTCATGTTGATGGTTGCAAGAAGCTGGAAGTGTTGCCTGAACTTCCACATAGACTAGATTATCTTTGTGCATCTGATTGCACCTCCTTAAGAGAAGTGGCGGAATCATCAAAGTTCGGGTACAATGTTTTCAGAAATTGTCCAAAACTGTTTTAAGAATGTTACCATTGATAGCCAGGGGTCTATATCGAAGACTCAGTGTCTTGACCCATCTATAACTTCCCAAGGCTCTATTCACCAGCTTTCTGCTTACCTTGGGTATTTGGGTTTCCCGACTAACGGATGTGAATTCTTCAAGCAAGACACTGACTTTTCTGTTTTAGATATAGTATACCATGGGAATAGCCTTCCAGAGTGGTTTACAAATAGAAGTACGGGAAATCATGTAAAGGTCGAATTACCATCATATTGGTGTTATGATAAGTTTAGGGGATTCGGAACTTTTGTTGTTTTTAAGAGAAAAAAGCCTCACAAATTGAAAGGACATTCTGTAAAGAACTTTGATGGAGCTTCTCTGCATCCATTTAGTTTCGTTACAGTATCAATTGAGAATTATTTTGAGAATGAGGTGATAGGAATCCAAGATTCATATATGATATTGTTGTGTTATACGAGGCAGAGGGATACACGGGGATGGGAGGAAGCAAAGAATTTTGTTACATTTTGTTTTGAAGAGAATAATGAAGATATTGAGGTAAATGAGTGTGGTGTAAGACTAATTTGTGATGAAGATTTACAGCAAGAAGAAGACGTCACAAACTTGAGTAGTATGTTGCAAGACCTCCCAACTCCATCTGGTGGGGCCATGAGCTATTTTGCGCCTAATAGAAGTATTGGCTGGTCGTGGTAGTCCAAAAACAAACGCATTTGTAATTTATATTTGTTAGCCACTGTTTAGACAAATTCCTCATCAATATATTTTAATAGCAATTACAAGTTTGATTTATTAATCGTAAATGTTAAACTTTAATTTTTTGTTGATATTTTGAAGTTAAAAATCACCCACCCACCGGTGTTTGATGAAATGCATATGAGTAGAATTCATCATACAACCATAACCTGCAACATGATTTAGCATTTATATATTCAATATAAGAGATAACCAAACATCCCAGATGAAATGACATTGAGTACTCAACAAAAGGTTGTTATATTAGGCTAGGCCCAGTAGTGACCTACAGGGTACCTGCCACATCAAGTTTCTCTTTCCGGCGACCTACAGATGATCTTTTGCCACAGCAGTGGCCACCTTTTTTTTTTTTTTTTTTTTTTTTTTTTTAATCAATTTTTTTAACAACAAAATTAAATTTCATTAATAATAAAAACATTACAATAATAATTAAAAACATTACAATTAAATTCAAATAACATTACAATAATAACTAGTTTTAGACCCCCGTGCACGCACAGGGCTTTGGGTTTAAATTTTGTTAGATTAAGCTTTGGCTTAAATTTTGTTGGATAAATGGTTGTTGAAAGTAAATAAAGTGCTAACATTGTTTAATTGATACGGGGTTTTGGATATTTTGTTAGATTAAGCATTTCTAATGGGTTTTTTCTGATGACCAAATTTGTTTCATTCTTTCTTATGACCAAATTGTTTCATTCTGATGGGTCTTTCTTTCTGATGACCAAAATTGTTTCATTCTGATGGGTCTTTCTGAACACATGTTATGTATCCATTGTGTATTGCTGATAATGCATGGGTCCATGTGTTCACTTAAAATGCTTAACAGTCACGTTTGATTAATGTTTTATGACTTCACAAGCAAATCATAACCCCTACTAATCTCAAATAATCACTAACACCAATATCATCCTAACGCACATTGAGATACCTATTCATTATTTCATTACTAATTCGGTTAATATGTTTAAGCAATAAATTCCGTAACTTCTGATTCATACAGTAGAATATGATTAGAATTTGTTTATAATGATGATTGATATTATTTACTGGTATATGATTTATCGAGATCTCCTATGGGATCCTAAGTATAACAAAAATACTTCTTTAGTAGATTGTTGGCTTGCATTGTTTCTAGGAGATGAAGACCATTGTATTGTTGAAGTTCAAATCACTCCTCTTCTCTGTTGCATATGGGTTCTGTTGCAATTCGTCCCCAAGAAACACTTTTAGGCCTGAATCTGACCCAATTCCGACAGATGTAGCCTCTGCTTTTGCTGATGGGCCAGGGTCGTATTTCTGCAAAATGGGTCGAAAATAATCGCTATATTAGTATTGACTTAAAACAATTGATAGGTTATCCCAGATAAAATGTTGAATAAGATAATGCCAAAGCCGTCACACCAATATCAACCCCAATACATTTCTAGTTGAATAAGATAATGCCAAACCCGTCACAGCAATATCAACCCCAATACATTTCTAGCAGTATAAAGCTGCAAAAAAAAAAAAAAAAAAAAAAAAAAAAAAAAAAAAAAAAAAAAAAAAAAAAAAAAAAACCTTCCACCAAATGCCAAAGAGGTTAATTTCATTGCATTTTGAAAGTGATTATCTGTATATTGTTCAGGTATTAAATATTCAAATTTTAGGGTGCGTTTGGTATCCAGGTGTTGTAATCAAAGAATGGATTCAATCTAATAATGAACTGTTTGGTAGGTCCTTGAAAGAAAAAGAAATGGAATCATATTAAAAAAGTCATTCCACATTAAAATTGTGACTTTTCACCCATTCCCTCTGGCACACATATCTCAGCCGCACGATTCATATCTTTCCTTGATATTATTTGTCTTTTTGTTACAAGTTTCTTGAGTCAAACATTTAAAGATTTTTAAATAAATATATAAATTAAATAATTATTAATTTTCTCTCTCTTCCTTTTTTTTCAAACCTTTCCCAAATCCAAATCCAAATCCAATTCCAATCCCACTTACAAACCAAACGCACCCTTAGTTTGTGAGTGTGTAGTGAACCTTAATCTGACGAAAAACCAGTATAGGAGTAACTGCACGAGAACCGACTTTTATTATCCAGATACTTGTAGCGTTATGGGTCAATTTACAAATAAATTCTCAAGTAATCAAAATTTCCCAAACACTAATCCTAATATCACAACTTCAAACATCGTAAAGCATATCCAAACACCATCTCTTGCAGCCTATTTTGTTATAGCTATATGTGTTTCTGATTATTTTATATCATATAATATTGGTCATCTCAAAAGTAGCTATTTTTGGTAATCACGGCATCTAATATCTTTTGGCTAGGGTGCACACTAAACCACAGCCCACTATCTATTGTATCTGAATGCTTTTCAACTAAATTTTTTAAAAAGTTCAACAACCATCAATGAGGACCAAACCGACCCTTACTGCAACTGTTTGTTCCGTAACATAAAACATGCAAAAAATACCAAATTGACCCCAAGTAAAGATACCATTAATGATAGAAAGAGAAAAGAACTCAAGGCATACCACACAATTCACCATCCACACTTTGGATCACGAACAGATGGCAAGAGAGCTTGCTGTTCCACCTCAGTCTGGTCATCATCATCATCAACATAATCTGACCGATTCCTACCATATCTCTCCTGAATTTCTCTCTCAAGAGCTTCAACATCTTCCTATTCATCTTCACGAGTAGGCAAAGGAGGATGACGCATCCTCCTTGCATCTTCAGCATCGTGATCATCTCCCTCATTCACTATGAAACCTTTGCCAAAAAAAATAATAATAATAATAAAATAAAATAAACAGACCTTATCAGAAAAATTAAAAGAAATTCAACATTTTATAAGATATAATGAAATACATTACAGCTTTCAATAATTCAAAGTTCAAATGAAGAGTGCCAATATATATTCACATAAAGCAAATTTAAGAAACAGGAGCTTCACCATGAAGCATTCACAAAAAATGCAAAAGTATGACAATTGCAGAATTTCACGCACATAACAGAATCACTGGCTGAATTTAAACTTATTCTTTGCAGTATATACACGATGCTAAATATAACTCTAAGTGTGATCAAATTATAAAGTAACCATGATAAGTTAAATATATGATGAACTTTCATTGTAAGCTAGTGTTATTAAGAGCCAGAGGAAAAAATATTAAACATCGACACCGGCTTATGATTTAATATTCTATTGTGTTTCCCCTACAACAAATGTCTCTCACCTACTAACCTTCAATATATTATTAGCTGGTCATATAGAGTATAGACATTATCCTGCATAAATCAAGTGAATTGTAACACCATATAAAACTTTAGTCCCCTGGTTTTGCCTTCCTCATGCGTGAGGTCACACCACCACAATGAGGTGGCATGTGACCTGTGCTCATGCTGCACCGTTGTGGGCAGCCTAAGATCTAACTCATATTTTTTCCATTCATAAGTATCTCAAAGAAAAACCAAGTCTAGATCAATATCATGTCATTCCCAACACAAATGCAGAAACTAATTGTAACCTACAATTCACTCACAATTTGACATCTATCTCATCAGCAAATATTAGCCACTGTAAAACTTACTTCAAAGGCTAATGGAATCAATTTGTTTAACATGTATGCTTTATTAAAATTAGTTACGTAATTTAATACAATTAAAACAATACTATTAATCGGCAAAAACGCTAAATAAAGGCAAAAGAACATAGGCCAAACAGACAATAACAATAATCAAATAAGAAAAAAACGCTAACCGTGTTCCGCTTCTTCCTCCTCCTCCCCGTCATCTTCTGAATCGGTTACCTCAACCTCAAGCTCAAAAAACTTATTCGCCGCTTTCGCACGTCTCCGCCTACGTCCGCCACCACCGTAATCCTCATCATCTTCATCATCCTCCTCCTCATCATCATCATCCTCCTCCTCCTCATCATCATCATCTTCGTCAGCCACATCATCTATATATTCAAATCTCCGTCTCTTACTACCGCTGGTGCCGCGATCTTCGTCTTCTTCGTCAATGGCGTCATCTTGATCTTCGTTTTCTATGTCATCGTCGTACTCGTCACGTTGTCAAGGGCCTCGAGGCATAGTTTAAGTTTTTGAGAATTGAAACGATTGATAATACCAAACATGAATCATTTGTCCTTACCAAAGTTTTCTGCTTATACCCAATCTTTAATATTCGATAGCCAGTGATTGTATATCTGAAAGTACTAAAACAAATCAAATAAGTTATAAACTACAGAATTGCAGAGTTCTAAATTATATATAAAACCACAATTATGACTAAAGATATGGTAATTACCTTATCACATCTTTCCAGCATAATGGTTAGTTCTCATGTTTTAACTGCCTCAAGGGCCTTCTCAGCCAAAGGCTCCATGGTCTGGTTGCTGGAAAATTAGCATATCTGAAATTAAACATCTGATTACGGATAAACATTATCCACTAATAACTTATACACCCTTCAAGCTACTTAACTCATAATCCTCAAAAGCTCTAATCTTTTTTTTTTTTTTTTTTTTTTTTTTCATATTCCTCAAAAGTGTATCTTCTTAACTTATAAATTAACAAAAATAATCACACCCGCATCATATATCAAAGTTAAAAAAAAACAACTAAAAAACCTTACCATTCTATCTCATCTATTCGCATCTAATCATCGTTGCAGCCTAAAAACACTTATTAGAAGAACATGAGAATTATAGAGGTTGAGCCCTAACCACCATTCATATGTTAATTTAATCAAATAACTAAGACGTAATAAAAAAATCAACTACCTAATACCTCAAGTTGCATTTTTCACAAAAATCACAGTCAACTATCATTCTTAATCTTCTACTCTTCCTCAACATCAATGAATTCTTGTGTAAGCTAAAGTTAATTATTTCTCTTCTAAAAAAATTACATTAATTTAAGACTTCCAAATAAAATTAAACATTACAGTCAACTCTTAACCCTTTAAGTCCTTTTACTATGATGTTAATTTTAACATCATAGTCAACTCTTAACCCTCAAGTCTTTAAATATAATAGTGATCAGATTACTAACAAATAATCATATAATGAGATTAAATCATACACAAATTAATATGTAAAGTTTATAACTTTTCATAAGTAACATGAAAAATATATAATAAAAAGCAAATATTTAAGAATAAAATTTTAAAATTAAGATTACCAGATTCAACAACAAACCCAATTAAGGTTTACAATGATTCGATCCAAAGAGTTATATTATTAAATGCAAACTTGAGGTTCTGGAGCAAAAGTTGAATTCTTTGATAGAAAATCATACCTTTAATTTATAAAACTGGAGATGTTGAATTATGGTTCTTTTCTCCCGTGGTTTTTGATTTTGATTTAGGGTTTTCGGTCAGAGAGAGTGAATGGTGTATTTGCTTCTTCTCTCTGGTACCTACATAGAACCAAACCAAACTGATACATTAGCGACTAAAACATCCCACATGAAAAGTAACATTGTTGGGTTAATACTTTCTAACAAATGACAGTTTTGTTATTGAAACTACAAAAGATACATATATGATAAAGTTGTATGACAACATTTTTGCCAATATTATTATGCATGCTATCTCCACTTCCTCGAAATGAATTTAGAAGTAACTTTTATATTTTTGTCCAAATACATTGTGGGCCGAACCATACTAAAACATGACCTATTTTGGCTGTGACCGGTTTTGACCCATACTTAGTTCACCCATGGGCGGAGACAGGAGAGGAGGGAGGGGGGGGGGTGCACGTTCCTCCCTAGCGAAAAAATTTGTAGTGTAAATTTTCTAAAATATTTGGTTTTTTTTTTGTAATTTGCCCCCCTAAGAACCAATTTGTAGTGTAGTTTCTAAAATTTATCAAAGTGTGCCCCTCTATTAGACAGTGTATTTAGTAGTGCTTAGGCCCGGCCCTATAAGCTATATTAGCCGGCCCTACTTGTTTAACCTAAGTCTATATATAGTCATCTATTGTAATCTTTGTAACACACACAATTATACAATAATACACAATCATTACCAAGTTTATCTTGGTATCAGAGCCTCTCTTTTTCCTAACCCTAATTGTGCAGCCACCATCCACAACCTGCACTTTCTTTTCTGCCGCCACCTACAGCAGCTTTTCTGTCAGAAATCCCAGCCTTTTTTTTTTTTCGCCACCCTTACTTCCCTTTTCACACTACAATGGCCCTTATAGCAGCCTTCTCTCAGGTTGACAAAACAACTCACAATTCCCACAAGTTTGCCTTCAAACTTTCACCCACTAATTATGGGTACTGGAAGGCAACGGTACAACCCTTCTTCTTTTCACACTACTACAACTTCTGAACCATCTTCCTTCACCATTGCTAACAAAGATCCTCACTGGCGCGCTACCATGGCTGCGGAATATTCGGCTTTAATGAAAAATGGTACATGGTCCTTGGTCCCACGTGCTCCTAACACCAATATTGTTGACTGTAGATGGGTATACAAACTTAAGAAAGATCAACATGGGGTGGTTACGCGTTACAAAGCGCGTTTGGTCGCTAAAGGTTTTCATCAACAACCAGGCATTGACTATCATGACACGTTTAGTCCGGTTGTCAAGGCAACTACCATCCGAGTTGTCTTATCCATTGCTGTCACTAAAGGCTGGCCTCTGCGTCAACTGGATGTACAGAATGCGTTTTTGCACGGTGACCTTAAAGAAACAGTTTACTTACAGCAACCACCTGGTTTTGTGGATCAGAATAAACCAGATCATGTGTGTCTTCTACACAAATCTCTTTATGGTCTAAAACAGGCCCCACGAGCTTGGTTTCACAGATTATCTACGGCATTACTTAGTCTCGGCTTCAAGGGATCGAAGACTGATCCATCCTTGTTCATTTTATCTGCTCGTGGCACTTTATTATACATGCTTGTCTATGTTGACGATATTATTCTTACAGGGAACAATCCTAAGGCGATTGACTATGTTGTTCACAGTCTCAGCAAACTCTTTGCTATTCAGGATATGGGTTCCTTATCGTACTTTCTGGGTATTGAGATTGTTCCCAAAGGGGCTGACATTATTCTATCTCAAAAGAAGTATATTTTGGATATTCTTGCTCGTGCAGGTCTCTCTGAATCTAAACCAGTCGCATCTCCCATTTCGAGTACTGCACATCTCTCTCTTGGTGATAGCTCCCCCTTTGACAATCCTGTTCGATATCGTCAAATTGTTGGAGCTCTACAGTATGTTACACTTTCTCGGCCCGACATTACGTATGCAGTCAACAAAGTGTGTCAGTTTATGCATTCTCCCACCACTAATCACTGGACGACGGTTAAACAGATATTGCGGTATTTACGGGGTACTTCTGGGTATGGTCTATTGCTTCAACGAAACTCTGGATCTCTTCTACATGCCTATACGGATGCTTCGTTTAATTTACGTGCCTTCTCAGATGCAGATTGGGCTGGTTGCCCAGATGACCGTCGATCCACCGGGGGATTTGCTATATATCTTGGTTCAAACTTAGTATCATGGTCTGCTCGTAAAAAACGGACTGTATCACGATCATCTACAGAATCCGAGTACAAAGCTCTAGCAGATACAGTTGCTGAACTCACATGGCTTGAAACACTGTTACGGGAATTGTGTGTTCCAAAGTCTTTGGTTCCCACGCTGTGGTGTGACAACTTAGGCGCCACATACATGTCAGCGAATCCAGTGTTTCATGCGCGAACAAAGCATGTAGAAGTTGATTTTCATTTCGTTCGAGAGAAGGTTGCCCAAGGAAGACTTTGTGTTCAATTTATAAAGACAGATGATCAGATTGCCGATGTGTTCACTAAGCCTCTACCCTCACAACGGTTTGTTTGGCTTCGGTCCAAGCTACAGGTCGCTTCCCGGCCTTAGCTTGCGGGGGAATATAAGACAGTGTATTTAGTAGTGCTTAGGCCCGGCCCTATAAGCTATATTAGCCGGCCCTACTTGTTTAACCTAAGTCTATATATAGTCATCTATTGTAATCTTTGTAACACACACAATTATACAATAATACACAATCATTACCAAGTTTATCTGTGTGCCCCTCAAGCAAAACTTTTTGGCTGTACCCCTTAGTTCACCCCTAATCACCTACCTTAGCAATTGTAATAATATAAACCAAAATGGTCCAATAAGATGTTAAAGATAAAACCTTTCATTAAAAAGAAATAACCGGGAGCTCATTATTCATCATCTTCATTAGCATCCCCACCGGCTACCTTCTTAGCAACGGCCTTTTGGTTCTTTAAGCTAAAATAATGACCGATAACATCATTTGTATAGTCGAAAAACCTTTAAAAACCTGACGGTGCACAAAAGATATTTGATACCTTAAATTAAGAAAAGAAATTAACACAAAAACCTTTGAACACCCTAAATTCAAATTGACCTAAACTATAGTACATTTTCGTGCGATTTGCTTATCTATTTAACCTAAAGCCTTTTTAAAGATAATTTTTGATTAAACATTTTCAACAAATTATTACTTTACGTGTATTATCCCCATTTTATTACAAAATAAGCAAAATCCAAAACACTATTTACTGAAGTGTTTGTTTTTAAACAGCTTATTTAATAGAAAAAGCAGAAGCAGCAAAAATAAGCAATCCCAAACACCCTCTTACAGTTCTAATCAAATACTAATATATCTTAAGTCTAAATTTAAATTCATTAATTCCAGTATTAATTGTTGTGAAATTATTTGTGGGTGTTTGTTTAAGCTTATCTGTGGCCTTACAAGCTATTTTTGGGTAGCTTATATAAGCCCATAAGTCTCAAAATAAGCCAGAAAATTGGGGCTTATGAAATATAATCCGAAATCAAATAAGCGCATAAGCCCACGTTATAAGCTTAAACAAACAACCCCTTTAGCAATTACTTTCCTAATTAATAATTTAACTTGATGTTGTTAAAAAATGAAAAGGTTACCGGATTCCGTCGACGGGAGGTGGTTGCCGGAGTGATTTGATCGGAGGCGACTTTATGTTTTTTAAATTTTATGTTTTTTTTCCTTTGTATAGTACAAGTGAAGTGTAAGAAAGGTCCCTGTTATATGTTAAGTTGTTTTGGGTATTTAAGAACAAAAACAATTATACCCAATTCTACATAGTCACACTTTTATTAGACTAGGCGATTACCCGTGCATAGCAACGGAAATTCCTAGCGACAGACAATTAACGATATGCGATATTGTGGTAAGTGTTTCGTGTAACGTTCAAAATAGAACGTGAAAATATAAAAATGTAATTGCAAAAGGTTGTAACATGCGATAATTCAACTCAAACAAAAATTCTTAACATGTATCAATCAAAGAACATATAAAAACATTTAGTAAAACAGAAAATAAACATTACATCAATTATGAGATAATGGGAAGGGATCCGGTAAGAAGAAAAACTTAAATGTGAAGAATAAGAAAAATTTCTAGCCACACATTTCAAATAAGGGAGAGATTTTTAAGTAGAGATGCATCTATTTTAGTAGGTGCATCTGAAATGTGTGGTTGTGGTTTCTTCTTATCCTTCTCATTTTAATATTTTTTTCTTATTTAATCCTAACTCATGAGATAATAACTAACAATGCAAATTACTCGTCGCGTAAAACTTCTTGGTACATGACATTTGTAGTGCACTTTAATCCCCTAACACTAATAGTAGAGAGAGCTGTTGGATTTAAATAATTTGACATTCAAATAAATAATAAACCATAAACATCAAAGCACATATACAGCGGAAGCAAGGATCATAATTAACAGGTATAAAGTAATAACGAAAACATAAAGGAAACGTGCCTTGATCTTAGCTAAACAAAGATCAAAACTTCTATTTTCTTCACTTGAACAAGCAAACGGATTAACGTGGAACCCCTTAAAATTTTGTTCCACAATCCAAGATTAATATCTAAAATAAGATATTAACGAGTTCTCGAACACACGTACTATTACTCGGCTAACGAATGATGCTAGTGATTGAACACGGTTAACCAAACTAACTTTGTTAACTTGGAAAAGCTATGGATCGACACCCAAGAGGGGTTGTACGATCGGTATAGAGCAAAGGAGAGGAGAAGAGAATTTTAGGGTTTTGATTACAATGCACTAGGTAAAAACCCTAAGCCTTATGCCTTGGTATTTATAGGGAATGCCTAACTTGGAGCATAAGTTGTAACATGGGTCGATTATGGGTTGGAAACCCATAAACCCAACCGGCCACACCCATTAGATGGGCTTCTAGATCCTTCCAAATCTCCTTTTTCACTAATAGTCCTTTAACTATTAACTTAACGACCGTTAGTCAATTCGGTTAATTACTTAACGTCCGTTATGTCTCATTTCGTGTCCAAATAATTAAAATACATAACTATTATATATATTAATTATTTACGTTAGTCATTCATACATAAAGTGTGCAATCCCTCGCTCCCGAGTTCGAATCTAGTCATACACGATAATATTTTTCTAATAAAACTCTAACAGCTCCCACTTGGAAATCTATTAAAAGTATAATGACATTGGTTAGCGTCTAGCAACACGCCAATGCCCCCAGAACAACTCGGGTGGTGGTTCTCCTGGAAAAAACCATTCGATGATAAATCATTATAGGCATCCTTTTGTTTCTAATACCACATTAATAAAGATATGGATCTAAGTCATTCTTTATTAATAATTATGTTTCTCGTTGTTTATGATTAAATAAGATTACCAAATCTTCTGAACTATTCAGTGGAGATCTTGGGTGTGGCCACACATACATCTTACCAATCCTACGAGGGGCCCAGCAGTATTAAACTTCAAACAATTTGAAGGAACAAATTCTATCTTGACTACGAGCATAACTCATGCACTTCGCAACGCTTCTGAAAACAATCCGTATAACTACCAGTTACGTATAGCGTTAAATTGAATCACAGAAATGCACTACATGCATGACAGTTATCTGGTATCTCAAGTCTGAAGATAACTATATACATAAGACTTACTTGATGACAAGATCCATAAAGTAAACTTATGTGGCGGGATTTAGTCCTATATTCAAACAATTTGAATATCATGTGAAATTGGTATGACAACGCATCAATATACTTTCAAGTATATTATACCAATACTCAGATTTACCTTAATTTAATGATATTCCCATATCATTAACTGGCAACGGACAGTTTAGAATATATAAATATATTCAAGGATATAAACATGCAAATATAGGATATATTACTAATAAAATGATAAACAAAACATAACCATTATTTCATTTCATTTAAAATTAATAACTGTTTTACAACATCCCAATATCCAAACACTAATCACAGATATGCATGAAACTATCAGCTAAACGAAGTCCTATGCCATCAGAAAGTTCTTTAAGCTTTCCTCCGGGTAGAGCTTTCGTTAATGGATCTGCTAAGTTGTTATCTGTGTGAACTTTGAGTAATTCGATCTCGCCAATCTCTACTTGTTCCCTAACATAGTGATATCGAATCGGGAAATGTCTGGTGCCCTTCATGATTCCAGGTTCATTGGCAAATGTAACTGCGGCTGAGTTGTCACAATACATTTTTATAGGTCTTTCGATTGAGGGCATAACTCCAAGCCCCGAAACGAACTTCCTAATCCAGACTGCTTCCTTTGCAGCTTCTGAGGCAGCAATATACTCACTTTCTGTAGCAGACAGTGCAATAGTGCTCTGCTTACTGCTCTTCCAATCCACAGCTCCTCCATTGATGACAAAAACGTAACCCTTCTGAGACTTCGTATCGTCTTTATCACACTTCCAGGATGCATCGCAGTAACCTGTAACACACAGCTCTGCTTCTGGGATTCCCCCGTACACCAAAAACATATCTCTCGTAGATCTCAAATACTTGAGAATATGTTTCACAGTCGTCCAGTGGAGTTCACCTGGATTCTGCTGATATCGACTGGTAATGTTCTGAGCAAATGCCACATCGGGCCTTGTACATCGCACCGCATACATAATAGATCCCACAGCCGCAGCATAAGGGACTCTCTTCATGCGAGCCACCTCTTCAGGTGTTGAAGCACAAGCTTTGCTACTTAAACCATGATTTACTTCCATTAGCAAAAATCCCTTTTTGTAATTTTGCATACTGAATCTCTTCAGTATCTTGTCAATGTAAGCACTTTGGCTTAAACCAATTAATCGCCTTGACCTATCCCTATAGATCTTGATTCCAAGAATGTATGCTGCTTCTCCTAGATCTTTCATAGAAAAATATTTCCCAAGATAGGCTTTCACCTTATTCAAGCTTGAAATGTCTTTACCCATGATCAATATGTCATCAACATATAGAACTAGGAAAATAACACCACTCCCACTAGCTTTGTGATATACATATGGCTCATCGTGATTTTGAGTAAATCCAAACCTTTTGATTTCCTCATCAAATCTCTTGTTCCATTGACGTGATGCTTGCTTCAATCCATAAATAGATCTTTGAAGCTTACATACACGGTTTGGAAACTTTGGATTCACAAACCCTTCAGGCTGCGCCATATAGATGTCTTCATCTAAACGACCGTTCAAGAAGGCGGTTTTGACATCCATTTGCCAAATCTCATAGTCATAGTATGCAGCTATGGCTATGAGAATCCTAATAGCCCTAATGTCAGCTACAGGAGAAAAGGTCTCCTCGTAGTCAACGCCATAAGTTTGGGTAAAGCCTTTAGCTACCAAACGGACCTTATAGGTGTGTACCTTGCCATCCATGTCAGTCTTTTTCTTGAAGAGCCACTTACTCCCAGCTACCTTGGCATTGGGAGGAAGGTCTACTTCAATCCAGACTTGATTGTCGTTCATGGATTGCATTTCCCCATTCATAGCAATATGCCATTTATCCGTTTCAGGATCATTCATGGCAGCTCTATAATTAGCAGGCTCTCCAAGGTCCCCTAATATAGTTTCCTCAACTTCCATGTTAAGACATAGATGCTCAGGTGCTTTCACAGTCCTTACGGATTTGCGAATGGGAATCACTTCAACTTCAGGTGGAGGACCCAGACTATCCGGTTCTACAGGATGTTCAACAGTGTTTTCAGAAGGTAATGTATCCTCTTGATCATCATCCAGATCATAGAGCCTCCCACTGAATTCTTGAGATATCAGATCCTTTTCAAGAAAGTCTGCATACCTAGCAACAATTACCTTTTGTTCAGGTGGAAAGTAAAAGTAGTAACCCATTGTTTCCTTTGGGTATCCTACAAAGATACATTTCACAGATCTTTGTTGGAGTTTATCAGCTGAGTCACGTTTAACAAACGCCTCACAACCCTAGACCTTAAGAAAAGACAAGTTAAGCGTTTTCTTAAACCATAACTCATAAGGTGTCTTATCTACCTTCTTAGTTGGGAATATATTTAATATGCGAATCGCAGATTCCAAGGCATAATCCCAAAAGGATAACGGCAGAGTAGTAATATTAAACATAGATCGCACCATATCTAATAATGTGTGATTCCTTCTCTCAGATACACCATTTTGTTGTGGAGTAGATGGAGATGTGAGATGCTGAACAATTCCATTCTCACTTAGGTAATCTTTATACTCCTGGCTAAGGTATTCACCACCTCTATCGGATCGAAGAGCTTTAATCTTCTTTCCGAGTTGCAACTCTACTTCAGCTTTAAAAACCTTGAATGTTTCAAATACCTCATGTTTATGTTTAAGAAAATAAACATAACCATAACGGCTGAAATCATCCGTGAAGGTTAGGAAGTAGCTAGCACCTCTCTTTGACGTATGTCTAAGTGGTCCGCACACATTAGTATGTATTAAACCAAGTAGATCATCTGCCTTTTCAATACGGTTATTAAAAGGTTTCTTGGTCATCTTCCCAGATATACAAGATTCGCACTTATCAAATGATTCATCATTGATATCTTGCAAAAGCCCATCACGTTGCAGCTTTTGCATGCGAGTCTTGCCTATGTGGGCAAGTCGACAATGCCAAAGATAAGAAGAATCCAAGACATTCTTGACTCTCTTATTGTTGATGCTATACATCGAATTATAATCACTATGTTCATTCATATCAATCTCAAAAACACCATTCACAGCAATAGCATTGAAATAAAAAAATATTATTTAATGAAACAGAAATCTTATTGCCAGAAATAGTATGATGAAATCCCAAATTCAACAAACAAGCAAAGGAAATAACACCTCTAACAATAGATGGTGTGTAATGAAAATTATTTAAATTCAGTATCAAGCCCGAAGGAAAAACTAATTCAAAAGTTCCTACGGCTTCAACTGCTGCTTGAGCTCCATTGCCCACTTGCAGAAATTGCTCCCCATAGGCGAGTCTCCTTTGCACTCTAAATCCCTGCAGCGTATTACAAATGTGAATACCGCATCCAGTATCATATACCCAGGAATTTAATTTACGAGTTAGTGTAAATAATTCAATCATAAAGAAATTACCTGAAGTACTGGCTTGCCCAGTCTCACCCTTCAGCTTCTTTGAGCGCAACTCCTCGAGATAAAGAGGACAGTTCCTCTTCCAGTGTCCAGTCTCGTGGCAGTGATGACAACCTTGATCCTTCTTGTTGGGATTAGGCTTGTTCTTCTTAGGGGCCTTCTTAGGTTCAGCCTGATAAGACATAATCTGTTTACCCTTATCAACAGCTTTACCTTTCCCCTTATTCTGCGGTTTTGGTTTCTGAACCCTACCCCTTTGTATTGCTAGTACTTGTGGAGTAGGAGCCTTACCCTTGCCCGGTAAACCCTTCTCATAATCAACGAGCATTGCGAGTAATTCAGTTATTGTCTTCCCCGAGCAATGCATGTTGTAATTTTGAAAAAAACCCTTAAAGTCCTTGTTAAGGGACCTATTGATTAAGTTCACATAAACATTGTCGGCTAACACATAACCCATAGTGTAGAGACGATCGATATAATCTTTCATCAACAGCACATGGTCTCGCACGGGTTTCCCATCCTCGTGCTTACAGCTATGAAATTTATCGATCAAATCATAAAGTTCAACGGCTGGAGGTACCTCATAGGTTTTCTGGAGTTCCTCAAGCATGTCCTTAGGAAAGTAGTTCTCAAATTGCTTTTGCAACTTGGGAATCATACTATTCAGCATTAAGCATGCTACCTCTTCGTACTTGTCATACTCCTTTTGCCAGTCCGCTTTGACCTGAGCAGATTCAGTCGCAGCAGGCTGTGCAGGGCAAGGTGTAGTCAAATAATCTAGCTTCTTGGTCACTCGCAGGACAATCCTCAAGGACCGATGCCAATCATTGAAATTAAGCCCAATCAGTTTTTCCCTCTCAAAGTGAGCTTTGAAAGCAGAACCTGCAGATGTGTTATCATGTTGAGCCATTTCTACAGAAAAAGTTCAAATATTAGTATTTTCAATAATACACTTTTCAAGAAAATAAAACTACCCATGAATTAAATTTACTTGAAAACTACGATCCAACTTTTCATAGTTCCACCACACCAGTTGATCTGCTAGCAGTGGAAGTACAAAAGATGGTAACTGGTCGTACAATAATCGCGAAACAATTTTCCGAGTCCTAAATTTATGGGAATTACATTTGCCAAAAAATTTGCAATGTAAGCATGTTTCTTCCCATATCATGCTTTAAGTCTCAAGGTCTCACTTATAACTTAATTAAGTCGTTTAATTTAGAAAGATGTAAATTCATATATTCTTATTACACCCAGTTGATCTGCTGGCAATAAAAGTATGTAATTTACCTTGTCATTAATATCTATGTCAAGGTCTCACTTACGCCAAATATTAATTCCAAGTGTCTCTTGTAATTAGATAGCATGTGACTTAAATTTTAGGGTATTTATTTTGATGTGACAATCAAAATATGTACAAAAAAGCATGCACTCATCTTTGTATCATAAGTTTTACAAAACAATTTTTATTACCAATTCATAAGCTTAAATCAACAAAATTTTAATCGATGGTGTTGAGAAACTTACAATATTGCCTTAAGATGTTTCGTACATTACAATGGTGCACTTGGTAAGTCTAATTTTGACGCACAGGCGAGCGGAGAGACAGAATGGAGTCTCTTTAAGGCCACAATTTAATGTGAAACCAACCTTATACCCACTTTATAGTTTGTCAAAACTAGGTCCGCTGCTTCGACCATTATGTACAGTCGCATCAATCAATTAACAATTTATGATTTTAAAGCTTAAAATAATGTAGTAAATTATTAAATTGCTAGTCTCGCCTGGGAGCAAATTACCGTGCGAAGCGAACCACTATCGGCACATAAGACTTGGCAATTAAAAATTTACTACAACAGGGTTTCATAGTTATTAGGTCCATTTATTTTTATTCCAAAAAACTACCCTCTTTTTGCTTACAATTCATAAATAATTTAAACAAATAAGAACAAGTAATTTATAACAAAAATAAATAACCAAAAATAACACATATATGATATTAACTATTAAAATATATAGCCACATGCAAACTCTTTTGATAAATCCTATTAATAATCTATATGTGAATAATTATGTATATAATTAACAAAACTCCCATTGGTTTTCGAGCTCATTGTGCCCAATGGTCCACAGACGTCAAATAACTTGACCGCGTAAGTTTTGAATTAATTAAATACCACGTAGCACATAACTGATTCATTAATGTATTTAATTAGGGTCTTCCCTAATTTTAGATCTATCTAAAACATGTAGCAAATATAAACAAACCCTAATCCATGATTTCTTTGCATGAAAAAATCATGGATTAAACAGGAACGTAACCCTTTATTCAAATAATCACATAAACATGTTCCTAATTAAGGTTACAAAACTAACTTTTTAACAAAAGAGGGTCGAACCCCCCTCCTAATTGTATAGTTCGAATTATTTTTTAAGATCTAGAATAAAACCCTAAAAAAATCGACTAAAAAACATGTAAATCCAAATCAAGATTTGATTTTTATTATGTGTTTCAATAATTACAATTACATGTTAAACGGCTCGTGATGCCACTATTGGATTTAAATAATTTGACATTCAAATAAATAATAAACCATAAACATCAAAGCACATATACAGCGGAAGCAAGGATCATAATTAACATGTATAAAGTAATAACGAAAACATAAAGGAAACGTACCTTAATCTTAGCTAAACAAAGATCAAAACTTCTCTTTTCTTCACTTGAACAATCAAACGGATTAACGTGGAACCCTTTATAATTTTGTTCCACAATCCAAGATTAATATCTAAAATAAGATATTAACGAGTTCTCGAACACACGTACTATTACTCGGCTAACGAATGATGCTAGTGATTGAACACGGTTAACCAAACTAACTTTGTTAACTTGGAAAAGCTATGGATCGACACCCAAGAGGGGTTGTACGATCGGTATAGAGCAAAGGAAAGGAGAAGAGAATTTTAGGGTTTTGATTACAATGCACTAGGTAAAAACCCTAAGCCTTATGCCTTGGTATTTATAAGGAATACCTAACTTGGAGCATAAGTTGTAACATGGGTCGATTATGGGTTGGAAACCCATAAACCCAACCGACCACACCCATTAGATGGGCTTCTAGATCCTTCCAAATCTCCTTTTTCACTAATAGTCCTTTAACTATTAACTTAACGACCGTTAGTCAATTCGGTTAATTACTTAACGTCCGTTATGTCTCATTTTGTGTCCAAATAATTAAAATACATAACTATTATATATATTAATTATTTACGTTAGTCATTCATACGTAAAGTGTGCAATCCCTCGCTCCCGAGTTCGAATCTAGTCATACACAATAATATTTTTCCAATAAAACACTAATAGTAGAGAGAGCTTCATTAAATATTAGAACGCCATTTCAACATTAACCTCTTATATTCATCGACTGACTTGACTGGATTCCTTAGAACTTGAGAGACATAACCTGCAAAATGTAAGTTTATAATAAAGTTTAGTAATAACAAATGCCAAGACAACCAAAGAACATGTGTTAGTGTCCAAAAAAAACACCAAAGTGCTTGTTCAACTATCCAAAAGCAACCAAATAACATATTTTTAATATCCGATCAAAAATGTGCAACTATCCAAAACAACCAAACGGTTGTTCAAAAAATCAAAACACCCACTAAAGCGCATGTATTGTGAAACCAAAGAAAGTTATTATAGGGAAAAAATCTTCCACAATTATTTTACAAAGAAATACTTTACTGGTTCAAAAAAAAGTTAAAAGAAAATAAATATTCTTGTTAATTTAGACGTCATAACAAAAGAATAATTATAAATCTTAAAGGACTTCCTTGTAGACCACATTTCTTGTCCTAGTGGTGATAGAGCCTTCATTATCGCATGTCAATACTTTAATTCCTTTTTTGACGATACGCGTGAAACGGACACATACAACCGTCACAGAAATAGGGACTGCTTTTTTACCATCTTGATAGGCATACGCTTGTCGGAGACGCATTTGTGGGATGAAAGACTTCATGGACCGGTCGCACCAATACTTATAGCTTTAGAGCCGATGGAGCCATCCTTATAACAGGCAGTCTTGTCCCGTTGCACATAAAATTACAACTTTGAAGTCATAAAAGTTAAATGGTCTTCATATTGGTAATTTCATGCATAAAATGAGCATTAGCAGTAATATATTAACATCAAATCTCTACCCATCTTATTTACTTCAGATCTTCTCTTTGGTCCATCAAAACCAGCATATATGGGTTGCCTGCAATAACATGTTATTACGTCGGTTATTCATGATATATAGATATTGATTGATACATGATATGCATATGCCTTTAAATTATGATATGCCCCAAACACAAACACTGTTACATTCTTATGTGCATATATTATAGGATAGCTAAAAAATAGTCAAAGTGATAGACTCACAGGTTGCACACTCATTGCTTATTTATTATACCCATCTTAAGTGTTAAAAATCAAACATGGGTTGTATCGACCACTAAAGGTGGCCTTCTTGTGTGTTTCGAAAATTTTGAAGCTTCGGATCCAAAACCACAGTGACAAGGATTGATCCTCGTTACGTTCGAGTTCAACTTGTCAGAAGAATTCTAACACAAAATGAGGACAAATGTGCTCGTTGATGTGAAGCAAGCAATCGAAGCCTATAGCTCGAAATGAGGTGTTGATATCCCTATGATAGATTAAAGAGGGGTCAACGATTCGACCTTCATGAAAACGACGAGTTTCAAGATTAACATAGGCACAAATGTGACTTCCGGGTGTCGTTGGTTCACGATAGATATCGGGAGTGTAGGTGTCAGTTAGAAGGTGATCAAAATCATACTCGTATGACATTTTGTTACCTATAGGAAAATAATATTGATATATAAGTTTATTTTACGTTAAGAGGTTGAAGTACATGTTCCTAGTGTGTGCCTATATGCAAACCATATGGAGGTGAAGTAATCTCGACTCAAAAAATATAAATAATAAGTTTACCCAAACGCTCCTAACTTTACTTTTGCTCAAACGAATATGTCGAAAAATACATATTAGTTATGTAATTCGCTCAATATTCGTGAGACCATATATGCATGAGAAAACGTTGTTAGTTTATATCAACAATGCACGAAAAATGTTTCATGATCCTAGTATCGTGAATTTTTTTTTCGAAAGCAGTAGAATGGGGGTGTTTGGCGACTTCAATGTTTTGGCGCCAAGAGTTTTAAGTTTGAAAAAAAAAAAAAAAAAAAAAAAAAAAAAAAAAAAACCTTGAATGTTAATTACTCCTAATCCAATTTCAAGCATCCTAGACATGATTCCACAAAAAATAATTAATATAATTCAAATTTTGATAATAAAACTCGAACCAAAATATATGATATAGGTGGGTTTATGCAAATCCTATGTTGAGGGAATCATGATGGTTATACATTGTCTAATCCTAGTCCTAATTGCATAAAAATTTAATCAAAATCGAAAAACCCCAATTCGAATTTGTGTGTATGAACAAACCCTAGACTCAAGATTAAAGAAAATTAGAGTTAAATGACTTGCAATTGATGTTGAGAAAGTAGTGGTGGTTGATAATCTTGAAAATTAATGCCACGAATTTGATTTTGAAATGGTGTAATTGAATTTAGGGTTGTGAGGTTGGTTTTGACAGCAATGGCAGAAGTTGGGAAAGTTTGAAAGTGAATAATGAGGGAAAGAAAAACTAAAATACGGGTTGTGTCAGATCCACTGTACCACAGTACCACTAAATTTAGTGGTGTCGTGGCCACTTTAGTGGTGTAGGCTTTGCAAGGGGAATCTATCATATCGGAAAGGTTAGCAGATGAATGGAGTCTATATTGGATTGATTTATTGATTGCTCCCCAAAATAAAAAGGAGTTCATTACGAATCAAAACAAAAATACCTTGGGAAGATTTTTTTTTTTCGGTTATTTGGCTATTTTGTTGGATAAACCTCATATGCTTCATTAGTACCCAACTATCTATTTAACCTACAATTGTGCATAATAACGTGGTTTTTTCGAATGTCTAACTTCCTAATACGCAAGTTATTATATATTTTTGTGACATCTCTTTAAAATACCCGTGAATTTCACGGGTCTTTTAGCCAGTGATATATATATACATGTCTTACATTATCATTTATTACATGTTGGTTAATGAAAGAAATTTGCATATTTTCTAAAACTAGACGAGTACCCGTGCATAGCAACGGGATTTTATATCGGCAGATAGTTTGTGATAAAAAAAAGTTTATGGGCTATAAAAGAAAAATAGTAAAAGTTTTAGGACAAAATATGTTGAAACTCGGTTCGACCCGGTTGAACCGTTCCGGTCAAAAAATGGTCAATTTAAACCGGGTCATACCATTATGTTGGGTCGAAAAAATGGTTCAATACAAGCTTCATGGTTGACAAACATAATATGGAAAAGATACAAGCTTTCATGGTTGTCAAAGATAATATGGAAATGATACTTCATGGTTGTCAAAGATAACATAGAAATGATGCAAGTTTTGATGGTTGACAAAGATATTACGGAAATGATATGATGCAAGCTTTCATGATTGACAAGATATTATGAAAAAAAAAAAAAAATGCATTCCTTTTAAACTTTCTATCAGTAGATATAATCTTCCAACATCAACTCATTACATTTACATTTACATCAAGAAAAGTTACCGAAAATAAAAAAAGCCTCTTTAGATTTGACATACCACAAACATAATGATAAACCAACTAAAAAAAGCCTTTTTGGCCACAACTAAGAATCACAGCCACGGGACAGCAACATATTCCGGCAAATGTGGATTCCAGCGGTAGATTACCCGGTGACACAAGCTGATCTGAATGGAAAAAAAAAAAAAAAAAAAAAAAAAAAAAAACAACTGTTAAAATTTAAATCTGGAAGTTAAATAAACTCAGATATGAAAGAAAAATATATTGATAAATTGTTCCCACTTTGTATATGCACCCTTCCATAGCTTTGGATATGCAGGTACTTCTAAGGGAAATGACTCCTCGTCTATGATGTGCCAATGAAGAACGTTCTTTGAAGTGTCAAATATGTCAAACCCAATAAATCAGCTAGAAAGAAAAAATGTCGAACATATGTTAGTCAACCAAATTGTATTTTACAGGCATAAAACTCCCTGGATAATTTCATTCAATAAATTAGATCATTATCGAACTAATCTAACTTTTGTAGTCAAACAAGCATTGTTTTTAACGCACTAATTATTCATTAAAAAAAAATTCATTTTTTAAACAAAAAGTGTTCAAGGTCCTACCACCAGTCAACCCAACCTGACCTGGACCAGAAGTACATTTTGACCCGTTACCCTCACGCCCGACCCCTACACTTATGTAACATTTATTTCATGGTGGATTTCAAAATAGAATATGATGACAGCTGCTTATAAGAAAGATGACAATAAAGATCATAATCCTAACCTGCACAAGTTTTGCTCCAACAGTGTGTCATAGAGGGAGGAAAGATGCCTATGAACGATAGGGTCTTCATCCAACTGGGCCTTGAAATCCTGAAGAGCAGTTTCAAACAGCTTCAACGACCTCTTTGCATAAGCATCAGCAACAGCTTTCATCGCATCAAGTTCTGGACCTAAGTACTTCAAAGCTTTTGAAGAGATAATCCCAGCCACGTCGTCAGCCTGGTTCACCATGATCTTACATAGCAACATATACTTGAGACTGTACACTGCTCTGGGATCCTCAAGTGCATTAAATGCCTCAAAAGCTTCAAAGAAGTAACTGTAGGCCGTTTTATAATCCTTCTCTTCAGCATGAAGAATTCCACTTTGTAAATCAATGGTGCCTTGCTGAGCAGGCGGCACATAGATTGCGTTTGCAGCTATTCTAGCAGCAGTGAGTGCAGCTTTTTCCTTTGGGAGGTTTCTTAATGAGAAGTGTAATTTACTTTCGAATAAGTCGATATCAACAAGAAGCAATTTGTCATCCAATTTCCTCACCTCTTTTACTAAGCTCGAAAGGAGGGTCAAAGCTTCTGAGTGCTCCTTGCTATCCATCAATTATGCAGCAAGCCGTGCCTCAACTCTTTGCCTCAAGAAAGTACGCTTCTCTGCTCGGGTCCATTCCACCATTTCTTTACATAGTGATATCTGAAGATCGGTGCTATTTGGTATCTTGGCAACTGAATCAATGATACCCCTAACGATTTTTGCAGTTTTAGCTTTGGAGATCAGTGAAAAGAACGGTCTCAATGTGGTCAAAAGACCGCGAAGATCCTCTCCTCTGCTTTCTTCCCTGAGGAGATCTGATAGTTTTACAATTGCCTGTTCTTTGACCCGCAGGGCTTCAGAAGAAGCTGCAGGGTTATCCAGGACCCGATAGAGTATGGTGATAGCCTCGGGTCGACTTTTGGCTTCTGAAGCCAGCTCAAGTGATTCTGTCGTTGCGGGAAGAGATGATGCCGACATGTCTGCACTGGAAATTTCAATAAACAATCATTATATTTAATTATACATTTGAAGACATTTAATTACCCAATCCCAAACAACAAAAACTAAATTACAATAGTCAGTCATAGGATAACTTTTATGTAACAAGACCATGTGTCCATATAAAATTTTAGAATTGGAATATTCTACAGGATCTTTAAAGTTTCCCATATAGCTTGATAGTTGGTATGCTTAAGTAATTACAAGATTTTTATTGGATAAGATGTAGTTTTGAGGCATAGTAAACAAGCCCTAAACTTTGATGTCATGAACACACTTCACATAATGAAGCAACTCAAGTTGTAATTGGAGCTCAATATGCTTAATATAAAAGCTTTGGATGTATGCAGTCTCGTAGCATAGTAAAAAGGACCCAAAGTCTATTTTTTATGCATATAACGACAACCTATTTCATCGTTTAATATAAGGATTAGATTATCACTGTAATAGTTTTATTTATGTAAGTAAGAATAGCGCACTAAATGTTTATAATAAAATGCACCCAAAAATATTTGTGAGTCAACACAACCTAACCCGGGCTTTCAACCTAAACCTGTTTTGACCCGTTACCCACCCTGCTCGACATGCCCTCTTGCCACCTCTAAATTAAGTATTCAAATTATTTTATGTATTGTAACTTATGAATAAAAATACCTCAGCTATGTCTGTTAACAGTTCGATGATCCTTAAAGCAGTTGTTGAATTCAAGCCAGACGTCGGTTCATCAAGGAATTAGAGGGACGGATTGATTATTATTTCGAGTCCAAAACGCTTCCTCTCTCCACCTGAAACTCCCCGAACAAAGGAGCCGCCTATCATTGTATCTTGGCACCTGTTTTTGGAATTTTTAAACTTCAAATGTGTTACTTCAACAGTTCAAATACTTTTATTGTTTTAAACTTCAAATGTGTTACCTCTCTAATTCAAGTTCACGTATGACATCTGCTGCTCGTTTCTCTTTTTATTGTTTTATGAAAACCTAGATTTACAAAAAAACAACTACAAATCTATAAAATTACCTTTCAAAACCTAATTAATAGTCATAGATCTAAAAAATAATATAAACATACACAAATAAGCCTACAAAAATTCTTTAATTTATAGATCTTTAAAAAAAACACCAAAACAACATCATTACCTGAAAAGCTTTTAGGTTATGGCGAGTTTCCGGCGAGGTGATGGTGGCTCGGACTTGGTGGTGGCTGTGAAGTGTTGGAGGCGGCGACGTGGTGGGTTGTGGCATGGTGGACTGGAGGTTGTGATTGGTGAGAGATCTTTGGTTGGTGTATTTTTTTTTAAGATGTCCGGCCTTTCACCTTTGATAGATTGAGAAGAAGCGTATGAAGGAAGAATCCTAAAAGGGCAAAATGGGATTGACCCAAAGTTCAATTTTCCACTTTTCCACTTTGACCATTCCTCCTTTATAGATAATATAGATATAGATGGAGGGACTGGAAATGAAATTAAAGTTGACTTGGAGTCAACCAACCACTTGCCTTTACTCTTTCTAAATCCACTGGAACTTCCATTTTGATTGCATTCCATCATTTATTCATCCATCGCTATATTTTTGTAAGTCATTTATATTTTCTTTCTTTCTAATAGTTTCATATATTTTTGTATTTGCATATCTTATAACCCCCGTGAGGATTATTTGTCCTTTATCAGTTATGAGTATGTTAAACCCCCGTGAGGATAATATATCTATGTATTCCTAGCATCTTGCTAGTTATTTATTAGGAAAAAGAAAAAGGAAAAACACTATATATGATTTGTTAATCCTATTTATTTAATTACATAATTTGCTAATCTTTTAAATGTAATATAACAAGCTTCTTTATAGCAAACTATTTTGCCTGATATGTATATATAAACAACTAGCATGTTTGTCGTGTATACATGTTACATGGTATAACACAAAAGCGTTCACATGTTTGATTGTTTTATGCTACTTAGTCATGTATTCTATGGTTCTAATTATTTGTCAAGTTTATTTTCATTTTTTATGAAAACGTTTACTGTACTTGTGAACGCAGCTAGATCTCATTATTGATAATGGCTACTACGTCCATTCCTCATCGATGGAAATATGATGTCTTCGTAAGTTTCAGAGGTGAAGATATCCGCAAAAACTTTATGGATCATATGTTCAATGATTTCAAGCAAAAAGGGATTCATGCTTTTAGAGATGATAGAGAATTGCCTAGAGATGATAGAGAATTGCCTAAAGGAGAAGAGATATCTCCTCATCTCTATAAAGCCATTGAAGAATCGAGGTTTTTGATTGTTATCTTCTCCAAAAATTACGCTTCTTCAACATGGTGTCTCAGGGAACTTGTGAAAATACTTGAGTGCAAGCAGATTGAAGATCCCAAACATGAGGTTCGAATTATCTTTTATGATGCCAAGCCTGATGTGGTGAGGAAGCAAAAGAGTAGTTACGCAAAAGCGTTTGCCAAACATGATGTTTCAAATAGAACAGAGGTGGATAAATGGAGGGAAGCTCTATCCAATGCGGCTAACTTATCTGGATGGGATATCTTGGACATGACAAATGGGTAAATTTATTTTTTGTCTGAAATTATCTTTATGTTGGTTGTTTTCTCACAAACTGATTAGTCTTGTAGCTCAACTAAAATTTAACTCGCGGTATTTACATTTTCTTTTTGGGTCTTTATGGTTAAATAGGTACGAGTCCAAGTTCATTGATTGCATCTCCAAAGAAATCCTCAATAAATTATGTGACGGACCCTTGCATATTGGTGATTACCTTGTTGGCATTGATTTCCATTTCGACAAATTAGAGATGTCACGCTTCGTTGGGTCAGATAAGGTTAACATGATTGGAATATGTGGTATAAGCGGAATAGGAAAGACGACTCTTGCCAAAGCTATTTATAACTTGATGTATATTCACTTTGAAGGTAGTTGCTTTTGTGAAGATGTCAAAGATCAGCAAGACCTAACTCAAGTCCAAATGCAGCTTATTGATGACATCATGAAAACAAGAGCACTGAAGATATCGAATGACGGTCAAGGGATTATGGTGATAAAGAAAATGATGTCATCGAAGCTGATCCTGCTTGTTTTGGATGACGTGGATCATCGGGATCAGTTAAAGGCACTAGCGGGTTCAGCTAGTTGGTTTTGCCCAGGAAGTTTGATTATTTTCACAGGTAAAGATAAACAATTGCTAAGATCTCATAAAGTGGATGAAATCCATGACATGGACTTCCTAGATGAGGATGAATCTTTTAAGCTCTTCAGTTTCTATGCCTTTAAGGAAAAATATCCTTGTACAGGCTTCCAAGGACTTGCTGACAAAGCTGTGAAATATGTGCAAGGTCACCCTTTAGCTCTAATGGTTTTAGGCTATTTCTTATATGGTTAAACTGTGGGTCAGTGGGTTAGTGAACTGGATAGGCTCAAATTACATCCCTATGAAGAGATACAACAAGTGCTTCGTTTAAGTTATGATGGGCTAAACCTTGAGCAGCAAAATATCTTACTTGATATTGCATGTTTATTCATTGGAGAAAACAGTGAATTTGTAGCGAGCATACTAGATGGCTGTAACTTTTTTGCAGTTAGAAACATGCAAGTTCTAGTTGATAAGTCATTAATTACAATCTCCAGTGGGATGTCACTTCAAATGCATGACTTGATTCAAGCAATGGCAAGGGAAATCATTTATGAAGAATCTATCATGACCGGGAAACAGAGGAGATTGTGGAATTCATCTGAAGTATACAATGTATTGAGTGAAAAGAAGGTAAGTAGTGGTATATGATTTTTTTCTTTTCTCTACATTAATACATTAAGGTATTAGCAACATATCCTAATGAAGCTACATGTTTTTGTTATTTGAGGTGGCAAGAACTGAAGCAGTTGAAGTTTTAGTCCTTTTGTTAGAGAAATTGAGTCAAAAGGTTCACATAGATGCTAATGATTTTGCACATATGAAAAAGTTGCGGATCCTGAAAATCTATCAAGAGGAAATATTTGGTCAGAAACATGAATTGGAGGGACACAATGTGATCTTCTCAGGAAATTTGTATTATTTATCCAATGAGCTAAACTTGTTTTATTGGCATCGATGCCCTTTCAAGTACTTACCTTCAAATTTCTATCCAGAAAACATTGTGGCCATTGACCTGTCTTACAGCAACATAAATAATTTTTGGACAACACCTAAGGTATTTCCTTGTACACGCATATTTTCCTATTTGATATCTAATGATCCAAGAATTTATCTTCTTCTTTTCTTTTCTTTTTTTATTGATGTCAGTGCTTTAGAAGGTTGAAAGTAATGAAGTTAAGGTACTGTTGTAACCTAACAACCACCCCTGACTTCTCGGAGATTACAAATCTCGAAGAGCTAAGTCTTGAAGGTTGTGTGAATTTGGTTAGCGTCCATCCCTCAATTGGAATGCTCAAGAGACTTGTTGTGTTAAATCTAAGAGACTGCAAATGGCTTCGGAATTTTCCAAGTAATGTGGAAATGGATGCTCTTCAAGTTTTGAATCTAACGGGGTGCCTAAAAGTCGACCAACTACCTGAAGCATTGGGTCGGATCAAAAGCTTAACGGAGCTTCATGTTGACAAAACTGCCATTACAGAACTTCCTTCTTTTGTATCATCTCTAGTAAACCTTGAATCATTGTCATTCGGTGGCCAAGGGAGGATTCAACCTAGATGGTGGACTTCAATCACTGCTCCTTTTGGTTTACTAAGTAAAAAACCACATCCCCAAAGATCAGTTTCATTAGAAGGTTTACATATGTTAAAGAAACTGAATTTAAGCTACTGCAATTTATTAGAAGTGCCTGAGAGCATTGGAGGCTTATCATGTCTAAAACGTCTACGCTTAGAAGGGAACAATTTTACTAGCTTGCCTGGAAGTTTGAGTCAACTTTCTCATCTTCAATATCTTAATCTTAACGGTTGTAAGAAGCTGGAAGTGTTGCCTGAACTTCCACCTAGCCTACGTGTTATTAATGCATCTGATTGCACCTCCTTAAGAGAAGTGGCGGAATCATCTACGTGTTATAGGGCAAATGATTTCATAAATTGTCCAAAGTTGTTTAAGAATGTTACCATTGATAGCGAGGGGCCTATATCGAAGACTCAGTGTCTTGACTCAGCTATAACTTCCCAAGGCTCTATTCACCAGCTTTCTGCTTTCCTTGCTTTCCTTGGGTATTTCGGTTTCCTGACTAACAGATGTCAATTCTTTTTGCAAGACACTGGCTATCATTATTTAAATATAGTATATCATGGGAATAGCATTCCAGAGTGGTTTACAAATAGAAGTACGGGAAATCATGTAAAGGTTGAATTACCATCAGATTGGTGTTATGATAAGTTTAGGGGATTTGGAACTTGTGTTGTTTTTAAGAGAAAAAAGCCTCACAAATTGATAGGATACTCTCTAAAGAACTTAGATGGAGCTTCTCTGATTCCATTTGCAATTAGGGGTTATTTTGAGAAAGAGGTGATAGGAATCCAAGATTCATATATGATATGGTTCCATTATACGAGGTATACACGGGGATGGGAGGAAGCAAAGAATTTTGTTACATTTAGTTTCTTAGAAGATGATGATGTTGAGGTGAAGGAGTTTGGTGTAAGATTAATTTGTGATGAAGATTTACAGCAAGAAGAAGACCTCCCAACTCTATCACAACATGGTGGGGCCATGAGCTATTATGGGCCTTTTGGAAAAACTTATTGGTCATGTTAGTCGAATAACAAAAGCGTTTTTAATTTTTATTTGTTAGCTAGACAAATTCCTCCTCAATATATTTTAATGTCAATAGGTTTGATTTATTAATCCTTAATGTTAAATTTTAGTTTTCTTTTATTTTTTAATAAATTTAAGTTAAAATTAATGAAAATGATTTACTTTTTATGTAGTAGACACCCACCAGGTGGTTGATGAAATGCATATGACATATATGTAAGCCTGATCCTATCCTCCTTTTTTTTTTTTTTTTTTTTTTTTGATATGTCTTGTTACTTTCTAATAGTCTCAGTTGGAGTACAGATTTGTCTTCCGGTCTCAGCCCTTCGGGATGCTTTAATGTTAGCAGAATAATTTGTAAAACGCTTAGCAGTTCCTATATATAACTACTATGTTCAATTGATCTTCTTGCTTCTAATAATTTGAATAATTCTACTCTCAAATCACAATTTAAGTAATACAGGTGGGTTGACCCTAAATCAACTTTAAATCCCACTTTTAAACCCTCTAAGTGCATATTCAGCTATAATATAAATACTTTTTCAAGTCATGCAATACATATTGCTTGATGAATATCTCATTATTACAACTAGAAAGGTACCAGCGTTGCGGCGGCGGTTATCATGTAATCAAAAATATTAGCGAACAATCTTTACCGCTTATACATTTCCCGTGACAAAAACTTTACGAGTGGCAATAATTTTTTGGAGGACTGATTTACCAAATGTAACTTCGACGATACCAATTGCACTCCAAAACCAGAGAACTGCATTGCCACTTTCATCATAAATAGGCATTAATCTATATTACATGTCAGTGGCATCAAACACCATAATCCCTGTTCATAACAAGTGTAACGACGCGCAAAACACTTTCTCATGATAATTTTCTAAGACAAACCAATCCATAGTTAGAAGGTACCACACAATGAGTATCAAATTTGACTACGCCTAATGTTTAAACTTTAGCATACATTATTTTTACAATAAGCATCTAACAATCAAAACCATATATTTATAGTAATCGCAATCCAATATTAGAATTTCTAGTCAAGATTATACCAAAGAAATATCGTAAAGTTCCCATGCAATGGAATCAAAGACAAGCAAGTGATACAAACACAAACTATCAAGCAGGTAGAAGAAAATAAAATACATGGTAATCCTATACCCATCCTTCATGAATACAAAAACCCTCTTCACAGTATACTAATACCACCAAACTCCAAACTAAAATGCCCATTTACCAGTTTCATTTTTCCCCGTTTGACATTCTGATGACACCTTAAACGGTCCGCTTGACCCAAATGGATCTGAGTCATCAAATGAGTATGTATGACCATGGTCAAAACCCGCATTGCTACTCATGGAATCAAACCTTGCGAAACTACGGTCTTGTGTCGTGCTGCTCATTGAGTCGAATCTTGAGAAGTTATTATCCTCAGTGGAGCTTCTCATGAAATCAAATCTCGAGAAGGTTTCTTGTTTGGGAGAACCTCGGTCAGTGGCACTGAAAGAGTCGTATCTCGAGAAATTATCAAAGAAAGAATTCTCTGCTCCTCCCCCACTGTACCGTGGTGAGGTGCCAGCTCGAGAAGCTGGTGAGCCAGGAACCGAATCATCAAACCCAAATGGACTCTTTTTCTGGAAGAAACTATTACTGCCTTGCGGGGAATCACTTTTCCTTGGACTTGCAGTGAAGCTACTGGAGTCAAAGAAATAACTCTCTCCATGCTTCTCATGTTCGGCATCCTGTAAAAATGAAGTTTTTTGCATTCATAGAGATACGTTTCCAATTGTTTTTTATCTTCAAACAGCTTTGTTCTAGGTTTATGTTTTTCTAATTATGACAAGCATACCAAAACAGTTCGCAATTGATACAAACCAGATATGGATTGGTTCAGTTGATACAAACCAATATCCATTGAATGCAATGATATAATTGAAAAAAAAGATATGAACTCACCTTAGCTGTGTCACTATTGAATCCCCACACCGAATCTACATCATCATTGTTGTCGAAAGTACCCCATCCTTGGTCATCAAAACCCCTAATAGAAGAAGATCGAACTCAATAAACAAGAGCAATAGACTAGTGCATGTTTAGATCTTTCCAGCAAACAAGGTATAGGTACACGTTTTGTTGTATTTAGACAATGAAAGATCAGACCATAACCAGAATCCAATTGGTACCTTTCTGTGTCAGCATCAAAGCTCTTTCCGAAATGGTTAAATGAATCCTCCTTGGTTGGACTTTCAAATATCTTTTGTGTTGTGGGACTACCAGCTGGGCTTTTAGCCGACTCATCTTCGCTATGTGCGCACGCTGATTCAGTCTCGAAAGGCTTCTCTGACTTCCTGTCAGCATTTGAATATGAATCCTCGGAAACATCATCCATAGTAGAGGAGTTTTCTTACTGAGATGTGGATTTGGTATTTGCAGGCACCGTAGCATCAAATGAGAAACCTATCATTGCAAACTAGTTTAGTGCAAAGTGCAAATGTGGTTGAAGAGAATAACGTGAGAACACGGGTCAAAACAGATATTTTGTGTGGAAAACGGGTCGGATTGACCCACCAACGATGATATCTTTTAACAAAATGAGCTAACATTACTCCTTCTCTGATATATAGTTACTACGAGCATAAAAGAAAGAGTGTCAAACCTTCATCTTCGAATTTATCCCAATCCTCATCCCACATTGCAGATATCTCTGGAACTCCAAGTTGCCACACTACAGAAAGTGCCCAATTAAGTTAACCAACTTAAGAAACTGTAAATTGACGTCGTTTTATTGCATTCAGCTTTGGCTGCTAGCAATAAAAGTACTCAATTTTACCCTTAGACAACCACCATTTGAACATCAACATTCAGCTTTGGCTGCTAGTGATGTAGGATGAAACCTTAGGTGTTTCTTTTTGTAGTTGGGTGGCATATTACTTAAATTTAAAGGGTAATAAATTTCTGATGTGTAAAATCAAAAAATATGTACAAAGATGTCATGCATTCATCTTTGTATCATATATGTTTGCAAAAACAAAACCGTTTACTCATTCGTAGCTCAAATCATCAAAGTTTTTAATTGAGGCGCTGAAAAACTTACAGCATTGCCTTAAGATGCTTCGTATTTATCATGGTGTACTTGGTAAGTCTAAAATTGACGCACAGGCGAGCGTAGGGACGACAGCCGCCGAAGCTAGTTAAAACCGTGCCCCTCTAAGGTCACAATTTAATGTGAACCAACCTTAAACCCACTTTTTAGTTTGTCAATTTTAGGTCCGCCGCTTCGACCACTTAGTACAGTCGCAATCAATCAACTAAAAAAATATGATTTTCTTGCTAAAACATTTTTATGTAATACTTTATTAATTGCTAGTCTCGCCTGGGAGCAAATTACCGTGCGAAGTGAACCACTATCGGCACATAAGACTTGGCAATAAATAAAATTACTACAAAGGTTTCATAGTTATTAGTCTTATTTATTTATTTTTTTTGAAAATTACCCTCTTTTGTAGTTACTGTTAGGAACATGTTTTAATTAAATACAAGTCTTGTTCATATAGATTTAATGTTGCACGATTAGGACTATATTGTTTGTATTTATGGACCGGTTCAATAGTAGTCCTTGAACCGGTCATGTTATTTAGTCTATCCTTATCACATGTAAGGGAATATTCCTAAGAATTATTCCCCTCCCAATGCCTATAAATAGAAGGCATGGGAGTCATTCATATAGTTGGTTTTTCATGTTGTATGCGTAAGCTTTGTTCGAGTAACATTCGATATATTGAAAGCCGACCATTCTTCTTCTTATTCTTCTTCTTCTTATTCTCTTATCTTATTTAGTAGTGCTTATTAGTTTATTCATCTCTTCATACGTAGCTAAATATAGTTGTAGTACGAGTTCTTATTTGTCCTAAAGAGTGTGTGTTTGAGATTTAGTCGTGACCTACAAGTGGTATCATTCGCCTAGGGATAATTAGGATCGTGTGTTTGAATCATTAGAAGTGTTAATTACGTTGGTTTTATAGTTTTCGAAAAGTGTTGTTCACATCTCAACGTGAAAACTCTCGTTTTTGTTGAAAATCGCTTTGATTTTGTCAAAACTTTTACTTATCTTCATATTTTTCTACGTTAAAAAGTTTAATCTTCCTTAAATCTTTTGATTACTAATCGTTTAAGATCAAAAACAATCGGGTTTATTGGTTAGTTAGACGATTTGGTGTAATCCGAGTTCTTAGCGTATTGGAAAAGTTGATGAAAAGTGCTAGTTTTGGTTTCTGAGTGAACTTCGACAAGTTAGGGTTTCATCGCAGTTGAAGGGTTTATCGCAGTTGGCAATCAAGATAACTTAGGGTTTTATCGCAGTTCGAATCAAGAAAGATTAGGGTTTCATCGCATTTGGGAAATCTTCAATTATCGCATTTGGGACTCAGTATTGGACTTTCTTGTATTAGAAAGTAGTAATACTTCGACTTAGTTGCTTCTCTTCTCTTGTACAAGAGTTGAGAATTTATCGAACTTGGATTTGTGATAAATCTATCGCAATTGCCATAAATCATCGCAGTTTGATATATTATCTTATCGCTGTTGGATACTTTATCGCAGTTTGCAATAAATTATCGCACTTTAAGATAACATATTTAACTTGTCATTATTTATCGCAATTGATAGTTTTATCGCACTTTCTACTTCGTTATCGCTATTGAAAGTTATCGCACTTGGTATATTGCCCTTATCGCATTTGGTGAACTTATCTTATCGCATTTGGTGAACTGTTATCACACTTGGTTATCGCAGTTGGTGTATTGCCCTATCGCATTTGGTGAACAGTACTTTATCGCATTTGAACAAAATCTCTAGATTTCTAAACCAACTTAACCTACATCATCAACACATATCTTAATTATCTTAAAAGATCCAGATATGTCTCAACCACCTCATTTCAACTACTACTACCAGCTACAGCAACATCCACAACAACAACAGCAATTTCACCCTCAGTATCAACAACAACAAGCATTCGTACAACAACATCAATTTCTCTCTCCATCACAAGTGTCCCCACAACAGATCATGCAACAGAATCAACAACTGCAGAATTATTCTTCCTACTCCAGAGAACCTCATTGGTTTAACAAAATGTGTGAGGCAATTAGCAGTCAGCAATCACGTCATGAAGCTGGAAGTCAAGAAACTCCACCAATGCTAACTCCGGGTAACTACGTGCAATGGGCTAGTAGATTCCTCAGATTCGTTGAACTGAAAAAACCTCATGGTATCTATCTCAAGAAAGTCATTGAAGAAGGACCCTATCCTATTCCAGCTACTGTTGTTCCAGCAACTTCAGAGAGAGAAGAAACATCCACACCCACTCCGGTTGCAAACTACACAACTGAGCAAACATTACAACAAGAAGCAAACCAATTGGCTATGTCTTTCATACTTCAAGGGATTCCCAATCCTATCTATCGAAGTATTGATGCTCAAAAGACAGCCAAAGATATGTGGGAACATGTTCATCTTCTCATGGAAGGAACAGAGTTAAACCAGGAAGATCTTGAGTCTAAATTGTATATGGAGTACACTCACTTCATCATGGAACCAGGGGAAACCATTGAATCTTACTACCACCGTTTCACCAACATTATCAATGACCTTGATCGTCATGATATAAAGTTACCAAAGATTGCTGTCAACTCAAAATTCCTTGGATGTCTTGGTCCTGAATGGCAGAAGTATGCAACTTTTGTAAGGCAGACTAAGAAAATTGGTGATGTCAAATATGGACTCATGTATGATTACCTCAGACAACATCAATCAGAAGTGGATAAAGAAATTGCAGCACGAGGAGGTTTCACACCCGCACCAACATCAAACTCACTTGCTCTCGTTGCTCAATCTAACTTCTCTTTACCACACCAGGAATTTGGCCACTCATCATTTCAACCAAGTCCTCCATCCCAACCTCATAATCAAATCATTCCTTATGAAGCACCACAACAATACTCTGATAACCAGCTGGTTCCATACAACAACACCGATTCAATGCTGTACTCAAATGCAGATTATGATGAAGAAGAGGATGCCTTCAACTCTCTTAATGAAGCATTTGGATTGATTGCTAACGCATTTGGCAGATTCACCAAATCCAACAACCGTCTTCGTTCATCTTTAAATACCAGGAATCAGGCAGTTGTTAATGATGGCAGAGTAGAAATTCAAAACAGGTCTTCAGGCAGATATGGTTCGGGAAATCGTGGATATGGTAATCAAAGGGTTCAGTCAGGAGGAAATAGGTTCAGTACTGCAGGGTCAAACAGAAACAATATGGGGAATGCTCAGAGAGGAAATTCGAATGTTGGGAATGTTCAGAGAGGCATTGCAAATACGTCTATCACATGTTATAACTGTGGGGGGAACGGTCACATGGCAAATGCTTGTCCGAAGCCAAGAACAATGGGCAGTGCTTATCACAAAGAGGCTCTTTTGATGGCACTCAAAGATGAAAAAGCTGCTGGAAGGTTGACTCAGAATGATCAAAGTTTTATGGCTAATGTGGAATCAGATGATGAAATGGAAGATCTAGAGGCAAATGCTGCAGTCATGCTTATGGCTAATATGCAAGAAATGAATCTGTCCGAGTCAGGCCCGGTATATGATACCGATGGTCTTTCTCAGGTACCTGATCCTACATGTCTCATCCATGAAATTGCTTTACCAGCTGCATCTTCATCTACAAATGAAATGTTTGATCAACATGATTCATTCTCATCACCATCCGATGATCAAATAAACACGGTCGTATCATTTGATGATGATAATACCGTTGTCTCATTTGATGATCTCATTGATGATGACAATGGTGATCATCTTGATCAACCTGATCCTTTGACTGATCAAGATTCGGAATTACAGGCCTTGTTATTGACCACCCAGTCACAAATAGAAAAATGCAATGACATCAATCAAAAGCTCAAAGAAAAGATTGCATTGTTAACAAAGGATAATGAGTGCTACCAACAACAACTTTCAGGATATCTTAAACAAGATAAACGTGAAAAAGGATTTGAAATAGCTTTCCAACAAGAATATGTAAAGGTTCAAAATTTAGAAAGTCAAGTTCGTGAGCTAACCATAGCCAAAGCTGAACTTTTCTCTCAAAAAGAAAAGGATCAATTTGAATTCAAAAAACAAATTGATGCTTTAAATTCTGAATTGTTAAAAACTCAATCTGAGCTTTCTACATCCCAGAAGGATCTTCTTGAAGAAAAGCAAGCCACTCGGAAACGTGTTGACTTATATCTTGATCAAATTCTGGATTTGGAAACCAAACTCAAAGAATTTCAAAATGTTGTGTATAAAACGGGTAATTCGGTAACACAAATTCAAAAACTGACTGTGAAACCAAGTCCTAAAGGAGTTAGTTTTGCACTTGGAAGTGACACACCCCGTAATTCCTACAAAGCACTCAAAGATAATCCTAAGTTATATGATGCAACATTTTTGTTAGATGATACCTTTCAACGTGTTGTTATGTACTCTGTTGATGAAGAAACTGATTTTCTGGCACAAAAAGTTGAGGGTCGATCAAATTCACAAAAAGAATTTTCAAAAGTACCTTATGATTATAATGCACTACCTTATTTGAGCAAATCATTTGTCCCTCCCAAGGACCATCCAGAACAAACGTTAACATACACAAACATAAATGCTCCCTCGTCTATAACTTCTGATCCCACGACTGCTGTACATTTCAAAGATTGTCTGACAGAGGATCTTGCTGATCCACAAATGCCTCCAAAATGTCGGGTTCTTCGATATTTTAAGACATTTATGGATGAAATTTCTCTTTTGGAGAATGAAATTGAGTTTAGTTCTCAAATTCCTTTCTCTTCTTTCTTTCACCTGTTCAAAAAGAAAAGAAAGAGATTCTTCAAAAGAAAATTCTTCCTCATGTCAGAAATCTGAAGAAATGCGCAACAAAATGGGAAGAGGAGTTACAAACGGAAGTAGCATCTATGAAAATCATTTTCAAAGCTAAAGATGACAAAGTTCAACGTCAAAAACTTCAAAGGAAATTTTTAGCAAAAGAAAATGATCGACTTTTGGAAAAGGTTTTGTGTTATGACGTAGTGTCTGTGATTATGAATTCGCTCTATGAATCTGGAAATGCTATACTTGTGAATGATCATGCTGTGGATAGTAAGATGTTGCGTATGGAGATTGATAATCTGATAAATGAGAATGAGATTCTTCGACAGATCAATAATGATGTGGAAAACAAAGTTTTTCCTCTTCAAAAAAGGCTTGACTGGTGTCAAAAACAGAGTGTTGAATTTGAAATTAAATTTCAAAATCTTTTAGCGTCTTTATCATTTCAAAACAGTCATGTTCCGGAAAAGTTTAAGGAAACAAAAGCTTTCTTACGAATTAAATTGTTTGAAAATGAAAAGGAACTAGATGAAATTCTTCAAAACAGAAATGACACAGTCCGCCTCAACAAAAAGTTAGACTCACAAAATCAAGAGTTTCAACACGCCATTATTGATCTGTAGAAGAAGATCAGAGTTTTAGACAAAGGCAAAACAAATGTTCATAAGATTGCCCCAGGGATGTATGTAGTAGACAAAGAACATACCCGAGCATCTGAGACAATCACTAATTCAGCTACTTGTACTTCCACAGGACTAGAAACCACATCTAAGGTCAAGACTCACAAGAAACAGAGGAAGAATAGAGTCAAGAAACCTAGGAAGGAGTTATCTAAGTCTGAAGAAGTTCCAGTTAGTAGTTTGAATAAGACAAATGTAACATCAGGAATAGACTTGCACTTATCTGAGTCTATCTCTAGGATTGATGTAACAGATGATGAATCTTTAAATATTAATGAAGATGTTTTAGTTGATGCTACTTGTGTTTTTTGTCGAAATAGCATATTATCTGGTGATCATACAAAATGTGTTGCTAAAACTCTGCTGACTAAAAGAAAGAAACGAACTAGTCGCGCTTCCTCTAGGCTTAAAAACATTACAAAGTCCATTTTAGGAATGCCTCCACTAGATGTTTCTGAGAAGAAAATGGAAAAGCCCAAATCCAAGACCACAAAGTCACCTAGTGCATACATTAGGAAAAAGGCAGAGACTAGTTGGACCTGGCAACGTTGGTTACAGCACACTTTTAATTTTAAATGGTTACCTAAAGTGCTAACCTCTTGTGTCACTAACCCAGCGGATCCAACCGTTATCAATTCTCCACCTGTTTCCAATGTTTGTGATGCAGGTGATTCAAATCGTCCTCTGGATTGTTGATAGCGGGTGCTCCCGACACGTGACCGGCAATCTCAAACTTCTTCAAAACTTTATTGCTAAGTTTATCGGAACGGTCAGATTCGGGAATGATCACTTCGCCTCAATTATGGGCTATGGAGATTACATTAATGGGAACATCGAAATCAGCCGTGTGTATTATGTTGAAGGCCTTGGTCATAATTTATTCTCAGTGGGACAATACTGCGATGGAGACTTGGAAGTAGCATTCAGGGAGAAAACTTGCTTTATTCGTGATCTTCAAGGGAACGATCTCATGAAAGGGAAACGCGGCACCAGTCTGTATACTATCTCACTTGAAGGCATGACAGCGTCTACTCCTATTTGCTTACTCTCCAAGGCTCATCCCACAAAGGCTTGGTTATGGCACAAAAGATTGTCTCATCTCAATTTCAAAACCATCACTGACCTTGCCAAGAAGAAATTAGTTGACGGTCTACCTAAATTCAGATATGCCAAGGATCACTTGTGTTCTGCATGTGAACAAGGGAAAAGTCACCGTGCTCATTTTCCTCCCAAAACAGAACACAGCACAGATCATGTCCTACAACTGCTTCATATGGATTTGTGTGGTCCGATGCGAGTTCAGAGTATTAACGGGAAGAAGTATATTCTGGTAATAGTGGATGACTACTCAAGATGGACTTGGGTCTATTTTCTTCGGACTAAAGATCAAGTTCCTTCTATCCTCATCACGTTTCTCACCAAGATTCAAGTTCAAGTCCGCAACACCGTTCGCATCATCAGAACAGACAACGGGACTGAATTTAAGAATCAAATCATTCGGGAATTCACTGAGAAACAGGGTATTGTTCATCAGACTTCAATAGCTCGCACTCCAGAACAAAATGGTGTAGTTGAAAGACGCAACCGTACGCTCGTGGAAGCAACTCGAACCATGTTGATCAATGCTCAATTACCGGATTATCTTTGGGCTGAAGCTGTCAATACTGCTTGTTATACTCAGAATCGTGCCATGATCACCAAAAGACACACCAAAACACCATATGAGATTATACAAGGAAAAAAACCAAACATCAACTATTTTCACGTCTTTGGAGTATTGTGTTATCCGAAGAATGATAAGGATGATCTTGGTAAACTTAAGGCTAAAGCAGATATTGGGATATTTGTAGGATACTGTGAGAACTCCAAGGGATACCGAATTTGGAATCGTCGGACCGGGGAAATTCAAGAGACCATACACGCTAATTTTGATGAACTCACTGAAATGGCTTCTGAGCAAGACCGCTTGGAACCCGTAAACAATCGTCTTAACTTCCCTGAATCTTCGGCTGCACCCCTACCTTTCAACAGGAAGGATTTGGAAGATTTGTTTGCACCAATGTTTGATGACGTTCGGGTTACTAGTGCATCAGATGCTTCCACCAGTTCCGCTGCTCAACATGTCATATCACAAGCACCTGATCCATCAGCATCTACCTCTACCGTAGTTGCTGCCGATGCACCACAACCTGAACTATCATCATCAATGGACACAACACCTCAACCAGCAGTTGAAGATTCTTCCCCCACTTCTAATCAGGTTTCCACACCATCCGATTATGACGGGAACGCATTCTTCAATCCATTTGCTCCACCACCAACCATTCCAGAATCAGGAGAATCCTCCTCGAGCAATATGGACCCGTCAGATCATCATCACAACATTCAACATATTCCATCCACCCACAAATGGACAAGAGATCATCCTTTGGTAAACATAATTGGCAATCCTAACAATCCAGTCCTCACAAGACAAAAACTTCATTCAGACAGTGAACATTGCATGTATGCACTCACTGTTTGTCAATCTGAACCTAAAAACATCAAAGAAGCCCTTACCTACGACAATTGGATTGAATCCATGCAAGAGGAGTTGGACCAATTCAAACGTTTGGAAGTTTGGGAATTAGTTGAAAGACCAGATGGAGTTTATGTGGTTGGATTGAAATGGATTTGGAAAAACAAGCTAGGTGCAGATGGTACAGTGATTCGTAACAAGACCCGACTGGTAGCAAAAGGATACAGCCAAGAAGAGGTATTGACTTCGAAGAATCGTTTGCTCCAGTAGCTCGGATTGAGGCAGTTAGAATGTTTCTGGCATACGCAGCCCACAAGAATATCACAGTCTATCAGATGGATGTGAAGACGGCATTTCTCAATGGACAACTCCGAGAAGAGGTGTACGTGTCACAACCAGAATGCTTCGTGGATCCAGATCATCCTAACCATGTATATCGGCTTAAGAAAGCCCTTTACGGCCTTAAACAAGCCCCAAGGGCATGGTACGATAAACTGTCCGCATTTCTCCTTGCTAATCATTTTACCATTGGAACTATTGACCCGACTTTATTTATACAAACACACGGGGACGACATTCTCATCGTACAAATTTATGTGGATGATATTATTTTTGGTTCAACCAATAAAAAATATTCAAACGCTTTTTCTAAACTAATGAAACAAAACTTTGAGATGTCTATGATGGGTGAACTTTCTTTCTTTCTAGGATTGCAAGTTCATCAATCACCCCGTGGTATATTTCTAAGTCAGTCAAAATATGCTCAGGAAATCCTGAAAAAGCATGGTATGACCAGCTGTGACACCTATGATACCCCAATGTCCTCCTCATCCCCGAAGCTAAATGCTGACATCCATGGGACACTCATTGATCCTACGAAGTATCGTAGTATCATTGGCTCGATCATGTATCTCACAGCTAGCAGACCGGATGTTGTATTTGCCACATATCTTTGCTCCCGATATCAGTCTAGACCGACTGAACGGCATTTGTCAGCCGTTAAAAGAATCCTTAGATACATAAAGGGAACCATTAATTTGGGGATCTGGTATCCAAAGGATTCTGGGTTTGAACTTGTTGCATTTTCAGACGCTGACCATGCAGGATGCTTAGACACACGCAAGAGTACATCAGGGGGAGTTCAATTCTTGGGTGACAAGCTCGTCTCTTGGCAATCAAAGAAACAAGACTGCACCTCACTGTCTTCAACAGAATCTGAATATGTAGCCATGTCTGCTTGTTGTGCTCAAGTCATCTGGATGAGATCACAACTAATGGACTACGGTTACACATTCAACAAGACTCCGATGTATTGCGACTCCAAGAGTGCCATTGCCATTTCATGCAACACAGTCCAGCATTCGAAGTCCAAGCATATTGATCTCCGATATCATTTCATCAAGGAACACGTGGAAAAGGGAACTGTTGAATTATACTTTGTGGGAACTGAACACCAACTGGCGGATCTGTTCACAAAAGCCTTGCCTCATGCAAGATTTGTGGATCTGGTTCACCGGATTGGTATGAGATGTTTGACGCCAAACGATTTGGAAAAATTTCTTAAAAATAAATAACCAAGTCAAACATTTCCAAAACTATCTTTGTAAATATAAAAAAAATAAAAATAAAAAATAAAAAAAATGCAAGTACAATCCCTCACCCAACACGGTGTTTATTTTTTACAATGTCTATACTTATTTTTTTTTAAAACACGTGTTGAGGGGGAGATAATTTTTATCACAAGTTTTAAATTGTACTTGCATATATTCTCAGAAATTGTTGTTTCTCAAAAAAAAATAAAAATAAAAAAAATAAAAAAAAAATAATAAAAAAAAAATAAAATAAATTTTGGTGATAAGATGATAAAGATGAAAAGTTGTGTGCATTAAATGTCAAAAATGAGACTTAGGTTTAGCATGATGGTGGTTTAGGACCTAGTGATCAAAGTTACCTAGGTTAGGGGATTAAATATGTAATATTTGCAAAGTTAAATGTTAGATATTTAAACTCATCCATCGCAGTTATTGCTCTGAAATTCTTACCAACCAAATTAAATTCACCCACCCACCATCATCGACGGCCAACAATAAATCCACCAATCCGAACAAGATCTTTGATTGTTGTGAGTGCTCTTATGTTTATTGTGTAATTATAAATGATGGTTTTGAACAGATTCTTAATCCAACGGCTAGAATAATCTAAATTGTAAAAATTAGCTCTAGGGTTTGCGTTAATTTGGGGATTTTTGTTTTAGAGCGTTTGTGTTGAAAAAGATTGTACGATAAGATTCTTACAATGATAGTTAACCTATATTGCATGCTTAATCACCCTCAGAAACCACAAATTAGTCTAATCGAATTTTAGGGTTTAAGCAACGATTTGGGGAAAACTGTGTAAAAGTGTTATTGGATAATCCGTTGGTTGGAAAGATGTTATTTGATGTTTAATTGAATAATGCCATGATTGGATTGTACCCAATATCATTCTAGGTGAATCGATTGCATTTTAGGGTTTATCAAGAACAAGAACACTAGCAGTTTGATTTATGTGTAATTATGGTTCGTTTTTGTTATAACTTAGCCAAAATGCCCATAATAGTCATACAAATTGTTTGTGAAAATCTGTGGTCACAAATCATAATGAATCACGATAAAGATTTGAATGTTCATCGTCAAAAAGTGCTCGTAAACTCTTGTATAAGAGTTTATCGAAGTTGGCCAAAATTATCGCAGTTGGGATAAGTTATCGCAGTTGGGATAATTATCGCAGTTAGGATAATTATCGCAGTTAAGATTTTTATCTTGATTGACTTAATTATCGTGATTGTCATAATTATCGCAGTTGGATAATTATCGCAGTTGGATAATTATCTCAGTTGAGCTAATTATCGCAATTGGGATGATTATCGCAGTTGAGATGCTTATCGCAGTTGGATAATTATTTCAATTAAGAGACTTATCTTGATTGAATGAATTATCGCAGTTGTCATAATTATCGCAGTTGACAATAATTATCGCAGTTGACAATAATTATCGCAGTTGACATAATTTATCACAGTTGTGATCTGATATAAAATTTTGATCAATTTCCTTATGTATATCCTTTATACTTATCAAAGTTAATCAAAATTTTATTGAATTTGGCTAGTTTTTTGATAAATTCTTTGACCAAGCATGTAACAAACAATCATTAATACAATAGAATGCTATGTGTTGTTCTTAAAAGCTAACAATTTTTCTAACAAACATGCATTCTGTATACTCTTATATGATTGTTGATTCAGAAACACATAAATGGCATCTTCCCAACAACAACCACTTCCTGCTCTCACCAAAGAAGAAGTCTTTCCTCGTGGGTATACTCTGGAAATAGGGAAGAACAATTCACGGGTAGAATTGGACAAGATCAAATGTTCTGATCCAAGTTGCCAGATTGCTGTAGAGATTCTCAAAGCTCACAAATGCAGAGATATTCTTGACAGCTCAGACACCATTCCAGAGTTATATATTCATCAATTCTGGGATACCTTAACTAAGAGCAATGATGACAAGTACTTTACTTGCACGCTGGATCGAAAGAAAATCAGAGTTACACCTGCTACACTCAGAAAAGCCTTGAAACTTCCAGAGGCACCTGAAGCTGCTAACCGATTCCACCCAACACCTTCAGAGTCTGAGGTCATGCAATTCCTGGAAGATATTGGTTATGATGTTCAACCTGATACACCATTAACCACGATCTCCAAAGTTAATGCTAGATACATCCCTCAACCCTGGAGGACTATCTTCTTCATTATAACACATTCAATAGCTGGAAGAGATAGTGGGTTTGAGCATCCAAGACTGTCTCATCTTCAAGTCTTGTGGGGATTTCTAAACCAAGAACCTATTGACTTTGCTGCTCTTATTTGGGACGACATAATGTACTTACAGCGTAAAATTTTCAAGAAAATCCCATTTGTTCGATTCACCAAAGTTCTTATCAGCTATCTACTTGATCAACATGAAGACCTTGATAAGCGTCCTACAGATCAAGAAGTTCATGAGTATAGTATGGATAAAACATTGGGTAAAGTTTATTTCCCAAAAGAAAGCACACGAAAGCAAGGTTCAAGGTTTCCAGAATTTTTGATGCCTGATGAGGTCAAAGAAACAAAAGCTTATCATGATTACGACAAAGCATACCAAGAACGTCGTGTGGGTCTTGCCAAGATGGTTGAAGAATCTAGATCTTCAAAGACTCATTCAAAAGGTAAGACAAAGACAGGAAGTGCCTCAAGTGTCTCTAAACCAAAAGAAAAACATCCAAGAACAACATTCATCAAGAGAAGAGTACCCAGTAAACCACAGCCAAAGCCTGAACCGAATAGAATCGTTGATGAAGATACAGAATCTAACTCTGAATCATCTGAATCTGAAGAAGAACACGTCTTTATGACTGAAGAAGAAGCTGAATTTCACAATAAGATCTCTAAGGAGAATGCTCAAAAACAAAGTCTCAAATCATTAAAAGAAGATGAAGAGCGTAGAGCAAAGAGAGTATTGGAACAACAGATGGAGTATGAAAGAACACATGGAGTTGGAGGATCACAAACTGTTCCTAAAGAAGCCATGACCCAAGATGATCCGGTTAATCAACCCGGTGGGTCTGGAGCTGAATCAACAAAGGTCTCTTCACAGCAAACAAGTTCGGTTAATCAACCCGACTTGGGAGCACCAACTCAGGAGGAAAAAGAAAAAGATCAGGATAGCAAGATTGTTTTATCTGATAAGGATATTTCTGATTCTATGTTTGATGACAATCCCGAGGAACAAACACGTAATGATGATAATGAAGATTGGAACTTAGAAGAAGAAAAAGACATTCTGGGAGACCAAACAACTAAAGCAGCCAAAGATCTTGAGGAAGCAGCTAAACAGGAAGAAGAAAGGAAACGTAAGGAGGAGGCTCAAGCTAACCTGGAAGCAGATAGCTACCTTCGTTCTCACACTCCAACACCTCCTCCTTCCCCTCTAAAGGACACAAACGAATCTAAACTGGCTATGGTCGTTCATAACCCACAACAGCAGCAAGAACAACCACCAATTCAGTCCTCGACTGCTTCTTCACCCAAGACACCTCCTGGATCACCGCCTAAGAATCCAACACCTCCACCCTCACTTCAAAAGGAATCAACAACTAAATCTGATGAACCAATCCCTTCTCTCACTCCATCATCTTCGCGATCTTCATCACCAAAATCAAAATCAAAAGCATCAGTTTCTGAAGATATTCTTAAGGCCTACAAAGGAAAGAGCAAGAGAAGAATCATCCATGTTACGAAAGTTGAGGTTGTGACTCCTGCAGCAAAGAAACTCAAAAAGGCAGTAAAGAGAGCACAAGCACAACGAGACAACCAAGCTACAACTAAATTGGCTTAAATGGAAGACTTAGTCAAGAAGTTGTCTCAACAAATGGAAGAAATGCATTAAAGCAAGAAGCAGATAGATGAATTTCTTGGTTTCAACATCAAAGATCATATGACACGCAAGGCAAAGAAATTTGTTAAGCAATTTCTTCCTGACCTTCAACAAAACATAAATGAACATATTGATGCACAACTTGACGAAAAGATCAAAGAAGCTGTCTCTTCTTCTTCCAACACCAAACCACTTCCAGAACTTACCACAGAATATATCGAGCTTGTGCTTCTCGATCGACTCTTTGAAATCACCTCTCCTTCTCCCGAAGAAATTAACCTGATGGCAGCTCTTAAAGCACATATTGAGAAGAAATCATGCAAGGAAACTGCCGACAAAGGAAAACGAATTCGAGAGGATGATGAGGATGATCAGGACCCTAAACCCGAACAAAAGAAACACAAAGGCGGGTCAGGGATTCACATTAAGGAGCCAACTGGACACAAACCATCATCTCAACCTCCTAAACATCAATCCTCTGGTCCCACTGAAACCGAACATCATCATGAGCAGTTTACAACTGAAGATATGGAATTCCAGCCACACGATGATCAACCTCATTCACCATCATCATCACCAAAATCAAAGCCATCCAAGTCCAAGCCTTCACACAGCAAAAAGTCATCTACTGGACCAGCTGTTGTCACATGGCTGGATAATGATACGGATGAGCTAGGAAATGACTGGTTTGATCATTTAGCAAGTGCTCAAGTTCAGATTAACAAAGCTTCTCGAGTTGAAGACAACACCTTTGCTGTAACTCAAGAGATTAAGAGAAGTCTTAACATTAAGAAGATGACCAAAAGAGAACTTCGTCGGATCAAGAATGATGCTTTCCTTCTTCTGAAAAACAAATCCTATAGCGCAACAGAACTCGAATATCACCTTGAAAACATTGCACGGGCAATGTCAAGTGACTTCGACTGGGCTAGTCCAGACGTCGTCAGGAAAGTTGGCAAGAATCAACCATTCATCAATGATTGGACCAAGCCACTGACCGTGATACGAAGACATCATCACTCGGAAATTCCCTTTCAAATGTTCTTCAACAAAGATCTGGAACTTCTAAAGAATGGAGCTCAAGGGACGACAAAGTACGCTACGTCTATCACTTTCACACCAGCCGCTCATTACACACAATCAGCCATTGAAGAAGCAGCTATTAACAGACATCTGTTTGTTAAAAAGCTCATCAAATATGATCATGATGCAGAACTGGGGATTCATCACTGGTACTCTAAAAGACAAACCTGGTATAAGTACAAACTTGCCCTCCAGAAATCAAAAGAACTAGTTTACAGTGATCTCAGAATATTAGCCGTCATCAACGTAAACGGATCCAGAAGATGCGATTATATATTCCTAGAAGAGATCACAGTCAGAAGAATCGATAACAATCTTTACAAATTCTCTGAGGCGGATTTTCCTGATCTAAATCTTAATGATATCGAAGACATGTATCTGATGAAGGTCCAAGGCAAATTGCAGCATCTGACCAACGAGCTTCGATATGCACTTAGTACTTCCCTCTGTCATTACATCAGGAGAACCATCATCAAAGAACGTGTAGAAGATCTCCATCTTGGTGTGGAAAGTTATCAGACTCAGCTTAACCTTGTTGAACCACAGTTTCTTCTAAACAGCAAAAAGGACCCTCAGTACACCATGCTACATCGTCCAACCTTTGGGTTCGTCTACAGAAGCACAACTGATTTTCATCGTTTCATGGCACTCAATGAAATTCATAAATTCTGCGACGATACATTAAAGAGTGTACGTGATGGGCTAGCCAATAGAGTTTGAGATTCGATGTTGGAAAAATCGAGAAGATGGAATTCAAAGGAGCTGCGACAAGTCAAGGAATTTATTCGGAAGATGGAAGAACGGTTATACCATAGGGATCAGATGAGGAGGCTAGAGAGCTATGTTGGGGGTCGTCCACCATTCGCCATCAGACTGTTTCAGCGAACTGACCCAGTGTTCACAACTTTTGGTAAAGGTGGATGATGTAAGAATTAATTCTCAAATTTCATCATATCATTCTTCTTTCCATAATTGGCCTGTACATTACGGTTTGTGCACACATAACAGTGTACAACCCGGACCTCAAAGAAAGGACCCTGAGGTACGCTTCAGTGCCTCAATCCTGAAAAAGGAGCGAAAGCTTCTTACTTATGAGCAGAATTAAAATCAGAATGTTTTCCAATGTTTTTCAAACATTCTGCTCATAAGGACAAATATTCCCTTGTTAAGGGGAGTATTTGAAAATATAATCTTTGTTCAAAGAATTATAAATGTTCTTGAAATTCTTCCCTAAAACTCAAAAACAACATATTTTAATCATAAACGTTTTCCAAAAACATCATGAGTATGCTATTTTTGAGGGGGAGAAGAAAAAGATGATTAAAATATGATGTATCATTTGCTGGAATCTCGTGTGCTCAAACTCAGAATTGACCCTCGAATTGACGAATAGGAAAGTCAGTAGTCGAAAGGACATGTCCCGGACGGGTAATAATTTCAAGCCAGTTTATCTGGTGATGTAAGCGTGTCTCGCAAAGGACGTGTCTGAGTAGAATGTACCGATTTCGAGCGATAATCTTTGAATCTGATCTGGACGGGTAATAATTTCAAGCCAGTCTAACTGGTGATGTAAGCGTGTCTCGCAATGATCAGGTTCATTGAAAGTCAATCAATTCAAAAGTGCCAACTCTTTCCGGCATGTGCAAATTTCAAAATTCATTACTTATGCGCACATGTTAAGGGGAGTACTTCTGAAAATCATCAAACTCTCAAGGTGTCAACAAAATGTCTTTACAATTATCGACACTTTGAGAGATTTTCAATGGTTTTGGTTTATGGCATCATTAGGATAGTCATGGAGTTATAAGGTGACTAAGGTTAGGGAAAACCGTCCTATGATCCGCCAGAGCCGGAGGGATCTACCCAAGGACAATACAAATAGTTTAGAACTAGAAAGTCCTAGGTATGATATAAAAAGGAGAAAATGAATGAACGGAGAAAGAAGGGGTTGAAGAATTAAAAAGAAAAGCAAAGAAAAGGGTGAAAAGAAATAGCCCTCCATTTGTTCAACCTCAGGGCAGACACCGGGTTCAATTCATAATCTACTGGTTGATGAGCATCACCGGTATTGAAGACTAAAGACGTCATGGACCCAGTGACGCACTAATAAACCTTCTTAGCCACTTAAGTGTCTCTCAAAAGACATTTGTTTCATTCACACGGAGAACCCTTCATAATCTATCGACCTCTCATTACGAGAGTGTTGATATTGAAAAGGAGGCAATCTGCTCCATGCCTCGGATGACCAAACAAATGTGCACTGACTGAGTCTAGAGCCATGAGATTCAAAAAAGATCTCTTAGGTACACTTAGTATTACTCTGTTGTTCTACATCATGGGCAGCAGATGTAAAATTAAGAAAGTGTCCTTCGCAGATCTTAGCAATCTGCCAAGAACATTCATGAGAGAAATCACAATTGTGATTATCAATGATTGAATGGAAATCCTGCCAGAGCAACATCAAACAACTCTGTCAGCAGGTCACTTCGGTAACTCCTTGTGGGTTACGCTTAGTGTTTGCTCCAAAATGGTCTACAGTCGTGGGGTGATCTCCAGCGACTCACTGAATCGTGGGTGCACTTAGGTGTGTCCGAGTAATCCCTTTCGGGGAATCCGGTTCAGAACGGTCTGGGTTAGGATTTGAGAAAGTCTTCACACTATGCTGTTGATGATCTCAAATCTGAGCCTGTAAGTACCGGTTGGTTCGTGCTGATGTTGTTGTTGCTGCTGCTGCTGCTGCTGAGGAGCTGGAGTTCGACCATCAAGACTCCATCATATTCATATCTTGAAGTAATGTTTTTCACAAAGACTCAGTAACATCAAAAGTTCAAAATATGATTCAAAACAAGACAAAGACATATGAGCATGATGGAGAAGACGAAAAGACATTGGAGATTGGCAGAAAGAGACAACATCATATCATCATTAAACTAGAACAAAGAAACAAAGATTATACAGACGTCAGAAGCCCAAGAAGCAAAGAAGACGTCGAGCAACATTGATGATCAAGACTTAGGGGGAGATTGTTAGGAACATGTTTTAATTAAATACAAGTCTTGTTCATATAGATTTAATGTTGCACGATTAGGACTATATTATTTGTATTTATGGACCGGTTCAATAGTAGTCCTTGAACCGGTCATGTTATTTAGTCTATCCTTATCACATGTAAGGGAATATTCCTAAGAATTATTCCCCTCCCAATGCCTATAAATAGAAGGCATGGGAGTCATTCATATAGTTGGTTTTTCATGTTGTATGCGTAAGCTTTGTTCGAGTAACATTCGATATATTGAAAGCCAACCATTCTTCTTCTTATTCTTCTTCTTCTTATTCTCTTATCTTATTTAGTAGTGCTTATTAGTTTATTCATCTCTTCATACGTAGCTAAATATAGTTGTAGTACGAGTTCTTATTTGTCCTAAAGAGTGTGTGTTTGAGATTTAGTCGTGACCTACAGTTACAATCTATCATAATATTAAACACAAAAGATCAAGTAATTACAAAAAATAAATAAACACATAATAACAAATATATGAACATCCACGATATCATATAGCCACATGCAAACCTTTTTCAATAAATCCTAATTAATAATTCTATGTGTAATTAATAATTGTATGTAATTAACAAAACTCCCAATCGGTTTTCGTTCCCATTGTATCCGATTGGTCCACATCCGCCAAATAACTTGGCCGCGTAAGTTTTGGTTAATTAGATACCATATTGCACATAACGTATTAATTAATATGTATATTGAGGTCTTTCCCAATTTAAGATTTATTTAAATCATGTAGTAAATAATTCAATACATAAACATACAAATCATACCATGACAAAATATGCAAGATTTTGTCATGGATTCTATATTGATCACATAATCATGTAGTCCATATTATTATGTCAATATATCACGTACGTATCTAATTAATTAATGACATCACATACGGTATTCACTAATTAATCCCTAAAAATTTCATGCAATCCTAGGGTTTCTTATAGATTTACAAATCAACCATAAAACCCTAAATAAACCATGTGGGTGTCGACCCACTTGGAACCAATTAGGGTTTTTGAAACAAAACCCTAAAATATAATTGCATGTATCTAATCAAGATTCAATTTTTAGGTTTAAGTAATTAATTACAAGTTCTTAAACGAGGCTCATAATGCCACTGTTGGAATATGTGAATCATATGAAAGCTATAAACACATAATATCATCAAGAACACGCAGCGAAAAGATCTACAAGAACAAGTAATTAATTAAACTAAATAGACACGTACCTTATTGATTCCTAGCAAGAACAAAGAATCTCTTCGACAAGAACAAGTTATATAAACCCTAATTGGGATTATATATGGATCGACTAACACCAAACACACTAGCTAAAATAAGCTAGTTACTCGCTCTTGTACACACGTAATCTAACGTTCCAATGGGAAAAGCTAGGTTCAAGAATCACAAACAACACCAACACTTGTAAGCAATTTAGATCGACCAAGTTCCAGTGAACTTAAAAAAATGGATCGACTAAATATATGCTTGGAGAAGAAGAGGAGAAAGAAGTCGGTAAGTTAGGGATTCAAGATTAGATGTAAACCAAATACAAGTGAATTGTATTTATAGGCAAACCCTAAAACCCCAAACTTGCTCCCTACTCCATCATGAACCGACTTCAAGCCCAAGGGGGGGGGGGCATTCGGCCGATCCAACCCACTCCATGGGTTTCTAGATCCTTCTAACTCCTTTTTGCATAATTAGTCCTTTAACGGTCGTTATCTCTAACCCCGTTAAGTTCTAACCGTCGTTAAGTATTTTGTTTGTAAAATGAATAAATAAATACATAAAATATATTTAATTATTCAACCATTGGAACTCTCACGTTATTGTGTGCAATCCCGAGTCTCGGGTTCGAAACCGGACATACGTATATTAAAAGTTATACATTAAACCTAACAAAGATGCCTCCTCAATAGTTAACTTAGAGGCCACTTCTGCCACCTGTTTGTACTTCTCTTCATATTTCTTAGCAAGCATCTTTTCCCGGAATTAGATAATGACAAATATCAAGGACCGCGAAAAAACCAAAATCAAAAGATAGAAAGAAAGAAGACATGATTTCAAATCGCCAATATACCTCACGTTTATCAGCTATCGCTTGTTCTGTAATCTCATTAAGGCGGTTATCACATTTGCTTTTGTATAAAACCTGGTGAAGAAAGGAGGTGAGAACACATGTCTTCCCATATATAGTGTATAATGTAGTAAATTTATGGGAAGGCATTGATCCATATATTGAGAAGAATGGCTACTCACGAGATCTTGCATTTTATTCCTGTAGAAGGCCATCTTTTCTCTAGAATCCAGAATTTCCTTCTTATCTTCAACCTTTTAACACCATTGGAAACCAATCGACAGTGAGCATTCTAAAGAGGATAACAAATGTCGCATGGATAAATTGATAGTATATGCGTAATTAAATTCCAAATCTATCAGAAACAAATAAAACTTTACCACTTTTTCTGCTTGGGTTGTCTCTAGAGCAACTGAACGAGAAGTATTTTGATCACCATTACTGAGCTGATGTGCATGAGAGTTATCCATGGAGGGCATCGGTCCTTTCGGCTGATTATATTGTATTGGTTGGGCACCAGGCATGGGAGGCCTCATATTAGCATGCAACATTTGTTGGGCGGATGCCTGCTGGGGTGCAGAACCTGAAGACAAAAGATTCGATAACATTCAGAACAGGTTGTCTTCATCAATTTTTATTTTCTAAACTATCTGTGGGATTTTTTGGCTCCTTTCTCGAGTAAGTGTATCAATAGAACGAATGAGCTACCCATTTTGGAAAGTGGCAGTATCAGTAATAATAGTATTTGAATTTTCATTTTCATGTGTTTACATCGTTTACAGATAATTTCGTTTTATATATTAAGTGAAGTAGTGAACAATTAATGGGTCTCTACTTGATCCCTGCTTAAGAGACATATCACTGAAAGTTCGTTATGGCACACAAGGGAAATGTAACTTTGTTTCCACCATAAAAATTCTAAAAAGCTTAAAGAACCTCGGTGCAAGTTAAAATTTGGCATTGACAGCAGGTAAGTGGTTACTCATCAGTCATCACCAGTTTAGCACCAAAAATCTCAACATAGTTTTATTAAGATTTTTCAGAAGTTAAAGGGTTTTATGAAAAAAAAATGGAAGTTTGAAGGTTTTTATCAAAGATTTAAATGTTTAAAGGTTTTTATCACAAATTAGATGTTTTGAAGGTTTTTTTTTATCAAATTAGTCCAACTTCAAAATTTATTTCCGTAGCGTAAAACAATAGTTACCTAATCTTTTGTTTACCAATTTACACGGTGAACCGTATTAGTAATATCTAAACAGAACCTTGACATACCAGGAGTATATCACCAACCAGCATATCTATAAAAATGCTTGTGTGTCAAACCGATAACTCAACCCGGCGTGTTTCGACCCTTACTAAGATTAACATGTTTCAACCCAACCCGTTTTGACACGTCTCAAGCCACCCGACCCCCCATTTTGCACCTATAAATATATGACTACATGATGTAAGAGTATACCAGGATTAGCTCCCCAACCAGCAGGTCTATAAGAAGGACTGTTAGAGTTTATGTATAAATATTAATATACGTATGTCCGGTTTCGAACCTAAGACTCGGGATTGCACACAATAACGTGAGAGTTCCAATGGTTGAATAATTAAATATATTTTATGTATTTATTTATTCATTTCACAAACAAAATACCTAACGACGGTTAGGACTTAACGGGGTTAGAGGTAACGACCGTTAAAGGATTAATTATGCAAAAGGGAGTTAGAAGGATCTAGAAACCCATGGAGTGGGTTGGATCGGCCGAATGCCCCCCCTTGGGCTTGAAGTCGGTTCATGATGGAGTAGGGAGCAAGTTTGGGGTTTTAGGGTTTGCCTATAAATACAATTCGCTTGTTTTTGGTTTACACCTAATCTTGAATCCCTAACTTGCCAACTTCTTTCTCCTCTTCTTCTCCAAGCACATATTTAGTCGATCCATTTTTTAAGTTCACTAGAACTTGGTCGATCTAAATTGCTTACAAGTGTTGGTGTTGTTTGTGATTCTTGAACCTAGCTTTTCCCATTGGAACGCTAGATTATGTGTGTACAGGAGCGAGTAACTAGCTTATTTTAGCTAGTGTGTTTGGTGTTAGTCGATCCATATATAATCCCAATTAGGGTTTAATAAACTTGTTCTTGTTGAAGAGATTCCTTGTTCTTGCTAGGAATCAATAAGGTACGTGTCTATTTAGTTTAATTAATTACTTGTTCTTGTAGATCTTTTCGCTGCGTGTTCTTGATGTTATTATGTGTTTATAGTTTTATATGATTCACATATTCCAACAGTGGTATCAGAGCCTCGTTTTGAACTTGTAATTAATTACTAAAACCTAAAAATTGAATCTTGATTAGATACATGCAATTTAGTTTCTAGGGTTTGATCTAAAAACCCTAATTTGTTCCAAGTGGGTCGACACCCACATGGTTATTTTTAGGGTTTAGTTTTTCTATTAAAACTTGTAGAAACCCTAGGATTGCATGAAAATTTTTAGGGATTAATTAGTGAATACCGTATGTGATGTCATTAATTAATTAGAGACGTACAAGATATTGACATGATAATATGGACTACATGATTATGTGATCAATATGGAATCCATGACAAAATCTTGCATATTTTGTCATGGTATGATTTGTATGTTTGAATGAATTATATGCTACATGATTTGAATAATAAATCTTAAATTGGGGAAGACCTCAATATATATTAATTAATAAGTTATGTGCAATGTGGTATCTAATTAACCAAAACTTACGCGGCCAAGTTATTTGGCGTCTGTGGACCATTGGGCACAATGAGCTCGAAAACCAATGGGAGTTTTGTTAATTACATACATTTAAAATTACACATAGAATTAATATTAGGATTTATTGAAAAAGGTTTGCATGTGGCTATATGATATCGTTGATGATCATATATTTGTTATTATGTGTTTATTTATTTTTTGTAATTACTTGATCTTTTGTGTTTAATATTATGATGGATTGTAACTACAAAAGAGGGTAATTTTCAAATAAAAAATAAATAAGACTAATAACTATGAAACCTTTGTAGTAATTTTATTTATTGCCAAGTCTTATGTGCCGATAGTGGTTCGCTTCGCACGGTAATTTGCTCCCAGGCGAGACTAGCAATTAATAAATTACTACATAAAATTGTTTTAGCAAGAAAATCATATTTTTTTAGTTGATTGATTGCAACTGTACAAAAGTGGTCGAAGCGGCGGACCTATTATTGACAAACTATAAAGTGGGTATAAGGTTGGTTTCGCATTAAATTGTGACCTTAAAGGGGCGCGTTTTTAATTAGCTTCGGCGGACGTTTGCCCCTCCGCTCGCCTGTGCGTCAATAATAGACTTACCAAGTACACCATGAAAAAGTACGAAGCATCTTAAGGCAATGTTGTAATTTGCTCAACGCCTCAATTAAAAACTTTGATGATTTGAGCTACGAATGAGTAAACGGTTTTTGTTTCTGAAAACATATATGATACAAAGATGAATGCATGACATCTTTGTACATATTTTTTTTGATAAAATACATCAAAATTTAATACCCTTAAATTTAAGTAATATGCCAACCAACTACAAAAAGAAACGCCTAAGGTTTCATCCTACATCACTAGCAGCCAAAGCTGAATGTGATGTTTTCAAAGGGTGGTTACCTAAGGGTAAATTGAGTACTTTCATTGCTAGCAGCCAAAGCTGAATGCAATGAAACGACGTCAATTTACAAGTTGCTTAAGTTGGTTAACTTAATTGGGCACTTTCATTACTAGCAGCCAAAGCTGATGTAATGGAACGACGCCAAGGCATAAAGATTTGGGGATGAAACATGCTTACATTTTGCAACTGATATTGGCAATATAATGTAAGTCCCATGATTTCTAGGAATTGCAATTGGACATTGGCAATTGGGTGATCCCGTACCTTATTGAGCACTTTCATTGCTAGCAGCCAAAGCTGATGTAATGAAACGGCGTCAATTAGGATCCTAGTTTTCAGTGAAAATTAAATGGTTATTTAACCAATGGGTGTTTAATTTTCTTGAAGAGTTTAATTATCTAAAATACTAATTATTGAACTTTTTCTGTAGAAATGGCCCAACCCGGAAACACTCCAAACATTACCTCCGCTTTCAAAATGATGATTGAAAAGGAGAAATTGACTGGGACGAAAAACTTTAACGATTGGTATCGTAATCTAAGGCTTGTACTTAGGATAGCCAAACGTTATGAATGTCTTACTGAGCCTCTTCCAGAAGCTCCTCCTGCAGACTCTCCTAATGAAATACTTAGGGAGTACAACGAAGTTTATGACAAGCACAATGATGCGGCTTGTCTCATGCTATCGGGGATGGATCCTCAGCTGAGCCTCTTCCAGAAGCTCCTCCTGCAGACTCTCCTAATGAAATACTTAGGGAGTACAACGAAGTTTATGACAAGCACAATGATGCGGCTTGTCTCATGCTATCGGGGATGGATCCTCAGCTGGTAAAACAGTTTGAGAATTATGGTCCGATGCGCATGATTGAGGAACTCAGACGTATGTTTGAGAAACCTCCAATGGCTGAGTTGTATGATGTGCTTGACAATATAGGCAAGTGCAAGCAGGAAGCAACAACACCCGTCAGTACCCATGTGCTTGAAATGAAAGGTTATCTTGACCAATTGGATGCACTTGGATGCGGGTATATGGAAGACGTTAAAGTTGGCCTCATCAATAAATCCCTTAATGAGGAATTGTATGGTGACTTCGTCCGCAACTTTAACATGCATTGCAAGGGGAAGACATTTTCTGACTTGCATGCAATGCTCATTGAACATGAGAAGGGACTCGCTAAGAAAGCTCCTACACCTGCTGTTATGGCGATTAGAGGTGGTAGGGTAGCTAAGCCCGGTAAACCGCGTAATGTGAACAAGAAGGGCAAAGGGAAAGCTGACAAAGGAAAACAGGTCCTGATCCATCAGCAGAAGCCCAAGAAGCAGAATCCTCCTCCCAAGAAGGATTATCCTAAAAAGGATGCGTCTGCTTGTCACCACTGTAACACTCCTGGACATTGGAAGAGGGACTGTCCATTGCTGCTTGAGGAGTGTCGCAAGAATAAGAATGCCAAGGCTGGGCAGGGCGCCAGCACTTCAGGTATTTTTATGGTTGAATTATTTTCCTTTCCTCGTAAGCAAAATGCCTGGATATATGATACAGGATGTGGTACTCACATTTGTAATACATCGCAGGGGCTTAGAGGAATAAAGAAGCTGAACTATGGGGAATGCTACTTGTATGTCGGCAACGGTATACGTGCAGCAGTGGAGACATAGGGACTTTTGACCTAGTTTTACCTTCGGGTTTGATTTTAGTTTTAGACAATTGTCATTACGCACCTTCTATTGTTAGAGGTGTCGTTTCGGTTTCTTTATTGTTGGATAATGGTTTTGAACATGCTTTTAATAATAATGGAATTTCTGTTTCTTTAAATTCTGTTTTTTATTTTAATGCTATTCCATTAGATGGTGTGTTTGAAATTGATATGAATTATCATGCATCCAACGAAAATAATTCTATGTATAGCATCGGAAATAAGAGAATCAAGTCTAACTTGGATTCGTCTTATTTATGGCACTGTCGTCTTGCTCAAATAGGCAAGAAACGCATGGAAAGGCTGCAACACGATGGGCTTTTACAAAATGTCAAAGATGATTCGTTTGACAAATGCGAGTCTTGCATATCTGGGAAGATGACGAAGAAAACTTTTCATAGCAATATGGAAAAGGCTTCGGATCTACTTGGATTGATACACACGGATGTGTGTGGTCCACTTAGACACGTGTCAAAGCGAGGTGCTACCTACTTCTTGACCTCCACGGATGACTATAGTCATTATGGTTATGTTTATTTACTTAAACATAAACATGAAGTCTTTGAGACATTCAAGGTCTTTAAAAATGAAGTAGAATTACAACTCGGAAAGAAGATTAAGGCCCTTCGATCCGATCGTGGTGGTGAGTACTTAAGCCAAGAGTTTAAGGATTATCTAAATGAGTGTGGCATTGTCCAACAACTCACTTCTCCTTATACACCACAGCAAAATGGTGTATCTGAAAGGAGAAATCGTACCTTGTTAGATATGGTACGATCCATGTTTAATCTTACAACTCTTCCCTTATCCTTTTGGGATTATGCTCTTGAAACGGCTGTTCACATATTGAATAGGATTCCAACTAAGAAGGTTGATAAGACTCCATATGAAGTATGGACTGGAAAAGCTCCCAACTTTTCTTACTTAAATGTCTAGGGTTGTGAGGCGTTTGTTAAACGTGACTCACCTGACAAACTCCAACAAAGATCTGTTAAGTGTATCTTCGTAGGATACCCTAAGGAAACGAAGGGTTACTACTTTTACTTCCCACCTGAAAATAAGGTCATCGTGGCTAGGTACGGTGAATTTCTTGAGGATAATCTAATATCTCAAGAAATCAGTGGGAGAGTATATGATCTTGAAAATGATCATGAAGATACGTCACCTTCTGAAGGCACTAACACACTTCCTGTGGAACCTGAAAGTTTAGGTCCTCCACCAGAAGTTGATGTGGTACCCATCCGTAGATCTTCAAGATCTACAAAGGCTCCTGACCGTCTATGTTTAAACATAGAGGATGAGGAAACTATACTAGGGGATCATCTTGATGAACCAACTAGTTATAGGGATGCCATTAATAGTCCTGAAAAGGATAAATGGCAGGTAGCCATGGATGGGGAAATGCAATCCATGAAAGACAATAAAGTCTGGATTGAAGTTGACCTTCCACCCAATGCTAAGGTAGTTGGGTGTAAGTGGCTCTTCAAAAAGAAGACGGACATGGATGGCAATGTACACACCTACAAAGCTCGTTTGGTAGCCAAGGGCTTTACCCAAACATATGGTGTTGACTATGAGAAGACATTTTCTCCTGTGGCTGACATTAGAGCTATTAGGATTCTTATAGCCATAGCTGCCTACTATGACTATGAGATTTGGCAGATGGATGTCAAAACCGCCTTTCTGAATGGTCGCCTAGATGAAGATATCTATATGGCGCAACCTGAGGGGTTTGTGAATCCACAATTTCCTGAGCGTGTATGCAAGCTTCAGAGATCCATTTATGGATTGAAGCAAGCATCAAGGCAATGGAATAAGAAATTTGATGAGGAAATCAAGAAGTTTGGATTTACTCAAAATTTCGATGAGCCATGTGTATACCACCAAGTTAGTGGGAGTAACACTACTTTTCTTGTCCTATATGTCAATGACATATTAATCATGGGAAATCACATACCTAGTCTTGATGAAGTTAAGAATTATCTATGTGATTGTTTTTCCATGAAGGATTTAGGAGAAGCAGCGTATATCCTTGGAATCAAGATCTATAGAGACAGATCTAAGCGGTTGATCGGTTTAAGCCAAAGTGCTTACATGGATAAAATATTGAAGAGATTCAATATGCAAAATTCCAAGAAGGGATATTTGCCCATGCAAGTAGAACATGGCTTAAGTAGTGAAATGTGTGCTTCTACACCTGAAGAGGTGGCATACATGAAGAAAGTTCTGTATGCTTCGACTGTAGGATCTATCATGTATGCAGTTAGATGTACAAGGCCAGATGTGGCATTCACACAAAATTTAACCAGTCGTTATCAGCAAAATCCAGGAAAAGATCACTGGCATGCTGTTAAGAACATTCTTAAGTATTTAAGGAATATTAAAGATATGTTTCTTGTTTTTAGGGGAAATCCAGACGCAGAACTGAATGTTACAGGTTTCTGCGATGCGTCCTTTCAAACTGATAAAGATGATACGAAGTCTGAGACGGGTTACGTTTTTGTCATAAATGGAGGAGCTGTAGACAGGAAGAGTAAAAAGCAGAGTACAACGGCCATGTCTGCTACAGAAGCTGAGTATATTGCTGCATTGGAAGCTGCACAAGAAGTTGTTTGGATAAGGAAATTTATTTCGGATCTTGGAGTTATGCCGTCAAATAAATTACCTATAAATGTGTATTGCGACAACTCTGCTGCAATCACATTCGCCAATGAACCTGGAGTTATGAAAGGCGCCAGACACTTTAAAAGAAAGTATCACTATGTTCGAGAACAAGTCGAACAAGGAGAAATCAATGTACTCAAAGTTCACACAGATGACAATCTGGCTGATCCTTTCACAAAGGCATTACCTAAGGAAACGTTTACTCGACATGCTAAGGGTATTGGTCTTCGTATGCCAGAGAGTTTCATGTAAATCTGTTGATTTAGTATATTTCGATAGGGACGTGTAAACAATTATTATTTTAATGAAATAAAGTGCGGATAACGTTTATTATCATTATTAATATTTGTGTCCTATATTTGCATGTTTAAATCCGTGAATAATTTATTTATTCTAAATAGTCCGTTGTCAATTAATAATATGGGAATATTATTGAACTAAGACAAATGTGAGGATTGGTAGAATGTATTGTAAGGTTGAGACACCAATGTCACATGATATTCAATATTGGATAAATTGAATATAGGACTTATCCCAACTACATGATTATACATTATGGATCATAGTCATCAAGTATATCATGAATATTTATCCTTTGACTTGAGATGCCAGATAATTGCCGAGGATGTAGCTCATTTTCTGTAAGGTAGTCTAACGCTATCCGTAAAAGGTAGTTATAAGGGCTATTTTCGGAAGTGATGCGAAGTTCGAGGGTTATGCTCGCAGTCAATAAAGGATTTGTTCCTTCAACTTTGTGTTGAAGTTTAATACTGCTTGGCCACTCGTAGGATTGACAAGATGTTTGCGTGCGCACGCCCAAAGTCTATCTGGAAGACGTTCAGATGTTTTGGTAATCTTGATCAATTATGTATAAACGAGAAACTATTGTTAATTATGGAATGACAAAGATCCATATCCATATTAACGCGGTATTAGTAACAAAAGGATAAGTATGATGATTAAATCATCACGTGGTTTTTTCCAGGAAAACCATACTCGGATCGAGCTGGGGGCATTGGGATCTGTTAAGCTAGACTAGCCCATGTCATTACTATATTAATGTTTATCCAAGTGGGAGCTGTTAGAGTTTATGTATAAATATTAATATACGTATGTCCAGTTTCGAACCTGAGACCCGGGATTGCACACAATAACGTGAGAGTTCCAATGGTTGAATAATTAAATATATTTTATGTATTTATTTATTCATTTCACAAACAAAATACTTAACGACGGTTAGGACTTAACGGGGTTAGAGATAACGACCGTTAAAGGACTAATTATGCAAAAGGGAGTTAGAAGGATCTTGAAACCCATGGAGTGGGTTGGATCGGCCGAATGCCCCTCCTTGGGCTTGAAGTCGGTTCATGATGGAGTAGGGAGCAAGTTTGGGGTTTTAGGGTTTGCCTATAAATACAATTCACTTGTTTTTGGTTTACACCTAATCTTGAATCCCTAACTTGCCAACTTCTTTCTCCTCTTGTTCTCCAAGCACATATTTAGTCGATCCATTATTTAAGTTCACTAGAACTTGGTCGATCTAAATTGCTTACAAGTGTTGGTGTTGTTTGTGATTCTTGAACCTAGCTTTTCCCATTGGAACGCTAGATTACGTGTGTACAAGAGCTAGTAACTAGCTTATTTTAGCTAGTGTGTTTGGTGTTAGTCGATCCATATATAATCCCAATTAGGGTTTATATAACTTGTTCTTGTTGAAGAGATTCCTTGTTCTTGCTAGGAATCAATAAGGTACGTGTCTATTTAGTTTAATTAATTACTTGTTCTTGTAGATCTTTCCGCTGCGTGTTCTTGATGTTATTATTTGTTTAAAGTTTTATATGATTCACATATTCCCACAAGGACTGGGTGGGCCCGTGAGAGAGCAGAATTTCATCAAGCAAGACATTACTAGGAAGTGTTGGTGGAAGATTCTGGCCTTCTCTGTATCGCTCCATCAGATAGAGAGCAATACAGAACTTCCTCAAGGAAAGCATGCTGTCATTATCTTGATCAGACAAGTCCCACGACTGTTTCAGAATTTATGTCGAAGAATAATAAGAACATTACAGCTTGTCGTGTTTATAGGAAAGACATTTCACTACAGAGTAAATCATTTTACAAAAAAGAGTTGAATCAGGCATTAATGCTCTATTAGATTAAGCTACGAGTATTTACCTCTAGGTAGTCTCCAACTCAAAAATAAGCTACGAGCCTGATCACCAGTGATTTTCCCATCTCTGTCAGAGTCACTTCCATGAACACTTTCATATACTTGTTAACACCAGCCCGCGTCATTTTTGGCCACTGAGGTAGCGATGTGTTGGGAACTTGTGTTCTTTCTGTATTTGGGACTTGTGTTCTCTCTTCCTAATATCCAAATTTAGCATTGAGTCAGGCCTGTTGATTTGGTGTTGGTAGAGATGGCCCTGCTGAGTACTGGAGCACCTGTGGGTTGCCTTGTAAAAGCATTCAATGCACCAAGTGGGTCTACCTTGGCTGGAGTCTGGGGCTCAGAAGTTACAGGAGCAATTGCAAAAGAAACGGGTGGAATGCTTGCAGTTTGTGTTGGCATTGAGGATGATGATTGCTTGGATATAGATTAGGAAGCAGAAAACAAATCACCACCAAACACAGGACCAGAAGCAATTCCATTTCCTCCAAAAGATGGTCTAGGATCTGTGAAAGATGAGGATGATAGTGGCTCTTGGGGTTTTGTTACAGTAGCCCCAACACCTCTTCCCCCAAGCCAATCACCTGAGACATTCGAGTTTGATAGACCAGGACTGGCCAGACCACTACCCGTCAGAAAAACTAGGACCACCAACACCCTGTTATGGAAGAGGACCGCTCTGAGGTGGCAGCCTCATTGACTGATTTCCTTGAGGTGCAAAATACTGTGCAGAATGTGGAGCAAGGAGGAGACACTGAATTAGGAGGCCCCTGTGAGCTTATGCTAAAAGTTTGAGTTTGCATTGAATTAACAACCCCGGGCTGTTGTGTAGTAGGATGGGGTCACTGAATTGACAATCCCAGGCTGTTGTGTAGGAGGACATGGTCCCATTGCATTTGGTTGACCTGGAGGCAAAGCTGCAAGATTAATCTGTGGAGCAGGGATTTTAGATGACGTAGGTACATATAATGCCGCCTTTACTATATCTGGTGTTAGCTCTCTTTTACTTTGTGCAACATTCACAAGCTTAAGGGTGTTATAAAATTTCTGACGGCCAAGAAAGCCAATGCGGTTCTGATCAGCGTGCTGCCATATCTGCAAACAAATACAGCAATATATTATCATAAGAAACATGACCCAGATGCTGGTTAAACTGTTCATTTTTGTCAAAGTATAGTCCTATAATCTTCTTAGGATTGTAATTGTAAACATAGATAGGATTCAATCAGAGATCAAAGACATACAAGAACTAGAAGAATGAGAGACTATTCACATCAATCTAACACAGTAATTTTATATACATAGTAAGCGGCGTTATTTTGTATACAATCTAGATGCAACAGTTTTGAGTCATCTATCTAACATAGGTCGACTAGGGTTGCATTATCTCCAGTTCGAATGGGTCAAAAAAGTCAAAAGTGTTGGGATTTTATAATCAAGTTAACCATTTTACTACGAGTACGCAGCGGATAATGGATCTAGTTTACAATTATAGTTAACACGTATAATAAACAAACAAAGAATAAAAGGGAACAAGAAAACTAAATAGAAAACTAACCCTTGTAGTCACCCGCAAATGAAACTGAGTAGTAAATATATACTACCTCTACGGTTGCTCACACAAACACGTCAAACAAATACGTTAGGATGCTAGTCGATTGCTTCGCGTATACAACCAAACAAACTTGTGTTCTTGTTGTACCTCAAACACAATCGAATACTAAACTGGTATACATTCGAATCAGAAAACAAATAACAAGAATATAAATTCTTGTTGATGGCTTGAGATGTTTGACTATTTCAAACTAAAACAATATATATTCTTTGTCGATTGGCAAAAGAAAGGCAAAACACTTTTACGTAGGATATAATTGTTTTAGATTGTGTCGAGTGTTTTGTTTTTTATGTATTTAAACAATGAAGGCAAGGAGTGTTTATATAGCACCCCAACTTGTCCAACAAGTCATTGTTATTCACTCCCTTCACTTACACAAAATCGACACTCTCCTCCTGTTAGGAATATAAATATTCAGATGAAGGCTCGGTCACCCCGAGCATCTAATTAGCATTTATATAGCTCGTAGGCCTATTTATATTAGCTTAGTATTATTAGTATTAGTATTAATAGTATTAGTCGTATTTATATTTGTGGAGTGGGTCGGGGCTTTCCCCACTGTCAGCTCACTCCACAGCCCACTAGGGGCACCAATATGTAGAAGTATAAATACCCCTTCCCACACTTGGGAAGGGTTGGAACTCTTGTCACATTAATCTAACATTCCAGATTTTCTCTCTAAGAGTTTCCCTCTCTCTCTAAAACTTCTCTCCACAAACTAACTCCATGGAGTTCTTGATCTTTCAAGATCCAAGGCCACCCGAATAGATCCACACAATCAAAATGGTTATTTCCTACAATTGGTATCAAGAGCCATGGTTACATCTTGGTCAGATCTGTGGTCAATGGCTGTATATTCGGTTGGTTTCATCTAACTCAGATCTGTGGTAAAGGTTGCTATAATTCTTTTTGTGGTCAATGACTTGATTTTATGAGCTATAATTCTTGGATCTAGCCCAGTTATTGAGTACATTTTTGTTGTCCATTCTTTTGTGAACATTAATTTTTTGCTACTCTTGTACGAACGTATTGCTGGTCTAAGATTTTAGGAAAGTCATGGCATTGATTTGTGAAAGGCTTATTGTTAATGATTGTAATGGATCTTGCCGTAAACATTTCTTTTTCCTTTTCTCGTTTCATACGTTTGAAAAAGCAACACCACAAGATTGATTTTTGCAGTTCTCTTTGTGGCTCGGTTGAGAGTAAAAGTGCAGTTTTTTTTAAAGATTGTTCTTGGCAGCGGCTTATTTAAAGATTAAAAGTGTGGTTTTTTGTGGATTGTTCTTGGTTACTGCTAGTGTTAAAGGGAGGTTCTTGAATGCGGTTTGTTATGAAAGAGAAAAACACAGTTCCGGTTTTTAAGGAAAGTACGAAAGTGACAGCTTTGACCGGTCAAAGTTGCAATTTGTTTCCAACTCGGTTTGTCTGTTTGATTAACTCGGTTTGTCATGGACGCGGTTTGTCCATTTACTCACGAACTCGGTTTGTCCATGCAGTCATGAACTCGGTTTGTCCATTTAATCACGAACTCGGTTTGTGTATTTAAAGTATACTCGGTTTGTGTATAAAAGACCATGCGGTTTGTCTGTCACTTGGTTAAACGGTCAAACGGTTAACGAGGTATCAAATAACAAAATGAAAGAACAAGATGAAGCAGAGTCATTGACCCCAACCACTACAAATTCCACAGCATCAAGAACATATCAAACACAAAGATTACAACCACAGAAATGTCATTGCACAATATCTTTCAAAAACTACATACATAAGCCAAAATTACAACAACGGTCAACAATTCACAACTGCCTCATCAACGACTGCTTACAACAATTACAATCAACTTCTAATCTAATCTAAACCTAAACCTCATATTCACACTTCTATCACCAACAATAACTCGGATTGTAAAATCACACAACTTTAAGATCTCTGCCGTCCCTGTTCGTGTGGAACTAGATGTTTCAAGATCTTTAAAAGGATACAACACACGAAATTAAAACATCATAGAGATTATACTCATTTTGTTTATGTCCGAATAATTATAAGGTAGAAACAAAACAACTTTGTTTTATCTCTCCTTACATTCGGTTTAAATATAATACCAAACAAAAAAAAAAAAAAAAAAAAAAAAAAAACAAATCGAACATAACTATAGTACCTACCTTCAAGAATATTGAGGCCTTCGTGGGTTTAATTATTCGAACAGAGGTATAATAAGTTTGTTGTGTGTTTGTTGGTTCGTTTTGTCTATGATGGAGATAAGATGAGAAGATGAGGGGGGCGGAGAGTTTATGTGATTAGGGTTTGAGGGTAGTTTGGTGGAGTATGGGTGACTGCAGAGAAGAATTATGAAAGGGGGCGTACTTTGTTAAGTGAGTGATTAGGGTTATAATTGATTAGGGTGAACTTTAAATACCGGTTAAGTAGGGTTGGTTATTTATTGGAGTGGGCTTGCACTAGGTTCACCTTGGGCCGAAGTTAATTTAATTGTCATTGGGCTGTGCAAGTGGTTTTATTGTCACCAGGGACGATTGGTTGTAGTTAGTTGTTGTTGATTGAATGTTGTTGGGTTATTCTTCACAAGGACGAGTTTGTTGTTGGTAATAAACATTTGTGATATAATTTTGGACGATATTTTTGATCATGCTTTGTTAACCCGAGACTGTGAATTAATTTTGGGTGAAAGTTTTCGGGTTCATTGAATATAACTCCCGTGCTAGTTATTAGATGGTTTCAAGTGTATTGGATAAAACTACAGTGGTTATTTAAACCTTCATACGGCTCGCATTTGGATTTATGAATGTCTACGTGATTTCAGAGTTGTGGATTTGGCAGCATTGTCCTATTGGTATCCGCGATTTAAGTGAGTCTGCAATTTGATGTTTACGATTTGAGTTACAGTTGACAAATTGCAAGTTGATTAATTGTGATTTGTCAAGTTGCGTGTTTGACTTAGTGCGACTTGACGGATTGCGATTTGACCAGTTACGATATGACGTTGCGAGTTGACACTTGCGATTTGACTAATTGTGACTTGGTTGATAGCAATCTGGCTTGTTGCAATTTGACAATCTGTGACTCGACTTGTTGCAGTTTGATCAAGTAGTGTTTTGACTCCTGTGACTTGAATTTCGAAGATTAATATTGCACTTCACTCTAGGCTATTCCTGTTGAGTTCACGGTTTCTCTTGTAGATTTTAGAAAATCCCGCGAAAGATTCGATTTCTCGGTTTAAATCTCAAGAGCTGTAAAATCCCGTGAAATTAATATTGGAAAAGTAGGCGGGACTTGGATTTAGACAAAATAAAACTTACGGGTTTGATTATTTTTTTTCGGGATAAGTTTGTGCTTCAAGATCAGCAGGAATTGGGAAATTATGGTAACTTGGTTGGTTTGTTAATTCACGGGTTGGTGTACTTAGTGTCACAAACATCTCGGGGTGGATGGATGCACGATGTTTGATGAACCTTGCTAAAGCGTATCTAAGGTGATTAGACCTGGATGTTCAAGAAGTGGATATATACAATAAAGGATGGAAGGTTGGGTATATATCACTACCTATATTTAAAGGAGTTACGTTGTTGTGCTCAATATAGGTTCTAAATCACAATTTACAATTTAAGGTGATTAGACTTGGATGTTCACGAAGTGGATATATACAATTAAGGATGGAAGGTTGGGTATATATCACTACCTATATTTGAAGGAGTTACGTTGTTGTGCTCAATATAGGTTCTAAATCATAATTTAGTGCAAGTTTAAGTCGCGGACTTGTTCTTTATCAAGCTTCATCAAGTGATTGTTGTTTCTCAAGCTTCTAATGGGATTGTTGTTCAAGATCTTCTCAAGAGGTAGTCAGGCTTAAAGACAAGAGGTGATTTGTTTGGAGACATGTTTTAACCTCTTACTCACTTTAAGGTCATATGCATTTCATCAAGCGATTTTGGCATATTACGAGCTTCAATGAATTGTTAATCTTCTAAACCATTGATGATGAGGAAAGCAAGGGGTTACTACAAGAGAGTCTTAATCACCATCTTCGTTGCAGTAGTTTCATTTGTCTCTTTCCATGTTTTGTGCCTGACAAATTCACAAACATCACGGACTCTCAGCTTTGGCAAAAAGGTCATTTCATGTCCTTTTTGAGGGGGAGAATTATCGCAAGTTTCCTAGAAGTTCAGTCTCCAGCGGTTTGAATCTTAGCAGTGTCGGTTACAGCGGGTCAGATCGTAGCGATTCAGGATTCAGTGGTTCAGTCTATAGCAGTTTGAAGCTTACTGTTGTGCAGTTAGTTCTTGAATTTATTTCTCAGATAAATCTCAAGAACTGTAAAATCCTGTACACAGTACGACAACTATTCCACATCCAAGTAGCTAGATCAGACAGCTTTGTTTGATAGGACTGACTATGAGTCATGGGCACTTCTAAGAATTAGCGCATGTTTCTTCTCTTTTTGGCTAGTCAACAACACAAGATGATCACAAAGTTAATCCGGTATTCTTTATTTGTGATTGAAGTTGAATTTCACGAAGGCGTCTACTTATTTTATCTTGAAGTCGGGGTTGGTTGAATGCATGACCTTCAATGATAACTTGCTCGTGCTCAAAATTTAAGTTGAAGACTTGGGTTATCTAGTTACCAGCAGTTGGGGTAATTATCACTTAAGAGTTATTGGAGTACTCAGTGTCACACGTCCTTGACGTTGTCGATAATCGCAAGAGGTGTTAATGTCTCATACTTTGGTTGGGTACTGAGCACTTAGAGATTTGCTTGGAGCATTAATTCTCTACACCGTTCTTCCAACATTAGTGCAAGCTTAAGTAACAAAGTTGGGGACTTCTACTTCAGTTTTCAGTATTGGTATATCGGGCTTCCTTCATCAAGTGGTCTCTAATCTGTGTACAAGGTTGGTTAGTTGGCCAAAGGTTTTAAAAGTTGTGATGTGATCTGTAATCTTCACAAGATATTCTTTACCCAAACTGATGTTCACCTAAAATCAAAATCAGTCATGCCACATTCAATCTGTTACTGCCTCACGGTTTCTTCTTGATTTTGTAAAATCCCGAGAAAGAACCTATTTCTCGGTTTAAATCATAGATTTGTAAAATCCCGTGATGATGGACTACGCGCTCTTAACCGTGATCGAGTTAAAACCATTATCAAAGTTCAGTTAAAGCATCATGAAGGGCTAGATTTGGGCATTAACCACAAGACGTTACTACGGCGTTAGTCCAGTATTATTTATTTGAGGCTGAAGTGAAATTTCATGGGTGCGTGTACTTAGTATCTGAAGATATCGGGGAGGTTGGATGAAGATTCTTCGAGATCCTTGTTCGAGCTTTCATCATTTACAATGACGAGGACTTGGATATCTAGTTATTTCTTCTTTCTCTCTATTGCAAAATAACTATCACTTTAAGGAGTTACGTTGTAGTGCTCAGTGTCACACGAAGTTGTGGATATCCAAGAGGTGATGTACGTCTTATACTTGATGGTTGGTTGGTTGAAGAGTATAGAGTACTTAGGGATTCGATGTTGCACGAAGTCTCTACACCGCTCTTTGTCACGCATTAGTACAAGTTTAAGTCACAAGTTCGGGTTATATTACTTCAGTTTCAAGTTCATCATATTGGGTTTTCTCCATCAGTGGTCACTACATCAAGCCGACAGAATGATAATGGGGTTGGTAACGAGTTAGATGCAAGAAGTAGTAAAGAGAGAGATAATGACGTCTGTACACTTCAGTGCAGGCCTCGTTCTTCATCAAATGACGTCTGAATACATCAGTTCAGGCCTCGTTCTTCAAAGAAAAGAAAAGTGTACGCTTGAGTGCACTTTATCTTCAAAAGAAGAGGAATCTTCTTGTTTATGGCCATTCTCATCAACAAGTTTCATGCTCTTTCCGTGCTTATTCAGTCTTCAAGTGGATCGGCGCACATTGGAGTATATCCTTATTCACTTGTTCAACCAAAAATTGCAGTTGACAGGCATATGCAATTTTTGAGGGGGGGAAAGGGTGAATAAACAACATGTCAGTCTTCAAGAACCGTCAAGTGGAGCTACTTACCGTTGATGGTATTCATATTCACTAGTTCAATCATCAAAAATTGCAGTTGGCAGGCATATGCAATTTTTGAGGGGGGGAAAGGGTGAATATTAATCTACATGTTAGTTGATGATTGAGAAATGGTCATACGACTCCTGAATACGTCAGTTCAGGAGTCGTGCAAACCATGTTTCTCCAACACTACTTCTTCCGTCTATCAAGGTGTTGAAGAACATGGTCATGGAATGCTAATCTACATAGTCTCACGGGCTGGTTCATTCAGTAACAAAGGGTTTCTAGTCAATGCTTCATGTATACGTCATTAGGCTACATGTACACATCATGATGATGATTCCGATTAATCGTAACCATCATGGGGGAGAGAAATGTGTACACCAAGGACGCACAACAGGTTCACATGATTGGGCTTAATCATATATTCCGGTGTTGAGAACCGCAGAGATGATCAGTGGTTCAACTTGTTACCTTGGTATTTACGTTTCACTGTTACGTCATGGGCTGATTAATCGTAACCATCAGGGGAGAGAGAATGTGTACATCAAGGACGCACAACAGGTTCACGTGATCAGGGCTTAATATCCAAGGATGGATACATACTATAGATGATCAGTGGTTCAACTTGTTACTTTGGTGTTATACTTAAGACTGAAGAAGGTCGAGTCGTCAGTCTACTCTTGGTTCTCTGTTGGGTGTTATCATCTCATGTGTATGCTGCGGGCTGATGGGTTACATGTAAGGTTACTGGAAGGCATTTGGTGAGATAAAGATGATTGGTATTCTATTCCTCCACATCGGGCAATCTTGAAGAAGGTCGAGTCTTCAGTCTTCTCTACATTCAAAAATGTTGAGCTCTTTTCTTACAACTTGATATTTAACTTAATCCCATGACAGTTCTTGTTTGATGAGTTGTGGAGTTAAGTTAGGTTCAAGTTGTTCCGTAGTTTAAGGTTAAGTCCAACTTGATGTTAACCTAATCTCATGACAGTTCTTGTTTGATGAGTTGTGAGGTTAAGCTAGACTTCAGTTGAGGCTCAACTTAAACTACCGAAAAGTTGCCTAAGGTTTTTGACGGAGTCACTCTAGGACGGGAGTGTTAGAAGATTAAAGACGACATGCATTTGGTTATCAAAAGACTTCTTCATATTTCGGGCGTTCATCCAAAGTCTTCTTCCTATTATGGGTGATCGTCAGAGGGTGTCAGATTGGGGGAGAGCACTAATTAGGGGAGAGTGAAAAGCCAAAATCATTCCCTGATTGAAAGTGCTCACATTGCTCTTCAGCAAGTCAAGTGATGAATGCGGTGAAGATTCAGAATGCTGAGGAGTAATGGTTTCTGGTTCGTATCCTTGTACATATATACTTATTCATATCTTATACCGTCTTGTAAATAGACATATAGAAAATCTTGCTAATTGTAAATAGAGAAACGTAAAACCTGAAAAACCATAAAAATTGAAAAACAGAAAATACCAAAAATAGTTTCACCTAGGCATGTCTTCTGTTTATCGATAACATTTACGGACTTAGAAATGTCATTCAATAATGGCACGGGTCTTTAAATGAAGCTCGAGCAAAAGTTAAAATGAATGGTTAAAACATGTCTAAAATGGCTTGCTATTACTTTGGATAGCAACCCGCGCTTTTTATTGGGGAAAGCACGTCGCCAAAAAGACGGCTGTTCCTCCAACTGGGTGATGTTCACATGGGCATGGATTACTTCATATCCATGTTTCCTGATTTGATGTACGTTTCAGTGCATCATTTCTTGTAAAAGAAGAGAAATCTTCTTAGTATAACAAATAGTTTTCATTCTATGATTCTTCTGAAAATTATTTGTGAGACACTTGGTGAATATGTGTTGTATGAAATTGTTTATACTTGGATTATACATAAAATTTGTCACTCAATCAACGACTACACAACCTCATGACAGTTCTTGTTTGATGAGTTGTGGGGTTAAGCGTGATTTTAGTTGAGGTTCAACTAGAATACGGGTCATTGATTGAGGGGGAGAGTGAATTCAAATTTTATATCATCAAACGGATTTATTGGTTAAATCATACTTGTTAGAAATGGTTTTATAGTTAATGGGGAATTAGTTGAAGAGGATATTGCTTAAATATATCAAATGACCAAGTGTGTTAGTTGCTAGAAAGTTTAGGACATTATGTGCAATTTGCTTATAGTTTCCTAGCTTTATGTATCTAGAAGGTTCATTTGTGTTACTTTGGAATCCTCGTATAATCCCCAAAATGCTTTAAGACTCAAAACCTAAAAGAAGTTAGAAAACCAGTTGTGTTTGATGTTCTTGAATGCTCCACTGACATTTGTATGAACTAAGTGAATGAGTTTCAAATGTTGTTTGTCTCTGCTGCTTAATTGTTGTTGATATTGTGCATATGTTTTCAGGATTCGCTTAGGTAGATTGCTATTATGTCAGAATCATGTTCCTAAGATCCTGAATTGAATATTGAAATCCGTGTGAATTGCCATGTTCATGATTGCTATTTGCTCTTCATGCTAGATAGTGGTTTGACGTAGTTCCTGATTATGGTTTGATTATAAGATGAACTTGGTATTATAATGTGGCAAGCTGCTGAAGGGTAGCTATTAAGGGATAGTGTATCTGTATGTATGCATATCTGTGTTGATATTCTTATGCAGATTCCATAGCCAGAATGAATGTGCCAATTCCCATTCTAACCATTTGATCAGACGTTCAAACTCTATTGATTGGCTCGAAATTCACCACGACAACAACATCGGCAGCAACAACAACAACAACACCTTCACCTCCACCACCATCATTTCAACAAAGAAGTACTTACTCAGACCTCGCCAAGTGGGGATCGTCAATACTTGAGAAGATTTGTTGGTGGATGGATAATCGATGTTGACCACTGACTCACTCAGTAAAGTGGGTGATTACATCATTTGAGCAAAAAGGTCAATATCATTTGTGTCATAATAATCAATTTGTGCAAAATTAGCAGTGAATCTCCCTCTTATATTAAGGGGGAGCAAAGTATGTTCTCATCATCAGAATATATTAAATCGGACACATTTTCTCCCACATTTTCTAACTTATTTAAATCAATTGGGATCACAAATCTCAAAAGGTTTGAAATTTTTGATCGGGGGAGAGAATGTGATTTAAATATGAAACCTGATGAAAATGTGATGTTTTGGATATAAGTGTAAGCTCTCCCATATGTGCTAAACTCTTTTGTATACCAAGGCACATATTGAGGGGGAGCAAAATGTTTTGGACATAAAAGTATGCTCTCCCATGTGTGCTAAACTACTTTATATATCGATGCACACATTGAGGGGGAGCAAATGTTTTGTGGAAACAAAAAGGATTTGGCATAACATGAGATCGTGATCGTGACTCAGACTTAACAAATGAATTGACGAAACATATACTGTCATGAATCGAAAGGACATATCCTGGCCGGGTAATAATTTCAAGCTAGTCTAACTAGTGATGTAAGCGTGTCTCGAAAAGGATGTGTCTGAGTAGAGTGTACCGTTTCGAGAAACTTTCTATGGACTTGACCAGGACGGGTAATAATTTCAAGCTGGTCTAACCAGTGATGTAAGCGTGTCTCGAATCGGTCATGTTCACTGAAAGTTGATCAATTCAAAAAGTGCGAGCTCTACCTAACATGTGCAAATTTTTAAAACAATCAACCGAGCACATGTTGAGGGGGAGCATTTGAAAAATATAAAACTCTCAAGTGTTTGCAAAAATGTGTTTCAGAATCATGAACACTTTGAGAGATGTTTCAAAGATTTGGTTTGGCAATCGTGGATGAATACCAAAGACCGACCATCTTAATTAATGCATGGAGTTATAAGGATGGTTAGGTTAGGCTCAAGTTCCCACGATCCCGCCAGAGCCGGAGGGATCTACCCAGGGACAATCCACTAGTTAGTGTAGAAGTCCTTAGGTATGATTAAAAAGGAGAAAAGTGTGATTAAGGGAAGAGTGCCGACTGAGATGGAGCTAACACTGGAACAAACCCAACAAGGTGTTAGTTATGAAGTCTTGGTATGCACTGAAGGGGTTGAAGAATGAAAAAGAATTGTAAAGATAAAGGGTGAAAAGAAATAGCCCTCCTTACAACTTAGGCAGAAACCGGGTCAATACATATGCTGTCAGAATCACTTAGATGATTGCTGGCATTGAAGACTAAGTATCATGGACCCAGTGATACGCTGCACAACCCTCCCTAGCCACTCAAGGTCCCTCAAAGGATTCTTGTTTCAATTGTCACGGAGTTCAATACATTCCTATCGTCTCTCTCACTCCGAGTTAGATGATATTGAATAGGTGGCAGTCCTCTCCAGCCTCCGCTCACTAAATCAAAACGCACTATAGAGTCTAGAGCCACGAGATGCATAATAAGATCTCATAGGGACACGAATTATTTCTACACTGGGTGTTCAACATTAAGGACACCAGTTGTAAACTTAAGAGTCCTACGCAGATCTTAGCAATCTGCCAGAACATTTATGAGGGAATTTACAAATGTAATTCTCAATGATTGAATGGAAATTCCTGCCAGGGTCAACATCAAGCAGCCCTGAAAGCAGGTCACTTCGGTAATTCCTCGTGGATTACGCTTAGTGGTCACGGCGGTTTCTAACGGTCTACAGTCGTGGAGTGATCTCCAGCGACTCACCTAATCGTTGATGTGCTACGGTTCGATCTTAAAAAGCCCTCTGTGGGTTTTTGATTAGGAACGGTCTTGGTAAGAATTAGAGAGAGTTTTCACACTATGCTGTTAACAATCTCGAAGTTCAAACCTGTAAGTACCGGACGTTTTATTGCTAACTGTCGTATGCAGGAACATCTGGCGGTTGAAGCTGATTGCTGTTGCAGCTGTTCGCGGTTGTAGCTGATTGAAGTTGCAGCTGAATGCGGTTGTAGCTGATTGAAGTAAAGATGCCAATCCTATACCACATGCTTACACTACAATTGTAACTCAACAAAGTCATGATCAACCTAAAAGACCTTTAACACGGCTTCTGCAAACTCTGATGCTAAAGATCATGACACCAAATAGTGTGAGCATGTCGGCTCAAAGATTTACACATCACGTGGAGACATACTGCCGAAAGATGACTTAAAGACAGATGTTGGATGATAAATTCGAAGAATACTCAAAGATCATCCAAGATAGAAGAGCGGTCATCAAAAGATCACTGCTGAAGGCACAAAGACTAAAGACTTTGAAGAATCAAAGACTACGAGCTATAAAGACAAGTTCAGAAGAAAGAATGCTAGAAGTCGAATTATTATTTCCGGGGTGACCTCCCTTAGGGGGAGATTGTTAGGAATATAAATATTCAGATGAAGGCTCGGTCACCCCGAGCATCTAATTAGCATTTATATAGCTCGTAGGCTTATTTATATTAGCTTAGTATTATTAGTATTAGTATTAATAGTATTAGTCGTATTTATATTTGTGGAGTGGGTCGGGGCTTTCCCCACTGTCAGCTCACTCCACAGCCCACTAGGGGCACCAATATGTAGAAGTATAAATACCCCTTCCCACACTTGGGAAGGGTTGGAACTCTTGTCACATTAATCTAACATTCCAGATTTTCTCTCTAAGAGTTTCCCTCTCTCTCTAAAACTTCTCTCTACAAACTAACTCCATGGAGTTCTTGATCTTTCAAGATCCAAGGCCACCCGAATAGATCCACACAATCAATATGGTTATTTTCTACACCTCCCCTCCTAGAACCTTCCCATAACTGGCCACTTTGGAAGGAAGTCCGGGAGGTTCGTTTTCCGACATCCAAGTCCCTCTCTTTTATATTTAACATATATTTAAATTAAATTATTTCGTGAAACATATTAAACACTTAATAAATATAACAAGTATATATATTAATTATTTAATAAACGTACTCTTCGTGTATTAACGTGTGTGCCCCCAATAGGCTCACACATTTCTAGTCGTATAACGGCTAATCTAACTACCATAACCCAACAGCTCCCACTTGGGAGTTGGAGTAGCAGACACCATATATACCAACGACGGAAACGTCTAGCAACACTTACATTCTTTATTGAACTAGAAATGTCTGAGATAAAGTTTCAAAAAATATTCTCAGTAGCATGGTTATTTATTTCTTGCTATAATCATCCCTTGTTATAGATACCGTTAAACCATGGATATGGATCCTAACTCATTCCATATAGTTTAACCATTTAGATTCTCGTTATAGAATTTAATTCAGATATACCAAGTGTAATCAAGTATCATATTGCATTACCCTTTGGGTTTGGCCAAACAATTATCTGATTAATTCTGGAGAGGGCCCATGGTATCTTTCTGCACATATCAAGTGGAGTAACAAATCCTTTGTTGACTACAAGTGTTGTGGATGCTGCTTCACATCACTCCAAAAAATAGCTTTTATAACTACCTTATTCAAGACAGCGTTTGGCATATAATTACAAAAGTGATATCCACACATAACAGAACTTGCTTGTATCTCAAGTCTAAGGATGACTTAACAAACCATTTCAACATTTTACTCATGACAAGGATCCAAAAGTAAATGTTTGAAAGTTGGGGTATCCAATATGCATCCCTTGTGAATACATATGAGTTTGGCGGGAACAATCCACATTCTCATAGAATATAACCAACACTCACATTTGCCTTGCATAACAATTTTCCCAAATTGTTAACCGACAATGGACATATTTTAGAACGATAAAATCATTCAAGGATTAAACATGCAAATATAGGATAACAATTATTATATGAAAGAATAACAAATACCAAGTATCTTTATTCATCATAAAGTAAAAATTGTCTTACAATCCCAATTATCCAAATACTATAAACAGATATGCATGAGACTAATTAGTAAATTGAAGTCTAATGTTTCCAACATTCTCAACTTTTCTTTACAAGAAAACTAAATAGTCATCTGAGTAAACTTTTCGAATACTAGTTTCAAATTTCACATATAGTGAGGGATTTGAAATATACGATGAGTGTCTTATCTCATATGCTCATACTATTGCAAGTGTCATAGTATGGAGATGTCGCCCTACCTTGCATAAGGCATTAGAAGTCAACGACATACTGACAATCATCTTTACAGTTTCTTAAAATGTAACGTATTCTTATTCCTTAATGTGTAATGCAACAATGCTCTTCGTTGAGCATATCTAGTTAGCAGATTTATCATAAATGATAAAATCCTACTTTAACTAGTTTTAGTTATCCTCTAGCATCATTGTACGTATACAACACTATGCTTTATAATTCGTAAACATCTGTATTAACAATAATCTAAATACTCTCAATTAGATATTGTTGTTGTGAGCTCATCTTGCTCTAGTACAAAAGTAACAACCAGTCTTATGCACAATATAATATATACATGACAAATCCTTAGTTAAAAACATAAGGTTTCCATCCATGTAATAAATTATTCCAAGTGAAATATACCATTTAAGACTTGCTTGAATGATATATTGCATTTGTGTTGGACTTAATTTTCCGCATATGTTTATTCCAAATAAACATTTATTCCAAGGTTGTTTGTTCTATTCCCTAAATCCCAAGTAAAGTTTCATTCCAAGCTTAAGGATTAAAATCTAGCTTAAATGGAATGATATCTTCAATATGTTATACAACATATGAATTTTAAGGAAAAACATAGTGCTCCAACTTAATGTTAGATGTACTCAAGGAGTTATCTTAATTCAATCAAAATTATATTGTAATTAAATTAAAGATCTTAGCTCCTAGATGCATGATTCGATCCAAACTTGGATTGCTTAAACTTGTATATTACATAAAGATTATATAGACTCATAACCCTTTTGATTACACACCGTCCTCGCAAAAGGTAATCATTAAAGAAAGAGTTATAAAACTTAATTGTCATATTCCACATTCAAGGAAACATGTATGACAATTAATTATCTTTATTTAATTAATGCGTGTATATAAGAAAATCTAATCACAGTCAATTGCATGAGTATGATTAAAAAACCTCTTATTATAAACCATGCATTAATCATGTATACAATTTTGTCCTTGTAAGCCTTTCTTCAAAAGAAACTTATTCCAACCTCATAGGTTAACTGTTAGGCGAAATAACAATTAAGATCAAAACATTGATTTGCCTTTTAAGGACTGCATCTTATCATTCATAGTTCTAAGACATTTATCAGATTCAAGATGTGATAATGTACCTTAGTAGTTAGCAGATTTACAATGATCTTCTAACTTATATCCCTCAGCATTGATATTAAAATATCACTTAACTGATGAGGCATCCATGCGGATTTATGAATGAGGGTAACATTATACTTCGGCCAACATTTACATGTTTAACCTTAGTATGACATTTATAAGTGGATTTTAGAAGGTTATGTATTTGTTCTTGAATATCTTCAACATTTGTTGATGCTCCCACTTACTTTTGTAAGTAGAGACAATTCTCTAAATACTAAGTATTTAAGCAACAATAAATTGTTCTTTATTTGAGAACCACAAATTACATTTTAAGTTCTCATATCTAGATTGTTAATAAAATGCTTCATAAGATTATAACAAATTCAGAACTCAAATCAAGACATAATGGAATACCTTCCAACAACTCTAATTAGGGTTTGTAACAAAAACCCTGATTTTGTATCACCCTTTAACCGAAAACCTTAGCAACAGTTTTGCGTTTCGTCGAGCTAGGAGGAACACCAATACTACAATCTTCAAGCTAGGAAGTGTAGATAAATCAAAAACCCAAAAGGGTTTAGGATTCGATTGGTTTGTGTGGAAAAACTAAAAATCCCTAAAGGTTTAGGGGATTCGGTCATGGGTTGTCTTGAATACCTTCTAGGTTTTGAACCATATTGAGTATGTCCACGACACACATAATTTTCTAACCTTGATAGATTTTGGAGGCAGAGCAATTAAAGCTATCGTTAATTAAACAATATGAATATTGTTTGTTTCAACCTATTAGACATACCATAATAATGTGGTATTCTATAAGTATTTGAATTGTGAAACTATATCAGAATTCCATAGATAATTTAATTCTCTTTGGACCAAATACTTGTCAATTGGGTCGAGCCAAATTGCATATTAAGTATTTTCGAACCAAGTGCATGCTATAATGTATATTTCTTGAATAATACAAGAACCTTATGCTCATGTGTTCACAAGAAGACAGAACTGTTCAAGAATTATATGTTCATGTGTTTACAAGAAAACAGAACATGTCAATAATACATTATAAGTCTTTGAATAATTCAAAGGCCTCATGTTTATGTGTTAACAAGAAGACATAACAATTTTACTATATACTTTATGTTACAAATCATTGATTAATTCAATGACTTTATAATTATGTCTTAACATGTAAACATAATAATACTAACAAAAGTAATCATGAACGCAAACTCTTGAGTTCTGTAGTAATTTCAAGTTAATTTTATACTTCAGAATTATGATTATTATCATTTAACCATAATTATGTTGACTAAAACATGTAGTCGAAATGTTGAAGTATCTTTACACTATATCATGACATTTGAATGTAGTAGGGCAAAAAACATCTTGCGTGTTCAATTCCTAGTAGAATGATTAGCTTTCTTACCTTGCGGTCAAGAGAAACCAATAATATGTTGTTCCTTGCACACACTTTGAGATTTCTCCCACTTGTGTAAGGCACAACATCATATTATGAAAACAAACAACATGTGATTGATTGTGTAAACAATATGATAATGTCATAGATATTACAAGTAGTTTTAGAACCATAACCTTTAATAAGGAATTGTGGATTATTATTCTATAGATAACGTTCAGAAAGCAACAGCAGAAAGGCAACGTGTTATCTAATAAAATAAAATGCAATTATCCTTTAAGCAATGGTCGTTCATATTCGGAAAGTAATGAATTATTTCAAAGCAAGTTTGAAATGATATGGGTGACTAACAAGGAAATAAATCTCGTAGCTCCCACTGAAATTGACAACATTACAGGAATGTTATTTCAGTAATAAAACGCAATGCTCCCACTGGATTTGTCAACATTGTAAGTGTTACATTGCCAGTAGAAAGCATATTGCAATTTAATACACTTTCCTATTCTCTTCGAATGCCTACAAGTAGCAATGTACTTAGGTATTGAACAGAGTATATGAAGTCCTACTTATGTAGATGAGGGACTAGCCATTCATGCTTTCATTTAACTTGAATAGTTAGCATGCAATTCCTCCTTTATCGTCTACATAGCCCCAAGGGTATTTAGCACTATAAGGAATAATAAGAGTCCAAGAAAAATACCTAGCGAATATGCTAGTAATTTCTTTACTCTTTGCGGTTTAAACTCATACATCGTGACAAGTGCAAGATGTCATTTATTTTGGTAGCTATAGACAAAATGTTTTCTAGTTACACAAAATATTTTATTTTTCAATTATTTCAATACCGGAAAAGGGTAATGAAAGATCATAAGTGAGTTTAACAATTGTAATCCTATCTTAGTTTGTCAACTAAGGAGAAATAAATAGGAATAAGTCTCACTCTTCTTACCAGAAAAAGAGACTAAGTGTGTCTTTTTAAGAAAAAACAAACTTTTGTTTACGAATTATGTTGCAACAACACAATTTTAATCAGAACATAGAAAGTTCAATGTTAGTATTTTCGATAATTAAATTCTTAAAAGAATTAACTACCCAATTAATTACTAATTAAGACTAAGATCCATCTTGACCTCCCACTTATTACCGGAGGTCTGACCAGCGTGTAAACAAGTAGGGCAAGAGGTAAGCGACAAGCGTTAATTGCATAAACTGCAACTCTTAGACTTATGAGACTGATCAAGACATTAGTAGACAAGTAATAATGTCATGAGCATGTTTAGTCTAATCTTATGCCTCGGGTCCAAGGTCTGACCAAGCATACTCGAAATAAGTCGACCAAGCAAGAACGTGTAAATATCGCCAAAGGTCTGACTAATGAGCAAAATTCGCCATGGGTTGAAATGGCCCTAAGGTCTGACCAAAGAGGTCAAGTCAAATGCACGTGTTCTTGGTTGGGTGGCATAGACTTAAAATTTACATATAGGGTATACACATAAATGTGATAAAATCGTGTACAAAGAAGCATGCAAAACAACTTTGTAGCACTTTATTTTAAAAACTTTTATTAATGAAACTGTAGTGATCATCATGGTTCACGGTAGCTCCAATCGAACTTGCAAGGAGGCGGAGGACCAGGTCAGCGCGAAGCTAGGACCGGAAATCCTTTAGGTGTGCCTGTGCGCACCGCCTGAAACCCCCCTTATAGTTTGTTCTAGTGGGTGATCCGTACTTCCCAAGTGTCCATAGCGTCCAGTTTTTAATTTCATGAAAACTTGTTTCAATAATTTAGGTCACTTAATTTTACAAAAACAATTTTCCACGAATCAAATAGCAGGTCACAATGAGCATGGTATTTAGGCGTGTAAATTAAGACCATATTAATGTCAACTTTTTATAGGTATTAGTCCTCTTTTATTTTAGTTTTAGGCGTGTAAACATGTAGGCTAAAAACAAAAATCACAAAAGAACATAATACTAAAAACATGATAATAATATTAACAAGTAAACATTTAGATCCGAGAACTCTAGCAAGTCTTCCCCAAAAAGAGAACCATAAGACCCTCACTAGGTTTTCATCAAGTGCCTAGATCGCCACATGCATCACAAAAATGATTGCGTAAGTCTTATAGCCGAAATACATACATAAAATAATCATGGCAAACTTATTAACTTTTAATTTTTGCTATTTTATGTATCTAATTAACCGTTAATTAATTCGTTTGTGTCTTGTTATTTTTTATTAATTAATGACAAGTATTGCATTATAGTTGTCAAAACAAAAAATAAAACAAATAACTAAGTTAGATTTCATGCAGCCTTTTCGCGTGTTTATTAAATCGTGTAACCCATAATCGATAAACGAGATGGCTCTGATACCACTGTTGGGATTTTATAATCAAGTTAACCATTTAACTACGAGTACGCAGCGGATAATGGATCTAGTTTACAATTATAGTTAACACGTATAATAAACAAACAAAGAATAAAAGGGAACAAGAAAACTAAATAGAAAACTAACCCTTGTAGTCACCCACAAATGAAACTGAGTAGTAAATATATACTACCTCTACGGTTGCTCACACAAACACGTCAAACAAATACGTTAGGATGCTAGTCGCTTGCTTCACGTATACAACCAAACAAACTTATGTTCTTGTTGTAGCTTAAACACAATCGAATACCAAACTGGTATACATTCGAATCAGAAAACAAATAACAAGAATATAAATTCTTGTTGATGGCTTGAGATGTTTGACTATTTCAAACTAAAACAATATATATTCTTTGTCGATTGGCAGAAGAAAGGCAAAACACTTTTACGTAGGATATAATTGTTTTAGATTGTGTCGAGTGTTTTGTTTTTTATGTATTTAAACAATGAAGGCAAGGAGTGTTTATATAGCACCCTAACTTGTCCAACAAGTCATTGTTATTCACTCCCTTCACTTACACAAAATCGACACTCTCCTCCCCTCCTAGAACCTTCCCATAACTGGCCACTTTGGAAGGAAGTCCGGGAGGTTCGTTTTCCGACATCCAAGTCCCTCTCTTTTATATTTAACATATATTTAAATTAAATTATTTCGTGAAACATATTAAATACTTAATAAATATAACAAGTATATATATTAATTATTTAATAAATGTACTCTTTGTGTATTAACGTGTGTGCCCCCAATAGGCTCACACATTTCTAGTCGTATAACGGCTAATCTAACTACCATAACCCAACAAAAAGTGGCTCAAGTATATTCACATCTTACAAGCTCCCAAAATCATTTCATCGAACTAGTAATCAGTATCACTTGTTATTGAAGGGTTACTCTAAGGAACTATCAGATGGTTTGGACCAAATTGTAAGTTGTAAGACCTCTATATTGTTTTTGTTTAAAAAATTAGAAGCATTGGACCAGTAATCATTATCAAGGCATTGTCTCCCCATCATGCCTCCTCGTTTTCATATAGGAATGAAGTTCAACAATTATATCAAAATTATTACTAGTCTCATCCAGCACGTGCCAAAAGCAATATTACAATTTCATTTGCTGGTCCATTAGCAATCAACCACTACGCCTTTTGCATGTATAAAAGACCAAGATTAATTTTGACTTTCACTGTCATATCGCCATCTTCTATAAAACAGGCTCATTTATAACTTCTTAGCAGAATTGCACAGTTTCCACTTGATGTTATTTTACGAACATTGCAACATTTCACAAAATCTTATAAAAATGGTTTGGGATAAAGGTAACTAGTTGATTGTGATTGCTGCAATTCATTGATAAAATTTGTGTATGTTTTAAAAAAGTCACTAATGTTGTCATTATATAAGGTATCATCAACAAACATTTCTAGAACAACATGTAATTGCATAGAGTCTGTAGTCGAAATTATCATTTCATGGGACACAGTGAGTATTCATCATGTCATTTCAGTTTGCAATATGCAAAATTGGAAATCTTGACCAACGTGAAAATGATGAAACTCACTTTTCTGGGGCTACTATAAGTATTAACCTGACCATGGGCAGAAGTGAAAACATCCAAAAATTTCAAATAACTCAATACACGGAACTGTATTTGATAAGAGCCAAATGTGTGTAACCCTTACAGCCAAAGTAACAAGTTGCCCCCCCCCCCCCCCCGGGTAACATTCAAGTGAGTTAAACTCATGATGAGACATTATCAATTGAATAATTTACCTTTGAAGAATAAGCGGAGCTGAAGCCGTTGTTTTTATAAATTGAAATTTTACTTGTAATGTTTTTATTTGGGGCTGTAATCATTTGAAGTTGAAATTATCAATCGAATAATGAACTGAAGATAGAAATAAAAAGATATTTGTAAGGTTATGTAATTAATTTGATGCAACTAAGAATTGGGTTTTTGGTGTGGGAATTGAGATTGATATATAATATATATATATATATATATATATATATATATATATATATATATATATATATTATATATATATATATATATATATATATATAATATATATATATATTTTCTCTTTTCTTTTGGTTTTTTTCAATTTTGTTATGAAACATATTTTTTAATTGTGGTAATTTGCAAAGAATTAGATTTGTGGAGTAAAAGGGTTTAAAGTTGGTGTTAGGGACTAACAAAGTTTATTTTATTTATTTTCTCAGCCAATCTACTATATTACTAGCATATACATGGGTGAAATAGTCATTTATTGGTATTAGAATGTTTCATTAAGCAAAAAAAAAAAGAAGGAAACATTATTAGTTCACCCATCTTTTGTTACCAACTAGGAACATTTATACAAAAAGACATCATTTCTAAAAAAATTAAAAAAAAAAAAAAAAAAAAAAAAAACACCATAGAAAATTAAGCAACTAAAAACGATAACAATATTATAAATTTTGAGTGAGCAACTAAAAACGATAACAATATTACATCTCAGTCAGCTAACTACGATCGTCCGCCACATATTCCATCAAAAAAAAAAAAAAAAGAACAATATTTGATACCAGCAATCGAAAAATTGAAATTATCAATTGAATAATTTACCTTTGAAAAATAAGCGAAGCTGAAGCCGTTGTTTTTATCAATTGAAATTTTACTCGCAATGTTTTATTTGGGGCTGTAATCCTTTCAAGTTGAAATTATCAATTGAATAATGAACTCAAGATAGAAAATAAAAAGATATTTGTATGGTTACTTATGTAATTAATTTGATGCAACTAAGAATTGGGTTTTTGGTGTGGGAATTGAGATTGATAATTTTTTTTTTTTTTTTTTTTTTTTGCTATATCTAATTTTAATCATGATCTGTTATTATTATTTAAAAGATAGTTGATCTAATGTGTTTAAATGTAAATCCCGTTTTTTTTTTTTTTTTTTTTTTTTTTTTTTTTTTTAATTTGGTATGAAACATAGGTCGACTAGGTTGCATTATCTCCAAGTCGAATGGGTTAAACTGGTCAAATGTGGCTCAAGCATATTCACATCTACAACCTCCCAAAATCATTTCATCGAACTAGTAATCATATTTAGTACATTTGTTATTCATAATGTTATAGGAGAGCGGCCAAGCCTGTTAACCTTTCTTACATGACGCAAAAATAAATAAAAAAATTATCCACAATGGCATGTAAATTACTAGAATGTGAATAACATTTAGATATGTTTTAAAAAAGTCATTGATACAATTGGGTATGTTTTAAAAAAGTCATTATATAAGATATCATCAACAAACATTTCTAGAACAACATGTAACTGCATATAGAGTCTGTAGTCCAAATTTTCATTTCATGGGACACGGTGAGTATTCATCATTTCATTTCATTTTGCAATATGCAAAATTGGAAATCTTGACCAGCGTGAAAATGATGAAACTCACTTTTCTGGGGCTATTATAAGTATTAACCTGACCGTATTTGATACTAGCAATCGAAAAATTGAAATTATCAATTGAATAATTTACCTTTGAAGAATAAGCGGAGCTGAAGCCGTTGTTTTTATCAATTGAAATTTTACTCGTAATGTTTTATTTGGGGTTGTAATCATTTGAAGTTGAAATTATCAATTGAATAATGAACTCAAGATAGAAAATAAAAATATATTTGTATGGTTACTTATGTAATTAATTTGATGCAACTAAGAATTGGGTTTTTGGTGTGGGCATTGAGATTGATAATTGTTTTTTTTTTTTTTTTTTTTTTTTTTTTTTTTTTTTTTTTGCTATATCTAATTTTATTCATGATTTGTTATTATTATTTAAAAGATAGTTTGATGCTAATGTGGTTTAAATGTAAATCCTCGCGTTTTTTTTCTTTTGGTTTTTTTCCAATTTTGGTATGAAACATAGGTCGACTAGGGTTGCATTATCTCCAAGTCGAATGGGTCAAACTGGTCAAATGTGGCTCAAGCATATTCACATCTACAACCTCCCAAAATCATTTCATCGAACTAGTAATCATATTTAATACATTTGTAATTCATAATGTTATAGGAGAGCGGCCAAGCCTGTTAACCTTTCTTACATGACGCAAAAATAAATAAAAAAATTATCCACAATGGCATTAAATTACTAGAATGTGAAATAACATTTAGTTGTTTAATATAAAAAAGTCATAAATGATAACCAATTTGGAGTATTATTGGCAATAGAAAGTCAATATATATAAAGATAATCATCATACAAACGATTATTATCGATGAACAAAATTAACTGAATATATGAATGTAGTCCAAATTTCATCAAAGATTACCTTGGAAGAATAAGCGGAAGCTGAACCGTTGTTTTTAATCAATTGAAATTTTACTCCTAATGTTTTATTTGGGGCTGTAATCATTTGAAGTTGAAATTATCAATTGAATAATGAACTGAAGATAGAAATAAAAAGATATTTGTATGGTTATGTAATTAATTTGATGCAACTAAGAATTGGATTTTTGAGTTTGATAATTGTTTTTTTTTTTCTCTCTTCTCGCTATATCTAATTTTAATCATGATTTGTTATTATTATTTAAAAGATAGTTTGATGCTAATGTGGTTTAAATGTAAATCCTGACGTTTTTTTTTTTTTTTTTTTTTTTTTCCTCTTTTAGTTTTTTTCAATTTTGGTATGAAACATATTTTTTAATTGTCGTAATTTGCAAAGAATTAGATTTGTGGTTCATTTTTGTGGAGTTGGTGTTAGGGACTAACAAAGTTTTTTTTTTTTTTTTTTTTCCCCCCTCAGCCAATCTACTATATTACTAGCATATACATGGGTAAAATAGTCATTTATTGGTATTAGAATGTTTCATTAAAAAAAAAAAAACATTATTTGTTAACCCATGTTTTGTTACCAACTAGGAAAATTTATACAAAAAGACATCATTTCTAAACATGAAAGAAAAAAAAAATCCCCAAAGGCAATTAAGAAACTAAAAACGATAACAATATTATAAATTTTGAGTGAGAAAACGTTCATGTTTACTTAACCCACGTAGTTTCTTATAACCACAATACTCTTTAAGTTCATTAGGATTAGATCACATGGTCGATGATATTTTATAAGAGAGGAAGCGATGAGTGGAACTAAGGAGCATCTGAAGGGAGTGGAGATGCACCATAATTCCCAGCATCCATGTTCATTAGCCGTGGCGGCGGGCACTTATAATAACATAAACAAAGAGTATTAATAAAGCATATTCCCGCAGCATCCGGTCCATATTTAACATCACATCCATGATTACACATATAAAAGTCGCATCCGCCAGGTGTGTGGATACGACCTATACAAGTTTTTGCCGCCATAAGTAACTCCATACCTGCAAATGCATAATGCATATGTCATCATTTAAGGATTATATGGTTTTGCATAATATTAAGATAGTAACACGACCAACTAATTTCTACTTTAATTTTCCATTTCAGCGGCTAACAAATATTTGTGTAGTTTCCACCTTAATTGGTAAGAAACTCAAAACTGGTTTTACGTAACACATGAACAAAAATGGCGAAAAACAACTAATATGAGAAAGTTTGTCTAGATTCTATAAGTTTCGGTCGTAAATGTTATAAAACAAAGTATGTATTGAAGATTACATGTAAACATGAAAAATACAACACATATGGTGAAAAACGTGAATTTTGCCATGTTTAGCTGCATGTGTGATGTTGATAGAGTGTGTAGTGTTTTAAGATGCTTACGATAAATATTGAATATGAAATTGTTATCCATCATATATATACTTAATTCACGTATCTTGTTATTATTACATTGACTGCATCAAATTATGTGATTTTTTGTATTTAATTGTGGTGCATGCTTAATTTTATGCTCATAGTGCTAGTCATAACTAAAAGGGTTTAAGCTCATACAATAACAAGATCTTTTTAAAAATGTACATATATCATACATGAACTTTCAAAAAATATCAATATCGGGCACTTACTTTCAAAATTCGTTCTGTTATCATCATAAACTTATTTTTAATTGCCAAAGTCCACATTACATGTATATAACACGTTTTTATATGCCACTCATTCACTGTCATGTTGAATTTTGTGTAGTGTATGTTAATACAAATAAACCATAAAAGCGTTTATTTATATTTTACGATCTTCTAATGTTTTTTCAATAACAAACGTAAAATCATTTTAACAAAATAAATAAAATTCATAAAGCTTTGAGCTAAAAGTTTACTAACTCATTTCACTAAACAAATAAACCATTAAACATGTTTAGTTAAATAGTTTACATAAAACCAAAACCATTTTTATACCACACTTAAGTAACTTTAGTTAATTACATCTTATAAAAATAGATCTAACTTGTAATATAAAGACTTTTACTATCCATGACCAAAAACTCATGTCCAAAGCCCATGACCCATGGAGCTTGACCTAAAACCTATGACTCATTGCATAACATCATGCATGACATCAATAATGGGTAAAACCCATAACCCATGACCCAAGATGTCTTTGACATCATGCATGACATCACACAACTCATGGACCTTAACCCATAACCCAAAACCCGGAATTGTAACCCAAGATCTAGACTGGTACTACCAGATATATAGCCGGATCCTTGGCTTTACACTGGCCAGATTCCTTTGGGAAGGGATCCGCTAGATCTGGGTGAACAGTAACAAGAAATGCCTATAAATAGTGAGACATTTCTTCCTTATTCCTCACCCCTCTTAGACATATTCTCTCTCTATGTTCTAACCTCTCTAACCTCATATCTAAGGATCTTCTATGTAGCTTTTCTCTTATTGATTCTCTAGGTTCCTCTTAAAGGCGAGATCACAACCTCTAGAAGACGTGCAAGCTCGAATACTTGGGTTGCTAGGCTTCGTCATCATCAAGACCACTTATTAGGGAATAATATTGTATTTATTGTAATTAATTGTTTCCTTTTCTATTCCTACAATTAAGGAGAGATTGTTGTAATTTATTTATATAAAATCCCTATCAATCCTCATTATTCTTTGAGGTTGATTTTACCAAACTTACATGGTATCAGCCGGACCTTCGATCTCTCTCCTCTGATCTTGTTTTCTTTTTTTTTAATGGCCTCCTCCTCATCTTCTCCTGATTCCTTTAACATGAACACACTCATCCACCTTATGAACTTGAAACTCACCTCGTCAAATTATTTGGTTTGGCGCTCTCACATCCTGCCTATCTTCTCCCTCCAACAACTGTCCGGCCATCTTGATGGCTCGTCTATCCCACCGCCCGAAACCATAACCGCTGACTCCAAAGAATCTCCCAACCCAGAATACCTTAAATGGCAAGCAGCCGATCAAACAACCGCCATCCTTCTTCAGACTTTTCTCTCCGATGAGGCAGCGGCTGAGATTTTGGGCCTTGCAACTGCTCGTCAGATCTGGGTTGCCCTTGAAGCCGCCTATCAAAATGTATCTGTTGAACGCGTTCATTTCATGCGTGATTCTCTGCGCAATCTTACTAAAGGTAACTCCTCTGTTATTGATTTTTTTCGTCGTTTTAAGGCTATTTTTGACCAGCTAACTGCTATTGGTAAACCGGTTGAGGATTTTGACAAACAACACTGGTACCTATGCGGATTAGGACCCGCTTATGAAAATTTTTCCACCTCTATCAGAAAAGGTGGAACTTTGTCTTTTTCGGCGCTTGTAACTAAAGCCGAGGGACCGAAATAGTTTTTGCAGACCCTACACGGGCCACAAAACCCATCGGCTGCCTTTCAGGTTCAACAGTCTCGCTCCAATGCTGGTAGGGGCCGCTTTTCTTCGAGAGGGTCTCACTCTCGTGGCTCCTTTAATAATGCTAAGGGGCATGGTCTCACTAAAAGGACTCCTCATTGTCAATTGTGTAGGACAAACGGCCCTTATACCTCCGCTTGTCCTAGTCTTCACTCTTTTGCTTCTCAAGCATCTCCTTCCGCCGAATCAATAGCAAAGGCGTTTTGCTCATTGAAATGTTGACCCAAATGCTCCTGATTGGACTTGTAACACCTCGTGCCCGCTTTGACCAAAAACTAAAACTTTACGAGCAAAAAGCGTGAACTAAAACTGACCTTCTGTTACTCTTTAGCCCATTTACAAAAATCTATAAACTTTCAGGACTTGAGACTATTTTTAAAAGAAACTAGACTCAATTACCTTCGAAACGCCGGGTGGCACGACCTCTAATGACTTATGAATTAAAAGATATGATTTTTCAAAGACTGCCGAAAACAGTCGACAGACCACCCAACCGATCGGTATGCCCCCGCATCGGCAATCGATCAGCAGAACCCTCCATCCGATCGGATGGAGGCTACTGTCTCCCCGGAACCACTTTCAAGTTCCATACTTGGAAACCCGACCTCCCGAACTCGGTATTTCATCAAACCTTCCAGATTTCATTAATATATCATTGAGCTCATTTCCATAGAAAAACATTTGCCGTTTGACTCTCGAAAACGTACTTTACAAGATGACGGGTTTTGCACCCAAAACCCGTTTGACCCATTTACACTACTAACCACTTATACCACTTCATTTTCCCACCAAACTTAACCGACATCATTTCTTAAACATACTAAACCTGTTCCATATACACTTGACTCGTTTGTAACCCAAAATGGGTACATTTACACTTAATCCAAACGCCCCTTTAACTTTGACTATAAACACATAAAACATACTTTGACACAACGGTTGACCCCCAAATCGTTAGGACAACCTTAACATACAATTTGCCACACGGCTACACTTTACCAACTAAATAAAGACCAACGGGGGTACAAACTTTACACTTGAGCTCGGTATTCTACCTAAGCTCCTAACGCATACTACCTTTATTCTTGCATATCCAAATCCTTAATCCATATGTCCAAGCCATCCATAAAACATGCCAACCTACAAAATGGTTAGACAACTAAACCATAAGCTTTCGCTTAGTAAGTAACCCGACATAAAACACATATCATACACATATTAACACATAAGCATCATGATCACTTACTTTTCTTCCAAACCATAACTTTCAATTTACCACATACCTTCATCACATAAGCTACAACAAGTCTCACTAGCATTTAGTCGTATACTTGCTTGACTAACTCATAACTAATCACCACTTTCCTAACCTTCATCCATTACTCAATCCAAGTACTAAACTTCATCAAAATCATAACACATATATGGATAACACACATATAACACATGTTTTAGTACAAGTTACTTACCTTAGCTTCCAAAGCTAAGCATAGAATCAATATCACCATCATCATCATAAATCTTCATAATTAACCAAAACCTAACAACATAACAATCAATACCAAAATTAAGGGTTAACATAACCTATCAAATATACTAACCTTCCATCTTATATCATCATATGATCATACCTTGATCATATGATGATTTCCCACTTTTAATCATAACTTTAATCTCATAATTACTATAACCTCTTAATTTAGCTTCAAAACAACATTTACCCAATTTCCCCAAATTGGGTACATAAACCCTAACTCTTTAATTAATCAATTAAACACTAATTAGAGGTTACTTACTTGCAAGGATCATTGCTAGGGGCACATTACTAATAATAGACCATTAATCCTTCATAAATTTGACCATCAAGACATGATGGTCTTCTCTTCTTTCCCTCATGGTTCGACACACCCAACTCCCACACATAACTTCTGGAAATCTTATGATACTAGTGGAAGTATCCAGATTAATGTAGGATGTGAGTTTGCCTAATTGGCACAACAGGTCCCTCAAGTCCCTTTCATTCCATTTGGCCACAAACACTTAATAACACTTTTATAACTTATATAATACTTTACCAATTTAGTCCCCTAGGTCCATTTTCATCTAGGGTGGAATCCACGTACCCGGTAAACGGGTCTAACAATTCTACCCCCTTATTTAGATTTCGTCCCCGAAATCTCTCGTCTATTACTATCCAAAACCAATTCACAACATATACATGTCCTTATTCTCATGCTCTCTAAGCCATTACCTTGCAACGATCTAAATGATGTCGCAAATTCTAAACTTACTATACATAATCATTACTCATAATCCACCATAAACTACACTCCTCATCACAAGCTTATCTAAATTTTCTATCAAAAGACGACTAGTCATATGGAAAATTTACTATTTTGACTTTATATAAGTCAAACTTCGGCACTATTTCCACATTATTCATCAATGCACTAACATGACCTTAAGTCATAAATCCAGTCAATATCGCATTTTATATAGCATCCAACTCATATCTACTTCAAAAATCGATAACTTGTTTCAAATTTATATGAAGCACCATATAAACGGCACCTTCAAAATCTTTCTCACGCATCACTTAAGCAATCTTTCTTATCAAATCTTGGGAATACTACCCATCATCTCCTCAACTTAACACACAAATTCATCTAGGCGTCTATCTTAAGGTTTCACCCATAATCTTAACGCTGCTATAAATTTTATTCATATATATCTTTTCTTATGACGTCTAACCTGTTTTAGTTTTCACTTTCTCATATCCCTATCCGTACTCATGTCATATCGGCTACACATAAGCCCACTCATCTATAATTCTTTATTTACATAAAAAGGCGTCCCAATCTATGTAAGTAAGGAATTATAAACTTATGGTTCGGCGATTTACAATTTCTTCATTTAAACGAAGAGGCGTCCCAATCCATTTAAATAAAGAGATTATAAACCATCCTACTTACGTACTTCCGACACAACAATCATACTTGCTTTACTTTCCATCTTTTCTAGCCTTGGATCCAATCTCACTAACTTTTCATCCATGCCATAAAGGCAAGCAAACAACCATGCCATAAAGGCAAGCTAAACAACCATACCATAAAGGCAAGCTAAACATCCATGCCATAAAGGCAAGCTAACATCCATGCCGTGAAGGCAAGCTAACAACCATGCCGTGAAGGCAAGCTAACAACCATGCCGTGAAGGCAAGCTAACAACCATGCCATGAAGGCAAGCTAACAACCATGCCATGAAGGCAAGCTGGGCTATCCCAAAGGATACCAAAACTAGAGCATTGGATCCAAGCTAATATCTACCTTATCATCTTAGCTTATTTTATCTTTTATGTACTTTTATCATTAAGTACACACTATCATTTCCTCAATTCTCATTGCCTTAAGCAATTTCAACGTTCACTGCCATGTTTATTTTCATCTAGACAAGTTTCTATATAACACTTGCCCATTTATTATATTTGCATTTTCACAATGCAACTTATCATTCATCCGTCAACCACAAGTTGACTCACACATTCACTATGTGCCATCTTTATTTTAGACAAGTTCTTTATGATGATTGTCCATTACAATTTACACATTTTCTAAGTGTTCTTACAACGCACTTTTACTATTACCCGTCAACCCCTTGTTGACCATATTCTCAACTTATACTATCACTTCATATAGTCTACTCAACTTTTACGCATATAAACCTTACATAGGTTTATTCTATAACACTCTCATTAATCTCATCATACACATTCCAATATATTAACATGATCATATTCATGTTTTATAATTCTTTCAAGCGCACTTCATATCACTTATGACTTCTAGCGCAATCTGCATCTCATTCATCACTTCTACTAATCACGCTTAACCATTTATTACTAACACATTTTACTTATCATGTGTTATATGTAACATGATCTCATCACTTTTTACTATACACTTTATCTTTCTCATTTTAGTTACTCTTATAAGAATTCGTGCCTTCAAGCATCTAATCGTTATTATATCAATCGTGTCTTTCTAATCATCAAACTACAAACATACTTCATTATTCATTTCTTACTTTATCTCAAGCTTTCAAATCATCTATGCTTTATCAAACACTTACCATACTTAGCTTTTCACATGAAAATGTGTTCTTTCAACTTTCTTTCATCACTAGATCATCACATATAATGTGACATTTATACATTACATTGGTGTTAATCTGTAAAACCCGCAAATTAACATAAGATGAAAAGACTAAAATGCCCTTGAATTAAATCTTGAGAACTTACGAATACGAATTAAATGAAATTAACCTAAGTCTAACTTAATTACAAAACTATACATTATATGTTTTGTTACACAAAAAAAAAAAAAAAAAAAAAAGGAAAAAGACTAGTGTTTGCCGCCCCCCCCCCCCCCCCCCTTAGACCAAAAATAAGACCAAATACATGATTTGCATATATATGTTATGTCCTTAATGTGATTTGATACATTCCTAATTTACCCTAAACAAAATTTTCGGTTCCCTTTATCTCATATCACCGATCCATACAAAAAAAAAAAAAAAAAAAAAAAAAAAAACCTAAGTCCTCTCCAAAATCAAAACCTTCGGCTGTTTTCTTTTGGTGGCTGCCACGCTCCAAGAACCCTCAAAAGAGCCTCGAAATCTTGTTCTAATTCGTGTTTAGATCATCACAAGGTAAGCCTCTAACACTAACAATGATCCATTCGAATTTTGTGAATCAAAAACTAATCAAACAAACCATTTGTTTCGGTTTGTGGCTGCTGTGCGACGCAAGAAGAAGGAGGAGAAAGGAGAGTTTTGTGTGGTGTTTTGATCCTCGTCGTGTTCGTGTTCTTCGTGGTCTACGAGGGTATTGTATCACCTACTATACTCGATCATTGTTTCTTGTTTTTTCCTTTGATTCTAGTCGAGTTAACCACAAGAGTAATCACATGAAATAATAAAAGTTACAAAACCCTAAAACTATATATATGAATCGGCTGCCACTTTTGGTGTGAAATAATTCGTGAGAATCATGTCAAATATGTTATTGAATGACCAAAATATGTTATGGACTCAACCAAAATCGTTTGGATGAATAACTTGTGATTTGGATATGAAAAACCCTAAAATGGATAGGTTTCTGTGAGGTCTGTTTCTGAGTTCGAACTTTTGGTCGACTTTAAACGGCTATAACTAAATGATGTGAATGTATATTTTGATGTTTCTGGAGTCTAGATTGTATTTTAATGAAATAGCTACCTGGAGAAATTTATGTTGTAATTTTTAGAGGCATGGAAAGGTACTTTTTGATTTTTAGAAAATTATGTGTCTGGTCGGATTTGTGAGTCTGGAAAATCAGTCCGGGTTTTCCATTTTTAATTTTCAAACCGTGTTGAGTTAGAAGGTTTCCTTTGAACTGGGGAATATTCAAGATGTATATGACTTCCTGGAAATTTTATAGATTTTTTGAATTTTTCTTAAAAGGTTTCTAGCTAATAACTTTTCGTATAGTAAAATTTCTCAGAAATCTGGACGTGTTGTGAAAATGGATTTTTAATACATACCTATACTACATAATAAAATCTGGAAAAATTTGATAAAATACTTAAGACATTTTAGCATCTCTGGGAATTTTTGGGAATTTTAATACTGAGTTCTTATACGATTTATAATTTATGGAAAACCTGACAAATTTGTACTTAAAACTGTGTAATGTTATAAAAGGGTAAAATTGTGAACTAAAGGGTGTGATGTGTTTATTGTGTAACCTAAAGGGTGTAAATGGATATTTTGCTAAAATCAAAGGTCATAACTTATAAAATCTGTAACTTGATGATATTTTCATATGGAACCCTAAACTTATGATAATTACATATTGAACCCCTAAAGTATGATAACTACTATATGACACTAAAACTTGTGAATGACATTATGAATCATAAGCTAAGAATATGATCATCTCTAATCTTTTAATTTGAAATACGAGAACGTTAATGATCAAGGCTCCTTAATATGAAATGGGAACAAACATGAAACCATATGATTATACGAACTTAAGAGAACTTATGTTTATTTGTAGATCGGGTGAAGAGGGAGTGATCATTCATCCCTATTCTTTTGTTGCCTTGATATTTGGTGTGCTTTGTCGAGGTACGGATATTCTGTCTTACTCTAAGACGCGTTGCTTCGTACATTTATGCTTTCCCTTTTCAGTAGGGATATTTCTTATGATCCGATGACTGCTATGATTCCCTTTTGTTTGATTCTTGGCATTTCATTGTATGACTGCCATTCTTATATTATTCATTCTGACATTTGTTTAAATGTCTCTGCTGTGATATGATTATGTGTTTGCCATGATTTGTTGAGATACACTTTCGTTTCTCTTGCTATGCTTTGACTTTGATTATGATTTGGTATGATATGATAGATCTGTGCCTGAGCTTAACTAGTTCTGGAGGTACCAGGACCATGTCTAGGATGGCACCCTAGGCATGACACTCCCGTAGAGGTGTGATAGATCTACGGCGTTCCCCCTTATGTGTATGTATTATTTGTGATCACTATTGGCCATTTATGTGTGTGTGTGACCAGTCTAGTACTGGCATACATACTTTTGATGGGAGCGTATGGATGCATCCTAGGATTTATGTGTATGTATGATTATGGTGACCAGGTGGTGTGTGCCTTACACTCCTTCTCACACTTTTGGTACTTAGAGGTCTCCCCTCTTCGTACACTGATATGATATGATATGATATGACATGATATGATATGATTTGACGGATTTTGTATGGAGTTCATATGGCACATCCTTATATGACATTTTCCTTATTTCCATTTCGTTCTTATATTCAGTTCTTATTCAGTTCTCATGTACTCTTAACTTTTGATATGCTTTGATTCGTATGACTTATGACTTATGACTACGTTTTCGTATCTTTCTTTCCTTCGTTGCTTATGCTTATTTACTCTTACGATTTGTTATTCGTATATATCCGTTCACTGGGCTTTTTAAGCTCAGCCGCATTTCTTTTCCTGCGGCAGGTTTTTAGTAGGAAGCTGGGTATGAGTGGAGATTATCTTTGACTTAGAAGCTATTCCGGATTAGAGATGACTAGAAGAGACGATATTTTGACTTAGTAATCTTTGTAATTCATTTGTAACCCTTGTAGTTTCAGATTTTCTCTTTGTAACCTTTGAAATTCGTTTTGTATTATTTAGTCATATGCTTATGTGTGCTTTGATACGTCACCATAATGTGATACTTCTACCCTTATCGGGTTGGGGTGTTACAATTATGGTATCAGAGTGACAGGCTGCGACTTGTAATGCATTTACCCTTGACCTGTGTATGTTTGGACCACTACGTTTCCACTGTAGGCGCTCATAAGACGACCTTTGAGAAATTTCTTTAGGATTCCCCATTGGAACATAAGTTATAACCGGTGAGGAATGGGTAGACTAGGACATCTATGTAAGTAGCATTGCTTCCGCATTACTCTGATTCGTGCTTATGCCTTTAGATATGCCTTGTAAGAACATTTGTTTCAGAAGCTATAAGGTTTTGCAACCTAAGCTTAGTAACCAAGTAAGATTGGAATGCCTTAAGAACCGTATGGATACCTTACACAATTTAGGTTTCACTTCCTGATTTTGACCTCCAACTCCGAGTTGTTTTGATAAACAGTTTGATACCTTTCTGACCATCCTGAAGGTCATTCAACCGTCATGTGTTTGACACATTATGTGAATTCATTACTTATGCTGGATATGGAATGTATCATCTGATACTACTTGAATCTGCATAACCCATTGCTAATCCTATGCGAACTCTGATAATTTTTGAACCACAGATATAGGAAGATTTGTTTCCTCCCTTAGTATGACCTGTGAAGATATTGGATAGACATTAGGCTGCTCGTTTGACGCGATCTTTTCCTTCGTATTTTGATCCTGACGTTTGCTTTGTCTTCAGTGTTCGTTTTGATCCCTATGTCCGGGTTAGTCTGAGTAGAAGAAGTTGTGGGACCAGGTTCCATCTCCTCTATGTGTTGACGGTGAGAAGTTTCGTATGCGTGATCGTGTTATAAGGCGTTGGATGCCGGTTTCTGTTGTAGTGTGATTGGACGTCGGACGAAAGAGTGTCCAAAGTGAATGGTAACAACCGTAAGAATGAGAATGATTGACAGCAATCTGCCGAGGTTCGAGTGTTCGCTCTGACCAGGGACCAGGCTGCTGACACATCAAGTACCGTTTCGGTTATTCCTTACTTATACGATCGTGCGGCGTGGTTTTATTTGATATGAGAACAACATACCATGTGGTGTTCTTTTTCTTTTCCTAAGCACATTAAGTCCCCTCTGCATTATTAAATTGTTACTCCTAATTCTATTTCTATGAGAATCTTGTGACTATCCATCACGAGTGTAGATTTTCGTGTTCGGTTGAGGATGTTTGAAGATCAACTTCATTCTGCTAATCTGATTCCTTTGGGAATGTTTGATTCGATTCTGGTCATGTAATTGTTGACTGAGCATTGAGATGCTAACCATAGTTATGATTTTGTCACCTCTGACGACTTATGAAACTCAGACTCCATGCCCAGGTTTCTGACCTGGCATACTATGATGATCACCTTGCTTTGAAATTTCGTATATTAATCCCTCGCGTTTGTGAAGATATTCCATTTGATGTAACTCGCTCGAGAGTTTTCGATGATGAATTGCGCGATGTATTCTTTGATGGACTACCAAGATTTCCCCTCGAATGTAATTGTTTTGATCCGTTTATTAGAATGTGTTTTGTCCCGACTTGAGGTAGACTGTGATTGCAATAAAGGCATGTGTATATGATGCAAGTATTATGACGTCTGGCCAGCGTGATAATAGTTACATCATATACCTTGAATTTATTGGAGTCATAGAATGTCTTGAGGAGTGCCTGAGGTCAGTATGTTATTTTAATCAGAACTCTATCCGTGTGTAAGCGACGTTTTGCCTGTTTCCGAAATCCCTTACGGACGACATACGTTGAATGGAGAGTATTGAAGGACCTACTTCTAGGAAGTGGTTTATCCGTCTGTGTGCATCTCTGTGTTATGTTTCAGTTTGGTTATGAAGAAGGATGATGGTGGTATGAGGTTGTTCTTGGAATTCTGGAATCTTAGTAGCATGATGATTAGGACTGATATCGTTATCGATGATTTATCTAATCAACTTCAGGGTGAAGTTTTCTCTATGATAGATTTGTAATCTGATTATGTCATTTTCATGTGAAGGAGCAAGATGTTCCTAGCATTGATTTGTATCCGTCATAATTTCTATGAGCATGGTGATGCCAATCGTATTGGCTACTGCTCCGACTATTCTTGTGAGTTTGACGAATCGTGTATTTCATGAATGTTTGGACAATTGTCATGGTATGACGATTTACTATATTCAGGGACGAAAGAGAACCACGGGAATCATCCTTGTATTTTGGTGAAGAATTTCCACGTCAGAAGAACTCGAAGTAAGTTTCTTGAACAGTATAATTTTGGTAGGGATGAAGAATAAGTTGGAGAACTTTTGGAAATTTTAGAGGGATTTTGTTTCTACGTGAGAAGAAGGTCAGCTATGTCCTTAGGTTATACAGAAAGATTGCTAGTGATGCATCTATGCAGATAAACCGTGGGAGGCGAACTAGACTGAAGATTGTTTATGACGGTTGTGAAGAAGCTCAGGAGCAAGGTGGTGGAATTATGATCTATGTAGAAGATTTGAATGAAACGGTTATGCTCGAAGCTCCCCGTTCTTTTCGCTCTATACATATTAGTTGTACTATTATGTAGAGACTTGTAGCATAAATGATGACGGGATGGTATGACAACGGATGTGAATTACTTTGATGGCAAGTGTCTAGCATGTCAACAGATTGGGAGTTAGCATCAGCGTGTGAGTGGTTTTCCTCATTTTAGATGTTGGTATGAAGACGTGGGATATAAACTGTTAGCAACTTTGTAACGGGATTTATGCTCACGTTGGGAAGAACAAACTGATGTAGGTTGTAGTGAATCGTTCAACTTGGTGGCTCACTTGGAAGATCGGCAGAGATTTATTTCAACAGAAGATTATTCAAGCTCCTTGGCGCACCTGCAGTGATCGTGTCAGAAAAACCGAGTTTTGTTTCACACTTCCAGAAGAAATGCAGAAGACCTTCAAGATAAGCTCAAGATTTTATGGCAACTACTCACCTTCAAACGGATGGACCGACAGAACAGCTATGTTGAAATTGAAGATGTATAGGACGGAGAGTTTGAAAAGTGTATTGACATGATTGAGTTTGCTTACGGAGATGTAGAACACTTTTGGATTGGATTAAGTTGGAGATTCCTGGTTTGAGGCCCGGAATTGATTTCTGTAATTGGTGAATTAGTTATCCTTGTGGAAGAAAACCTTGAATGGTTGACTATGAAATTTGTATGTTTCGTGCGATATCCCCGTTGTGGAGAGTTATGCATTTTAGGCGTATGAAGAAGATCTGAGTCACGAATGCGTTAATCCTTTGAGTCGTTGTTTTCCATACGACTATTCGATCTATTCCGTTATGCCCTCCGATACGTTTCGATCCTCTTTTATGTGCTTAGTTTCTCGCCTGTACGACTACGATAACTCTTTGATGTGTTTCATCCGTATGATTATTCGATCTATTTTGTTTTGTTTCTTATGCATTTCGACCCTCCGACTTATACTCTATTGATCGTCGGTACGACTATGTTAACCATCTCATTATGCGTTTTGATATAAGTTAATATTTCGAGTTATACTCGAGTGATCATCCGTACTATTATACTATCTATCTCTTATAGAACTCTTGATACTTTGATGATTCGTCACGTGCTTCATTGACCGGTGGTACGTTCCTTAGTTCGATCAGTATCTGGTTGGAAATGATGAGAGCTTCTATAATTATGTGCTAGTTCCCTTTTCGTTAAGAATCTGGACTGAGTTGATGAGATTTTACTCTTTAGTACTACCTTCGTATTGCTTTCAGGCATGAGTGTTTCATGTATCTCTGTGTGAGATTTAAACCGTTATCCGCTACATTGATGCTTCGTATTCCTTGGAACAAAATTGTTGTGAATTATGAGAGCCTAGGGCTTTTCTATGATTTTGATCAGGTTGGCGAGGTATCTCATCGCTTGGCGTTACCTCCCCATTTATTCTTCGTATGCGATGTATTCCACGTGTCACTTCTTCGTGAGTATGAGTAGTATCCGCCTCACGTTGTGTTTTGCCCATTCGATTGGATTCGGGAAAACCTTTCGTATAGTAAAGAACCTGAGGCTGTTTAGGGCATCAGGAAAGAGTCATGAGAACTAAAACCATTCCGTTCGTAAAGATTCTTTGGAAAAAACCATCCTGAGAGCGAGGCTACTTGGGAAACCGAAGAGTCAATACGATCCGATTATCCGAATTTCTCTTTTTGATTTGGTACGTATTCATTTCGTTATTGCTTTCGATTTCGCATCTCATTTCGATTTCGCACTTCAATTTTCGAGGACGAAAATTTTTTTTTAAGAGGGGAAGAGTTGTAAAACCCGCAAATTAACATAAGATGAAAAGACTAAAATGCCCTTGAATTAAATCTTGAGAACTTACGAATACGAATTAAATGAAATTAACCTAAGTCTAACTTAATTACAAAACTATACATTATATGTTTTGTTACACAAAAAAAAAAAAAAAAAAGGAAAAAGACTAGTGTTTGCCGCCCCCCCCCCCCCCCCCCTTAGATCAAAAATAAGACCAAATACATGATTTGCATATATATGTTATGTCCTTAATGTGATTTGATACATTCCTAATTTACCCTAAACAAAATTTTCGGTTCCCTTTATCTCATATCACCGATCCATACAAAAAAAAAAAAAAAAAAAAAAAAAAAAACCTAAGTCCTCTCCAAAATCAAAACCTTCGGCTGTTTTCTTTTGGTGGCTGCCACGCTCCAAGAACCCTCAAAAGAGCCTCGAAATCTTGTTCTAATTCGTGTTTAGATCATCACAAGGTAAGCCTCTAACACTAACAATGATCCATTCGAATTTTGTGAATCAAAAACTAATCAAACAAACCATTTTGTTTCGGTTTGTGGCTGCTGTGCGACGCAAGAAGAAGGAGGAGAAAGGAGAGTTTTGTGTGGTGTTTTGATCCTCGTCGTGTTCGTGTTCTTCGTGGTCTACGAGGGTATTGTATCACCTACTATACTCGATCATTGTTTCTTGTTTTTCCTTTGATTCTAGTCGAGTTAACCACAAGAGTAATCACATGAAATAATAAAAGTTACAAAACCCTAAAACTATATATATGAATCGGCTGCCACTTTTGGTGTGAAATAATTCGTGAGAATCATGTCAAATATGTTATTGAATGACCAAAATATGTTATGGACTCAACCAAAATCGTTTGGGATGAATAACTTGTGATTTGGATATGAAAAACCCTAAAATGGATAGGTTTCTGTGAGGTCTGTTTCTGAGTTCGAACTTTTGGTCGACTTTAAACGGCTATAACTAAATGATGTGAATGTATATTTTGATGTTTCTGGAGTCTAGATTGTAGTTTAATGAAATAGCTACCTGGAGAAATTTATGTTGTAATTTTTAGAGGCATGGAAAGGTACTTTTTGATTTTTAGAAAATTATGTGTCTGGTCGGATTTGTGAGTCTGGAAAATCAGTCCGGGTTTTCCATTTTTAATTTTCAAACCGTGTTGAGTTAGAAGGTTTCCTTTGAACTGGATAATATTCAAGATGTATATGACTTCCTGGAAATTTTATAGATTTTTGTGAATTTTTCTTAAAAGGTTTCTAGCTAATAACTTTTCGTATAGTAAAATTTCTCAGAAATCTGGACGTGTTGTGAAAATGGATTTTTAATACATACCTATACTACATAATAAAATCTGGAAAAATTTTATAAAATACTTAAGACATTTTATCATCTCTGGGAATTTTTGGGAATTTTAATACTGAGTTCTTATACGATTTATAATTTATGGAAAACCTGACAAATTTGTACTTAAAACTGTGTAATGTTATAAAATGGTAAAATTGTGAACTAAAGGGTGTGATGTGTTTATTGTGTAACCTAAAGAGTGTAAATGGATATTTTGCTAAAATCAAAGGTCATAACTTATAAAATCTGTAACTTGATGATATTTTCATATGGAACCCTAAACTTATGATAATTACATATTGAACCCCTAAAGTATGATAACTACTATATGACACTAAAACTTGTGAATGACATTATGAATCATAAGCTAAGAATATGATCATCTCTAATCTTTTAATTTGAAATACGAGAACGTTAATGATCAAGGCTCCTTAATATGAAATGGGAACAAACATGAAACCATATGATTATACGAACTTAAGAGAACTTATGTTTATTTGTAGATCGGGTGAAGAGGGAGTGATCATTCATCCCTATTCTTTTGTTGCCTTGATATTTGGTGTGCTTTGTCGAGGTACGGATATTCTGTCTTACTCTAAGATGCGTTGCTTCGTACATTTATGCTTTCCCTTTTCAGTAGGGATATTTCTTATGATCCGATGACTGCTATGATTCCCTTTTGTTTGATTCTTGGCATTTCATTGTATGACTGCCATTCTTATATTATTCATTCTGACATTTGTTTAAATGTCTCTGCTGTGATATGATTATGTGTTTGCCATGATTTGTTGAGATACACTTTCGTTTCTCTTGCTATGCTTTGACTTTGATTATGATTTGGTATGATATGATAGATCTGTGCCTGAGCTTAACTAGTTCTGGAGGTACCAGGACCATGTCTAGGATGGCACCCTAGGCATGACACTCCCGTAGAGGTGTGATAGATCTACGGCGTTCCCCTTATGTGTATGTATTATTTGTGATCACTATTGGCCATTTATGTGTGTGTGTGACCAGTCTAGTACTGGCATACATACTTTTGATGGGAGCGTATGGATGCATCCTAGGATTTATGTGTATGTATGATTATGGTGACCAGGTGGTGTGTGCCTTACACTCCTTCTCACACTTTTGGTACTTAGAGGTCTCCCCTCTTCGTACACTGATATGATATGATATGATATGACATGATATGATATGATTTGACGGATTTTGTATGGAGTTCATATGGCACATCCTTATATGACATTTTCCTTATTTCCATTTCGTTCTTATATTCAGTTCTTATTCAGTTCTCATGTACTCTTAACTTTTGATATGCTTTGATTCGTATGACTTATGACTTATGACTACGTTTTCGTATCTTTCTTTCCTTCGTTGCTTATGCTTATTTACTCTTACGATTTGTTATTCGTATATATCCGTTCACTGGGCTTTTTAAGCTCAGCCGCATTTCTTTTCCTGCGGCAGGTTTTTAGTAGGAAGCTGGGTATGAGTGGAGATTATCTTTGACTTAGAAGCTATTCCGGATTAGAGATGACTAGAAGAGACGATATTTTGACTTAGTAATCTTTGTAATTCATTTGTAACCCTTGTAGTTTCAGATTTTCTCTTTGTAACCTTTGAAATTCGTTTTGTATTATTTAGTCATATGCTTATGTGTGCTTTGATACGTCACCATAATGTGATACTTCTACCCTTATCGGGTTGGGGTGTTACATAATCTGTGCTTTCTAAGCAACTTCTGTTATCAATCATACAATAATCATTATTCGCACATAATGATTAAGTCTTACATAATATGCATTCCAATGTATCTATCTCAACTCATACACTTCTATGTATTCATGTTATCAAGCACAATCTCATTCTACTTAGACATATAACCAACTACCATAGACTTAACATCGCATAAACAATAGCACTTAACATTTAACACTTGTCCAAAAAGTGTTCTAACGTTCATAATCATAATCAACTCACGTAATCTATATCTAAGCATCAACATTCTAATTAGCTGCAAGAAATAGCCTACCTTATAACTAAGGCTTCATACAACATTTAATTCACTTACTAGCCCATCTTTAATACCACTTAGCATTCCTACTCGCATTCCATCACCATAACTCCATCATACATTCACATAATTGCAATACAATCACCGGCACCAACCGAGGTGCATGGATAACTAATCATTAATTATTTCAAGTCCTCCATAGACTCATATCACATTAACACATAAAACACATTCATCACTTACCAACTTGGTCCACATAACATATCACATATTCCTTCTTCTAACTTAAGCATTTACCCTTCGCATCTCTTACACCTACGTTCAACGCTTCTACGAGTGGTTTAAGTCTAGGTTATCCTAAAAAAAACGTAATTCACTTAAACTGAAGATCTGATACCAAGTTGTAACACCCCGTGCCCACTTTGACCAAAAACTAAAACTTTACGAGCAAAAAGCGTGAACTAAAACTGACCTTTTGTTACTCTTTTGCCATTTACAAAAATCTATAAACTTTCAGGCCTTGAGACTATTTTTAAAAGAAACTAGACTCAATTACCTTCGAAACGCTGGGTGGCACGACCTCTAACGACTTACGGATTAAAAGATATGATTTTTCAAAGACTGCCGAAAACATTCGACAGACCACCCAACCGATCGGTATGCCCCCGCATCCGATCCGGATGGGCGGCAACCGATCGGCAACACCCTCCATCCGATTGGATAGAGGCTACTGTCTCCCCGGAACCACTTTCAAGTTCCGTACTTGGAAACCCGACCTCCCGAACTCGGTATTTCATCAAACCTTCCAGATTTCATTAATATATCATTGAGCTCATTTCCATACAAAAACATTTTCCGTTTGACTCTCGGAAACGTACTTTACAAATTTCCCACCAAACTTAACCGACATCATTTCTTAAACATACTAAACCTGTTCCATATACACTTGACCCGTTTGTAACCTAAAATGGGTACATTTACACTTAATCTAAACGGCCCTATAACTTTGACTATAAACACATAAAACATACTTTGACACAACGGTTGACCCCCAAATCGTTAGGACAACCTTAACATACAATTTGCCACACGGTTACACTTTACCAACTAAATAAAGACCAACGGGGGTACAAACTTTACACTTAAGCTCGTTATTCTACCTAAGCTCCTAACGCATACTACCTTTATCTTTGCATATCCAAATCCTTAATCCATATGTCCAAGCCATCCATAAAACATGCCAACATAAAAAATGGTTAGACAACTAAACCATAAGCTTTCGCTTAGTAAGTAACCCGACATAAAACACATATCATACACATATTAACACATAAGCATCATGATCATTTACTTTTCTTCCAAACCATAACTTTCAATTTACCACATACCTTCATCACATAAGCTACAACAAGTCTCACTAACATTTAGTCGTATACTTGCTTGACTAACTCATAACTAATCACCACTTTCCTAACCTTCATCCATTACTCAATCCAAGTACTAAACTTCATCAAAATCATAACACATATATGGATAACATACATATAACACATGTTTTAGTACAAGTTACTTACTTTAGTTTCCAAAGCTAAGCATAGAATCAATATCACCATCATCATCATAAATCTTCATAATTAACCAAAACCTAACAACATAACAATCAATACCAAAATTAAGGGTTAACATAACCCATCAATTATACTAACCTTCTATCTTATATCATCATATGATCATACCTTGATCATATGATGATTTCCCACTTTTAATCATAACTTTAATCTCATAATTACTATAACCTCTTAATTTAGCTTCAAAACACCATTTACCCAATTTCCCCAAATTGGGTACATAAACCCTAACTCTTTAATTAATCAATTAAACACTAATTAGAGGTTACTTACTTGCAAGGATCATTGCTAGGGGCACATTGCTAATAATAGACCATTAATCCTTCATAAATTTGACCATCAAGACATGATGGTCTTCTCTTCTTTCCCTCATGGTTCGACACACCCAACTCCCACACATAACTTCTAGAAATCTTATGATACTAGTGGAAGTATCCAGATTAATGTAGGATGTGAGTTTGCCTAATTGGCACAACAGGTCCCTCAAGTCCCTTTCATTCCATTTGGCCACAAACACTTAATAACACTTTTATAACTTATATAATACTTTACCAATTTAGTCCCTTAGGTCCATTTTCATCCTGGGTGGAATCCAAGTACCCGGAAAACGGGTCTAACAGGACTGCTGATACTGGTGCTTCAGATTATATGGCTCCGGATTGTGACTCTCTTTACAATACGAAGCCCTATCAAGGTAATAATTATGTTATTGTTGGTAATGGTATGAGGCTTCCTATTTCACATATTGGTTCGTCTTCTTTATCTAATGGTTTACCATTGCACAATGTTCTTGTTGTCCCACAACTTACCAGAAAATTATAATCAGTAAGAAAGCTTACCAAGGATCACCCTGTTGATGTTTTATTTTCTAAATCCTTCTTTAGAAAATTTCTCGCTAAAGGAACATGTGTAGATGATCTCTATGTGCTCAAGGATAACCAAGTTGATTTGATGGCCACTAAAGTCTCTAATAAGGCCTCTTTTGAACTTTGGCATGCTCGTTTAGGGCATACCTCTTTTGATGTCATTTCTGTTTTGAATAAATTTGGTGTTTTGAGTACTTCTTCATTGTTGCCTAAACCAAACATTAGTTGTACCTCTTGCAATCTTGTAAAGGGACAATGATTACCTTTCAATATTAATTTTAAGCGATCTTCTCACCCTTTGGATTTAGTGCATTGTGACTTGTGGGGACCATCACCTATATGTTCTAAAGATGGTTATCGTTATTATGTGGTGTTTATTGATGATTACTCCAGGTTCACGTGGTTTTATCCACTCAAAACTAAAACAGGTTTTTATTCTGTATTACCCGTCTTTCTCAAGCTTGCTCAGACACAATGTTCAAGAAAAGTAAAAGTGTTTCAAAGTGATGGTGGTACCGAATTTGTAAACCATACAGTTCAAATTTTTTTTGAAGACAATGGCATGTTTCATCAACTATCATGTCCATACACGCCTGAACAAAATGGCCGTGCAGAACGCAAACATCGGCACATAGTTGAAACCGGTTTGGCTATGCTTTTTCATGCTCATGTTCCGGTCTCTTATTGGGTTGAAGCCTTTACTTATGCTGTACACATTATAAATCGGTTGCCTACCCCTTTACTTCAACAAAAGTCTCCATTTCAACTCATTTTTAATCAAGATCCTCAATATGGCAATTTTCGTACATATGGCTGCCAAGTTTTTCCTTACTTACGTGATTACTCAAAGCATAAACTTGAACCGCGAAGCATTCCTTGTGTCTTTATTGGCTATAGTACACAGCATAACGGATACTGTTGTCTTGATCCGGCTACCTCGCGTGTCTTTGTTACTCGCCATGCTCGTTTCAATGAATCTGTATTTACTTTCTCTTATTCTAAAGGCTCCTCAGATAGGTCTTCCTTGTAAATTTCCTCTTATGTAGAAGAGTTTCATGACCCATCAACAATTATGCAACCTACTGGTGTTCCACCTCCTATGCCAAAAATCGATTCCTCTATACTTGGTCCCCACCCATGCTCTCTTTGTCCTCAGCCAATACCACCCATTGTCTCACCTACACCAGCCCAAAATTCTCCTACGACCCAAAACCTAACTCCAATCCCATTGCCTACCTCACCCATGACCCATTCCACCACATCTACAACTGTAACACCCCAACCCGACGAGGGTAAAGATATCACAATAATGGTTTCATATCAGATCAAAACAAAGCATACATCTATAGTAATACAAAAATCTTAAAGGTTACAATTGAAATATTGAAACTACAAGGTTACAATGCGGATTACAATAAATGCTAAGTTTAAAATAACTCTTCTAGTCATCTCAAATCCAGAAAGTCTATCAAGTATGGCCTTCTAAGTCCAAGGTACTCTCCACTCATCCCCAGCTTTCTACTAAAACCTGCCGCGGGAAAAGAAACGCGGCTGAGCTTAAAAAGCCCAGTGAACAGATATAACGATAACAAACAGTATAGAGAATAGTACCGAGTAACAGAAATAAAAGTCATGCAGATGATTTAAGTGATATGTAAATGAATAAGTATAAAGAAAAGAGAAAAAGGGATAGTAATCCACCACGAGCCCAGAAATAGATCATATCATATCGTAACCCTAAATCCTCAAATCATATAGAGGGGAGACCTCTCAGATAATCAGATAATATGAGGGGTGTCCTCATTCTTCAAATGGAGTAGCTAGCGCCCAGATATATGTGAAAGGCATGTATTGCACACAGTACCAGTCACCAGACAAATCATATCAAATCATGTTAAATCCACTAAACAGAACAGATCTAGGATTGCAATCCATACGCCCCCCAGAACAATATACTGGCCATAATAACAGAGGTGTGTGCATAATAATCAGAGATGGGGACGGTGTGAGAAATCACTCACCCACACATGAGTCATGCCAGTGGTGCATCACAGACATGGACATGGAACCCCCATGCCTAGTGTCACAGATTTTGGCTCGGGCATCAAACTAAGAGTCAGGTATCATATCAAATCAGAGGTGTCATAATCAAAGGTTCATAGCATATTATTCATAACAGATGGTTCATATCAATATCTCAGAAGTAGTATCAAAGGTCCAAATCAGAGTTTGTCAGGTCATGGTTCATATCCAAATAATGAAGTCAAGGTTCAGATCAAAAGTTCATTTCAAAAGTTTCTATCAAAAGTCCATTTTAAACAATCCTTTATTCATTATTTTTATAAAACGATCCTTTAAAGTAGTTTTCATGAAAATAGTCTTTCAAAACGGTTTTTCATAAAGCTAGTCTCAAAATATAGTTTTCATAAAAGTTAGTAACCTTTCATATAAAAGTAGTTTCGCATCATTTATAAACATCTTTTTAAATTGGTTTTTCTCAAAACATTTCCATGGTATAATTAAAAAGGTTTTCATAACATAGGTTCATAACAGAGGTCATATTAAATGGGATCAACAGAGAAGGTTCAAGCTAAGGGAATCATAGCAATGGCATCAGTTCAGAAACTAACGGGTCAGAAAATGAAAGAGATCATGAGAAACCTTATAAGAAAGGTCAGAATATCTGTACCTTAGACCGCAAGTGAAAACACAATAGAAACATAAAGATCGGAAGCAAACCCCTTCTTCAGCGAATCTACACGAATTCATGATCGTCTTATTAATAACTTATTTTAAATCAGATTACTCATTTTAGTCGGCTTTCCATTTTTAGTAACTTTCCTCTTTTAGTAACCTTCTATTTTTAGAAACTTTCCATAAGTAGTAACTTAGGGTTACATTAATAATTAATCAAACTTTAAGGTTTACAAATGATAAAAAGTTAACTTAAAGGTTTAATATAACAAATATCATAGTTAGGGCTTTGTATGCCATTCTAACAAAGTCTAAGGTTTATTGCAATAATAATCAAAGTTAAGGATTAAAGGAGTAATTTTCTTATTCGTTAATCAAAAGTATATCTTGTCAAATATGATACCTTTAGACAAGGCATATAATCTTCTCGGATTAGACCTTTGCTATGATTTAATGAATACCAAATCAAATTATTATGACCAGATTCAAAGCATACTGAATTAACTGATTTCATGACTTATTCGCATTCTTGGACACGTATGAACATTCCAATAACCCTATTCAAAGCATATGTCAAACGCATTCGAAAATCAAAGTAATATATATATATCGAGTCATGTTTCATTTCTTGCGTTTAACACCCATATTCCTGATCGTATATTAGTGGTCGAAACGAGTGTCGAAGGCTAGATTAAAGACGTACATAGCAAACATATTTGAAGAGCAAAACAGAGCAGAATTTTGACGCATGTGTTTCGTATATTGATGATTTCGGTTTGCGCATATATACATGTCCCTCGTATCCCCTTTTTTTTAATGAAATAAATAAGTTAAGCTTCCATATCGTTTACAAGGACATGCAACACGGTCACAAAGTGGGTTTTTAACTTTAATGTTCACTTTATAGAGACAGTTCCAAAGTTATTAACCAGTTTGGTCATTCCTTGATTGAGCTGTATGAGTTCGTTGTTCAAAATAAGGTTTTTCATAAGTTTTTTTTTTTGCGCCATCCATCAATTTTAAGTGAAATAATTAATACGAATAATACGCAAGATATCGGTTGATTATATACATACTACTAACATGTTGCATGATATACATATACAGGTTTATCCATATTTACGTTTCATATGTGTGTCACATGAAGAAGAAACACAAGAAGGATGATAATACCTTGTAGGCAAGATGTCGAGACCAAGGAACCCAAAAAGAACCCACGAATCAAAACTCTTTCGAACCCAACAATACTCACGATCACGCCAAATAAAGACCACCCACGATTCCCCTCCTTGCTACCACGATCACCATGGCTTGAATCTTACTTGCTAGGCCTTCGTACTTCTTATTTTCTCGAGTGAGAGAAGCTGAATGGGCAGCCATCTTGTTTTGTGTTTTGTTTCACACGAATGAAAAAAAAGAAGAGGAAGAACCGGATTTTTCTTTTGGAATAGAAAAAGGGATGAGCGTGTAGTTAAGTTTGGAAGGGATATTTACATTATGAAACGAGTTTAACATATTTATGATTTTGTGCCGTGAATAAAGATACCATAATAAAACCATTTATGGTGGACAAATAAAGATACCCTTTTTGTGATACTGAAATCGAGTGACCAGCCAAAATTATACGAATTTTGGTACAAGGATGTCAAAAATAATCATATTATGTACCTTAGAATTATACAAAGGATAATTCGATTTGGTAATTTTTATTTATTTATTCCTCATACGACTTAAGAAACAACATTATGTCTTAGGAGGTACATACTCTGAATAACATTAATTATCAACATGCAATAACAATATGAAACATGTTAATTATATGTATAATTTACCTAAAATTATAATTGATTTGATGTCAATAAGTGATATCCTCTTGTCTTTGATTGAGAGTAATTTTGGGCTTAATTAATGAGGTAAGTCTCCTTAGTGATTATTGTTCTTATCTTCTTGTACTTATGTTGTGTACAAACTTAATTACTTTTGGTCTACATAAATCTTTTAAACTTGCCATACTTTTATATTATAAGGTTCCCATAACATTTCGAACTTACTTTAGGTTATATGTTCATATCGTATAGTTTGGAGTCATAACATGTTATATAACTCAATTTTTAATTTATAGCGTATTTCATAAGTTCTTAAAATTTCAAATTCAGAGGGTACTTTGGTCATTTCAGATTGTGGTAATTTTGGGGTTTTACAATTCTTCCCCTCTAAAAGAAAATTTTCGTCCTCGAAAATTGAAGTGAAACGAAATGGAAAACATAACGGACCGTGAACGGAAATGTGAATGACTTGTTTCTCATGACTCTATCTTGTTGATCAAATAGCTTCGGTTTCTTCAGAAAGGACATACCATACTGAATTCAGATCAAAAGAATAATATTACAACGTAATAGATGATAATCATATTTTCTCGAAAGAGATACAGGAAATACCTAGGATTTGACGGATACGCCGTCCATAGAATTTGATTAGACAAATCAGATGAGAACGTACAGAAAACAGATTGTTCGATAACATCAACCGGCAGAGAGCCCTACAACAGAACTTAAGATTCTTATCGGAAGTATAGAGGTCTGCAAAGCGTGTCGAGAATCCAAACGTATCAAGCCGTATAACAGAGAAAGCAGATTAAGCGTATAGGTAGAATGAACCTAATGTCTCACTAATCACGGATAACCAACGGAGATCAGATTCTAAACTTCTTAGGTACTCCCCCAAGGTATCCTATGGCCACAATGAATGCACGTTATATGGTGTAAGTATTATCACGTTGATCAGGCATCATAATACTAGCACCACATAATTATGCCTTCATGATGATCATACTTTATCTCGAGTCGTGAGTATAACAACCTATCTTAATCCACCTAGTACTTCTACAATCTCAGAGTCAACAAAATCAATGTCATAGTCAAGAGAGAAAGCAACTGCTCGCAAGAGTTTCGGAATTCCAGATTGCCTAGCAAAAGTAAAGTACGCCGTCACAAGCATCAGATTCTCCACAATTCGCCAAATTTCTCAAACAAGGCCATCACCGAAAATACGAAAACTAAACACGAACTGAAATGCTTTTAGGAATCTTAAATCATTAGAGGATCTTATTTCTTTATAACGAAAATTAAGAGGGTCAACGGAAATGAAAGTTAGTCGCCAAAATCTTCAGCCTGCATAGAATCAATTCTTCCAAACATAAAGGGTCTAATTCAAAAATCCATTCATTCAGAACATTCAATCTCTTCAAGTCCGGTTAATCTGTCTTCGTTTGTCCATCAATCTGGAAGTGAATCAACATCGTGAACTTGTATCTCGTTCGTCGAGCCTCCTGCAGTTCTTCTTGGAATGTGATAGAGTAATGTGGATTTCCGGCACGATCTTTAAATCTCTCCATCATCCAGTCTGCTTCCGCTCTCAATTCATCTTAGTACAACCAAGATGAATAGGGAAGTGAGACTGCATGTCTTCATCAGCTCCAGGTTCGCCATCTTGACTAGAATTTCTTCTTCTGCATCGCCAACACTTCTGCCTTGTAAGGAATGTCTTCACTCTTCAGGGTAGTCTCCATTGTCGTCAACTCCAGGTCAGGCAAAGAACACCGTTCTCTTAACAAATATCCATATCCCAAAATGCACAAATGATCGCCAACTTTCTAACAAGGTGCAAAATGATTCCTTCTCGACTCCGAATGTACTATTAAGTCATACAATGACCATTTGCCCAAGTACTCACGAGAAAACATCCTTTATCAAATTCACAAAACAGTCAGGGCTTTAGCTAATACTATTAGCGTCACTAACCGTCATAGCAGTCGTTACGGAAGGCGATTTCAAGAATAATTTCAATTTATACTTCCATCTGAAAGAAACCTCGCGCTCTGAAATTAAACAAATACATAGTCGTTTCAGGGTATAGGAATAATGGTTCCTAAAATCAGTACGGGTCAGCTTCAAGTAATCATCACATATCCTTAGCCACCATCCATCTTCATCGCGAACAAAACTAAAACACGGCCAGAAGATACACCTAAGCAAGCTCACTTCCTGGTCTTCAGTTGTTGCTCTTCCCGGTTGTTCAAATCAAACTGGTATGATCTGAAAGGCATCTTCGCTTAATAGCTAGACAATCTCTCAGTATCATGTCAAATCCTACTTCAAACTCCAGTGGAAAACTTGGTGGTTCAAACAGGAATCATATTCAGAAATTCAGGGTACCAAATAACTCTCAAGATAAGGTTCATTCATTTGTGTACGAAATGGGTTCTAGGTAAAACTTCATAACCGTGAAAGTAACACATGAGTCTCCAGAGTAATAGGGATAAAAAAAAAGTTTAACAATCGGTAATCGTAGTAGGGAGTTCAAAATTGTTTCAAACGCTAAAGGTGAGACATAGAAGGGTAGTTGGCAATATTGAAGTGATCAATCAACCAATTCCATGCAGGAATAAAATCGAAGTTAACAATCCGAGGAAAGACATATCAGCATAGCAAAACTTATCGTTCAAAAGTGAGAGGAAACATTCTTATACTCGTGGCTAAACACCACAAAACTTCTCGTAGGGACAGAGATGGGTAGGACGAAATCAAATAGTGTCAAAAGATTCATAGATGATTATCAGAAGCAAGAAACAACTAACAGAATGTATCAAGTATATCATCGTCATGGGGATTCTCAGAATGCCCGAAGAGGCATCAGAATGATTTACAAGAGGATCAGAGGTCAGAGTCGAAATCTGAAGATAAGGATCAGATAGTGTCAGAAAATTACTATGCAATTCTCAATGCCCTAAATCTTGAAGGCATAAGCTTGAATTTCCAAGAGGGATCTCAAGAGGCTTTAACAAAAATCGAGGCACTAATCAGAGTGATGCGGAAGCAATGCTACTTAAACAAATGCCTTATAGTCTACCCATTCCTCACTGGTCAAAACCTAAGTTCATATGGGGAAATCCTAAAGCAAGTTCTCAAAGGTTGTCCTACGAGCGCCTACAGTGGAAACTTAGTGGTCCAAACTTCACAGGTCAAGGGTAAATGTATTACGAGTCACAGCCTGTCGCTTTGATACCATAAATTGTAACACCCCAACCCGACGAGGGTAAAGATATCACAATAATGGTTTCATATCAGATCAAAACAAAGCATACATCTATAGTAATACAAAAATCTCAAAGGTTACAATTGAAATATTGAAACTACAAGGTTACAATGCGGATTACAATAAATGCTAAGTTTAAAATAACTCTTCTAGTCATCTCAAATCCAGAAAGTCTATCAAGTATGGCCTTCTAAGTCCAAGGTACTCTCCACTCATCCCCAGCTTTCTACTAAACCTGCCGCGGGAAAAGAAACGCGGCTGAGCTTAAAAAGCCCAGTGAACAGATATAACGATAACAAACAGTATAGAGAATAGTACCGAGTAACAGAAATAAAAGTCATGCAGATGATTTAAGTGATATGTAAATGAATAAGTATAAAGAAAAGAGAAAAAGGGATAGTAATCCACCACGAGCCCAGAAACAGATCATATCATATCGTAACCATAAATCCTCAAATCATATAGAGGGAGACCTCTCAGATAATCAGATAATATGAGGGGTGTCCTCATTCTTCAAATGGAGTAGCTAGCTCCCAGATATATGTGAAAGGCATGTATTGCACACAGTACCAGTCACCAGACAAATCATATCAAATCATGTTAAATCCACTAAACAGAACAGATCTAGGATTGCAATCCATACGCCCCCCAGAACAATATACTGGCCATAATAACAGAGGTGTGTGCATAATAATCAGAGATGGGGACGGTGTGAGAAATCACTCACCCACACATGAGTCATGCCAGTGGTGCATCACAGACATGGACATGGAACCCCCATGCCTAGTGTCACAGATTTTGGCTCGGGCATCAAACTAAGAGTCAGGTATCATATCAAATCAGAGGTGTCATAATCAAAGGTTCATAGCATATTATTCATAACAGATGGTTCATATCAATATCTCAGAAGTAGTATCAAAGGTCCAAATCAGAGTTTGTCAGGTCATGGTTCATATTCAAATAATCAAGTCAAGGTTCAGATCAAAAGTTCATTTCAAAAGTTTCTATCAAAAGTCCATTTTAAACAATCCTTTATTCAAGATTTTTATAAAACGATCCTTTAAAGTAGTTTTCATGAAAATAGTCTTTCAAAACGGTTTTTCATAAAGCTAATCTCAAAATATAGTTTTCATAAAAGTTAGTAACCTTTCATATAAAAGTAGTTTCGCATCATTTATAAACATCTTTTTAAATTGGTTTTTCTCAAAACATTTCCATGGTATAATTAAAAAGGTTTTCATAACATAGGTTCATAACAGAGGTCATATTAAATGGGATCAACAGAGAAGGTTCAAGCTAAGGGAATCATAGCAATGGCATCAGTTCAGAAACTAACGGGTCAGAAAATGAAAGAGATCATGAGAAACCTTATAAGAAAGGTCAGAATATCTGTACCTTAGACCGCAAGTGAAAACACAATAGAAACATAAAGATCGGAAGCAAACCCCTTCTTCAGCGAATCTACACGAATTCATGATCGTCTTATTAATAACTTATTTTAAATCAGATTACTCATTTTAGTCGGCTTTCCATTTTTAGTAACTTTCCTCTTTTAGTAACCTTCTATTTTTAGAAACTTTCCATAAGTAGTAACTTAGGGTTACATTAATAATTAATCAAACTTTAAGGTTTACAAATGATAAAAAGTTAACTTAAAGGTTTAATATAACAAATATCATAGTTAGGGCTTTGTATGCCATTCTAACAAAGTCTAAGGTTTATTGCAATAATAATCAAAGTTAAGGATTAAAGGAGTAATTTTCTTATTCGTTAATCAAAAGTATATCTTGTCAAATATGATACCTTTAGACAAGGCATATAATCTTCTCGGATTAGACCTTTGCTATGATTTAATGAATACCAAATCAAATTATTATGACCAGATTCAAAGCATACTGAATTAACTGATTTCATGACTTATTCGCATTCTTGGACACGTATGAACATTCCAATAACCCTATTCAAAGCATATGTCAAACGCATTCGAAAATCAAAGTAAGATATATATATCGAGTCATGTTTCATTTCTTGCGTTTAACACCCATATTCCTGATCGTATATTAGTGGTCGAAACGAGTGTCGAAGGCTAGATTAAAGACGTACATAGCAAACATATTTGAAGAGCAAAACAGAGCAGAATTTTGACGCATGTGTTTCGTATATTGATGATTTCGGTTTGCGCATATGTACATGTCCCTCGTATCCCCTTTTTTTTAATGAAATAAATAAGTTAAGCTTCCATATCGTTTACAAGGACATGCAACACGGTCACAAAGTGGGTTTTTAACTTTAATGTTCACTTTATAGAGACAGTTCCAAAGTTATTAACCAGTTTGGTCATTCCTTGATTGAGCTGTATGAGTTCGTTGTTCAAAATAAGGTTTTTCATAAGTTTTTTTTTTTTTTTGCGCCATCCATCAATTTTAAGTGAAATAATTAATACGAATAATACGCAAGATATCGGTTGATTATATACATACTACTAACATGTTGCATGATATACATATACAGGTTTATCCATATTTACGTTTCATATGTGTGTCACATGAAGAAGAAACACAAGAAGGATGATGATACCTTGTAGGCAAGATGTCGAGACCAAGGAACCCAAAAAGAACCCACGAATCAAAACTCTTTCGAACCCAACAATACTCACGATCACGCCAAATAAAGACCACCCACGATTCCCCTCCTTGCTACCACGATCACCATGGCTTGAATCTTACTTGCTAGGCCTTCGTACTTCTTATTTTCTCGAGTGAGAGAAGCTGAATGGGCAGCCATCTTGTTTTGTGTTTTGTTTCACACGAATGAAAAAAAAGAAGAGGAAGAACCGGATTTTTCTTTTGGAATAGAAAAAGGGATGAGCGTGTAGTTAAGTTTGGAAGGGATATTTACATTATGAAACGAGTTTAACATATTTATGATTTTGTGCCGTGAATAAAGATACCATAATAAAACCATTTATGGTGGACAAATAAAGATACCCTTTTTGTGATACTGAAATCGAGTGACCAGCCAAAATTATACGAATTTTGGTACAAGGATGTCAAAAATAATCATATTATGTACCTTAGAATTATACAAAGGATAATTCGATTTGGTAATTTTTATTTATTTATTCCTCATACGACTTAAGAAACAACATTATGTCTTAGGAGGTACATACTCTGAATAACATTAATTATCAACATGCAATAACAATATGAAACATGTTAATTATATGTATAATTTACCTAAAATTATAATTGATTTGATGTCAATAAGTGATATCCTCTTGTCTTTGATTGAGAGTAATTTTGGGCTTAATTAATGAGGTAAGTCTCCTTAGTGATTATTGTTCTTATCTTCTTGTACTTATGTTGTGTACAAACTTAATTACTTTTGGTCTACATAAATCTTTTAAACTTGCCATACTTTTATATTATAAGGTTCCCGTAACATTTCGAATTTACTTTAGGTTATATGTTCATATCGTATAGTTTGGATTCATAACATGTTATATAACTCAATTTTTAATTTATAGCGTATTTCATAAGTTCTTAAAATTTCAAATTCAGAGGGTACTTTGGTCATTTCAGATTGTGGTAATTTTGGGGTTTTACAACAACAACCCAAATTCCTTCTTTAAACCCAACCGAACCTACACCATCTCTACTAGCCCCTTTTCCACCAGCCCATTCCTCTACAAATCCGCCTAACCCACCAATTACCTCTACTCATCTTATGCAAACTCGAGCCAAGTCAGGAATATACAAACCCAAACACCAAGCTAATCTCGCCTCTCTTGCCACTCATGCTCTTCATGTTGCTTTATCTTCTCACACTGAACCATGAGGTTTCAAAACAGCCGCTAAAGATCCGCTTTGGATGGCTACAATGCATGAAGAGCTCGACGCCTTAGCCAAAAATAACACCTGGACTTTAGTTCCACGACCTTCTTGCACTAATATTGTTGGCTCAAAATGAGTGTATCATATCAAATACCATTCGGATGGTACCATTTAACGTGATGTCACAACCCGTAATTTTAGGTCATTTTCCGAACCTCGACGATTCACTATTCATCAGTCACTATTCATCATTTACTATTCACCGATCACTATTCATCGTTTTCGGAGTCAATTTGAGATTCTGAGAAGCGTTCAGAAATTTTACTATTCACATGACACTATTCATTCCCGGAGGGAAAACACTATTCATGTCCATCATTCATTTCATCGTAAACGTGGTTTACGGGTATTCATATTCGCGTAACCGGTTGGGTTTAACTGCGAAATTCATGCATCATTAGTAGGGACACTTCATACGGACTAGGAATAGTCTACAAATCATCAGTATCCTAGGTCATGCACGGGTATGCATTATTTCAATTTACGTATGGTTATTTTATTAATTAACGTTACCACTCAGTTTTTACTACTAATAATATACCCGATACTCCCGACAATGATCCTAACATGTTTTCATATTTATTATAATGATATAAAAATTATATTATTAATTTACCCGGTGTTTTTAAATCAACTGCTACATTTTCCGGTAAACGCTTATAACACCGTTGGTTTGTGAATTTTCAACCCGATAATTATTTTAACACCCGATTCTTGCAAGGAATAATATTTTACAACTTTTACAACTTCTTCATATTTTATTTCACCTCGTTAGCAATTATTTCAAGATAACTCGGTACCCGATAACACCCAATACACAATTAAACTACACTAATACTTCCACCACTAGACAAGATCATTAATTAGCACATGTTCTCCTTTTTCTTCCATGTGATGCCGCCCCCCCCCCTAGTCCTCTAAGTCTTCAAATCACTTGATTATATAGCACACTCATTAATGTTTATGTCCTTATGTTTCTTATATTAATTTACATAACACATACAACACATCTCACTAGCCATTTCAAGATCAAAACTCTCTCTTTTCTCTCCTTGAAACCCACGGCCACAACCACAAGAACAAGAAGAAACCATAGATTTTCCAAGATCAAGTCATAATCAAGCTCCATTTATCTTCCTAGTTATGATTTTGAGATCAAACCTCAAGATTATTACTCATTTCTTATCCAAACTCATCAAAACATCAAGTAAGTTCAAGAACATCTTTTTGATCTTTTCATACTTTCATTTTTCTAGCTTCATGATGTTTATTCAAGATCTATATGCATATGTTAGTTTATACCACTCTATTTATACTTTTTACAACTTATGAACACTAGATCTATGGTTTTCATTAACACCCTCATGAGATCCACCAAGGTTGGTGATGTTTAGGAACCCATGGCACCCTAAGAAGGTGTATGGTAGGATTGAGAATTGTTTGGTTGTAGTTTGGATGGTTTTGGACTAGATACAAACTAAGAAAACCCATTTTTGAAACAATAATTATGCTACTGTCTCCATTTTTAAAACGTGGCCAACTCAGTAAGTTTAGGGTTATTTTTGGCCAAATATTTAGAAAATACATTCCGAGACGAAGACGTGGCCGAAAACGGGGATAAAAACGAGTAAATAACGAAGGAGATACGCTAAAAACGAGTTAACGACGAAAACTATATTTTCTGAAAATCCCTTGCTGATGAACAGTTGTCACGGGCTGTTTTGGGCATAAAACTTGATCTAGCCGTCCCGACTTATCAAAAATATGTTAGTATGTTGTCCCACGATCCCGTGGAATATAAGAACGTCGAAAACAAGCTAATAACGAACAAGATACACGCGTTTAAACTTCGATAAATACTACTAATTTTTGACAGCTTTTAATGGAAATATAATTACGTACTAAAAACTATATTTTTCAAGTAACAATCACGGAGAGCCGTATTTCTTACCCGTTGGAACACGTTCGATCAAAGGTTTATTAACGCGACTATTATAAGACATACCAAGGTTTTCAAAACGCCGAGACTAACACAAACGTTTTATACACATTATTACACGACTAGTTTTGCAAGCCGAGTATGGGCATATTTTCCTAAGTTATGGCAACGCTATAACTCAACGCTAACACTTATTCTTAAGCTTCGAGTGGTATAGGCTTCATGTGCATATGCGTTCATCTCACACCTCATAATCTAAGTGAATCATATCATTCATTCATATTAGGTTGCGGTTAGAGATCGGGCCTCATTTCGTGTATCCACTTTTGTCATCGTAGCTATCGCACCAGGTGAGTTTCATAGCCCCACTTTTACTCATTTTAACTGCTTTATAAACTCTTTGGGGGAGATACATGCTTAAACTGTTTGCTATTACTCTAAACAACTTTACTCATATGCTATGCTATACTTTCATACTATTAAACATATTGCGTAAATCTTGATTGTGTATTCTTGGATTCTTATACTTTGGGAAATGGCACCCAGTAAACATACATACATACATACTTCCAGTGGCTCCAGATTAAGTTGCTGGATGACTACTGAGACTCTCCAGTGGCTCTAGATTAAGTTGCTAGATGACTACTGTGACTTTCCAGTGGCTCTAGATTAAGTTGCTAGATGACTACTGTGACTTTCCAGTGGCTCCAGATTAAGTTGCTGGATGACTACTGAGACTATCTAGTGGCTCCAAATTAAGTTGTTGGATGACCATTAGCTTTGATAACTGTTGTGATAAACTTATACTTGTTTTACTCATACTATATGTTAGCAGTGGGTTGTAAACACACAGGTTGCGAGTCTTGTATGGCCAGGGCTTGGAACTGAGTGGATTTACAATGCCTTTGCTGGGAAATCTTAATCCAATGCAAATTCATTTTACACTAAACTCTATGAACTCACCAACCTCGTGTTGACACTTTAGCATGTATTCTCAGGTTTTAAGCAAAGGCACGCTACTGGAGGTTTTGGCAGGGCATGGCATGGTCATAGAAGACTCTGATATTCATATGGGACCGTTTTAAACGATATTTTCAAGGGCCTAATTCCGCACTACTTTTTACAATGTAAATCAACATTTTTGTTAAACTATTTTATTCTAAATGAATGAGATGAAAACCGTTCTTTGCACTTGTGTTATGATACCAATTGAGTTGCACCCCAAAGACATTACTTTCCGCTGCAAACCATTTTTGGGGGTGTGACAGATTGGTATCAGAGCCTAGGCTATAGAGAATTGGGTAATTTTAAAACCTAAACTATAGCTACTTTTACGAAAACTTAACCCTATGACCGCCACGTGCCTGCCTGCCAAGCTGATGCCTCATTTGTGGTTTGTTGCTGACATATTTAATGAGATTTGTATCTTATTGCCAGATGGATTATACTCACTTATTCTCGTTGATTACTATGATTGTCTTACATATAAGGGTGCATACATATCATACACGTCACAGCGTTACACCTCTTCCTTATGTAGTTGCATCATTCGACCTCAAGCCTGATCACATGCCTTAGTCATTTGAACCACCCTTTACATGTGAAGGACATAGTATTAGTATAACTAAGCTGAGTATTCCAAAATTCATTAAACCTCGGTGGAATATAGACTGGTCATCTATATTCGACCCGGGACAGTGGGACATAGCCTGACCACCTATGTTCGACTCAGAGATGAATTTTGCAATACTGAGAGTAGTTATAATGGAATTATGTCCGGATTGATTTGATCGGTGTAAGCAATTCCAATATCGAGCCAATCTTTCAAAAGACCTCATTTCAGGATGTTGAATCCATTATTTTTGGCAACTTGTTTCCTAGCTTGATCTAGTGACAGTTCTTGTTTGATGAGTTGCGAAAATCAAGCTAAGATCCAAGTTGTTACCCCAGCCGATTCAGTTTAATCTCATGACAGTTCTTGTTTGATGAGTTGTGAGATTAAATTTGAATCGACAACCTAAACCGATTTAGCCTAATCCCATGACAGTTCTTGTTTGATGAGTTGTGGGATTAAGTAAAAATCGGTTACCTTAAGATCTTTTGGGGACTACGCTCGATAATGGGAAAGTTTACACCCATCAAACCCGACCAGGAGAACATACGTATGTAGGACGAACGAGCTGAACTTCGGGACGAAGTTCCTTTTAGGGTGGGAGACTGTCACAACCCGTAATTTTAGGTCATTTTCCGAACCTCGACGATTCACTATTCATCAGTCACTATTCATCATTTACTATTCACCGATCACTATTCATCATTTTACTATTCATCGTTTTCGGAGTCAATTTGAGATTCTGAGAAGCGTTCAGAAATTTTACTATTCACATGACACTATTCATTCCCGGAGGGAAAACACTATTCATGTCCATCATTCATTTCATCGTAAACGTGGTTTACGGGTATTCATATTCGCGTAACCGGTTTGGTTTAACTGCGAAATTCATGCATCATTAGTAGGGACACTTCATACGGACTAGGAATAGTCTACAAATCATCAGTATCCTAGGTCATGCACGGGTATGCATTATTTCAATTTACGTATGGTTATTTTATTAATTAACGTTACCACTCAGTTTTTACTACTAATAATATACCCGATACTCCCGACAATGATCCTAACATGTTTTCATATTTATTATAATGATATAAAAATTATATTATTAATTTACCCGGTGTTTTTAAATCAACTGCTACATTTTCCGGTAAACGCTTATAACACCGTTGGTTTGTGAATTTTCAACCCGATAATTATTTTAACACCCGATTCTTGCAAGGAATAATATTTTACAACTTTTACAACTTCTTCATATTTTATTTCACCTCGTTAGCAATTATTTCAAGATAACTCGGTACCCGATAACACCCAATACACAATTAAACTACACTAATACTTCCACCACTAGACAAGATCATTAATTAGCACATGTTCTCCTTTTTCTTCCATGTGATGCCGCCCCCCCCCCCCCCCCCTAGTCCTCTAAGTCTTCAAATCACTTGATTATATAGCACACTCATTAATGTTTATGTCCTTATGTTTCTTATATTAATTTACATAACACATACAACACATCTCACTAGCCATTTCAAGATCAAAACTCTCTCTTTTCTCTCCTTGAAACCCACGGCCACAACCACAAGAACAAGAAGAAACCATAGATTTTCCAAGATCAAGTCATAATCAAGCTCCATTTATCTTCCTAGTTATGATTTTGAGATCAAACCTCAAGATTATTACTCATTTCTTATCCAAACTCATCAAAACATCAAGTAAGTTCAAGAACATCTTTTTGATCTTTTCATACTTTCATTTTTCTAGCTTCATGATGTTTATTCAAGATCTATATGCATATGTTAGTTTATACCACTCTATTTATACTTTTTACAACTTATGAACACTAGATCTATGGTTTTCATTAACACCCTCATGAGATCCACCAAGGTTGGTGATGTTTAGGAACCCATGGCACCCTAAGAAGGTGTATGGTAGGATTGAGAATTGTTTGGTTGTAGTTTGGATGGTTTTGGACTAGATACAAACTAAGAAAACCCATTTTTGAAACAATAATTATGCTACTGTCTCCATTTTTAAAACGTGGCCAACTCAGTAAGTTTAGGGTTATTTTTGGCCAAATATTTAGAAAATACATTCCGAGACGAAGACGTGGCCGAAAACGGGGATAAAAACGAGTAAATAACGAAGGAGATACGCTAAAAACGAGTTAACGACGAAAACTATATTTTCTGAAAATCCCTTGCTGATGAACAGTTGTCACGGGCTGTTTTGGGCATAAAACTTGATCTAGCCGTCCCGACTTATCAAAAATATGTTAGTATGTTGTCCCACGATCCCGTGGATATAAAGAACGTCGAAAACAAGCTAATAACGAACAAGATACACGCGTTTAAACTTCGATAAATACTACTAATTTTTGACAGCTTTTAATGGAAATATAATTACGTACTAAAAACTATATTTTTCAAGTAACAACCACGGAGAGCCGTATTTCTTACCCGTTGGAACACGTTCGATCAAAGGTTTATTAACGCGACTATTATAAGACATACCAAGGTTTTCAAAACGCCGAGACTAACACAAACGTTTTATACACATTATTACACGACTAGTTTTGCAAGCCGAGTATGGGCATATTTTCCTAAGTTATGGCAACGCTATAACTCAACGCTAACACTTATTCTTAAGCTTCGAGTGGTATAGGCTTCATGTGCATATGCATTCATCTCACACCTCATAATCTAAGTGAATCATATCATTCATTCATATTAGGTCGCGGTTAGAGATCGTGCCTCATTTCAGTGTATCCACTTTTGTCATCGTAGCTATCGCACCAGGTGAGTTTCATAGCCCCACTTTTACTCATTTTAACTGCTTTATAAACTCTTTGGGGGAGATACATGCTTAAACTGTTTGCTATTACTCTAAACAACTTTACTCATATGCTATGCTATACTTTCATACTATTAAACATATTGCGTAAATCTTGATTGTGTATTCTTGGATTCTTATACTTTGGGAAATGGCACCCAGTAAACATACATACATACATACTTCCAGTGGCTCCAGATTAAGTTGCTGGATGACTACTGAGACTCTCCAGTGGCTCTAGATTAAGTTGCTAGATGACTACTGTGACTTTCCAGTGGCTCTAGATTAAGTTGCTAGATGACTACTGTGACTTTCCAGTGGCTCCAGATTAAGTTGCTGGATGACTACTGAGACTATCTAGTGGCTCCAAATTAAGTTGTTGGATGACCATTAGCTTTGATAACTGTTGTGATAAACTTATACTTGTTTTACTCATACTATATGTTAGCAGTGGGTTGTAAACACACAGGTTGCGAGTCTTGTATGGCCAGGGCTTGGAACTGAGTGGATTTACAATGCCTTTGCTGGGAAATCTTAATCCAATGCAAATTCATTTTACACTAAACTCTATGAACTCACCAACCTCGTGTTGACACTTTAGCATGTATTCTCAGGTTTTAAGCAAAGGCACGCTACTGGAGGTTTTGGCAGGGCACGGCATGGCATGGTCATAGAAGACTCTGATATTCATATGGGACCGTTTTAAACGATATTTTCAAGGGCCTAATTCCGCACTACTTTTTACAATGTAAATCAACATTTTTGTTAAACTATTTTATTCTAAATGAATGAGATGAAAACCGTTCTTTGCACTTGTGTTATGATACCAATTGAGTCGCACCCCAAAGACATTACTTTCCGCTGCAAACCATTTTTGGGGGTGTGACACGTTATAAGGCACGTCTAGTGGCACAAGGTTATACTCAAATTCTGGGTCTTGATTTCTCTCACACTTTCAGTCCAGTTGTTAAAGCCTCAACGGTTCGTATTGTTCTAACTCTAGCAGTTCTACACAATTGGAAATTACATAAACTGGATGTCAAAAATGCCTTCTTAAATGGCAATTTATCGAAGACAGTTTTCATGGAGCAACCACCAGGATTTACTAATCCTCTTTTTCCCAATCATGTGTGCAAACTGTCCAAAGCCTTGTACGGTTTTAAAGCAAGCACCACGTGCTTGGTTTCAAAGCTTAAGCACCTTTCTTCTTTCATCAGGGTTTACTTGTAGTCGTGCCGATACCTCTCTATTTATTTTTAAGAAAGGTTCTTGTCTTATGTACCTCCTGGTTTACGTTGATGATCTTATTCTCACTGGAAATGATGAATCTATCATTGCCTCTTTCATTAAACGTCTTAACCAGGAATTTGCTATCAAGGATCTTGGACATTTAAACTACTTATTAGGACTTGAGATGACCTACACTAAAACTGGTCTTTTTTTGTCTCAGTCTAAGTATGCCAAAGACATCCTCAAACGTGCTGAGCTTTATGACTCCAAACCTGTGAGTACTCCTCTCGCTCCTCATGAGTCTTTTACGACTAATGGGACTCCCTTTTTGGATCCTACTCTATATCGTTCATTGGTTGGTGCTCTTCAATATCTTACCATCACAAGACCAGACCTTTCTTATGCTATTAATCAGGTCTTCAGTTTCTCCAGACACCGAATCTTGATCATTTTCAATCAGTGAAGCAGATCCTTCGTTATGTCAAGGGTACTCTTTCTTTTGGCTTAACTTTCAGTCGATCTCATGCACCGTCTATTCTTGGTTATTCTGATGCAGATTGGGCACGTTGCTTGGAGACACGACGTTCTACCTATGGTTATTCAATTTTCTTAGGATGAAATCTTGTCTCTTGGAGTGCTAAAAAGCAGCCTACCGTCTCTCGTTCTAGCTGTGAATTTGAGTATCGTGCTATGGCAAACACTGCAGCTGAAATTATTTAGATCACACATTTGTTGACTGAGTTGCACGCCTTACCTCCAACCCGTCCAACTTTGCTTTGTGACAATAAAAGTGCCCTGTTTATGACTCAGAATCTTATTTCTCATAAGCGTGCCAAGCATATTGATTTGGATTATCACTTCATACGTGAACTTGTTAGCTCGGGGAAACTCTACACAAAGTTTGTTCCTACCAATCTCCAGGTGGCAGATATCTTCACAAAAAGTCTACCTCGAGTTCCGTTTGAAACTTTTCGCTCTATGCTACGCACTGGACCTCCACCATTTCGATTTAAGGGGGTATTAGGGAATAATATTGTATTTACTGTAATTAATTGTTTCCTTTTCTACTCCTACAATTAAGGAGAGATTGTTGTAATTTATTTATATAAAATCCCTATCAATCCTCATCATTCTTTGAGGTTGATTTTACCAGACTTACACCACTGAAGTGAATCTTGTTGTTGATTCCTCTCTTTCATTCGTAGATGTGTTGTGCTAGTTAGAAGTGTTGGGTTTAGTTCCTCCGTTGTAAAGGAACTCGATATCTAGCCTTTTACCGGATCAAGTGTAGGCGACGTAGGTTTGGTATAGGATTGCTAAGAAACAAAGTGATTCATCATCTACAAAAGCTGAAGTTCAACAACTTTCTCTTCATTCATCAAGTTTCTTCTGAAAGTTTCTAGTAATGATGAGGGAGGTTGGTCACTGGGACCTGCTATGCGGGCCCGGCTCTGAGAGGGTAATTCCTCCTCTGGAGACGGTTCCCTTTGGTGAGGTGCAAACGGGTATGATTGGGTGAGTAAGTTAAACATGTAGTCGGGTCTGACCGATGGTGGAGGGGGTGATGATAGTAGTGGTGGCAGTGCATATTGGTACTCGGGTGAACATGGGGGTGTCATCCCGATCATGTCTAGGGTTGAAGTAGGGGAGAAGGGTGGAAATGGTGGTATAATCAGCACAATTGGTAGTTGTACCCTCTTGCGAGGTGTATGCATCCTAAAGCAACTATTGGGGTGGCTCCGAAATGGTGTCATGAATGGTTCGGGCTTATAAGGTCCTAAAATCCTGACTCGTCTGCGCCGGAATACCAGTGCAGGTGAGGGTTGTGGTGTAGGTAATGGAGTTTCTAAATCAGCTACAGGTAGTCACTGTTGAGTCTGCATAAACTGATCATCGGTAAGTGAGGTGTAAGTGGGAGAAACTGGTCGGTTCTCCGAGTGTGGTGGTGAGATATGTGCCCGTCTAGCTAGAACATACGGGTCTTCTAACAATGGGGAATCTGGGTTACCTATTGTAATAGGTGACATGGGTGGTGTGGCGACAAATTCACCATCCTCAAAGAGCTCAGTTTCGCCAGAAGACGTGTTTGATACTCTAGCTGTTGAGGTGTTAGGGATAATAGGTGAGGTGATCGATGACAAGGTTTCCTCGGATTCCACATCCGACGATGAGGTGCTAAGGTATGAGATGGTAGACATGGTACTGTAATAACTCGTAAATAGTAAATGTAAGCAATCAATATAATCAAGTGTGTGAAATCAATATGAAATAATCAGGTGTGTGAAGATTAGAGTAAAATAATCTTAAGAGGTAATGTATTGAGCACGGTGTTATGCAGACACGGATGGCGTAAAGTGGTATGGTGTAAAAATCATTCATTTTGAAAGTGTAGTTATAGTCCAATGTTTGAAAACACTTGGTTCTCTATAACCATGTCTCTGATATCAATCTGTAACAGCCCCTAAATTATGAGTTAACAGTGGAAGACTAATTGGGGTATTACGGGGAGGATCATTGTCATAATCATAGAAAATGGCTCAAAAGAGGCATTTGAAAGTATTTTTCATTCAAATAGTAATTCAGTTACAAAAGTGAAAATATCAGAGTTGTGAGATCCCATAAAAGGGTGTAGTAGTTTGAAAATGAATGACATAATTTATTTTACACCACATAAAAACCATCAGAGTTTAGTGCCCACTCCGTTCCTTTTCTGCTCCGCTAATTACCTGAGATAAACATGCTTAAAAGTGTCAACACAAAGGTTGGTGAGTTCATAGAGTTTGTAAGTAAAGCAGTTGATTTCAATAGTTTCAAATGTTAGATGGTAATTGTAATAAATACAAATATTGATGAAATAAGTAGTGGATTATGTTGGGTGATATCCACCGTAACCGGATAAGTAATTCATTTTCCCTACGTTGGGTGATATCCAACGTAACCGCGTAAGTGATTCATTTTCTTCACGTTGGGTGATATCCAACGTAACCGCATAAGTGATTTGTTTGCCTTACGTTGGGTGATATCCAACGTAACCGCATAAGTTATTTGTTTGCTTCACGTTGGGTGATATCCAACGTAACCGCATAAGTGATTTGTGTGCCTTACGTTAGGTGATATCTAATGTAACCGCATAAGTTATTTGCTTGCCTTACGTTGGGTGATATCCAACGTAACCGCATAAGTGATTCGTGTGTCTTGCGTTGGGTGATATCCAACGTAACCGCATAAGTGATTCGTTTAAAAGTTTATAGTACTTGTGTAAATGAAAGCAAATCATGTTTCAATAAATGAATAGAGTGTGTCATAAATCGTGTACCACGTTTAAAATAAACGAGTAAAATTTGTAAGTAAACAAGCATGTATCTCCCCAAAGAGTATAAAGTCTTTAAATGAGTAAAAGTGGGGCTATGACTCACCTTGAGTGTAACTGGCAAGGTGAAATGTGAAATCAAGTGAATTTACGGAAACGGCTCCAACACACGACATGGATAATAGTGAAGTCTGAGAATTTGGTATTTGTGACTTAATATGAATAATGAGTGTGAAAACGAGTAACGGATAACGATTTGGTGTGTGATATGAGTGAGCGATATGCTTAAAATGCTTAACGTTCAAAAATAATATTATACATAATATTATCATGTTTTTATGTCATTGATTCATAAATATCATTTCCTCGAAAGTGGTTTGAACGAAACGTTAAGTTAATAGTTAAAATTCGTTATATATAAATAATAACGTAACGTGATAAAATATTGAACGAAATGTAAAAATGCACGTGAGTGAGATGAGAAATGTAAAATATGCAATAGAAATGAACATGGAATAAAGTTATAGTTTGGTCCTTGTACTTTTACCAATTTTTACACTTTCTACCCTAACGGTGTTAGTTTTGCACCGTTAGTCCTTGGTTAACTATTTATTACATTTTTAGTCCAATAATTCCCAAAATGACATTTTAAGCCACATGCTTACTGTTTGATCAATATATACCCTCAGGTTATCAAATTAACAGTTTTAGAACATATTTATATAAACTTGACATATTTAACCCAAATAGTAACATTCTTTGCAAACTTAGTCCAAAATTTACAAAAAGAATGGGAAAAGTTTTCCGAGAGTTTTCTCAACTTATAAAAGCTTATTCAAGTCAAAATCAACTGCTTATTATTCAAAGTGCTTATTTTTAAGCTTAATGGGCTTTAACGAGTTTTAAACAAAGCCCATTAACAATTTTTGATCCGATGGGTTTGTAGGGTAATGGGCCTGGTCTTGGGCTTGTAAAAGGGTTTGAAAAATGTTACAAAAGAGCTTATTACCACAGCTTATCTATACTGGTTATTAATTGCTTATTGGGCTTTTGAGCCCAATCGGTAAATATGAAGAGTTTTTGACTGTCCTAGTGAGCGATAGGTTTGAAGCTTTTAGAGGACTTTTAAGAGCTTATCAAAGGAAACTTAAAACAACAATTTAATAGGTGAGCTTATTAAGAAACGAGTTGAGCAATAAAATTGATATGGTGTGTGTTTCATTTTGATTTAATCATGGCCAATTCTTATCGATATAACATGGTCCGAAATATAGAAAAATGACATATATAAATGAGTTATGCATATACGGTTCATTATATGAACAAAATGAATTCGATAAGTAAAGAACTGAATATGTAAGTGTTGTATGAATGTGTAGATCGTATCTCTAGCCATCCTTTAAGGAGGTCATTACGTAAAACGTAAAAATAAATAAAACAAAAGCGTATAAATGCAATAAAAAGTAATATATGATTGAAATAAAGATAGAACAATGCATGGTTCGATATATATTGATAAGAATGAACTGAAAAAGGTTTAGGAAGACTTACAACACCTTTAAGGTGGTGTTTATACGTTCGAATGATCAAGAACAAGGGAAATATGGGTGTAGCTTGTGTAAATGATCACCAATGCTTCGAACTAGGGAGTTATCGACTAGAACTTGGCTCGAACGAGTGGAAAATTGCTTCTGGCTTCTTGAGGACTCGGAAAAGTGGGGAAACTTGAGAGAAAATGGGATAAACTCTTGTGTGTGAAAGGGAGTTATGGTAAGAGTATTTATGCATGTATTTCTACTCGATATATAGTATAATACTCAATCAAGTTGGGTGATTAGATGTTTGGCAGGAGATAGGGAATAAAACTCAAGTGCTATGTACCTTAGGAGGGGGTTTTGTGGGTGGTTTAGTTATAGAACCGAATAGCACAAATATATGTCTCGTTCGACATATTCAATAGGTCCAAAACCATATTTAACGTGCAACATTGTGGGAAAAGGTGAGAAATGAACTCTTGAGCTTATATTCGATCATAGAAAGTCGAATAAGCTAGGGAAAAATAAGTTAGATCGAGTTTGATAAAATTGGATAAATATTTTGTGAGTTGATACATGTTGCGAAGGTGTTTTACTTTGAGCCTCGTTTGGGGATCAAACATTCGAATGGGAAAATGAAATTCGACATACCAATTCTTTGGTGGGTGAGGATTCAAGATGAGCAAAATGTCGTATAACATGTGTGTCGAATTTGAAAGAAACGGGGCAAAGTATATGGGGTTCAGTCGATTGTTATATAAGGTTTAATAAAATTAAAATAATTGGGTTGGGCTTTTGAATAGTACCATGCCAAAAAGTTGGGCCAGAAATAGTGTGGTGATCCGTTTGGTTATAATCAGTGTGTTGTATTATTTGTGATCCGTGTGTGAGCTCGTTCCAATGTGTTTGTAATATAATAACAAAATTTTAAATTTTGACCATAAAAATGGTTAACTGAACTGTATTAGAATTTAATACTTGATTAGCATGTACAAATTAATGGAGAATTTTACAGATTGCTACAGTTTGGGCTCGAGCCCGTTGCCCGTTCGGGCTTGGATATTTGTATAATTTGCTTTATTATTTGTATTAGTGACATTTAATGCAGGAATTGTGTTTAAGTTGGTTGTACAATATGCTTGATAATTTGTATTTCTTATGTTATGGGTGTTTTAATAATTGCAGTAATTGTATTTATTGACCAGTTAATTAATTGACTATATTAAATATCTTGATCAGATTAATAGTTCTTTGTATTTTGTACATCAAACTTTAAGACTTGTAAGTTATCTAGTAGAGAAATTATGTGCAAGCTATCTGATTTCAATAACAAGCAAGCTAAATTTTTAAGTATTTTTATTTAAAAAATGCCTTAATCAATTATAAGATAGTAAGATAATAGTAAAGGTATACAATGCTCTTTTTCAACAGTTTTTTATATTGATTTGCGATGTTCATTTTTCTAGGTGTACCTACACTTATCTTATGTGTTCATTGATGCGAGTTTGGGCTTTATATTTAAAGGTATCTTGATTCTGAAATGTTTGATTGTTCACGTAATAAACTTTTCCCCCAACTTTTTAATAAAGGTTGATGGATTTTTCGTTAACAACACATTGTGTGTTATTTGAACTAAGAGGGTGTTTAATGAGTGGCTCAGTAAAGTGATATAATGAACAAATAGTGTTTTTTTTTTCTTTAGGCTAGACACAATAATGAGGATTAATCTCCCTCATTTTATCTGCCACGTCAGCTTTCTCTCTCCGACGATCTTCACGTGATTGGTTGCCACAGTAAGGGCGGCATTCATTTTTTTAATGTATATATATATATATATATATATATATATATATATATATATATATATATATATATATATATATATATATATATATATATATATACTAGCTTTCATGACCCGGCCTCCAGGCCCGGCGAGTCTCATGTACTATCTTGTTAAACACTTCTAATTTATATATATAATTTGGTTAAGATTATGATATAAATGTAATTTTATTTCTTATTGTACTGGGGTAACCCTTTTACAAAAAAAAATGTAATTTTGTTTCTTAAAATTTTGTTATCAATATTAAAATATTAGTAATGTTCGTATATTGTTAGCATGATCAATTTTAACAAAGAGACAACTTTTAACCTTAACGGTGAATCTTTTTCACCGTTAGTCCTTAGTTAGAAAGTATTTACATTTTTGGTCCAAATTAATCGAAAGTGACATTTTATGGCTCCTGGTTACTGTATATTCAATTTCTACCCATAAGTTATAAAAATGACAGTTTAGTAAACATTTATGTAAATGTTACCCTTTTAACCCGAATAGTAACATAATCTGCATTTTAAGTCCAAAAATCACAAAACGTGTAGATTATTATTTCCGAGAGTTTTATAAGCTTCAACAGCTTAATCAAGTTTATAAAAACTACTTATAATCTGAAAAGTGCTTATTTATAGCTTATTGGGCTTTTAATGATTTAAAACAGGCCCAATAAGCTTCTACGATCCATTGAGTCTTAACATGTTTTGGGCTTGGTTTTGGGCTTTAAATGTGGTCTTATTAACCTTTCCAAACTGCTTATATGACAGCTTATTTGTATTTTCTTATTTTGAGTTTAATGGGCTTTAGGCCCACTCGACATATTTATTAACTCATGAAACTGATTCCGATAAGTTTAACTTGGGGTTTTAAAAGGACATGTAAAGAGCTTATAAAGGAAGCTTATTGTTACTGCTTATTTGTCTGGCTTATGGACAATTGAGTGGTGTAATTTATTCGACATGTTATATGTATAAAAATGATATAAATGGACAATTGTTTGGAAAAGAAACAATATTGTTCCAGAATAAGGATATAGGTGTAGCTTGTCTCTTTCATTTGTTGGAATCTATATAAAATGACATAAACATAAAAAGATAAATGAAAGAGCAATCTAACAATTAAATTTATTTGTTTTCTCTTGATTATATGCTAAATGGAGATTGTCATAGTCTATTGTTTCCAGTTGGTCTTCGTCGGTAGCATCTTCTTCTTCCTCAAGCTCCATATTTTTGTACCTTCTTTGGGCTGCCTCAAGCTTATTTGGTTTATATTTTCATCTTTGTTTCCTGTTGCGCTTTTCAAAGGTGTCCCATTTTTTCTTCCTTATCTGAGATAGTTTTTCAAAATACCACTCAGCCGGATGTTGTTTAGAGCTTATTGCTTCATCTTCTACATCAGCATGTATTCCTTCTAGCAAACAGTAACATAATTTAAAGATTAGTAATCAACATGTTTTTACCATTACACAATATTATTATATAAATCGACATGTTTTTACACATTGTATATGATAATAAGTATGTATACAAAACTATAAAGTAACCTGTTGATGCAACTAATTCTTTAGTAGACAATTCATTTGGTGAGTCGGTTCGTTTCTTCCTATTAAATCTACAGAATATTTTAGACGTTGCAAAATTATGGATGTCTATAAAACGTATGAACTAAAACTTGTTAAAATTACTTGGGATGGTTTGCTTAGCAATTTGTTATTAGAATTAAAATAGTTTTGTTGAATTGTATGACAATAAATTTGCAAAAAGTGTGTGAAAATCTTGATGGTTTTCAATTAGCGTGTTTTTATAAATGTTTGAAATTCAATTAGTGTGTTTTTATAAGTGTTTTTATAAATTTTTTCATGACCCGCCCACCATTGGGCGACTTTTATGAGTTTATTTCATATAAATAAAGCAAGACAACATGTTACGGATACAACTTAAATTTTGAATTGGAAAATAAGTGAATGACTTGAAGTATAAATCATGTCGAAGAAATATCATTGTACATCCAAAAATATAACCAATGGGATTCTGACATATAAAAAACTTCATAATTTTTGAATATCTTGTAGTCTTCCCTTTTTTCCATTCTGCTGACTCTTGGCATCCACTGGCTCATGTGTTTCCTGATAGGACAACTAACAAATAAAACAATAGCTTGATTATAACTAACTCAAGTCGGGTCACCATGTCATCAAGAGAGTGTGTAAAACTCTGTTTAAACTCACCAATTGATCTCTTATGAACCTTCTTTGTTAATATACTTGACCTACTCAACTGTATTGTATAGTCACTCTTCTGTTATACCTGCAAATGTGTAGAACATATTTATGATAAAAAAAAAAAAAAAGATGTAAAACATGTTTAAGATCGACACTTGTTTGGCTTCTACAAATAATGAGAATGTTATCAGGATACACTCTAAATGATCCAAAAGAATACATAAGTTAGAGTCGAGTTTGGTCGAACAATCCAACCCTCATGCACCAAATATTCACATCTTTGGATATACTTTTCTAACAGGTTTAGCAGATATTAAAAGATTGCAAGAGATACTTTTCGTTCAGAAGTAATATTTCACCCCTCACATATGCAGTAATTCACAAATTTCATAACTTCGGAGCTTAAAATGATATTGGCTTCAAAACTTTGTAAGTCCATCCAATAGTCTTTGTATAATTTTAGTATATTGCACAAAAAAAAAAATGAAAGTATAATATTATATGGATGAAATAATTTTATCTAAAACATGCATCAGTGCTTTATTTATAACTATTAGTATAAACTATTCATACTTCAAGTATTAAACTCACTATAATATAGTTTTTAGGGATATCTGATAATGATTTGACATATTAATCCAATAGTCTTTGTATAATTTTAGTATATTGCACAAAAAAAAAATGAAAGTATAATATTATATGGATGAAATAATTTTATCTAAAACATGCATCAGTGCTTTATTTATAACTATTAGTATAAACTATTCATACTTCAAGTATTAAACTCACTATAATATAGTTTTTAGGGATATCTGATAATGATTTGACATATTAAAAGAAGCAATTTGAAATCCTAAATTCACCTTATGATCTTTGTGTTGTTGTGTCTCGTGAGCATACACTAACATCTTTGTTGCTTTCTCACTCGGAGTCTTGGCCATTAATAGACCCATACTAATAGTAGCCGCTTCACCCGCAACAGCACTGTCTGTATACAACACAATATTTAACTCATGATAAATACCTTCATTAGCAGTCCTTAAGCAAGCACCATGTTGAACAACCCTGCAACAAAATATGCAGTATAAATACACGTGTCAAAAAAGTAAAGTTAGCATTTCAGAAATGCTTAGAAGACAAGCACCTCGTCGTTAGTACTATGCCTTTGCGTATATTGTTGCACTGTGGCAACAACTGTCCCTCATCTCTATTGATTCCTTTATTATCTTAAGAATAAGTAAATCCGACCTGTTTAAAGATTCATAACAATATGAAAATCTTTCTAAACTGAAATATTGGACATGTATGACACAGTAAAAAAAAATAAAAATTACTCACTTGTTATGAGTGTATAAAAATTGAAGAGTCAACTGGCAAATGTTTGAGTAATCTGGTGACACAAGATCCTGATATACTTTCACATGCAGAAGAAGTACCTATCCTGATATCCTGATATAATTTGTCATCGGGTTTTGTTTATCAGATCGCATGGGCAATTCCTTCTCATATCCCTCAAGATTCTTCAAGGTTATGGTTTCTTTGGTATCAATTCAGGCTAATGCTACAAAATCTTGTGAGAACAACTAATAAAAACAGCATACAAAAAAGTTGAAATAGAGGTTTTTTTCTGTTTCTTATTAAATTGTTTACTTGTTTTTAGTTTTTTAAGGGGCGTTTGGATTTGTTTATTAAATTGTTTGTCCACTTATTAACATTAAGTAGCTTCATGACCCGCCCGATGGGCGGGTTCGCTTCATAATATTGTTTGGCAAAATCTAACTGGTCGTAAGTAAATAACGTGTTAATTGTTTGACTAAACCGTATACAGCTGAGTACGGTTATATGAAAAAATGTTTGTTTACTTATATGATAAAGTAGTGATAAACAATTCATCATATTGCATATGATAACAACACATCATATAATAAGAAATATAAAAATAACATAACCATATCAAGTAATGCTTACATTCATTTCTAAACCTCACAATACATCATAGATTGGTTCAACATTAGTTTTTAGTAAAATACGGAGTGCTGCGCGTTGCGGCGGGATATTTGATCTTATAAGTAGTGTTACTTCATTGTAGGACGAAGTTGTGCAGAAATTTGTATCATAAGCTATTTAGACACCTCAAACATCCCATAAACTATCGAAGATAATCCAAAATAACTTACTATTGCATAAGTTATCAGCTAATCGATCTAATTCACATCTACACATTAAATCAGTAAACCTCGTACAACGCGTTATAAACCATATGAAAGTTCAATATATAAAAAGGTGGCCACGCTACTGTGAAATACCGATCACATCGGTGAGGCATGGCATATCTTTTTACTGTTAGGCAACCATTGACTATCACCCTACCAATACATGAATATATAATTGTTGTTTTAAAGCCTTGAAAGTACATACATCAGTACAAACACTTACATACATCAGTACAAACGCTACATATATCATACTAATAATTGTTAATATATTAGTAACAGATCCTGATATTATCTGATCCTGATATTATCTGAAAGTAATTAACTGCCCAAAAATACCAATTAACTTGCACTTGTGATGAGACGGTGAACAGACAGTGCCAACAGTTTCCACCAACCGGTTATCTTCCAGTTACATCAGCAACTGAAATATTAAATGAAAGTTGAAGATCAACCTGTTGATCTATCCGAGACTACCTGCTGCAATGGTTGCAAATGCTTTTAGAAAATGGTCGCAGTCAAAGGATACTTCTCCATAATACTTTGAGAAGTACCTGGTTGACAACATCAAAGGAGACTACATGATCAAAGGGTGCAAAAGTGTTCCAGATTTTGAGTGGGTAAAAATCAACCCCTGCATTATGTGGATAAGGGTCCAATTAAGAAGTATCTACTTTTAGAATATCAGGATCACTTTCACACCCTTTAGTTTCTATGTTGTCAACGTATTTTGATCTATTATGACAATGAAAATACAAAATTTTACTTCATAACCTGGATACAGCAGCAGAGGAAATAAGGTATATTTGACCGCACCTCGACAGTGTCCTTTCACAGATGCATACACTGGAACTGCCTTGAAAACAGGTCTTTTCAACTATGTTGGGTTGAGATGTTTCAAGATCGCAAACAATCGCCTTTTGTGCAAATCGTTCGTGAACACTATTTTCGTGATATATGTGTTTTGCAGACACACTAATAATCAGATAATAACCCACGGAATGCAATCCCAAACATCCCCTTTATATTTTCAACGAATAAGTAAATAACTAACTATGGACATAGTGGCCACGTGTGACAAATGGCAAATTTGTCCTAATATTAAATGCATGACAATTCATTTATTGTGACTGAACTATTTGATTTGGCCTTATGTGATTATAACGGGAAACAGACCTGCACATATTGACACCCGGAAATCTCACCAGGGAACAATGAATTGAGCACATATTTTAATTTGTTTATTATGTTGTATTGAAAATGGGAGGTTATCCCAGTTTCACACGGACAGACACCACACGCAAACCAAGGATAAAAATTTGAGGTTCAGAAAATGTTAGTAAATAATTAGGAACTCAGGGAAGATATTCAAGAATTACAAAATGACTCTAGGAAAAGAAACACACATATTTGGAAAGGTTCCCGAACGGACCCAAATTTGAGACAGTTGACGAAACGCGGGTATTAAACTACTACACCTTGACAATTAACCCACCAAATCCTTAAAATATTTGAAACGAGTTGGGTAGCCCGCGCATTGCGGCGGGGTAAATTGACATTAGTTTTTTTTGCAGCCATGTTGTAAATGGGGAGGTTGTATTAATCAAGAAATGTACATTCAATTAACAATATATGAATCTACAAAGCTATCATCCAAACATATTTGGTCTGGATTTTTTTTTTTTCTGTATATCATCAAACGAAACAGTTGTCCCAATTTGACTCCCTATGAAATGTGCATAATGCTTCAGCTCATGTAAACCCCATCCGATATTGTTTTTCTTTTGGGCAACTTGTAGCATCTCACGCACCTGAAAAGCACAAAAAAAAATGCTATAGGTCAAAACTTGTTGGGTCTACAAATATTCAGTGCGTTACTTATGATTACAGAAACAATATGTTGGCCCATTTTCTTTTATGAAAATCAAACCAAATCAAACTTTAAAAAAAAAATGGGTCATAATTGGAACTTCGGTTATGAAAATTTAACAGCCTTAAGAATTAAGATAAGCATAGACTTACTCAGCTTTGTCATTGATAAAAACTTGCGTGGTTACCATTTAAAAATCTAACAGGGTGTTTGGATGTGCATTTTTACGCGATAAAAGAATCAGATTCAGCAATAAGCAGTTTTCCCGAAAACTTCTCATCCGCTCTAGATTTGATTATTAGAACTGTTAACAATATACAACTGTCCCTAAGGAAATATTCACGCGTACTACTATAAGCAAATACTACTCATAACACACAACTAAAAAAACTAGTATAATCCGAATCCTATCTGATATAAATTGCTAGTGCAGTCAAATAGTGAATGGTCAATGAAAAGTCAAAACACAGAGTCAAACCAACAGAATTCAGATAATGAACCTGTTCGACATAGATAAATTTCCGATTCTTATCGCGCAACAAAGCCGAAACCATAGAATCAAGCACATTCTGAACACATGTTCCCTGTAAAAAAAATTAAAAAAAAAAAAGTTAGTTTGCAGCAGTAACAGGTGCTAATCACCAACTTTACATAAATGAGCATGCCAAAGCGTGGCAGCGATCATTTCCTTGTATTCGCATATGATGTAATAGATTATAAAGTGAGGGTGCGCATGACTTACATATTTTCGTATTCCGGCTGAAGATTTTCCAATCAGCAATTAAATATGCAATTCCAAACACCATGGAAAGTAAAGTAATAGCAACAGAATATACCTCAAGTGTTTTAAACGATTGTTTAACGTACTCAATCTCAGACTCAAAATTGGATATGTAAAGCATGGCATCAACTCTTTTAAAAGTAAATGGTACATCAAAAGCTGCCTTTAAAAACTTCTCTGCAGGCCCAAGCTTAACAGGCGTGTTAGCTGTGGTGGTGGTTCAGAGTACACGACAAATCCAATGCCCTATATCAAAACTCACATCTAACACAACAAAGCGAAGTACTATGCAGATTGTATTGGTATTTTTCGTTCCAGCATATACCAACGCGAACACATATATCAGCGGGGTAAGAAGCCCTTTTACCGATTTTATTCAAGTTATTTAATAGTATTATGTTAATGAAAACACGATTTTCATACAAATTTTTTCTTTAAAAACTGTTTTGTCAATTCATAATATGAGGCTCAGATTCATCAGTATTCTCAAAAAGCAGATACATCCGGCATGGTTGCAAACTTAATAGTTTACCCCGCCAAAACACAGAGATTCAAGGCTTTGATCAAAACCATTAAAATTCATCATTGCCTTTTATAACCAATACCACCAAATTACCATGTGCAAAACTGTTTAGTTCATAATATGAGGCTTGCGAGTGCAGAGCCGGATAAGAGAGTTGTCGACCCGCCATGGCTGCAAACACAATGTTGTGCTGCCCTGCCAAGATACGGTCCACTTCCACCCATCACGATCCGTAAGTCACTCCACAATTGACCTTCTTTCTAAGCCAATCTTCCTTTCTCAGATTCTAATCTGAATCGTGGTTTAAAGACATCTTTAGCTGTTTGCTATTAAAGGAGGTAAAAGAAATGCTTATGACATGGAAACATAAAAAAAAAAAAAAAAAACCTGAATAGAGTAGGTAATATTTGATCCAACATAGTACTGATCAACAGTTTTCAACCAACCAACATCATCATGAATATGACAATAGTTCATACTATATATAAAAAGGAACTTACCAAATATAGATAGATGCAACTGCAGCCATCCATCATCATCGCCTAGTTCATACTATATATAAAAAGGAACTTACCAAATAGATTGGAATACACATATGTACCCAAAGCCGGCAAACTATAGTGGCTGCAACACACAGGTCGCCTCGCCAAGGTACCGACTTCTAGAAGGAACATTGCAAAACACGCAATACCTGAGGTTTTTAAGCATCCTCATGTTTCAAAGGTTCCACTGCCGGAGCTTCCAAAGGCCACAATCGCTGATATTCACAAACGGGCTCAGATAAGGAGTGAATCGAGGAAAAGAGGATACACCCGCCATGGCTGCAAACCTAATAGGTTGCCCTGCCAAAGTGCAGATACTCACAACATTAACCGAACTCCTATAATCTCATCACAGCCTGTTGTAATCCATGTCACCATGAGTCTCGTCTAATTAAAATTTATTAAAAGCGTAATCATCACGGCCATAGAAGCTTGCTCTGTTAGTTACTTATTTGGCTCAGATATTCGACTGTGGAGCAAGTAGAAGGTCATTTGACCCGCCATGGCTGCAAACACCATTTTCAAGGTGATGCCCTGCCAAGTTACGGGTCCGTTTCACCTGGCACGAATGCACGACATCATAAGTATCTTCATTGCCTATAATAAATCTCAAGTAACCCATATCGAAACCTCATATTCCCAAATCCAAATCTGCAAAAAACAGCAACATCAACCCATATCACAAAAGCTTAAAAATAAAAAACCAATAACCAAATTCATTGCTTTTACATCAAACAGAAGTTTTATAATGGTTGACGGCTAAATTAAATTATATAGAATTTAAGATTAAACATAAGAAATACCTGCATCACCTGACGATGTCCTGCTCCATCCCAGAAACTGTAAGGGATTTCAATAGCCTCATCTGCACTGCGATTAGAACATCACTCGGATGATATTATCCGGTGCAGTATTTTACTAAACAGTAAAACGCGTGCCTAGTCAATGGCAGACAACTAAGTGTCTACCGATTTCATATACATGACCAACCACCATTCTGTTAATGTAACATACAGTTTGACCATTTGATACAATGTAAAACCGTTTGGCTCAGATTTGCGAGTGCGAGACCGGATAAAAGGGTATTCGACCCATCATGGCTGCAAACACGACATCGTGCTGCCGCGCCAAGATACGGGATGCTTTCACCCATCACAATCCAGCAACCTATTGTAGTTGCAAAAGAATAAACGCACAAAAGCAAAGTATCTTCATCACCAACACCAAACTTCAAATAACTTCATAAGAAAAAAATAGGCTGATACTTCGTCACAATGTCCGAACGTCTGTGCCGGATTCAACAGTTTGTAAGGATATATAGTAACAGTCTGATTCAGGAAAAAGTTAGGCTCAGACTTGCAGATGGGGAACGGGCCGCAGAACCATCTGAAGTTCACCGTGGCTGCAAAACATACCCGGTTGCTTAGTTACCATTTACACTATGCCGTCCGGTGATTGCCTCACCACTACCCTCATATTTTCAACAGCCCATTTCGTTTCCCCACAAATCTCAGCAATCATCACAGCCCGTTATGTTCAGTAGTTACTATATACCCAATGGACCGTCAAAACCGACGCACAACCTCTAATATTTTTTCTTTCATAGCAGGTGTAGGGTAGACAGCCGCTGGCACAAAACATGAGAGTTCATTAGTGAATAACGGGAAACTAAAGAAGGGAAGGATAGCTAATGATAAATTTCATGTTCTCGAGTTTCAATAAAAAGAAACAAAAAAATCACTCATTACCTCGTACAGTCTTACATCGTGTGTAAATACTTAAATTGCCAAGTTGTATGATAAACAAAATTAGCAGCCATGCTCAATTTTTTATAATCTAACTTTCTAAAACATTACATTCTTAAAGACTTGATTTTTAACTTATTAGTCTTAAAATGTACGTACTCTTTAATTACATGTTTATATATTATTGATACGCACTTCACCTATAATCTTAATCATAAATATTCATAACAGATTGACAACATTGTTGGATGCATACTACCACTTGTAATTTCTTATAAGAAAACAAAATATCAAACGCAACTCATCCAAACCGCAACATATTAGTTGCTGCTGTAGAATACATCAGAACTCATAAGTATTAAAACCATTTTGCCCAAAACATATTAGTAAGCTTGGCTGCCACAATACAAACCCACCTTCTGAAGAAACCAACTAAACAAACCCATTGAGCCAACGACATTGACATAACCCACTGTACCAACCTCATGAAACAAACAAAACAAAGCATCAATTATGATACTACACACAATCAACTACTAACAACGGCAACCTAATTAAAGCCCAATATCAATAATCAATTTTTCATTTGAAGATTAAATGAAAAGTCCATAAGCCTGATAAATAAGCTAAGGGAAACACCCCCAATAATTAAAACCCTAATTCAAACCAGTAAACATATTCTGTAACTAACATCAAACCTGTGATTTATGATTTCGTTGTTGCAATACTCGCCTTTTTCATCTCCAATACCGGAATAAGATCGACAACAAACCCTAGGAAGTAACAATCATCATCAACCGTGGTTTTCCCCTCTTTTTTAGCTTTGAGAATCTTCATCATTCTAGGTTTCTGAAGACTAAAAAGGCATGTGTAGGGTTTTGATTTTTACATAGATGTGTGTGTGTTCGATTATTAGTTTTTTGTGTCTGATGAATCAGGGGAGGTAGAGAAGAAGGAATATAATGAGATGCTTCTGGAAAATTGATGATTCTCCCTTTTAAGCAACACTGGATGAGTTAATCCCCTTCTTAATGACTCAGTTATTGTAAATGACGAAGCTACGAAGCAACACTGGATGAGTTAATCCCCTTCTTAATGACTTAAGTTAGAATTGAAGTTTCATGCTCTTGACCTAGTGGGTTAAGTAGAATCTTGATGTCTAGTTAGGGTTGGTAGGATTTGATTGAATCCCTCTATATTGATTTTGTTCCTGTTAGTTTGGTATCGAATGGAAGAAAATAATGAGGTTATGGGGTTTTGTGAATCGTCAACTAGTAATTGATATTCAGATGATGTTGTTGTTGTGGCATAGGATCCTAGGCAAACTCTAGGACTCGTTGTGATTAATGAGGCTGTGACTTCTTCAAGATGACGCAAAGATAGAAACACAGTAGCTTAGGCAAATTATTGTTACAATGGATTAGGAACTAAACCCCAAATCTGTAAAACCAGGGTAAGTTGCTAGGGAATATGAGCCCCTTTTTGGCTCGTTAGTAAACCTGAAGAGACACACTTGGGAGGTCACAAACTTGTGACCAAGAATGAGGTTGAAAAAGGAGCGTTGTGGGCGTAGAGTTAGACCATAGTCCTTATTAATCCCATCGCATTCGAAAGAAGCTTTGGGAATAATGTTGGCAGAAATAGGAAGACCTTGACATTGTCAAGTTAGTATCGAGAAACCACGATGACAACCATGACCAGGAAATGACCCCTTAAACCAATTACATTGGTGTTACATGGTAGCCGGGAAAACCACCTGGTGATTAGGAGATGCTAGCCAAGTCCTTGATGATTATTTGGCTCACATTAGGATTCTCATACCTTAGCCGAGTCAAGAGGAAGGAGTCAAGAAAAACCCACGCCTTGCCATCACTTAGAACCCCAAAGGCCTAGAGTCGAATAGAGTGGGATGTTGGTCACAAGGTGAGACCAAAGCCACAATTGGTGGCACGTTATACTCGCTAAGAAAAAGTCCCAGAAGGTCTTGCCAAGGGGATGGTTTGGCGCAAATGCTGCCTCCACCTTGGTGCTATAACTAGGCAAATCAAAGCCCCATTTAAACAGCCCATTTAGGAACCCCCATTTATTGTCAAACAGCCCAGAACTCAATTTGAAAGAAGGGCTTAAGTGCGGCCCATCAGCCCGTCAGAAAGTCCATTAGGAGCAGCCCACTAGTTCCATTAGCACCATTAGTGTTAAATAACCATTCGGTTGGCAGTAATACATAAGTAGTCGAAACAACTAAAGTGAATCAATAGATGCACCAACTAGTTATTATCAAATAGACTTTAAAGCAATAATAGTTGGAAAATGAAAGAGAGAAATATAAATTCGTTTACTTATATAGAACTTGAGAAATCAACAATAAACACTTGGCGAAAATTATTCAATTTATAGTCGCAACAAAAGCAAACATAGCCGAAAACAAAAAATATATTTTATTAAGACACGTATACTTAAAAACTTGAAAACATGACGCAAACAATTAAGCGAAATAATAAAAACTGTTACACAATAACTTAACGTCAACACTTTATACGTCAAATACAATTTAAAACTTTAAAAGCCGTCGCAAGTTAAAGTATAATAACATATGCCGATCACTAAAAGAGCCGAAAACACCAAAATAGACATAGGAACTTACTTGTGTAGTTGAGAATATAAACACTTAGATATGAAAAGAATTCGACTAAGTAATCAGGTGAAAGCAAGTTACGCTGAGAAATCGAAATGTGGCCGATATGATAAGCCAACACCAACGAATAAACTACTAGATGTAAATAGACAAACCTCACTTACATTATTGGAGATAGGGATAATTATATAGTTGCACACGACTAGATTAATGTCAATATATACGTACAATTTATCGAACAATTAAGTTTACAAACACTTAGGGGAAAGTGTTAACGATATATTTATACTAGGTCAAAAGGGTGTAATAAGGTAAATACGTTAACAATAAGTACACGATAGTTGTGATTGTGACACGTGACGAAATATATATGAAATACGGAAACACTTATATTTGACATTAATAACGAATAAATTAAAAGTAAATGTCGCTGACTTATAATATACTAGACAAAACATAGAACTTTAGGCTAATGTTGAATAAATAAATTATAATAAAGAGACTAATTAAATTACCCAAGTTAACAATATATAGATAATAAACGTCACAAGTGATAACACGAATATAAAATCAAGCAAAACTAGAACGAGTTAGGCAAAAGATATATTTAAAAATGAGTCATAATAAATTAACTATACTAACACAAACTCAAATTCTAAGTTAATCCAAGAATTAACAATATATAGATAAATTTCTAGCTAAGTAATAAACACCACCAAATGTTTAGTCAAATTTTAAGAATCAACATTAACAGACATACGAAATAGGTTACACCGTTATAGGATATATAGATACACTTCCCGACTAGGCTCAAGTTAAATTTGTACCTAGACCATTAGAGATTTCAACCCCTTATTACCCTACCATTAGGTTAGTTATAGGATTACATCACCATATCCTTGGAAGACCGTAGTAACCACACTTAAGTGACAACGACTTAAACACACTAAAACATTAAAAACCTAATATTCGAGAAGAACTGACTTTAATACTTGAAAACTAAGACATGATTATTTAATATAGGTTGCGTGTTGGTGCCGTGCCTTCCCAGATTTCACAACATTCACTATTCAGACCAGAAGAAGGTGAGTTTATAGCCCCGTTTTTACTTTTACTTATTTTGGGGGGAGAAACATGCATAAACCAAATTTGTGTTTGTTAATACTGTTATACAGAGTTATTACGCGGATAGCCTAAGCCTGATATGTCCCATACTGCCCAAATTTCATGAACCGTTAATTCCTACTGGGAAGCGTGAATGTTATAAATAGATCTATTGGGAGTAACGTCCCCGTTGGGTTTGACCGGATAGGAAAACGAACGTATACCATTTCAATGTTCAAGTGTCTGGGATAAACACTTGCTAGGGCTTTTATGATTTACATGTTCTAGAGCATGCAGAACTGTTAAAGCTTTGGTTACATGAACTTAGAGCTAGCGTAATAAAATGTATACATGAATTTTTTATGAAACTGTTGTTATAAATTTGATATATTTGTTTTAATTAAAACATATGAACTCACCAGCTTTTAGCTGACCTTTTTAGCATGTTTTTCTCAGGTATTGAAGTTGTGCAATGAATGGCAAGGAGTGGCAAAGCGGCAGTTTAATACTTGACCAATGAGTTTTAAATAATGAAAGAGACTTGTTTTTTAGGGACCAGTAACTTGTAAATAGTCTTTGCAAACTAAAGATTTATACACTTTGAAATAAATAAATGAATCCATTTTTCTAAATTGTGTAATTGGTTCTTCGTTACCTTGTGTTGTGATTTCCATTTCCGTAGCACTCCCAATGACATGTATGCTTCCGCAAAAGTGAGAATTTGGGGGTGTTACACCACGCTATGGTGTTCGCATCATTCTATTATACTTTTTGTTGGGTCAGGAAAAACCCAATAATACTTAAAACATGATTTGGACACAAATTAACTAAGTGTTAACTTAAACCGAGAACAATTCAAGTCACTGAGAGAACAGCCTCTCAGTGAGTCATCTTCAGGATGCTTAAGGCGAATTCAAGAAGAAGGATTCACTACTCAGGAAGGCGGTACTCCCTGATGTAGCACTTAAGCCAAAGAAGAAGATGATGGTTCAGTGAGTGTTTGACAAGAACTCACTGAACCCCAGTCTCCTCAACAACAATGAAGTAATTAAGAGTAATGACTGAGAAGCGTTTCCTGAAGAACCAAGTGCCTGTGAAGAAAGGCAGAAATATCTAGGAAGGATTTAAGATAAGATCAAATATTATCTTGTCAGGAAGAAATCCTTCCTAAGACGGCTTAAAGTCTTGGAGTGTCAGACCAACCACTCCTAAAGACTTAATAGGCCATTTCTATTGGTTCTTGGAAATGACAATTACTGTTGTAATTGTCAGACACGCTTGCTCAACAACTTGTAATATTTTAATTACTTTTACTCAGTTTACTTGTGTATAAATAGATTGAGAAGGAGAGAAGTTGAGTGTGTTTTGTACAATTAAAGCTTAGTCTTTTGCAAAACAACTTCTCTCCTACAAAGAGTAACGTATCCCTGAGATAGCTCAGTGAGGTCGCATTGTTACCACTCAAGCAAAACTTGAGTTTAGATAGGAGACACCACCATACCTTGTCTATTCAATCCAAGTGGTTGTTCCGTAAAACACTTAGGTATAGATTCTTTGATTCATTTCTAATAAGAATTTAAACGTTGAAAATTATCTTGAGTTTTCTATATTCACGTTTTATAACTGTTAGAATTAATCATAACATTGTATTAGTCATAAACACAAATAGATTAACTTTCTAGTTAACTCTAAACGTGTTAAGGGACCAACACTTTCGTGTGTATCAGAGCATCTGGTTTATAAAATCTTTTTAAACTAACCAAGAGTGCTCTAGGTTTTTAAAACCAAGATCCTACTATGGCTGATAACAATGTACCCCAGCTAGTCGACAAAAAGGGTGGCAGCTACTCCGCTGTTGCACCCAGACTTGAAGCTGAGAAATTTAGCAAATGGAAGAAGCGTATGATTTGCTATCTTACCGGTATGGAACCTTACTACATCACCTGTATCAGGGATGGCCCATTTGTCCCTAGGATAGCCGCAGGGCTAAACAAGCCTGAGGCCCAATGGACCATTGATGAGAGGAGGGTGGTCAATCAAGACCAACGCCTAAAAAGCATCCTTATATCATGTCTTCCTGACGATATAATGGAATCATTCATCAATTGTCTAACAGCCAAGCAAACTTGGGATGACTTGGTAAACAGCTTTGAGGGTCCCTCAGATACCAAGGAAAATAGGGTCATGAACCTTAAACTTGAGTATAATACTTTCAGGGCAAAAGACTTTGAAAGTCTCTCACAGACCTACACCAGATACAAGACTTTGATAAATGAATTATCAAATGATGGTGTTGTACTGACTAAGCATAAGACTAATGTTGGCTTTGTCAATAGTCTCCCTGAGAAGTGGCTCAACTTCTCACAAGGCCTGAGGAATGCTAACCACATTCAGACCCTTGAGCTCCCTGAAATTTATGGGAAGTTTGTCTATGAGGACAACTTGATCTCAAGGAGATACCCTGACTCAAAAGCTCTTGAGTCCAAAAAGGCCTTAACCTCCACACCCATATCAACTGCTTTCTATTCTAATGGTGTTGTGCAGAATTCTCAAGAGGATTCTGAAGATGAAATTCATGAAAGGACTGGTGAGGAGTACCTGAACGACTTGAACTTGGAATTCCAAGAAAGGGCACTCCTTGCTAGTTCAAGACATTTCATCAAAAGAAATCAGTCCAACTTTACAAAACCAAAAGCAAATGAGGCCACTGAATGCTTTAAATGTGGTAAAAAGGGTCATTTTGCTAGGGACTGTTATTCTAAAACCATCTCATAACCCTCTTACAAATTTTCAGAAAACAGTTCCTCAGGAACTAGCAAGTTTCAACCAAAAATTTTTCAGTCCACCCAACAATTTCAAAACAAGGGCCAAAAGGATTTTGAAACAAAGTATAGGAAAATCAAAGCTAAACTTGCACTTCTTGAAACTAACCCCATATTGCCTCAGGCTGCTCAAACATCTAAACCTATTCAGACAAAGAACAAGGTATTAGTAGCTGAAGCATATGACTGGGATGAAGAAGAGGCTTCCTCAGATGAGGAAATAAGAGTTAGTGCACTGATGGCACTTTCTGAAGAGGATCAGGTGGCTGTGGGAAAAAGCCATGCTAGGAATGGAGAGTAGGTCAACATCACCATGAAGAAGGTAAATACTTTACTTTCTATGGATGATGATTCTGATTGGCAGTCTTACATGAATTATATTTGTGTTGATCTAAAGTTTGTTAAGGAACAAAGGCTTAACCTGTTTTCAAAATATAACAATATTGTGTCAGAATTGAATAAATGTAGAGATGAAATGCTTGAACTAAAGCAAGCCAAACTAGAAACAATAACTCTACAAATTCAGAACACTGAGATTTTGAAACAAAACCAAACCCTTCAAACTGAACTTAACAAAGAAAAGGCTGTCATCCAAAGCTGGACCAAGAAGAACCCCAAGGTTTTTGACACTGTGGGATTAATCTCTCAGAAAACCATTGGAATTGACCCTCTTATGGTTGATCCAAATGTGTGTCACAATGAACTAAACTTTGTTCCAGCTGGCATATCTTTTGAGCAAGAAATGCTTCCCAAGTCTAATGACTGGATTGTCAGGGACAACCCAGTCAGTAAGTTACCAAACTTTGAGACTGGAAAGATCTTGCTTCCTGAAAGTCAGGCCTTGAAAAATATGCTTGGACTTACTGAACAACTCAGTAAGCTTGAACTCACTGAACAACTCAATAATACTGAGTTTGAGAATGAGTCTGAATCAAAATCATACCCACCACTTCCTCCACTGAATACCCTTCAGGGTGCTGCACCTAACTTAGGCCTCCCACCAATGGTCTTCTCACCACACTCTCCAAAGGAGAGATCAGGAAAGGGAACAACCATCCTGAAGAGACCAACCCTTGATGTCTCAGTAAATACTGATGACTCATCAACTTCAGTCCCTTCTGAAGTAGCAACTAAAAGTCCTGATCCAAGAATTGATCAGTTGACTGAAATGGTCAGGAAGCTAAGTGAGAAGATTGTATCTTCTGAAAAACCTTTTCAATTAAAGAAGGAACAAAAACTAGCTTCCTCCAAGACCAAACCCAAACAAACCAAACCCCTGAAAAAGTGTGAACTGTGCAACTATACAAATCATCTCACTGATGATTGCTATAGAGTCCTTTATTGCATGATTTGCAAAAAGGAAGATCACAGGACCTCTGATCATAAAAAATGCTCAGTCATGTCAAACTTTTCAGGACTTAAGGCTCAGTGCTTGAACTACCCTTCTGATTCTAAGCAGAAACAGAAGCAAAAGGCCAAGCCTTTTCCACCTTGCCCATTATGTGGATTCAATGACCATCATCCTGAGGATTGTCAAATTGACAAACACTGTGAATCTAGTGGAAGTTCCACTCAGAAACCCTCAGGAAAAGAGAAGGTCATTCTGTCAAGAAGAGGAATGAATAAACAATCCTCTCAGACTACTGAGGCTACCCCTGCGACTAAATGCAAAACATGTGGTAGCTCAGTCCACTCAACCACTGACCATGAATCAATTAATACTTTCATAAAGACCTACAAAACTAAACCCTCCATGAAATGGAGTCTTAGAAAGAACTGACCCAGTTTACTATTTGTGCAGAGGCATGCCAGGGATCCTATTTGGCATCTAGACAGTGGATGTTCAAGGAGCATGACTGGTGTTAAGAAGTGTTTGCACAAATATGTGGAAGAACCAGGACCCAAAGTGATATTTGCTGATAATTCATCATGTCTCACTGAGGGTTATGGTTCAGTAAACTGCAATGGTATTGTCTTTACTAGGATAGCTTATGTAAATGGTCTTAAGTACAATCTGATCAGTGTCAGTCAACTATGTGATGCAAAATATATAGTTCAGTTTGATGATAAGCAAGGAACCATCTTCAATGCAAATAAGGAAATTGTCCTCATTGCACCAAGAAGACAAGATGTTTATGTATTAGACATGTCCAGTCTAACTCAGGATGGAACTTGTCTCTTTGCTAAGGCCACTGATACACTCAACTGGCTTTGGCATAAGAGACTCACCCACCTGAACTTTAAAAACATAAACAATCTTGTAAAACAAAACAAGGTCCTTGGTTTACCATCACTTGTGTTTTCAAAGGATAAACCATGCTCAGCTTGTGAAAAAGGTAAACATCACAGAGCATCCTTTAAAACCAAAACCAACTTTCCCATCAGGAACTGCCTACATCTTCTCCATATGGATCTATTTGGACCTATCAGTCCAAGGTCTATTAACCATGAGAAGTATACTCTGGTCATTGATGCGTGGTTTTGCAACCTTACAACAGGTTTTACCTCTCGAGGGATCTCAAGAGGCTTACAACCCCACCAGGCAGTGTACCTGACCGATGTAGTATAGTGTAGTGGTAAGTACGGGGGATTGATCGTTCTCCACAGGGAATAGTGTTCGTTAGGTATGAAAAACTACTTTAGTAGGTCTAAGGGTGAGGGAAGATTCTTTTTTGTATTTTTATAATTTTATGAAAGCAAGTAAAATCTCGGGTTTGAAGGAGTGGGCGGAATTAGTTGCTAGTCAACTAACCCAAGTTACTACGAATGCAAATAAAATAAAATAACTGAAAATGAAAAGAGTTGTGAAACTTATGTGGAGAGAAATGTGTTTACTTAGATTTCCTTACTCCCTAACTATCTTTTACCGGTTGATTAGTGTGTATTAATCGCGTGGATGACGGGTGTATTCCTTAATACCAATCGTGGGGTGGCGTACGTACTTCCCCAACTCTACAAGCTCCTACTTCACTCCTATGTCGAGCCGGCTAAGAAGCTCCTAACATGGGATCACTAGAATTCGCTCATGCATTAAATACAACCATAAAAACCTTAGTACGCATTGGTTCATGTTTCTTAAGACGTTCAAGCAAGTTACCGAATAGGAAGTTAGCCAGTTTTCTTAAGCCTAACATCGATGAACAATCATCCAAAACAATTAATAACACACTAATAACCAATAATCAATAGCTAGGTTTCATTAGATCTAAGCAAACACAAGATAAATCTAGCCTAGCATGTTAATCAAAAGACAAGAACAAGATGTAATCAAACAACACATAGACATATTGAATGATTAAACGATTACTTATCTTCAATTAAACATGGGAGATCCAAGGGTATGAAAACCCTTAAAAATGGCAGAAATTCGTCTTAGGGTTTCTCCTCCAAAATTACACACAATAAGTTCCACACTAATGACAAAAAATTGCAAAACTATATATAGAGTTTAAGGGCTGACGGTGTCACGTTATAGATCCTGACACCGTCACCTCGCCGCTTTTAGGGTTCCCGGATGGCCTTCCTGACGCCGTCCCTCTTTAGACCTCCAAAATCCGTTCTGGCTTATCAAAGCTTGACGCCGTCAGAAATGAGCCTGACGCCGTCCCTCTTTAAGTTAAGCCGTGACGACCTTGATCACTTCAAAGGGTGACGCCGTCAGATTTTTCATGCAAAATTCTCTGGCTTATCATGAGTAATTTTCATATCCACCTTTTTTGCCAAGCCGTGACGCTGTCTGGACCAATCCCTGACGCCGTCAAAGGTACTTTCCAGCATAATTTTGAGACTTTGTCGTTTTCTTCACTTTTATGCTCCAAAAACGTCCAAAATGCTTCCTTTTCCAGATTTCTTCTCAAAAGTACCTAAAATGACAAAAGGAACGATTTAGGGCAATATTTGATCAAATAAATACGATTTAGGGCTTAAATGACCCCCTAAAAGCGGTACACTTTTCGCTTCATCAAATACCCTTACACTTGAGATTTGCTTGTCCTCAAGCAAATGTGCTTTTATTCTAATCAAAATACAAGTTAGGGGTCATTTAATGCTAATATAAAAGTAATTACAACAAATAATCGTTCCACTTTAATCATAATAAGCACGGAGATTACAAACTAGCACCTCACAAGTAGTGTTTAGATACTCACATCTCTCAAGTGTCATCAAAATAAATCTCATAAATGAAAACGGATAATATCTCTCACTACCTGTCATAGCAAATAGATTACCATAGGCTTGGGCAAGGATCGAAAACCTCCTCCACTAGGCATAAGCACCTAAGATAAACTATCAAAGATGGCTTTTACATGGGTTATAACGTTAGGTGTAGGGATATGATAAACACGGTTTTGTTGGATAAGGGATATTTTACTGGTGGCGAGTTAAAGATCTTGGTTGATTACATGTACTATACAATGTTGCTAAGCCAAGACTAGACTCGATCTTAAGCTAAAAACAAAATAACAAAAACATAAACATAAAATAAAACGGGATGGTAGTCCGTATGATTTTTTTACTTTTCTTTTTCTCATTTTTTTTTGTATTTTTCTTGATTTTTTATTTTTTATTATTATTATTTTTTTTTTTTGCATACACTTTTGCCCTACCATCCAAAATAATACATCATAGGGGCGTTGCATTCCCCTTACACTTGAACTTTTACATAACTTTACAAATAACTATTCTAATGACTCGAATTAAGATAATTGAAAAACTTGGAGTACTTTTAAAATATTTAGCACATGTGGGGGTAATAATGTTGTTCTTCCCCATTACTCCATTACACTAGTACTTTACCCATGAGTCCCAATCGTCCCAAAACAATATGTACAAGGATATGACTCGACTTAGCAACCATGTAATCAATTAGATAATTAACTTGGGTTTAAACCAATGTTGTCACAATAATGCACTAAAGATGAGTGCATACAAGGTAGGCTAAGGCGATTTGAGTGTATATTTTAGTGGGGTGTAAACAAATTCTTCCTTTAAGTAAAATGCTTAAAGGTCGAAACGAAAAGATAGGCTCTGAGGGGTGTACTAGGGGTATCGTGTACTAAAAATGAGTACAACGCAAAGGGTGTGGGAGAATTACTTGACCAATGTAGCCAAAGTAATTATAACAAAAACACAGGTGTAAAACAATGGGTTAATCCTAATGCCTCTTATCATGTAGTAAATCTAACTACACGAATGTAGTCTCACTTGTGGCCTCGGAATGGTCCTAACGCAAGTTCTAGAATCTAAGTGCTACCGGTACACACATCATAGCATAAATGCTTTTCCTACCAATTCTAGGGGCGAACCTCACATATTTGGGGTGGAAAATTTTTTTAGTGGTACGGTTTTTGTGCTAGTCATATAACTCCTATCCATGAGACGCTCATTAAGATCAAAGTTTCACTCCTATATGTTGTAAAAAATTTTAAATTTGGCACTAAAATTACCCTAACAGGTGTTTCTCTCAGTTTTATTACACATCTACTATTAAACAAACGAAAAATCAAGCGTAATAGCATTCTCTAAGGTATCGTACTTTACCCCCCTTACACTTAAGATGAACATTGTCCCCAATGTTCAAATAACAAGATGTAAAAGCATAAAGTAAAAGAATGAAATCAAATACTCCCCTGATTCGCTCGGTGGATAATGTGGTAACACGGTTAGATCTTCTTCCAAGAGAATGTAGAAGCTTTACGACTAATGCATCGCCATAAACTTGATTCCACATACATCTCCTTGTCCAAAATAACCTGCTAAACCTGAGAAAACAAACACGAAAACCTGCATAACATCGGCGGGATAAATTCTATATATAAGGATATAATGCTTGTGGAATGATAATTTTGCAGATTCCTGGAGATTATAAGTTAGAGATTTAATAAAAACTTTTTTATGAAAACAAAACTTTCAAAATTTTCAGAAAATTCAAATCTGACGCCGTCAGGTTGTAAATCCTGACGCCGTCAGAAATGATCTGACAGAATTCTCATGTTAAGTTTCCGGAAAAATTTTGGAAAAACGTATACCTTACTTCCTGGAATTCCTGCAAAACATCATCATGACTCGATACAAGCATTTGACTCAAACAAATACTAATATGTATGTTAATTTATTATTATTACGATTCATGTCCATTTGTGTTCTAATAAACCGATTTAGATTTCCCTTACACTTAACTTTTGCAAAATACCTTTATATGTAGTTAAGACGAAGTTAAAAACAAAATAAAGCATTTTCACAATTTATTTTTGAACATGAATCAATAATAATAAAAATTAAACATACATACGGAAGCAAATAAAATCAAACAAACAAATAAATAAACACACAAAGCAAATAAAGCTTGGGTTGCCTCCCAAGAAGCGCTTTTCTTTATTAACGAGTCTTGTAGCTAGACTCAAAGTCACTGTACATTACGTGACTCCATCATTGGTCACGGTTCCTAGGCCATTCTCATTTCCGGTTTTATATTCCGGTCCTAATTTCAAACAATCCTTGTAGAAACCGGATATCCTTTCCATAACATAGTTTACTCCTTTATTTCTATCCTCATCATTCCTATAGTAGACCGCTTGCTTAAGCTCCTTCTCAACATTTGACAGGTGTTGGAATTGCTCTATCTTATATGGCATTTGGTAGTTTACCTCATCGGTTTCATCCTCAAATCTAACTATCCCTAAGGAAGGTTCATAAGTCATTCTAGAGGCCTCAACAAATGGTTTTCCAAAAACCACTTGAGTTAAGGATGCATCGACTATTGGGCGGATATCTTCTACAATTACAAAGTCGGTGACATAGGTGAAGTTTCCTACATAAACCGGCAATCCCTTAACTCTTCCCGTGAAGTTACTCATCCAACCCTTATCAAGGAACATCCTATACCCAAGTTGATTTGTCATTATTAAGTTGTAGTGGGCTCTAGTCATGATGTTTATGGGCGATCTAAGGTCGATGTAAGCTTTCCACACATGCAAATGTCCGATGTTGCATGGTATGTTGAGATTAGAAGGATCGCCTATTTTTATAATTGGTCTACCTAGGAAGTATGGTGTCTCGGGGTCATCGAATAAGTCTGTATGATATGCGCGCTCTTCCTTAGTGGGTAGCCTATTGAAGTAGTCCTCATCATCATCTACTTCTTCAATCTCACTTTTCCTAACTTCCTTATCAACCTCGACTTTCTCAACCTCGTCCTCAGGTTCACTATTATCCTCATTCCTATCAATTGGTTTGATAGTGACAACGTTGACGAAGTGGACGTGTTTGGATGAAGAGGGGTCTTTTACTTGGGGTCCGCTATTTGTGTTCCTAGCGTCCTTATGTGGAGGTGATAGCACTTGGTTATTGAGGGCTTTCAACAAGTTGTCAATTTTATTGGTCATCTCCGTTTGTTGTTGATTGAATTCGGATTCAAATTTAGCTATCCGAGCTTCTTGAGATGCCATAAATTGGGACATCAATCCTTCAAAGTTATTGGTACTACCATTGCCGGAAGGATTGTTGTTGAAAATACGGTTCTAGTTGGAACCGCTTGATTGGAAACGATTAGGTGGGTTGGAAGAATTGGTTTGTTGTGCGTTTTGGTTTTGTTTCCACCTAAGGTTCGGGTGATTTTTCCATGAGGGGTTGTATGAATCACCATAGGGGTTTGGCTCGGGTTTGAAAGTGTACCACTTGTCTCCCGCTCCGTCGATATGCGAAGATGCGTAGTCCGCAAAAGCTTGTTCGGGGAGTTCCATGCAATCACGAGTGTCGTGGGGACCACTACATAATTCACATGAAGAAGTGATTTTGTTCACTTGGCTTGAAGGTTTAGGAGCCTCGTAGGATTTCATAAGAAACATGACTTGGTCTTCAAGTTCTATGATCCTACGGTCGGAAGTGCTTGAATTGTTCAAAGGCAAAGATATTGCCTTGACCGTTTTATTCAAATCACGGGGATCACTCCAACTTTCGTTGTCATAAAGAGCAAGATCTTCTAGGAGAGCCCATGATTGTTCCGTACTTAGATCACGTAGCTTACCCACGGCCGATTGGTCAATGGTTTGCCTCGTGGAGAGATTGATATGGTCGTAGAAGATTTGGACTTGGAGCCAAAGTTCTATGCCATGGTGAGGGACTTTTTGGAGTAAGTCCTTGAATCGAGTCCATGCCTAGTAGAGGGTTTCGCCTTGACGTTGTTGGAACATCAAGATATCATTCCTTAGCTTGGTAGTTCTTCCTGGTGGGAAAAACTGAGCAAGGAAACGAGTGGTGAGATCATCCCAAGAGGTGATGGATCCTGCGGGTAGACGCTCTAGCCATTGACTAGCTTGGTCCCGCAAAGAGAATTGAAAGAGACGCAGTCGGGTCGTCTCTCTAGTGGCAACATCAAGGTCTATAGAATCAACAATTTTGAGAAAGTCCTTGAGATGTTGATTAGGATCTTCGGAACGAAGTCCATGGAATGCGCATCCGCTTTGCACCAACCGGATGGTGTCGGATCGCAAGGGAGTGACATTGGCTCCTTGAGTGAGCTCAATGGTGTTTCGATAGCCATGGTGGCTAGGACGGGAGTAGTCTCCTAAGGTACGGGCTCTAGGAGGTTGTGGTGGTTGTTGTGGTGGGTTGTTCGGATCGAGGATATTACCATCTTCCATGATGTCGGATGGTAATGGTTACGAACAAAGAAACGAAGAAAAAAGATAGACTAAAGAAAACCTAGAAAAATAAAAATAAAAATCTCACTAGAAAGGAATCTAGTGAGAAGACCTATAAAATAAAAAATTCAACATAAACAATAACTATTCCCCGGCAGCGGCGCCAAAAACTTGATGCGTGGTTTTGCAACCTTACAACAGGTTTTACCTCTCGAGGGATCTCAAGAGGCTTACAACCCCACCAGGCAGTGTACCTGACCGATGTAGTATAGTGTAGTGGTAAGTACGGGGGATTGATCGTTCTCCACAGGGAATAGTGTTCGTTAGGTATGAAAAACTACTTTAGTAGGTCTAAGGGAGAGGGAAGATTCTTTTTTGTATTTTTATAATTTTATGAAAGCAAGTAAAATATCGGGTTTGAAGAAGTGGGCGGAATTAGTTGCTAGTCAACTAACCCAAGTTACTACGAATGCAAATAAAATAAAATAACTGAAAATGAAAAGAGTTGTGAAACTTATGTGGAGAGAAATGTGTTTACTTAGATTTCCTTACTCCCTAACTATCTTTTACCGGTTGATTAGTGTGTATTAATCGCGTGGATGACGGGTGTATTCCTTAATACCAATCGTGGCGTGGCGTACGTACTTCCCCAACTCTACAAGCTCCTACTTCACTCCTATGTCGAGCCGGCTAAGAAGCTCCTAACATGGGATCACTAGAATTCGCTCATGCATTAAATACAACCATAAAAACCTTAGTACGCATTGGTTCATGTTTCTTAAGACGTTCAAGCAAGTTACCGAATAGGAAGTTAGCCAGTTTTCTTAAGCCTAACATCGATGAACAATCATCCAAAACAATTAATAACACACTAATAACCAATAATCAATAGCTAGGTTTCATTAGATCTAAGCAAACACAAGATAAATCTAGCCTAGCTTGTTAATCAAAAGACAAGAACAAGATGTAATCAAACAACACATAGACATATTGAATGATTAAACGATTACTTATCTTCAATTAAACATGGGAGATCCAAGGGTATGAAAACCCTTAAAAATGGCAGAAATTCGTCTTAGGGTTTCTCCTCCAAAATTACACACAATAAGTTCCACACTAATGACAAAAAATTGCAAAACTATATATAGAGTTTAAGGGCTGACGGCGTCACGTTATAGATCCTGACGCCGTCACCTCGCTGCTTTTAGGGTTCCCGAATGGCCTTCCTGACGCCGTCCCTCTTTAGACCTCCAAAATCCATTCTGGCTTATCAAAGCTTGACGCCGTCAGAAATGAGCTTGACGCCGTCCCTCTTTAAGTTAAGCCGTGACGACCTTGATCACTTCAAAGGGTGACGCCGTCAGATTTTTCATGCAAAATTCTCTGGCTTATCATGAGTAATTTTCATATCCACCTTTTTTGCCAAGCCGTTACGCCGTCTGGACCAATCCCTGACGCCGTCAAAGGTACTTTCCAGCATAATTTTGAGACTTTGTCGTTTTCTTCACTTTTATGCTCCAAAAACGTCCAAAATGCTTCCTTTTCCAGATTTCTTCTCAAAAGTACCTAAAATGACAAAAGGAACGATTTAGGGCAATATTTGATCAAATAAATACGATTTAGGGCTTAAATGACCCCTAAAAGCGGTACACTTTTCGCTTCATCATGAGAAGTATACTCTGGTCATAGTGGATGAATACTCTAGATACACTTGGGTATTCTTCCTGATCAAAAAGAGTCAGGCAGCTGAAACAATCATGTCCTTTGTCAGGAACATTGAAAATCAAAATGACATTAAGGTCAAACAGATTAGAACTGACAATGGGACTGAGTTCAAAAATTATGAACTTGAATTTTTCTGTGATGAGAAAGGTATTTCCCAAAACTTTTCCTCTCCATACACACCTGAACAAAATGGTGTTGCTGAAAGGAAAAATAGAACACTCATTGAAGCTGCTAGGACAATGCTATGTGGATCAGTCCTTTCCAACCATTTTTGGACTGATGCAGTCAAAACTGCCTGTTATACACAAAACAGATCCATCATTGTCAAGAGACATGGGAAAACCCCATATGAGTTATTCAAAGGAAGAATCCCTGACATCAGCTACTTTCATGTCTTTGGGTGTCCTGTGTTTATTCATAATCACAAGGATCACTTAGGGAAATTTGATGCAAAAGCTGATGATGGATACTTCCTGAGATACTCACTTGTCTCAAAAGCCTTCAGAGTGTTCAACACAAGGAGACAGCAGACTGAGGAAACATTTCATGTTACCTTTGATGAGAGCACTGATGCAATCAGGTTCTCAACTGCCTCAGTAGAAGAGATAGGAATTGATAATTCTTCAAGATATCCTCCTGATGAATATCTTCCTGAAAATAATCCTTTTACTCAGTATCAAGATGATGCTAACCTCTCCTATTACATAATCCCTCACAACCTACCTAACCCAACCATCACTGAGTTTGTTGAGGCACATGCAAACACGGATAAAATTAATCAGTCTGTTCAAAATGCTCAAGAACCAAACAATCTCAGTGATCAGGTAGACACTCAAGATCCAATCAATGATCATGTGTCTACTCCTGAACCAACCCCTCTACCCAATCAGGCCTCCATAAGTTCAAATCAGTATCCAGGACCTCAGGAAAGTTGGACTAGGTCTCAGGACATTGAACTTGTCAATATTATTGGAGAGCCTACTGAAGGCATGCTCACCAGGAGCATGGCTGCTAGTCTAAGAGCAGCCTCAACCAATGAATGCCTATTTGTGGACTTCATTTCCACAATTGAACCCAAAAGTGTTAAAGAAGCACTTACACATCCAAGTTGGGTTCAGGCCATGCATGATGAACTGGAACAATTTGACAGAAACAAGGTAATGACCTTGGTCAAATATCCTGAGAATGTCTCAGTCATTGGCATGAAATGGGTATTCAAAAACAAAATTGATGAAAATGGCATAGTCATTAAAAATAAAGCCAGACTTGTAGCCAAAGGCTATAATCAACAAGAAGGCATTGACTATGAAGAAACATTTGCACCAGTAGCAAGGATGGAAGCCATCAGGATCTTCCTTGCTTTTGCTACATACATGAACTTCAAGGTGTACCAAATGGATGTTAAAAGTGCATTCTTAAATGGTTCACTGAAAGAATAAGTTTATGTTCAACAACCTCCTAGATTTGAAAGCCATGAGTCTCCTGGTCATGTCTGTAAGCTTAACAAAGCCCTTTATGGACTGAAGCAAGCTCCCAAGGCATGGTATGAGACTCTCTCAGCCTTCTTAATCCAAAACAAATTTTTCAGAGGCAAGATAGACAACACATTGTTTATCTATAAGACAAATAATGATGTCATACTAGTACAAGTGTATGTTGATGACATCATCTTTGGCTCAACAAGTTTCAAACTTTGCAAACAATTTGAAAAACTAATGGCAAAGAAGTTTGAAATGAGCATGATGGGAGAACTGACATACTTCCTTGGTCTACAGATCAAGCAGACTGATAGAGGAACCACTATCAATCAAGAGAAGTATGTTAAGAACCTACTGAAAAAGTATGAACTCAGTGACTGTGCCTCAGTCAAGACTCCCATGGTTCCCCCAAACAACCTTGGTCCTGATCTCACTGGTAAACCAGTAAATCAAACTCTCTTTAGAGGAATGATAGGATCACTGATGTATCTACTTGCATCAAGGCCTGATATCCAATTCTCAGTATGTCTATGTGCCAGATATCAATCTGACCCAAGAGAATCACACATCACTGCTGTGAAAAGGATATTCAGGTACCTGAAAGGTACTCCAAACCTTGGATTATATTATCCAAAATGCTCAGGCCTTGATCTTAAAGGATACACAGACTCTGACTATGCTGGATGCAACATGGACAGAAAAAGCACCTCAGGCTCTTGCCAAATTCTTAGTGGGAAACTAGTCTGTTGGAGTGCTAAGAAGAAACAATCAGTTGCCTTGTCGTCAGCTGAAGCTGAATATGTTGCAGCAGCTAGTTGTTGTGCAAATGTTCTTTGGATGAAAAGTCAACTCAGTGACTATGGAATTCAGTATAAGATGGTACCTATCTTTTGTGATAACACAAGTGCAATTGCAATCTCAAACAACCCTGTTCTTCATCAGAGAACAAAACACATTGATATCAGATATCATTTCATCAGGGACCATGTCATGAATGGTGACATTGAATTACACTTCAACCCTACTGAATATCAGTTAGCTGATATCTTCACCAAACCTTTGGATGAACCAACTTTCACAAGGCTGAAAGCTGAATTAGGAATGTTGGATATAGAGAATCAGTCCACTGATTGAATCCTTCCAACTGAAGTGTAAATTCTTAAAACCTCAGGTCCCTGACTCAATGTGTACATCAGTGAAATCAAATCACTGAATCCTCAACCTCAGGAACTAAACCCAAGTTCCTGAATCCTTGTAGCTCAGGAATCATTCCATATTCCTGAATCATCAGTGACTAATCCCAAGTCCCTGAAAAAACCATCACTGAATGAAAAGTCATTCAGGGCCCTGAAAAGAGACATTAAATACTGACTTAAATGCTCTAAGTATCTAGTTAGTAAATGTCCGAGGTTGGTAACTGAACTCATATTTAATTTAAGAATATTTGTTCTTTTTGCCTTTCTGGCTTCCACCTCTGGGCCACCACATTCCCACTTGGCATTAAATGCCTCTCCAATCACATTACAGAAATGTGATGACTCATCTCTGCAAATTACACTTTTGCAGAACTGCTCAACTGTTAACCTTGACTGTTGCGCCAAACCAGGGAAAAGTGGAATGTTGGCATTAAATGCGGATCCCAAAACATTTTATTCAAAACAGTTTCCAATAATTCTTTTTGAATAAATTAAAACCGCTCAAATGCCTAAAACACCCCCATCTCCACTTTCCTATAAATACCCCAACCAAAAGAAACACACACACGTTTTTTATAGAATCTTAAGCAAAACTCTGCCATTTTTAATTCTCAAAAACAAATTGTGTGTGTATTCTTAAGCTTTAGAAACCCAGAAACCTTAGTCAAACCCAGACTTACCCACAAATGGCTTCTTCTAAAGCTATAGCATACGCCCCGAATGTGGAATTCCTCACTGGGGACGTTGACCTAACAAAGAACAATGTGGTAGGAAATTTCTCTTATCCACAAAACTACCCAGCCTACAAGAACGTTATGAAATTTCTTCGTAATTGTTTTCTTGCAAAGGCTTTCACTCACACCCCCTCAGTCATCTACCATGACTATTTGAGGGAATTCTGGTGCACGGCTGTGGCTACCAGCCCCAAAGACACCAAAGAGTCAATTATCACCTTCACGGTGATGAATGGGAGCAGAACCCTCTCCTTTGACTACTCAACCTTCATCAAAGCCACAGGCCTTGACTTTGCTGAAGCGTTTGCACCCAACCCTACTGATTAGGACATAAAGAATGAACTGATCTTTTTAGCACCCCACGACCCCAGACGTCCTACAACGTCTGCTGGAGGCTTATTGGAGAAAGCTCCAGTAGTCAAAACATGGTTCAATCCTATCTGGAGGATACTGATGACATTTGTCATTCAGGTCCTGGGTGGAAATAAATCCTCTACGAAACAATTGAACTCATCACAACAATTGATGCTGTTCAGTCTCCTTGAGGGTACAAAAATTGACATTGGAGGAATAATCTTCCCAGACCTTGTTGCCAAGCTCTCAGGAAAACATAGGAAAAGGCATATGTCTACCCTAGATTTGTTTCCTGTGTGCTTCAGGACCTACTTGGTTCTGACTACGTAAGGCCTGATGCAGAAGGTACGAAGCCTGACGTCCTGCACAAGTCAAACTTCACTAGTGGCATCAGTGAGGTTACAAATATTGCCCTGACTGAATACATGCAATCAGTTATTCAGGGTAAAGACGCTGTCTCACCAGTTCCTTCACCGACCAAAAAGGTGAAGAAGACAAAGAAGGGTCAGTCCAGCCAGGTGGTTAGACCCAAGCCACTCGCCACTGAGACTGATCCTCAAAACCAACTAAACCTTAAAAAGAGGTTGAAAAAGGCCGAGACCTCTGAGACACCCATTTCTGAGACCCTCTTGACCTCAAAACAAAGGCCAACGGAGGTCACTGAGCAATCATTCTCAATGACCTCGGGCACACCCTTTCTACATGATTCCACTGACATAAACAAGTCAGAGGGATCAGGAAGCATTCCCCCCTCACATCCCGATAAAGGAACTGTCAAAAAACAATCAGTTCCCAAGGGAGGAAAGGGTTCTAAATCCTCGGTAAGGCAGCACTATCTTACTGAGAAGGGGACCCACCAACATTTACATCCCGTTAACGTTCCTGAGCAATCACCCTCAGGATCTCAGGGAGAAAAGGACCCTAAATCCCCAAAAGGACAGCACAATCCTGATGGGAAGGGGGTCTACCAACTTTCACAATCAGTACCTAGTGATACCACTGGAAAACACCCATTAGTGGTTGAAGGTGCTAAGGGGGACAAAGACTCAGAGGGAAAGAAACAACCCGCTGATATGGAACCCATAAACCCCTCAGGCGGTCCGATTCTCTCAGGAACTGCCCCCAAAAGCCAGGCTGGTATTACCCCAGTTATTATGGCTAGTCAGGCTGAGCAAACCCACTCAGTTATTATGACAACGGGGTCAGGACCTGGCCAAACCAAAGGCGAGTCTTTTTATAAAGAGGAGCCGGTTGAATTTTTGGGTATTGAGTCCATGGGGGACTTTCAGGCTCTTATTGAGTCTGATGAAGAGCTCAAGGAAGAGAGTGAAGAGGAAATTTTTGAGGCAGGTGAGGATATGGAAACTGATGTACAATCTGAACAACCTGAACAATCACATCAGTCATCTCCACACCAAAGTGAAGAGTCAGGTTCTCAATCTTCTGATTCTTTTGATACTGGGGACATCCTCAAAAAGTATGACGACTCTCTTCCCCTCACTGAAAGAAAATTGGTCAAGTTCCTACTCAAGACCAATAGAGCTCTTTACACTGGTCTCACTGAAGAAATGTTCGATCATCACACTGAAGCTGCTGTTCACTATGCCAACATGAAGGCAGATGTTGAAAGTTATCATGATGATGTGAATGAGATACATTCTGACACCAATAACTCCCTGACAGCTATTGATCTTCATCTCAGGAAGTTCAATCTTACTCTTGAAGGCATCACCAACAGCCTTGGAACTATTCAAACAGCTGTCAAGGATGACCCGGAACTCAACAAGAATGTCCTTCAGGCTGCTGAGACTTACCAGAAGCACTCAGCTGAATTCAATGATCTTCTCAGCTTACTGAAGGATTCTAATATTCAGGGTCTTAGCTCTTCATTGGACTCAATCAAGACTTCCTTGGGTCTTCAGGCAAACCATTTGGGTACTTGGGCACAATCTTCAACATTCTTGGCATGGTCTCTTGGGTCAAGGATGTCAGGCATCGAAGCTTCTCAGGCATCTCTGGGGGATAAGATCTCAATTCTTCAGAAAGACACCTCGGACATCAAATAAATGATGACTGAGATCTATCAGGCCTTCAAGGGTCCTGCTGCTCCAGTGGCTCCAACTCTTGCTATCACCATGGCTCAAGCAACAGTTGAGGGGGAGAAAGACACTGGAGTCCCTGAAGCTTCCACAAGCCAACAACCTCCTTCTCCTCCTTCTCACACTGAAGGGGAGATTCCTGAAGCTTCTTCCACCCATCAGGATAAAAGCAAAGGCATCCTCACTGATCCTGAGCCTCAACCAGCACCAATCTTGGTAGCAAAGGATCCTGAATCACCAGCCAGGATCCCGTATGATATTGATGAAGTTCTCCACCACTTCTCAGCCGATGAACTCAGTGCTTATCTGGAGGAAGAGGAAGCAAAGAAGAAGTTAAAGGAGGAAGAAAAGGTAAGCAAGCCTGCTATTATTAAGGTTGTTCATGAAGAGGCTGAGAAGATTGGTCTTGAGGCTAAGGATCTTTCAGGAAGAGAGTGTGGTATGACTTTTGTAAAAGCTCAGACTGAGGAGATGATCACTCTCAGGAAGAAAAGGGAGGAAAGGAATAAAAGGGCTGAAGAGATCAGGCAGAACAGGATTAAGAAATATTAGTGGTATATGACTAACAGGTTGAAGCCAGAACCAATCACTGATGTTCATATTCATCGAAACACCAATCCTGCCACTGTTACTGTCTACAGAGGTGCTGACATGAGAAACTTTGATGTTCATACCCCCTTCAGATTCACTGACTTTGGGATCATAGAATTGGATGAGTTGGGTCCAATAATAGCAAAGAAATCAAAAGTGGTGGTCCCTAGTCTGATGAAGTCCTTGAGTCTGAGGTACGAAAGATTGGCAGCTGCACCTCAAGAACTTGGCACTCCATCTCTTCTTCCTGATTCAGCTCAACCAGCTCCCTCTCAGTCTTCTTCAAGAAAAAGAAAGAAGATTGAAGCTGAGCCTGAGATCAAGGTTCCTGGTCTTGACTGCAATAGGGCTCTCCCTGAAGGTGTTCCCTTCAGGAACAATATGGTCATTGAACAACCTGAAAGAGGTTTGTTCTTCATTGAGGAGTTCGGAGACCAAGCCTTCCAGAGGTGGAGTGATATCGATTTGTCAGGGATCAAAGCTATGCTTGGTTTTCTAATGATGGCCTCTCCACTCAAGAGTCCTGAAAATGTGAAGTTTTGTCAAGATCTGAAAAGGAAAATCCGTGAGCACCCTGACCAACAAGAGCTGCAGTCAAAGAAGCCAAAGCTTGAAGCCCTTGGTATTAAGTTGAACTGATAGATCTGCCTGAATACCCCCAGTATCCCGTTTGTACTTAGTTTGTTAAGACTTGTAATAATACTAATAAGATGATGTTTTTATTATTTCAGTATCCTTATTTACATTCTAGTACATTCAGTATGAGTAGAAGTCATTTGCTCACTCATAACTGATCAAAACACTTAGGAATAATTTATATCCAAATAGGGGGAGATTGTTGGGTCAGGAAAAACCCAAGAATACTTAAAACATGATTTGGACACAAATTAACTAAGTGTTAACTTAAACCGAGAACAATTGATGTCACTGAGAGAACAGCGTGGTTTTGCGACCTTACAACAGGTTTTACCTCTCGAGGGATCTCAAGAGGCTTGCAATCCCCACCAGGCAGTGTACCTGACCGATGTAATATAGTGTAGTGGCAAGTACCGGGGGATTGATCGTTCTCTAGGGGAATAGTGTCGTCAGGATTGAAAAACTACTCTAATAGGTCTAAGGGTGAGGGAAGATTCTTTTTGTATTTTTTATATTTTTATAAAAGCAAGTAAAATCTCGGGTTTGAAGGAGTGGGCGGAATTAGTTGCTAGTCAACTAACCCAAATAACTACAATTGCAAATAAAATAAAATAACTGAAAATAAAAAGGTTGTGGAACTTATATGGAGAGAAATGTGTTTACTTAGATTTCCTTACTCCCTAACTATCTTTTACCGGTTGATTAGTGTGTATTAATTGCGTGGATGACGGGTGTATTCCTTAATACCAATCGTGGGGTGGTGTACGTACTTCCCCAACTCTATAAGTTCCTACTTCACTCCTATGTCGAGCCGGCTAAGAAGCTCCTAACATGGGATCACTAGAATTCGCTCATGCATTAAATACAACCATAAAAACCTTAGTACGCATTGGTTCATGTTTCTTAAGACGTTCAAGCAAGTTACCGTATAGGAGGTTAGCCAGTTTTCTTAAGCCTAACATCGATAAACAATCATCCAATACAATTAATAACACACCAACAACCAATAATCAATAGTTAGGTTTCATTAGATCTAAGCAAACACAAGATAAATCTAGCCTAGCATGTTAAATAAAAGACAAGAATAAGATATAATCAAACAACACATAGACATATTGAATGATTAATTGATTACTTATCTTCAATTGAACATGGGAGATCCAAGGGTATAAAACCCTTAAAAGTAGCAGAAAAATCGTCTTAGGGTTTCTCCTCACAAAGTTGCACACTAATGACTAAAAATTATGAGAATATATATAGAAAATCAGATTTGATGGCATCACGTTATGGAGCTGACGCCGTCACCTCACCGCGGTTAGGGTTTCTTGATGGCCTTCTTGACGCCGTTCCCTTTTAATCATCCAAAATCCTCTCTGGCGCGTCAAGGGTTGACGGCGTCACAATGGTGCTTGACGCCGTCACAGGTACTTTTCCAGCCGATTTTGAGACTTTGTCGTTTTCTTCACTTTTATGCTCCAAAAACGTCCAAAATGCTTCCTTTTCCAGATTTCTTCTCCAAAGTACCTAAAATGACAAAAGGAACGATTTAGGGCAATATTTGATCAAATAAATACGATTTAGGGCTTAAATGACCCCCTAAAAGCGGTACACTTTTCGCTTCATCAAATACCCTTACACTTGAGATTTGCTTGTCCTCAAGCAAATGCGCTTTTATTCTAATCAAAATACAAGTTAGGGGTCATTTAACGCTAATATAAAAGTAATTACAACAAATAGTCGTTCCACTTTAATCATAATAAGCACGGAGATTACAGACTAGCATCTCACAAGTAGTGTTTAGATACTCACATCTCTCAGGTGTCATAAAAGTATATCTCATAAATGAAAATGAATAATATCTCTCACTACCTGTCATAGCAAATAGATTACCATAGGCTTGGGAAAGGATCAAAAACCTCCTCCACTAGGCGTAATCACCTAAGATAAACTATCAAAGAGGGCTTTTAAACGGGTTATAACGTTAGGTGTAGGGATATGATAAACACGGTTTTGTTGGATAAAGGATATTTTACTGGTGGCGAGTTAAAGATCTTGATTAATTACATGTACAATATGGCATTGGTAAGCCTAGACTAGACTCGACTTAAGCTAATGAAAAAAATAACAAAAAGATAAAATAAACATAAAATGAAACGGGATAGTAGTCCGTATGTTTTTTCTACTTTTTTTTTTTTTTTCGTTTTTTTTTTTTGCATACACTCTTGCCCTACCATCCAAAATAATACATCGTAGGGGGGTTGTATCCCCCTTACACTTGAACTTTTACATAACTTTACAATTAACTATTCTAATGACTCGAATTAAGATAATCGAAACACTTGGAGTACTTTTAAAATATTTAGCACATATGGGGGTAATAATGTTGTTCTTCCCCATTACTCCATTACACTAGTACTTTACCCATGAGTCCCAATCGTCCCAAAACAATATGTATAAGGATATGACTCGACTTAGCAACCATGTAATCAATTAGATAATTAACTTGGGGTTTAAACAAATGTTGTCACAATAATGCACTAAAAATGAGTGCATACAAGGTAGGCTAAGGCGATTTGGGTGTACATTTAAGTGGGGTGTAAACAAATTCTTACTTTAAGTAAAATGCTTAAAATTAGAAACGAAAAGATAGGCTTTGAGGGGTGTACTAGGGGTATCGTGTACTAAAAATGAGTACAACGCAAAGGGTGTGGGAGAATTACTTGACCAATGTAGCCAATGTAATTATAACAAAAACACAGGTGTAAAACAATGGGTTAATCCTAATGCCTCTTATCATGTAGTAAATCTAACTACTCGAATGTAGTCTCACTTGTGGCCTCGGAATGGTCCTAACGCAAGTTCTAGAATCTAAGTGCTACCGGTACACACATCATAGCATAAATGCTTTTCCTACCAATTCTAGGGGCGAACCTCACATATTTGTGGGTGGAAAATTTTTTAGTGGTACGGTTTTGTGCTAGTCATATAACTCCTATCCGTGAGACGCTCATTAAGACCAAAGTTTCACTCCTATATGTTGTAAAAAAATTTAAATTTAGCACTAAAATTGCCTTAACAGGTATTTCTCTCATTTTTATTACACATCTACCATTAAACAAATGAAAAATCAAGCGTAATAGCATTCTCTAAGGTATCGTACTTTACCCCCCTTACACTTAAGATGAACATTGTCCCCAATGTTCAAATAACAAGATGTAAAAGTAAATAAGGTAAAAGAATGAAATCAAATACTCCCCTGATTCGCTCGGTGGATAAAGAGGTAACATGGTTAGATCTTCTTCCAAGGTAATGTTGAAGCTTCAAGACTAAAGCAGCGCCAAAAGCTAGATTCCACATACATCTCCTTGTCCAAAATAACCTGTTAAACCTGAGAAAACAAACACAAAAACCTGCATAACATCGGTGGGATAAATCTGTATAAGGATATAATGCTTGTGGAATGATTATTTTGCAGATTCCTGGAGTTTATAAGTTAGAGATTTAATAAAGCATTTTATGATTCCGGAAGAAAAACAAAACTTTCAAAAAAAAATTCCAGAAAACTGTTCCTGACGCCGTCAGACTGGGGTCTGACGCCGTCAGAAGTGATCTGACAGATTTTTCATGTTAAGTTTTCGGAAAATTTCTGGAAAAACTCAATCCTTATTTCCTGGAAATCCTGCAAAATATCATTATGACTCGATACAAGCATTTGACTCAAACAATTACTAATATGTATGTTAATTTAATATTGTTATGATTCATGTTCATTTGTTCTAATAAACCGATTTGGATTTCCCTTACACTTATCTTTTGCAAAATACCTTTATATGTAGTTAAGACGAAGTTAAAAACAAGATAAAGCATTTTCACAATTTAGTTTCGAACATGAATCAATAATAATAAAAATTAAACATACATACGGAAGCAAATAAAATCAAACAAACAAATAAATAAACACACAAAGCAAATAAAGCTTGGGTTGCCTCCCAAGAAGCGCTTGTTTTTGTTCGAGTCACGAGCCTGACTCTACCCTTATTTAACGGATAAAGGAGAGGTTTTTCCTACACTTAGGATTAAGTGCGGGTGATAGTAGCAATACACACCATCTTGGTGGAAGTATGCCGCGTGAGGAAAGAGTGGTGGATGAATTATATACTCAAAGGGGTGTGCTCCTTTCATCATAACCTTACCTAGTTCACTTTGGTCAATGGGTGAGTTAAAGTGTTCTCCTAAAAAGGGACCATTTTCTAACAACTTCGAGAGACTCCTAATTGGGAACCCATCTTGACCCAATAGACCCGGTTTAAACCCATAATGTTTCTTGTGATCAATCATGAATGGGTGATGTAAGTATGTAAGGTCATGGTTCACTCCTATATTGTCTTCCTCACTACAAGGCTTAGAGTCTACTACCTTAATCTTAACATTACCCGGACTACATGGTTTGATTGGTGGATCGGGACCTTTTTCAATTCCTAAATTCACATCTAAGGATGGAAGATTAGGTAACGGTTTTGGCTGAGGCTCCGGTTCATCAAAACTAGGAACTTCCATATAACTAAAAGAAAGGTTATGACTACAAGTATTCAAACCTATATCCTCTAGTTGTGTTTGGTCCAAGGGTTCTACCTCTATTGGGGTTCCTATAGTCTCTTCTACTTCTTCTGGGTAAGTCACGGGTGGTGTGTGTGCCTCAAATGATGGTAGGACTTGTGGGGTACTTGGTGGGCTTATGTTACTAACCTCATCATTCCTTGTGTCAAGATCACCTATATCCTCATCATGGGTTTTGGTAGAATCTAACCCAAACACATTCCTAAGTATCTCAAATCCTTCTCTAGCCATTTGAAATTCTATGTCCGATTCATAGTAATATTCAACTTGATTACTATGTTCCAATTGCCTAAAGGATTCCTCATGCGTGTCATATGTTTTGGTGAAATCTATCCCACTCATGCAACTAGGTAGTTCAACACTAACCATCTCACAATCTTGGTCCAATTCAAGGTCCATGTTCTTAAAAACTAGGTCTTCTTGCTCATGGTACCTATAGTCGGATAAATCCTCCTCATTTGTTTCCTCAAGTTGTGATGTATATAAACCCATCAATTCATTCAACTTATAGTTCACGGTTAGGAAGCTTTCCTCAAATTTTTTCCAAAGGGTTTCACTAAAAGGAGTTGATCCTAACAATGATTGTTTAATAGAAGCCGCACATGCACATAATTCATCAAACCTATCAAACTTTACACCCATCTCCTCTTGTGTATATCTAAGATCACTTAAAAATTCATTGGAACAACAGAAAGCAAATCTATCCGTGTAAAGTAATTGTTCCTCTATTGTTAATGATCTAAATGGAATTTCATCCGCCATGGTGACAAATGAAAATGGTTTTACAAACAAAGGGCACAAAGAAAAAGATAGACTAAAGAAATCTAATAAAAAGAAAATAAATATCTCACTCGATAGGAATCAAGTGAGTAGACCTAATAAAATAAAAATTCAACCTAAACAATAACTATTCCCCGGCAGCGGCGCCAAAAACTTGATGCGTGGTTTTGCGACCTTACAACAGGTTTTACCTCTCGAGGGATCTCAAGAGGCTTGCAATCCCCACCAGGCAGTGTACCTGACCGATGTAGTATAGTGTAGTGGCAAGTACCGGGGGATTGATCATTCTCTAGGGGAATAGTGTCGTTAGGATTGAAAAACTACTCTAATAGGTCTAAGGGTGAGGGAAGATTCTTTTTGTATTTTTTATATTTTTATAAAAGCAAGTAAAATCTCGGGTTTGAAGGAGTGGGCGGAATTAGTTGCTAGTCAACTAACCCAAATAACTACAATTGCAAATAAAATAAAATAACTGAAAATAAAAAGGTTGCGGAACTTATATGGAGAGAAATGTGTTTACTTAGATTTCCTTACTCCCTAACTATCTTTTACCGGTTGATTAGTGTGTATTAATTGCGTGGATGACGGGTGTATTCCTTAATACCAATCGTGGGGTGGCGTACGTACTTCCCCAACTCTATAAGCTCCTACTTCACTCCTATGTCGAGCCGGCTAAGAAGCTCCTAACATGGGATCACTAGAATTCGCTCATGCATTAAATACAACCATAAAAACCTTAGTACGCATTGGTTCATGTTTCTTAAGACGTTCAAGCAAGTTACCGTATAGGAGGTTAGCCAGTTTTCTTAAGCCTAACATCGATAAACAATCATCCAATACAATTAATAACACACCAACAACCAATAATCAATAGTTAGGTTTCATTAGATCTAAGCAAACACAAGATAAATCTAGCCTAGCATGTTAAATAAAAGACAAGAACAAGATATAATCAAACCACACATAGACATATTGAATGATTAATTGATTACTTATCTTCAATTGAACATGGGAGATCCAAGGGTATAAAACCCTTAAAAGTAGCAGAAAAATCGTCTTAGGGTTTCTCCTCACAAAGTTGCACACTAATGACTAAAAATTATGAGAATATATATAGAAAATCAGATCTGACGGCGTCACGTTATGGAGCTGACGCCGTCACCTCGCCGCGGTTAGGGTTTCTTGATGGCCTTCTTGACACCGTCCCCTTTTAATCATCCAAAATCCTCTCTGGCGCGTCAAGGGTTGACGGCGTCACAATGGTGCTTGACGCCGTCACAGGTACTTTTCCAGCCGATTTTGAGACTTTGTCGTTTTCTTCACTTTTATGCTCCAAAAACGTCCAAAATGCTTCCTTTTCCAGATTTCTTCTCCAAAGTACCTAAAATGACAAAAGGAACGATTTAGGGCAATATTTGATCAAATAAATACGATTTAGGGCTTAAATGACCCCCTAAAAGCGGTACACTTTTCGCTTCATCAACAATTCAAGTCACTGAGAGAACAGCCTCTCAGTGAGTCATCTTCAGGATGCTTAAGGCGAATTCAAGAAGAAGGATTCACTACTCAGGAAGGCGGTACTCCCTGATGTAGCACTTAAGCCAAAGAAGAAGATGATGGTTCAGTGAGTGTTTGACAAGAACTCACTGAACCCCAGTCTCCTCAACAACAATGAAGTAATTAAGAGTAATGACTGAGAAGCGTTTCCTGAAGAACCAAGTGCCTGTGAAGAAAGGCAGAAATATCTAGGAAGGATTTAAGATAAGATCAAATCTTATCTTGTCAGGAAGAAATCCTTCCTAAGACGGCTTAAAGTCTTGGAGTGTCAGACCAACCACTCCTAAAGACTTAATAGGCCATTTCTATTGGTTCTTGGAAATGACAATTACTATTGTAATTGTCAGACACGCTTGCTCAACAACTTGTAATATTTTAATTACTTTTACTCAGTTTACTTGTGTATAAATAGATTGAGAAGGAGAGAAGTTGAGTGTGTTTTGTACAATTAAAGCTTAGTCTTTTGCAAAACAACTTCTCTCCTACAAAGAGTAACGTATCCCTGAGATAGCTCAGTGAGGTCGCATTGTTACCACTCAAGCAAAACTTGAGTTTAGATAGGAGACACCACCATACCTTGTCTATTCAATCCCAAGTGGTTGTTCCGTAAAACACTTAGGTATAGATTCTTTGATTCATTTCTAATAAGAATTTAAACGTTGAAAATTATCTTGAGTTTTCTATATTCACGTTTTATAACTGTTAGAATTAATCATAACATTGTATTAGTCATAAACACAAATAGATTAACTTTCTAGTTAACTCTAAACGTGTTAAGGGACCAACACTTTCGTGTGGTACATAGAGTAATAACATAACCACAGTTATTCCATAAGTGAATGGGGCATACCAGTTAAGATTTGCAGCCTCTTATTAGAATCATCATCTTCATAAAACCAAATTCTAGCATTAGAGACGTCTCATTAATTGAGTAGTAATTGGCGGGAAGTTGCACTGTGGTAGGCGACACCTGCTTCACAAAAGGAGGCAATCGGTTGTTCAACTTGGTAACAGACTCTGCAACCTGAAATCATGTCGCTAGAGAATGACCATCAAGACAATGTAAAAGCAATTTTGAGTCTTTATAATAAAACTACTTACTGTATTTGCTTATCTTTACACTAAAAGCACTTATTTTTATCAGAATTTTCACTTTATAATGCTAATCCAAACACCCCTTTAACTAATTATCTGAGTAAAAACAATTTTGAGTAATTGAGTCCCCCTATTTGCAAAAGAAAATGCAAAAATAGCGATTAGAATACAAAAGTTTGAGTCAATCATTCCTATTATCTATTCGTTTAACGGCATGAGTCCTATTAACTCAAAAATCATGTTTAACCTTAACTTGTTACAATTAGGAACACTTTTTAAGTCCTGTGAAAACAGAAATTAGTTTTCTTAAAGGTTTTGTCCATGAATTCCTTTATGAATTTGAACATACTACTGACAATTTAAGTGTGAAAAGCAGGTTTTTATAGTGAGAAATCAAATGGTGTATCAATTGCCCATACGAATATAGCATACAAATAACAAAAACATAGTAAAGAGTTAGTACCAGAACTTGTTGATTATGTTCCATAAGCATGACTACTCCATACTGATTTATGACAAAAAGGCTTCTTCACAAACATTTATCCTTTTTTTGTAAGATGTATCTCTGCATTGCAATTTATATAAGTTGAGTAACACAAAGTATCTCAAATCCATAATAAGATGTTATAATTCGAAGTGATCCCTATTGCGATTATCATTTTGTAGTTAACTGTCAATATATTGGGGCCCTTAAGTTTCTAACATATTATCCTTAAGTTTCAATACATATTTATGGACAATTTTTGGCCTCGCCTGAATCATTTTTGAGGCTTCCGTTGATTAGTCGAGGTCCTTGTAAATTCCTAAATGATGTTTGATAAACCTTTTAATTTGCATCATTATACATCTATTGGTTTGTGTGGGGAACGTCATGTTCAAATACTTCGAATATGAAAGCACAAGGAAATACCCATTCATAAGTACTGATTCCTAGTTTATTACCTTGAGAGCAAGTTTCTTGAGCTTGTTCATAGCTCGGAATTGCTTCGTCCTAGAAAGGACTGCACTGTCGATTGGCTTGTCCGATGATTCACCATCTTCTCTTATCCATGGATGCTCTGCACGCATTTGAAAACATTCATGCCATGAATTTATGACCATATACCCATATCATATGTTGGCCTTTTTGTGTTTTTGCATATAAGGTTTTGTGACCCCATACCGGTTATCATAAGTTTCCACCAACCGGTTATCTTCCAATTACATCAGCAACTGAAATATTAAATAACGTTGAAGATCAACCTGTTGATCTATCCGAGACTACCTGCTGCAATGGTTGCAAATGTTTGTAGAAAATGGTCGCAGTCAAAGGATACTTCTCCATAATACTTTCAGAAGTACCTGGTTGACAACATCAAAGGAGACTACCTGATCAAAGGGTGCAAAAGTGTTCCGGATTTTGAGTGGGTAAAAATCAACCCCTGCATTATGTGGGTAAGGGTCTAATTAAGAAGTATCTACTTTTAGAAAAACCTTGTAAGATGTGAAAACGCCAGTTTAGTTGATTACCTGCCCAGAAGGGAGGCAAAACACTGAGTAAGATATAGAGAATCACCAATGCACTCCATATGTCTATTTCCTTCCCATACTTTCGCCGCAACACTTCAGATGCAACATAATAAGTGCTGCCAACAGCATCGCGGTATGATTTACCTGCAAGTGTTTCTGACCATCGTCACAAGATCATATGATCACATGGTGTAGCTATTCAAACTAAATACTAACAAGTGCATAATAAATACAACAAATTAACTTTAGTATGTGCGATTACGAAGGATTCCCACAAGTAAACACGGATCGTGGAACTCGTTAATGCAATCTAGCAAGATTAAGGGGGTGTTTGGATGTGCATTTTGTAAGTGATTATGTGATTTTGAATAATTATAATTAGATAATCAACTCTACTATACCAAGTTGTAGGATATAGTGTTTGAATGTGCATTTATAGTAATCAGACACAAGTAGTTGTTTCAATGAAATTTTGGATTAGTCAATACATAAACTGGTGCAAAAATGACATTTTTGTGCAGGAAAAGGAGTTACCTCTAGTGAGAAGGTAGGATAAAAGTCTTTCAAACTAAGTTAAGAAAGTGGTAATTACAGTATTAAGTTACTAAGTTTCGATACAGTTGCATTTCGACACTCAGGTATGTTGCAACCAAGTAGGAATCAGATTATATTACACACTAATCAGAATGTGTTTATCCCAGCATAAAAAACTGATTGTTGCGACCAAAATGAACATTACTTAAATAAGCAGATCCAAACACACCTAAATGAAGTGTTCTGTGTGGCCTTCTGCTTATAGCTCCATAAGTATATGATCAAGGGTTAATAATGCTAAGATGAAAAGATTAACAATATCATGCTATTAGATAAGGTTCTATACTTCTATTTAACAATACCTTCTTGAATAAATATTGATAACCCAAAATCAGTTGTCTTCATCAGCGCATTCTCACTCTTATCCGAAAGCAAAAAGTTCTCAGGCTTTAAATCGCGATGCATCACATCCAAAAAATTACAAACATGAACAACATTAACAATCGACCTACATATCAACGCTGCAGCCGGCTCACTATAATGACCCTTTGCAATAATCCTATCAAACAGCTCACCACCTTTACATACCTCCAGAATCAAACGCACTGATTGTTTATCTTCGTAAGAACCTTTAAACTCCACAATATTACTCTGCCCACTCATGCTACATAATTTGTATCTCTTTCCTCATATCATCCTTATCACTTTTCGTCACAAGCTTCTTTTTTGATATTGACTTACATGCGTATTTATGTCCAGTTGACTTCTCTGTACAAAGAAACGTAACACCAAAAAAGTGAAAGTCCATCTAAATGATGAGAACAAGAAGATTGGTAAATTCTATTTCAGATATTGCCTTATTATGTTACAGTTTTCATGTGGACTATTCGAGACAAAATTTAAAAAGGACACAGTACGGCACTGAAACACTAAGAATAGCTTAAGATCAAAAAAATGTTACCTGGGTACACGTTATAATCTAAAACATGTGGTGTTTCGGTGTAATAGTTTGTTGCCATTTCACAGAAATGATTTGCCAGATCATAAGCCACAGGGTTGTAGCTTGCATGCTCATAATCCTGTAAAAAGTTGTAAGATTTCATTTTAATATAAACTCCAACAGAAAAATAAATTCTTAAAGGAATTAAATATATTCTTCATATACAAAAAATGCATGACTTAATATGATGCTGATGATTTTTGACTAAATTTAATGTTAGTAAAGATATATTATTTCATAACTATCTGGTTCACAAGATTTAAGCATCATATTGTTTCAATATCCGAACAGGGCATAGATTATAAGGTTACAAAATGAGAAAAAAATATTAAAAAAATATTAGTTAAAATAACTCACAATTAAGGTTATTGTTCTTGTTTCATCTTTAATCATAATATTGCCGTATTGTAAATCATTGTGGCAAAAAGCAACATTCTGGTTGCTTTGTGACAACTCCTTTTAAATTCAAAAACAACATGTTTCCATATTAAATTCTAGTGAGGACTTTCATCAAACACTTGGTATACAAAGTTTATCAAACTTTTTACAGACTTTTTGTTGAACACAATCTATAAAAACATGAAACCAAATAATCAATAACAAAAATACATAAATGCCTAAGAAAATAATCTTGAATTCATTATACATCAAATGTGATTGCTAACCTAATTAAATTATAATCGGCACAAAGAATAAAGATAAAAAAATTACCTTAAATTCAACATTAACTATCAGATTCAATTTTATTTCCTTCAATATTTTCTTATCAGAATAAAAATTATAGAGTAAATAAATAAAATCAATAAACTGAATTATAGAGTAAATAAATAACATCAAAAACAACCATCATACACTCATTTAAGCATTTTATCAAACACTTAACATACATCATCAAACTCACAAACATATTAACCATGAACTTTAATAATTTCAGTTTGTAATATATAAACAAAAATTATTAATTGCTAATATCTTATCACTCAGGAAAATTAATCTTCATCGACTAAACAAAAATTAATTGTGATTTCAAAATATTTTTTTATAGAAAACACTGAAAATTAATTAAACGGTTCATAACAAAATTGATGATTATAAATATATGAAACAAAGTAGGGATGAGCATTTGGACTCGAATCCCGGGTACCGAACAGGAACCGTACCAAAACGGTACCGACTCTCAATACACGGTATGGTGCCGGTACCATGAATTGAGCCAAAAAAAATCGGTACCACTAATACGGTACCGGTACCAAAGCGGGAAGTACCGAAAAAATCCCGAAAATTGAGTAGTCATATTTTTGAATTAAATAACTTATCCAAATACCTATTTGGCCCGTTCAATGTCAAACAATAGTCATGTAAAACATATGAAAAGAAACCAAACGTTCGAAAAACTTATTGTGGCAACTATAGATCCTTCATAAACACTCCCAAAAATTAAACCCGAACCTATTTTATAAGTTTTTGAACGTTTGTATGTTACGAATATCTTGGTGATGTATTTATTTAAGTGTTGGTTGCGTTTTGTGCCACGTCGTGGTTTAAAATCACTTGAAAATGCATGTTCTTTCCTATTTTTTGTTGCATTTTCTCGAAATCCTATTTGGTTTAACAAAAAACGGGAAGAACCGTATAGGTACCGATTTCCTGGTACCGAGTACCGGTACCGGATCCGGTACCCGAATCCCGTCCGGTACGGTACCGGTACCCACTTTCATGCTCGGGAAAATTTCGGTACCACCAATTCGGTACGGGTTCGGTATCATTCTAGTACCGTGCTCATCCCTAAAACAAAGTTAAAATAAATTGATTATGAGTGAAACTCACCAGAGTATTGAAGTTGTGAGTCAGACATTCTGATGTATTTTGGTTACTCAGAAACTTTGATGGGTTGATGGTTTGAAGACTGCAAATCATCCCGTATATAAAGATGAAGATTAGGTTATAGATCGATTTGAATTAGGGTAATCAAATCAATTGGAGTTTTATCACAAATTGTTTGGCAAAAATTAAGGAAAAACAGTGTCAATTGATAACGATTTTGTTATTTGATTTGAATAATTATAAAAAATAAGTTGATTTTGTGAGAAATTATAGTGAAGGTTTAAATGTGATTGAGTAAATATAGGCAAATCTTGATTGAGATGAGAGAAAAACGGATGAAGAGTGTGTAAGGAGTGTGTTTTCATGCCTAATGGCTTTAACGTGACATTGTTTATGCCAAGTGGCATTATTTTTTGCCAAGTGTCATTATCCAGTCATCAGGTATTGCTATTATATAGATAGTCAGATTTAAAAAAAAAAAAAAAAAAAAAAAAAAAAAAAAAAAAAAAAAAAAAAACATTTTTAACAACAAACTTAAATTTCATTAATAATTCAAACCTTACATAATAATTCAAATAAAATTAAAACCTTAGATAATAATTCAAATAAAATTAAAATATTACGATAGATGCACGAATGAAGGTCGTTGGAACGACCCACATCCAAAAAAATGGGGCGATCGATCGATTGAAAAATGATGTCACAGTAAGGGTGATCGAGTGAGATTGACAAATGGATCGATCGATCCATCATTAGTGTGTGTAGCCATAGTATATCTTTTATATAATAAAGGAATTACATTATTTCGGAGTGTTTTTGCAAAATCATTTTTAATAAAAAAACAATTGGACCAATTGCCACGTAAGCAAAATCAAGCAATGTGATTGGCTAATAAAAAGTCAAAATTAAACATCAATTGGTCAAACTTTTGTAAAATTCGTGTGTTTTAACGAAAAATTATGTAAGCACATATACAGAATATGTAAATATTAAGTTTATATATATATATATATATATATATATATATATATATATATATATATATATATATATATATATATACACTAGACTTCAAAGCCCGCCCGATGGGCGGGCATGACTTGTAATTATAATTTGGATAGTTTTAGTTACTCTAAAATTATTTTTAAGGACGTTTGTTTTATCTTATTTTTTAATATCATAATTATAAGATGGTAGATGGTGTCAGTTAGTGGGAAATTATAGATGGGGCAAAATGCCTGATTGACACATTCATTTCAAAACCTTGATAGCCGACACATTTTATAATAAGAATGTTATGATTATTATCAAGATAATATAACTCTGTAACCATTTTTTAATCATGCATTAAACAGGCATTATATAAATGTAAATAAATTAGTGTGCCAAAAGTCATGAGATATTAGAAAACTAAACTGACACTACGTTACTGTTAATGAGAACCAAACAAACTGGCTTACTGCCATTCTTGTGAAGCCTACTAAACTTTTTCTTTTTTTCATTCCTGCACTTTTTTTTTTTTTTTTTTTTTGCTTAAGCACTTGTTGCTTATGTCAAAGTAATGTATTATGTTCATGTTATTTTCTAAGCCTAATGCACTATTTTTTACATGTTTCCAATTCGCCATCACAGATTGTTGTCATGCTCACTTTATTAAATAACTCAAACCAAATGATTTACTAAAATCACATATTGTTATCAACCTTTTAATAGGTTAAACACAATGAACTAATATGAGCCAAATATCAGGTATGTCTCTATAAGCCAATTTTCTAAAACTAAATAAATTTACGATTATGCCGAGCATAATTATCCTATGTGTGGTCGTAATCACGGAATTTCATTCGGCAGTACAAAAAATATAGACATCAAGTTACCTGAAAGAGCAGCAACGTTGTATGCAGCCGCAACCGTTTCTTCTTTGGCTTCACCAAGATGACAATTGATTGGGGATGATATAGGCTGTAACTCTTTTGGTGTTTGAGTTAGGCCCTTAGTTTCAGTCTGTCGCTTCTCAATATAAATATACAATATCCAGTTATCCACATTGATTAAGAATCACGAAACGCAAAACATTAAAGAGAACAATGCTTGTAAATTAAATTTAATAAGCTTGAAATATTAGATTGTTTGTAAATGGAGCTTTGTTTGAAACAACGCAAAATATTATATTTTATGATCCAATATTTACAAACATATACAGCAACTATATATTACGGTACCATCAAAGCACAGGTACTATGTTCAGTCAACATTTATACAATGTAATTGTCGGAGTCGATCCCATGTCGAGGCGTACCTTTCCACCATTCTTATTCGCAGACGGATCTGGATTGTGGTGTGTCCCCTATGCCTCTAACACACGAACCAAATGCCTTCGTCAATCTGTCGTTCAAATTTTTTGTCGGCATTCACGCCTGCTGAATGTTGTTGTTGCTGTTGTTCTTGATAATGATCAACACGCGATTGGCCATCACCCTATAACTTCGCAATTCATTCAAGGTGTGAAGCACAACAGATTTTACCTGGTCATGTAAAAAAGCAAATGCAATTAACAACAAATAAGTTAAATGTGTGAATCTTAATATATTAAAAAAGAGTTTCAAACACCCAACTAATCATCATAACCTCATAGCTTATAACAGTTAATAAGATGACTTGAACTTATTGTAAGACGATGTTTGACAGTCAATTAATTAAGAAATATTTATTGATTTATTCTCTATCGTCAGCTTATGCCCTGTCATATCTTGTGGAACTTGAGTGACCCAACCGACATAAAAAGCACCCATATTTACCCAAACTCACGCACTTCGAAACCTCTACCAGAAGCAGAGAGAAGCATAAAATATATTTTGCTTTCACTGCCATTAAGAAGAAAAAAAAGGCATCAACAACAGAAGCCTTACGTGAATGATACGTGAATGAGGAAAACGGTGATCATCCTTGATGGCTTACAGTCTTGCACATCACTTTCCTAAACCCTTTTTCAAATGATGCCTAATGTGACACAAGTACCTACCTGACTTGACCCACTTCAAATTTCTTAAGTACTTGAGTATTGGGTCAGCCTATTTCAGCCCGTTGGGTAATTTTCAATTTCCCAAAATGACCCAAACACTTGCACAAAGTAAGTCACTTGGGTCATCTAAAATAGTTAAATGACTATATTCCATCAACACCTTTAACAATTCTAAATATGAAATGGATAACATATACTCGTGATCTAGTGCTAATACGAAAATAAGAACATGCTTATTACCAATTCTTTAGCTGCGAGGAAGATATTTCTGTACCCTGCGAAATCAAATTAGGAGGAAGAAACTATTATTAACGGAGATATGTGAAGGATGTCTTTTCTCAAGGTTAGAAGATGAAAATCTCACATACATGAAGACTAAGTTTCTCTGCCCATGGAGATATAGGTAATTTCAAAGATACCCATTTGGCGATAACCCACCATTCATCTCCTTTTCTATCTTATGATGACTTTCAGTTCCAAAAATTCCATCTGATTTTTCTGGCGCAGTAGCCAAAATTACATCGTTTCAGCAATAGAACCGCACTGTTAAACCAAAAGACTGCTTAATGAAACTATTATAGATTTAGTGAATAAGAAATGCAAAAGTTGCATAGTCATAACAGTAATAGCTTTTTGGATTGCTAAATGTAAAAGCTTAATATAAAACAATAATAAAGTACCTCGCGAACGGGGATGTGCATGCCTGTTAATTGTAAATGAAATGTGAAGGCTTGCTTCTGTCTGTTGGGCTATACCTAAAAAAAATAATATGGCATTAACATGTTAACCTGAGATAATTTGTACTATAGCTGAATACTGCTATAAATACCATTTTCACTGGCAGAGGTGGAACCCGCTGTTCCAGAAGTTGCTTATGCCGGACCCATCCAAACACGTGTTGTAGCCACTGAATGGCGAACACCATTGTTGCTATTACCAATAGCAGATTCACTAATTGGTAGTATCTCGGAGTAACGTCTGTTAGATAACGGTTGTTCATTGTGATCGCCATATCTCCTTTTTGGTTCAACTGATTTCAGGTGCTTAATCCTATTTCAAAATGACCTGTGAAACACTATTTAATAAGTAGTCAATATGCTGATTGGTATATGCTTAAACATATACCTTTATTTGACCAAAACCCGACGAAAATGACCAAAAACTAACCAAAATGCCAAAAGATATTCGTGTTTTTGTGTCTATGTTTATGCAGGCAACGGATAAAAGAAAAAGGACAAAAAACGAAGAAAAATCCGGAAAACACGGGCACGAGACGTGGAAAGATATTTATAGAGCCGAAGCCGGGAAAGATTCGTCAAAAGATATATTTTTGAAGAACGGCCCTTGGATCATTGAGAAATTACAAAATCAGCCCCTTGTTTAATTTGAAGTTTGGCAAAACAAATCCCTTTAAATTTTCAGCAATTATACAAATAGTCCCTATGATCATTAAATCCTTAAAATTCCTTCTACCCGGATTTCTCTTAAATAAACCCACCAACATTAACCCAGCCCATCCAAAATATACTCCAGCCCAGTCCACCCTACTTTTAACCCGACCCATCATTATTTAACCCCTAGTCAAACCCCGTTTTCTTTACCCAGTCAACCCCGAAACCACCTTTCCATCCAAAAACTTACCCAGTTACTGTACCCTCTCCTTCCCCACGAATTACCCTGCAAGAAATGTTTATTACCCCACCTAAAATATCTACAAAGCTTCTGGAAGATCAGGGAATGACAGATGGCACAAATCCCAGTACTCTCCATGTTGGTATCTCCACTACATCCAATCAACGCCCAAGATATTAAAGTGGTGAGCAAGAAATGATCCAAGGGTCGTGAATGAATATCCTGAAGCTTCCTGGAAGAAACCCTAGCTCTTGGGGAGTCTATAAATAGCAGCCTCATTCTTCACATAGAGAGTTGTTAGAGTCTAGTTTTTGAAGTTTTTTTTTAGTATAAATTAGGGTTAAAATTCGAGTCAAGTTTATGTTTTTAGTGTAATTCAGTGCTTTTTAGTTGTAATAGTTTTATGTAATCAGTAATTTAAATATTAATGAAAGTTTGATTTGAAATTTCATAGTGTCCCCTTTTTTTTTGTTTCTTATAAGCTATATTTCTGTTACATTAAGCCCTTTTTCTATTAGAACAAGCTCATTTAAGCTTCCTAGCTTATTGTGAGTCTTTTGTTTAAGCTTAATCAGTTTACTCTCAAAATCACAAAAAGTCAATAAAAGTCAAAGTTTCATTAATCTATGGTGATTGCTGTTTGGAGTGATGGTCTAGGAGGGGAAATGGAAGCCTCTAGCCTATCTAAAGACAGGCAAGCTCAGTGAATTCCCTCAATTTGTGCTGAGGGAGAGTTACTTTGTGAGTTCTTTCTTATTTACATTTCCACTCAACTTTTATAGCTTAGTTCTGCTGCTGTTAATTTAATTTTTGTTTGATGTTGGTTATTTGATGTTTATTTGCTAGATCTAATATTAGTTAAGCTTGTTTAATCATTAGTTGATAGTTTAGTTTGAATCTATCTCAATATAGCTTCTGTTTTGATCATATCTGTGGATCTGATAATTTGATGAGTATTGTTGTTGTTTGTTGCTATTCTGAGATCTATTGATGTTAGTGAGTGATGTTTGATGATTGTTAATGAGTGGTTAATCCTTAATCTGAGTTTGTTAGTTTTAATGAGAGTTAAGGGACTGTTTGGATCTATAGTGATTGTTGTACTATTGTTGATAATTGGTGGTTATTCTGGTTAAGTTCACTTGCAGTACTCATTTATAGCTAAGAATAAGCATTTCCTTGGTGGTTCAATTGGTAATAGTCAAAGTTGTTTGTTAATTTCGTGTTTTGCTGTCATCTGCTGCTATTAGGGATCTGTGTTAGGTTAATTTGTTAGACAATTAGTTTATGCTTGTTAGATAATCATTTATATAGCTTAATCCAACTAGTTTAATAGATCAGGGTTGCTGAATCTCACCTTAGTCAACAATTATTAGTGTCTAATTAGTCAAACTTGTTCTGTGAGTATGTTGCATTTTGTTCTTGGTTGCAGTTTTCATGAATCAATTTGATTGATCATAAGTGCTTAATATTGTGTGATTTTCTATTTCTAAGTAGTTTACCTTGTATAATTTTAGAGTTTTTAAATTCAAGTAGTAGCAATAACATCTGATAACCTTAATTTGCACTCAAAGTTTGTTACTGCTGACTAAGATGTCTGCTGCATGATCATTATTTGGTTATCTGTTCATGGTCCTAATTGAACTAGCAATTGAGATCTATACATAGGGGTTTTTAAGTTTTTAGAATCTCTGGTTGATAAGCTTTCCAAAACTGCTTTTATCTTCAAAATTGGTTAAGGATTGAGTTTTTTATAAGCTGTTGATATAAGGTGTTTGAGTTTGCTTTCTGCCTAAAGCTGTTTGATTATTTTTGTGCTTATCTGCTTATTGGCTTATCATAATCTGCTTATTTGAGTGTCATTTTGCTTATTAGTTGCTACTTAATGAATTCTGAGCATTTGGTGTTATTTTGAGCTTATTTGCTTATTAAGTGCTTTTTGGCTTAATCTCTATAAGCTGTTTCTGCTTTTTTGTGCTTATTTGATAATTGAGTTTATTTTTCTTTAAGAGTAGATTAGTTTTTAGATTTTATAAAAAAAAATCCCAGATTTAATTGAGTTGTTTTGCTATTTAATTTGCATTTTCTTGGTTTAAAAGTAGTTTTAAATAATATAAAAACAAAAGAAAATAAAATAAGTTTCTGTGTTGTCACTTCTGGTCCCTTAACTTCCTGCTTGAGTGAAAATCGTGCCTGGGTTGTTTTTAGTTGTGAAACAGTTTGTTAATTGGAAAGATCAGTCCTTGTCTTTGTGTTTGCCTTCTTAGTCCATAGTTAACCTTGAATGTAGTTAAATATTTTGCATCGTTAATCCTTATAGCTTGCATCCTTGCATTTTTAGTCCTAAATTTCCACTATTAGTTTAAAAGTCTCGGGAATAGCCCGGGTTTTGCGTAATTTAAGTTTCCTTTACCTTTTAGATTTCGTGTGCACTTATTACTTGTTCTATTTGCTTAATTAGTTATCATTTCATATTCTTAGTTTAAAAATCGAAAAATCCCACTTTTACACATTCACGACACAAATCACGATCCCGAATCACTAATTCCATTCAATCTTCAATCAGGACAACAAACCTAGGGTTTTGCATATTTCCTTTGCAATTCTCCTTTTTGGGATATAAATTGTCATTATCAATTTTTGGCGCCGCTGCCGGGAAGGTTGACGAGAATTCGTGATTTTGTTTTTTGATTCGTGTTTTGAAGACCCTTCCCTCGGAAGTTAATTGTTTTTGTTATACAAGAAAAATACAAAAAGAAAATAAATAAAACACTTTTCCTAAAGTGTTTTCAAAATATATATATATATATATATATATATATATATATATATATATATATATATATATATATATATATATATATATATATATATATATATATATATATTTATATATATATATATACAAAAATAATACATCCTCACTTTCTTGAAAGTGTTGTAAACCATTCCGAAATAACAACAAAACAATCGTGAATTCATTTGATTTTCGGATTATTTTTCGATTACAACCTATACAAGTGGTTTAAGGATGGTTCGACATTAAATTGACGAACCGAAAGAGGCGGGTTTTTAATTAGCTTCGGCAGACCTTTGCTTCTCCGCCACTCTGCGCGTAGTCGTAAGAGAAACGAATATCGATTGAGGGATCGGTACCAAAAATATTGTGATAAAATATTCCTTAAAAAAAATCCAAAAATAGTTTATTTTCAAATTTGGTTTTTCTTTTTAAATTTTTTTTTCTTTTTGGTGTATGCACACCCGTTCTTCTTCTTCTCAACCTCTTCTTTCACCGCTCTCAAATCCAGAGAGGATTATCCGTCATAACAACCGTGTTCATTACTCAACCGTTGAGGAAATGGACGACAACCCAAACAATCAACGACCTCCGGTGGATGATCAAAATGCCAATCCGGCTCCCGATCTCCGACCAATGGAAGAATTACTCCAATCACCTTTCAATGGTGGTGGCAAAGCAATCGTGATACCCGATATGTTTTGATGCGCGTGTGCGTATTGCTTTAATTTATACCCACGGTATGTCGTTGTGGTTTTAGTCCTACTCAAGTTTTAAATTTATATTTAGCCGACTTATCAATAACACACACACTTTAACGAGCAGTGTACCCGGTCAGTATGAATATAATGGTAAGTAGAGTGTCGATCACTAAGAGTGGAACGTATTATCTAGTTATTCTAATCAGTATTTTAATATCTTAAGTTAGCTATACAACCTAATCTAACGCAAGGGGGTTTTAGCCTGAGAGACTGGCACGGTTTGGTTGTGATTAAATATAAACTAAACTAATAGGCACGAATCAGCGAATAGCACACACGTACACAGATAAATACTTGAGACAATAAGAAGACCTGTCCTGATAGTTAAGTAGCTTGTCACTTGTTTTATTGCTAGTTTTATATGAAGTGTATAGTTTGATGCAACGCACCGAGATTAATCCCTTTCTCATTGGCTCTAATCTTATCGGCGAGTAAACCCTTAATGATTACTTATGTCTATCCTATTTACCTTTCTTCCTACTTTTCTACAGACGATAGAATGCATAGGCGATAGAATAAATAGGCGAGGACAGAGGCATGGCGACCCGATCAATGCTCAGCTAGACACAGAGGTTATCAATGCACTAATAAAAGTCACCAAAGACATCAACATATAAACTTTAATTAATGGGAAAGCAATTTTAAGGGGAGTTGAAGTGCATGATTAAATCAATGACACAAGCCCATCAATCCTGATTAATTAAAGTGTACTAATACAATAAAACAAAACTACTTAATGAATTAAATACATGCAGGACCTTCTTACAGCTCTTGTATCTTCGTTCAAGGTGTGTCTTGTGCTGCTACTTCGTCTGACTTCGTCCTAGGGTTTCTTCGGTCTTCTTTTTTTAGCTAAATGTCGAACTCCGAAATTCGTCTGACTTTGGGGTATTTATAGTTTCTGTCTGAGGGTTAGATGCGGCGCATAGGATAAGTAGATGCGGCGCATTGACTTAACTTCGCGTGGGGTCCAAGATTAATATATTCAGGAATATTTGTACACCGCCAGAAGATGCGGAGTAACTTCATTTCTAGATGCGGCGCATGTTCTTGCTGTCTTGGATTGTAGCTTGTGAAATCTTGATAGTGATGCGCCGTATGTTAGGAGTAGGATGCGGCGTATCTGGAGCAGAATGATCTTGATCTTGTACATTTCAGTAGACTCTTAACTTCTTGCTTGTTTTGCTCCATAATTAGTCCAAAATCGCCAAGTTTCACATAATACTTGTTTTTACCTGAGAATTACAAAAGTAAACATTAACGTATCAATTCTCACAGATAATATAATAAAACAAGTCAAATAAATAGGATAAATGATGGTAATAAAATGTACTTATTTGAGTTCATCATGTTTGCAAATCAATTTGAAATAAAAACCGGGTTACTTAATCTTATCACCGGTATTTCCTTTCACGGCTTTGAAAATGAAGATCCTCATTCCCATGTCCAGAAATTCATTGACATCACTGAAACACTCAACTTAAATCACGTTCCTCACAATGTGCTTAAATTGAGGTTATTCCCTTTTTCTCTGGTAGGAGCAGCCCGGACTTGGCTTGACAAGGAACCTCCTAGTTCGATATTTACTTGGGATGACTTAGCCTCAAAGTTCGTGAACTACTTTTATCCTCCTTCTAAGACATCGAATCTCAGAAATCAAATCACTCGATTTCAGCAAGCTTTCGATGAATCGTTCAACGAAGCTTGGGATAGATTCAAAGAGTTGTTAAAAAAGTGTCCTTATCACGGATTTTCAACCTTGCTCCAGATTGATACTTTCTATAATGGGTTGAATCCATCTGATCAAGATTCACTCAATTCCGCTGCGGGTGGAAATTTTCTGACTAGAAACACTCAATAAGCTTTGACTATCATTGAAAATAAAGCCAGAGTGAGGAGTTCTAGAACCAAAGCTCAAGTTTCAAATATAAGTAACAAATCAGATGATGCTTTCACCCGAGCTCTTAGCAAACAAGAAGAGGCTTTTGCCGCTTTCACTAAACAAATCGGGCATCTAATTGATAAAGAAAGACCTTCTCAGCCCGTCAATGTTGTGAATCAAAAATGCGAGATTTGTGGTGGTCCACATCCTTATTATGATTGTCAAGCCTCCGGTGGCCAAGGTTCGAATGCTACCGTAGCATCAGTAACCTACAATCAGATTCAAGGATTCCGTCCTCAAAATGATAATAACCAAATGGGACCACCTGGCCTTTCTCCATTCCACAACAATCAAAACCATTCCCTCAACATTACAATCATCAAGTCAATGTTCTAAACCAAAGTTGTGAAACTTGTGGTGGTCCACATCCGTATTTCGAGTGCCCAGCCGCCGGTGGCTACACTCAAGAGAGCGTTTATGCTGCTTCGGGATCCTATAACCAGGGAGGTAACGGTTACCAACCACAAGGAGACCGTAATCTTCTCAGCTACCGTTCTAACAATTTTCTTGGACCACCCGGTTTCACTTCAAATCAAACACAAAATGTGCCAAATAGAAATAATCACAATCAAAATCGGGTGAATCATGGTAACCAAAACCAAGGAAATTACAATCAAGGTCAAACTCATGGTTACCAAAATCAGGGAAATTATAACCAAGGCCCGAATCAAGGAAATTTTAATCACGGAAATTTTCAAAACAACAACCAAGGTTTTAATCAAAACATCCGAGGGCCAAATCTTAACAATAATCAAAATCAAGGATTTGCGCAAAACCAATCGCCCTCGAATGAGTTGTTAAAACAACTAGTTCTTCAACAAAAATCCCAAGAAGAAACAACTAGGTTTTTTATTAAGGAAATGACTGAAATGAAGAAATCTTTAAATGATCGACCCTCGGGCTCTGGAACTCTTCCAAGCAATACGATCGCTAACCCGAGGGGCGATGTTAAGGCGATCACTACAAGAAGTGGTGTATCATATGATGGACCCACGGCTCCGACTACCTCTTCTTCTCTACCTCCCAAGGTAGTCGTCCGTGAGACCGAGGTGACAAAGGACACGGAACTTCCTGCTAACAACGGAAGGACCGAAGACGTCCAACCTCCGGTTGTCCAACCATCTAAGCCAAAGGTTGTGCTTGAGCCCGAAGAAGCTCCCGTAAAAGCAAAACTTCCGTATCCTTCAAGATTGAATGATCAAAAGCTCCGCGAAAAAGCTTCAAATCAAATGGAAAAATTCTTTCAAATCTTCCAAGATTTGCATTTTGATATAAGCTTCGCGGACGCTTTACTTCTGATGCCTAAGTTTGCTTCCACCATCAAAGGATTATTGAGCAACAAAGAAAAACTTTTTGAACTAGCAAAAACACCTCTTAATGAGAATTGTTCAGCGGTTATCCTCAAAAAGCTTCTGGAAAAGCTTGGAGATCCGCGGAAAATTCCTCATTCCATGTGAATTTCCGGGGATGGTTGAATGCTACGCCTTGGCCGATCTCGGTGCTAGCATCAACCTAATGCCGTTGTCCGTATGGAAAAAACTTTCTCTGCCCGAACTCACCCCCACTTGCATGACCCTCGAGCTAGCAGACCGAACCATAACCCTTCCTAAGGGTGTAGCTGAGGATGTCTTCGTAAAAGTGGGGAAGTTCCATTTCCCAGCCGACTTTGTGGTGGTTGATTTCGATGCAGACCCCCGGGTTCCTCTAATTCTTGGAAGATCATTCCTGAGGACCGGGCGTGCTCTAATTGATGTTTATGGTGAAGAAATAACGTTAAGAGTTGATAATGAGGCCATAACCTTTAACCTCGACCGAACTTTCAAATACTCCTCCAATCAAGATTCCGTCTCGGTAAATCGAATTGATGTGATTGATGTTGCCTCGGAGGAGTATTCTCAAGAAATTCTTGGATTTTCAATAAATCCTTGAGTGGCAATCCCACTCCTTCTTCTCAACCTATTCTTTCCGACCCTTCCCCGCCCCTCACTCCGTTTGAGGGGGGGGTGATTTCTTCCTGGAAGAGGTCGATGACTTTCTTGCTATTGAAACACCAACTTCACCGGAAGTTGATGATTCTTATCTTGATCCGGAGGGAGATATTCTTTTGCTTGAAAGATTATTGAATGAAGATCCGACATCTTCTCTCCCTCCGATGAAAGAAATTCGAAAAGAAGAAATCAAAGAAATTAAGCCGTCTACTGAGAATCCTCCGGAGCTTGAGCTCAAGGATTTACCTCCTCATCTCGAGTATGCTTTCTTAGAAGATACCAACAAATTTCCCGTCATCATTTCTAAAAATCTTAAAGATGAGGAGAAGATCCAACTCTTAGACGTGCTCAAGAAACATAAGAGTGCCATCGCTTGGCAAATCTCCGATATAAAGGGCATAGACCCTCGGTTCTGTACTCATAAGATCTTATTGGAAGATAATTTCAAACCCGCTGTTCAGCAACAGAGACGGGTTAACCCAAAAATACATGATGTCATAAAAAAGGAAGTTCTTAAACTCCTTGACGCAGGGATGATTTATCCGATCTCAGATAGCTCATGGGTTAGCCCAGTCCACTGTGTGCCCAAAAAGGGTGGAATGACCGTTGTGAAAAATGAAGAAAATGAGTTAATTCCCACACGTCTCGTCACCGGATGGAGAGTGTGTATCGATTACCGAAAACTCAATGATGCTACCCGTAAAGACCATTTTCCACTACCGTTTATGGATCAAATGCTTGAGCGGTTAGCGGGAAATGAATTCTATTGTTTTCTCGATGGCTTTTCCGGGTATTTTCAAATACCAATTGATCCCCAAGATCAGGAAAAGACCACCTTCACATGTCCTTATGGAACGTTTGCCTACCGACGTATGCCTTTCGGCTTATGCAATGCTCCAGGAACGTTCCAAAGGTGCATGATGGCCATATTTCACGATATGATCGAGAAGACGATGGAGGTCTTTATGGATGATTTTTTCGTCTATGGAAATTCTTTCTCATCGTGCCTCTCCCATTTAGACAAAATGCTGTGATGAAGCGAAAAGTGTACCGCTTTTAAGGGGTCATTTAAGCCTTAAATCGTATTTATTTGATCAAATATTGCCCTAAATCGTTCCTTTTGTCATTTTAGGTACTTTTGAGGAGAAATCTGGAAAAGGAGGCATTTTGGACGTTTTTGGAGCAATAAAGTGAAGAAAACGGCAAAGTCTCAAAAATCGGCTAAAAGTTACTCTTGACGGCGTCAGACTTTACTTTGGACGGCGTCATGCCTTGGCAAGAAAAGTTGGATGTGAAATTTACTCATGACGGGCCAGTGAAAATAGCATGTGAATTCTGACGGCGTCACGCTTTAACTTGATCGAGGGCGTCACGGCTTAAATCATAAGGGGACGGCGTCACGTTCATGGTTAGACGGCGTCAAGCCTTGATAAGCCAGAATGGATTTTTGAAGAGCTAAAGAGGGACGGCGTCAAGAAGGTCATCCGGGAACCCTAAAAGCGGCGAGGGTGACGGCGTCACACTCCATAAGGTGACGCCGTCAGATCCAAAAATCTATATATAGTTTTCTAATTTTTTGTCATTAAAGAGAGCTTAGTGTGTGGAATTTTGGGAGAAAACCCTAAGACGATTTTAGCTACTTTTTCAGGGCTTTTTGCCTTGAGATCTTCCATGTTTCATTGAAAGATAAGTTATCAATTAATCATTCAATATGTCTATGTGTTGTTTGATTCTATCTTATTCTTGTCTTTTGTTTAACATGTTAGGCTAAATTTATCTTGTGTTTGCTTAGATCTAATGAAACCTAGCTATTGATTATTGGTTGTTAGTGTGTTATTAGTTGTATTGGATGATTGTTTATCTATGTTAGGCTTAAGAAAACTGGCTAACTTCCTATTCGGTAACTTGCTTGAACGTCTTAAGAAACATGAACCAAATGCGTACTAAAGGTTTTTATGGTTGTATTTAATGCACAAGCGAATTCTAGTGATCCCATGTTAGGAGCTTCCTAGCCGGCTCGACATAGGAGTGAAGTAGGAGCTTGTAGAGTTGGGGAAGTAAGTACGCCACCCCACGAATGGTATTAAGGAATAACCCGTCATCCACGCGACTAATACACACTAATTAACCGGTAAAAGATAGTTAGGGAGTAAGGAAATCTAAGTAAACACATTTCTCTACACATAAGTTTCTCACCACATTTTCATTTTTGTTATTTTATTTTATTTGCATTTGTAGTTATTTGGGTTAGTTGACTAGCAACTAATTCCGCCCACTCTATCAAAACCGAGATTTTACTTGCTTTCATAAAAAAAATATAAAAACATAAAAAGAATCTTCCTCAACCCTTAGACCTATTAGAGTAGCCTTTCATACCTAACGAACACTATTCCCTGTGGAGAACGATCAATCCCCCGTACTTACCACTACACTATACTACATCGGTCAGGTACATTGCCTGGTGGGGTTGTAAGCCTCCTGAGATCCCTCGAGAGGTAAAACCTGTTGTAAGGTTACAAAACCACGCAATCAAGTTTTTGGCGCCGCTGCCGGGGAATAGTTATTGTTTAGGTTGAATTTTTATTTCTATTAGGTCTACTCACTAGATTCCTTTCTAGTGAGATTTTTATTTTAATTTTTCTAGGTTTTCTTTAGTCTATCTTTTTCTTTGTGTGTTTGTTCGTAATTTCCATTGACTCTTCCGTTCACCATTATGGAGTACGCGAATCCACCATACCACCAACCACAAAGGCCATTCTACCCTATTGACATCTCGAATTTCAAACAATATCGAGATGAACCCATATATGATGCATGGACTCGTTTTAGAAATTTACTCCGAAAATTCCCTCATCATAGTTTCGCTTTAGCATCCCTAACCCGAACCTTTTACTATCGTGTTGGCCAATATGACCAAATGCGCATTAAGGATTTTGCCAATGGGGACTTTAGGGAATTAAGTGCTGAAGAAGCATGGGATGCTATAGAAGATTGTGCCCAGTATTATTATAGGGTAGACAACCCAACAGACGTTAGTACAAGTCAATTGAATATAAATTTCCTGGATCATGAAACAAGTTTGTTTGGGGATGAATACATTAGTGTTGAGATACCTAAGTGGTTGTCATGTAATGCCATAGTACAAAACAAACACATAGGTGACCTTGATGTGATGGAGGATTTAGCCGAACATGATCACATTGATCAAAAAGACCTAGGTTTTATGATCGATGATGATGAATCTCAAGAAACACATGATGAATCTTTTGGGCAATTTGAATATAGCAGTCATAATATTGAGGATGATCCTTATGATTCGGATATAGAAGTTAAGATGCCTAGAGAAGCACTTGAGATACTTGGGAAAATGTTAGGGTTGGATTATAATGAAACACATGTTGAGGATATAGGTGATCTTGATAAGATGGATGATAAAGTAGAAAATCCAAGCCCGCCAAATACCCCACAAGTCCTACCATCATTTGAGACATACACACCGCCCGTGACTTATTCAGAAGAAGTTGAGGAGACTATAGGAACCCCAATAGAGGTAGAGCCCTTGGACCAAACACAACTAGAAGAAATAGGTTTGAATGCTTTTAGTGATCACAACCTTTCTTTTAGTCCTATGGAAGTTCCTAGTTTTGATGAGCCGGAGCCTCAACCAAAACCGTTACCTAATCTTCCATCCTTGGATGAAAATTTAGGAATTGAATTAGGTCCCGATCCACCCATCAAAACATATAGTCCGGGTAGTCTTAAGTTTAAGGTAGTGGACATTAAGCCTTGTAGTGAGGAAGACAATATAGGAGTGAAAAATGACCTTACATGTCTACATCACCCATTCATGATTGATCACAAGAAACATTATGGGTTTAAACCGGGTCTATTGGGTCAAGATGGATTCCCAATTAGGAGTCTCTCGAAGTTGTTAGAAAATGATCCCTTTTTAGGAGAACACTTTAACTCACCCATTGACCAAAGTGAACTAGGTAAGGTTATGATGAAAGGAGCACACCCCTTTGAGCATATAATTCATCCACCACTCTTTCCTCACGTGGCATACTCCTACCGAGCTGGTGTGTATCGCTACTATCACCCGCACTTAATCCTAAGTGTAGGGAAAACCTCTCCTTTATCCATTAAATAAGGGTAGAGTCAGGCTCATGACTCGAACAAAAAACAAGCGCTTCTTGGGAGGCAACCCAAGCTTTATTTGTTTTATTTGCTTTGTGTGTTTATTTATTTGTTTGTTTGATTTTATTTTCCGTATGTGTGTTTAATTTTTATTAGTATTGATTCATGTTCAAAACTAATTTGTGAAAATGCTTTATTTTGTTTTTAACTTCGTCTTAACTACATATAAAGGTATTTTGCAAAAGATAAGTGTAAGGGAAATCTAAATCGGTTTATTAGAACACAAATGAACATGAATCGTAATAATAATAAATTAGCATACATATTAGTATTTGTTTGAGTCAAATGCTTGTATCGAGTCATAATGATGTTTTGCAGGATTTCCAGGAAGTAAGGTAAAGGTTTTTCCAGAAATTTTCCGGAAACTTAAAATGAAAATTTTTGTCAGGTCATTTCTGACGGCGTCAGATTTAATTTTCAGAAATTTTTGAAAGTTTTGTTTTTAGAAAAGTTTTTATTAAAATCTCCAACTTATAATCTCCAGGAATCTGCAAAATTATCATTCCACAAGCATTATATCCTTATATATAGATTTTATCCCGCCGATGTTATGCAGGTTTTCGTGTTTGTTTTCTCAGGTTTAACAGGTTATTTTGGACAAGGAGATGTTTATGGAATCAAGCTTATGGCGATGCATTAGTCATGGAGCTTCAACATTCTCTTTGGAGGAAGATTTAACCGTGTAATTTCATTATCCACCGAGCGAATCAGGGGAGTATTTGATTTCATTCTTTTACTTTTTGCTTTTACATCTTATTATTTGAACATTGGGGACAATGTTCATCTTAAGTGTAAGGGGAGGGTAAAAGTACGATTTTAGAGAATACAATTGCGCTTGATTTTTGTTTGTTTTATGGTAGATGTGTAATAAAACTGAGAGAAATACTTGTTAAGGTAATTTTAGTGCCAAATTTAAAATTTTTTACAACATATAGGAGTGAAACTTTAGTTCTAATAAGCGTCTCATGGATAGGAGTTATATAACTAGCACAAAAACCGTACCACTAAAAAATTTTCCACCCCAAATATGTGAGGTTCGCCCCTAGAATTGGTAGGAAAAGCATTTATGCTATGATGTGTGTACCGGTAGCACTTAGATTCTAGAACTTGCGTTAGGACCATTCCAAGGCCACAAGTGAGACTACATTCGTGTAGTTAGATTTACTACATGATAAGAGGCATTAGGATTAACCCATTGTTTTACACCTGTGTTTTTGTTATAATTATTTTGGCTACATTGGTCAAGTAATTCTCCCACACCTTTTGCGTTGTACTCATTTTTAGTACACGATACCCCTAGTACACCCCTCAGAGCCTATCTTTTCGTTTCGACCTTTAAGCATTTTACTTAAAGGAAGAATTTGTTACACCCCACTTAAATGTACACCCAAATCGCCTTAGCCTACCTTGTATGCACTCATTTTTAGTGCATTATTGTTACAACATTTGTTTAAACCCAAGTTAATTATCTAGTTGATTACATGGTTGCTAAGTCGAGTCATATCCTTGTACATATTGTTTTGGGACGATTGGGACTCATGGGTAAAGTACTAGTATAATGGAGTAATGGGGAAGAACATCATTTATTACCCCCATATGTGCTAAATATTTTAAAAGTACTCCAAGTTTTTCGATTATCTTAATTCGAGTCATTAGAATAGTAATTTGTAAAGTTATGTAAAAGTTCAAGTGTAAGGGGAATGCAATGCCCCTATGATGTATTATTTTGGATGGTAGGGCAAAAGTGTATGCCAAAAAAAAAAAAAAAAAAAAAAAAAAAAAAAAAAAGAGAGAAAATGAAAAGTAGAAAAAACATACGGACTACCATCCCGTTTTATTTTATGTTTGTTTTATATTTTTTTGTTATTTTGTTATTTTGTTTCTAGCTTAAGATCGAGTCTAGTCTTGGCTTAGCAACATTGTATAGTAAATGTAATTGATCAAGATCTTTAACTCGCCACCAGTAAAATATCCTTTATCCAACAAAACCGTGTTTTCCTTTTCCCTACACCTAACGTTATAACCCATTTAAAAGCCCTCTTTGATAGTTTATCTTTGGTGCTTACGCCTAGTGGAGGAGGTTTTTGATCCTTTCCCAAGCCTATGGTAATCTATTTGCTATGACAGGTAGTGAGAGATATTATCCGTTTTCATTTATGAGATTTATTTTGATGACACTTGAGAGATGTGAGTATCTAAACACTACTTGTGAGGTGCTAGTATGTAATCTCCGTGCTTATTATGATTGAAGTGGAACGATTATTTGTTGTAATTACTTTTATGTTAGCATTAAATGACCCCTAACTTGTATTTTGATTAGAATAAAAGCGCATTTGCTTGAGGACAAGCAAATCTCAAGTGTAAGGGTATTTGATGAAGCGAAAAGTGTACCGCTTTTAAGGGGTCATTTAAGCCTTAAATCGTATTTATTTGATCAAATATTGCCCTAAATCGTTCCTTTTGTCATTTTAGGTACTTTTGAGGAGAAATCTGGAAAAGGAGGCATTTTGGACGTTTTTGGAGCATTAAAGTGAAGAAAACGGCAAAGTCTCAAAAATCGGCTAAAAGTTACTCTTGACGGCGTCAGACTTTACTTTGGACGGCGTCATGCCTTGGCAAGAAAAGTTGGATGTGAAATTTACTCATGACGGGCCAGTGAAAATAGCATGTGAATTCTGACGGCGTCACGCTTTAACTTGATCGAGGGCGTCACGGCTTAAATCATAAGGGGACGGCGTCACGTTCATGGTTAGACGGCGTCAAGCCTTGATAAGCCAGAATGGATTTTTGAAGAGCTAAAGAGGGACGGCGTCAAGAAGGTCATCCGGGAACCCTAAAAGCGGCGAGGTGACGGCGTCACACTCCATAAGGTGACGCCGTCAGATCCAAAAATCTATATATAGTTTTCTAATTTTTTGTCATTAAAGAGAGCTTAGTGTGTGGAATTTTGGGAGAAAACCCTAAGACGATTTTAGCTACTTTTTCAGGGCTTTTTGCCTTGAGATCTTCCATGTTTCATTGAAAGATAAGTTATCAATTAATCATTCAATATGTCTATGTGTTGTTTGATTCTATCTTATTGTTGTCTTTTGTTTAACATGTTAGGCTAAATTTATCTTGTGTTTGCTTAGATCTAATGAAACCTAGCTATTGATTATTGGTTGTTAGTGTGTTATTAGTTGTATTGGATGATTGTTTATCTATGTTAGGCTTAAGAAAACTGGCTAACTTCCTATTCGGTAACTTGCTTGAACGTCTTAAGAAACATGAACCAAATGCGTACTAAAGGTTTTTATGGTTGTATTTAATGCACAAGCGAATTCTAGTGATCCCATGTTAGGAGCTTCCTAGCCGGCTCGACATAGGAGTGAAGTAGGAGCTTGTAGAGTTGGGGAAGTAAGTACGCCACCCCACGAATGGTATTAAGGAATACACCCGTCATCCACGCGACTAATACACACTAATTAACCGGTAAAAGATAGTTAGGGAGTAAGGAAATCTAAGTAAACACATTTCTCTACACATAAGTTTCTCACCACATTTTCATTTTTGTTATTTTATTTTATTTGCATTTGTAGTTATTTGGGTTAGTTGACTAGCAACTAATTCCGCCCACTCTATCAAAACCGAGATTTTACTTGCTTTCATAAAAAAAATATAAAAACATAAAAAGAATCTTCCTCAACCCTTAGACCTATTAGAGTAGCCTTTCATACCTAACGAACACTATTCCCTGTGGAGAACGATCAATCCCCCGTACTTACCACTACACTATACTACATCGGTCAGGTACACTGCCTGGTGGGGTTGTAAGCCTCTTGAGATCCCTCGAGAGGTAAAACCTGTTGTAAGGTTACAAAACCACGCAATCATGCTGCAAAGGTGTAAAGACACCAATCTTGTGCTAAATTGGGAGAAGTGCCATTTTATGGTCAAAGAGGGCATTGTCCTCGGCCACAAAATATCAAATGCTGGGATTGAGGTAGATAAAGCCAAATTCGATGTGATCGCTAAACTACCTCATCCCACCACCGTAAAAGGAATCCGAAGTTTCCTTGGTCATGCCGGTTTCTACAGACGATTTATTCAAGACTTCTCTAAAATCGCCCGGCCTCTGACCCATCTTCTTGAAAAAGATGCTCCGTTCTTCTTCTCTCCCAAATGCATCAAAGCATTCGAGGTTCTCAAAAAGAAATTAACTGAAACGCCAATATTGGTTGCCCCCGATTGGGACTTGCCCTTTGAGCTAATGTGTGATGCAAGCGATTATGCTATCGGTGCAGTCCTGGGGCAACGCAAATCAAAATACTTCCAGCCGATACACTATGCTAGCAAGACAATGACCGACGCTCAATCTCACTATACTACTACCGAGAAAGAGTTGTTGGCCGTTGTCTACGCTTTTGAGAAATTTAGACCATATATTTTCTTATCCAAAAGCATAGTGTATACGGACCATTCTGCTCTCAAGTATCTCTTAGCGAAGCAAGATGCTAAGCCGAGGTTAGTGCGGTGGATTCTTCTGCTCCGAGAATTTGATATTATCATTCGTGATAAAAAAGGAGCAGAGAATCTAGCCGCTGATCATTTGTCCAGACTTGAAAATCCCCATCAAAGTGATCTCGAGAAAAAGGAAATCACCAAAACATTTCCTCTCGAGACACTTGGGATGGTATCTTCAAAGAATGATCCAAGTACCCCATGGTTTGCTGACTACGCAAATTACCATGCGGGGAATTTTGTGGTAAAAGGGATGTCGTCCCAGCAGAAAAAGAAATTTTTCAAAGATGTTAAACATTATTTCTGGGACGACCCCTATTTGTTCAGAATATGCGCCGATCAAGTGATAAGACGGTGTGTGCATGGCCAAGAAGCCGCTGACATTCTCTCGGCTTGCCATAATGGACCCACGGGGGGACATCATGGTGCCAGCTACACTGCTAAAAAAGTCTTTGATTCTGGTTTCTATTGGCCGACAATCTACCAATTTGCCCACGAACTGGTGAAGTCATGTGACTCTTGCCAACGTCAAGGAAAGATCTTGCGAAAAGACGAAATGCCTCAAAATGCAATTCAAGTCTGCGAGATCTTTGACGTGTGAGGCATCGATTTCATGGGGCCATTCCCGTCTTCACGAGGGAATAAGTATATCCTCGTGGCCGTCGACTACTTGTCAAAATGGGTTGAAGCAAAAGCGCTCCCCACTAATGACGCCCGAGTTGTGGTTAAGTTCTTAAAAAATCTCTTCTCCTGATTCGGAACCCCTCGTGCTATAATCAGTGATCGCGGTACTCACTTCTGCAATGATTAATTTGCAAAAGTTATGCTCAAGTATGGTGTCACCCACCGACTTTCTACCGCATATCACCCGCAAATGAGCGGTCAAGTCGAGGTTTCGAATCGTGGATTGAAACGTATTCTTGAAAGAACCGTTGGTGAAAACCGAGCCTCGTGGGCCGACAAATTGGATGATGCTTTATGGGCTTTCCGAACCGCTTTCAAGACACCCATCGGGTGTACTCCTTACAAGCTGGTTTACGGAAAAGCCTGCCATCTGCCCATCAAGCTAGAGCATAAGGCATATTGGGCCTTGAAACATGCCAATTTTGACCACAAGACCGCGGGTGATCACCGTAAGCTCCAAATTAATGAATTAAATGAGCTTCGGGATCAAGCCTACGAGAACTCTTTAATCTACAAAGAGAAAACAAAGAGGATTCATGACTCTAAGATTAAGAACCGCATTTTCAATGTTGGTGATCGAGTCCTCCTCTTCAATTCTCGGCTAAAGATTTTCTCGGGCAAACTCAAAACCCGCTGGTCTGGGCCGTTCACCATCACTCAAGTTTTTCCATATGGAACCGTCGAGTTAGCTCAAAATGACGGTCCAAACTTTAAGGTGAACGGTCATAGGTTGAAGCACTATTTTGGAGGGGACATACCATCCATGGTTGTCCAGGACCTCCAAACTTTCCCCATGGACAAATAAATTTGGGGATCGAGTCAAGCTAAGTGACTCGGTTAACAAAAACAAAGCGCTTCGTGGGAGGTACCCCATGCTTATCCATCTATCTTTCTAATAAAAGAAAGGAGGGGCTCCTCTTCCATATCTTGTGTTTCGTGTTTTTCTGTGCTGTGTCCAGGATTGTCCGATGATTGAAGACTCTCGTGCTCGTGGTTTGCTTCTCTCCACTCGAGTTTCATCATTCGTTGCTCATCCGATATCCTTAATCTTATCATTTTACGTTTATCTTTGGCATAATTAATAAACGGCCTTAGATTTATGTAGGATACCCTTACCTTTAAGACATTGAGGACAATGTCTCGTTTTAGTCTGGGGGGGTAATCTTTCGATTTGATTTTTGCCTTGCATTTTTTTTGCCGTTTACTCATGCAACCCCGTTTTCCTCAAAAATTGAAAAAATCCAAAAAAATGAGAAAATTTTAAAAATTTTTGTGCAAAAATATAATAAATTTTGACATTTTTGTTGACTTTCCGCTGGTGAGAGTAGGAATAAAATTCTGACTTGACCGGGCGTGTTGAGCCCTAGCTTGTCTCCTTAACCATTTGGCTAAGCATTCGCGGATCTTATTATTTAAGATTTTAAATTTGCGAAGAACGAGAAATGATAGAGTTTATTTAGAAGTTAGATGCTAAGCGTGGAGTAGTTGGTTCTCTTTAGAGCTCATCGAAGCTACTTGTGGCCTTTTGCTCCCACAAAATTGTTTCACTATATATATTTGTAAGAATAATTAAAGATGTTAGGTTTTGCCGATGATTAGTTCTTGGTCTTCTTAAAAGAATCCTTGTTTTAAAAATTGGGTACACATCAAGGTTCCTTAATAAATAAGTTTAATAATAATAAGTTAAGTGCTCTAAGCCACGGATTCGAGATCGGGCCTTGGATCCTTATTTCCGGAAGGCGTTTAGGTCTTGGCTACCCTCTTGCACCGGACCTTGGACCTCTAGTTCAGGAATGTGTAAGGTCTTGGTCTAACCACCTTGGATCCTCATTTCAGGAATGTCTAGAGTCTTGGAACACTCCGTTGTAACGGCCCTTGGATCCTTTATTCCGGAAGGTGTAAGGTCTTGGAATTAAACCGTGAAGTTCCGTCGTTTAGGGTACGCAAGTGAAAAGTTAGTGATATTATTAAAAAAAATGATGAAAAATGAAAAATGAAAATAGTGATGAAAGAAAAATAGAAAAAGTCAAAAATATAAATAAAAGCCTTGATGTGGACCTCATTTTCAAAGCAACGGTTCTCGAGAGAAGATTGAAAACTACTTAGCGTCTTAATTTAGTATCTTTATCGGAATAACATCTATCGAAACGAGAAAATATGAAGAAATTCATTTCTCACCAAAAATAAAATAAATAGAGGAAAAATTAGGAAAATCGGGAGCAAGAGGTGATTACACAAGTAACTTCCATGGGTAGTGTTGGCATCTAACTTGTAAATAGACAATGATTTCGTTTTTAAGCTTAGTTTGGGGACTCGTGAAAAGTCAGGAACGACGAATTTTATCCGTATGGTCACTTCCTTTGAGTCGTGTTTCCTACTCGAAGACCCTAAAAGTTATTGATAGATAATGATTGTCAACAAAACCATCACATGATAATGAGAAAAATACAAAAATAGAATAAAAAGGAAAATCGGGGAGTTTTTAAAACTTAAGATTTCTTGATCTCTTTTGAAAATTTTGCTACTTCTCAAAGTTAGTAAAAAGAGATTGGAAATTTTTGGTTTCAAAAACGTGTTTTTATGACATTGCGTGGGGACACGTCAATATCTTAGTCTGGGGGAATTTTGGTATATGCTTAAACATATACCTTTATTTGACCAAAACCCGACCAAAATGACCAAAAACTAACCAAAATGCCAAAAGATATTCGTGTTTTTGTGTCTATGTTTATGCAGGCAACGGATAAAAGAAAAAGGAAGAAAAACGAAGAAAAATCCGAAAAACACGGGCACGAGACGTGGAAAGATATTTATAGAGCCGAAGCCGGGAAAGATTCGTCAAAAGATATATTTTTGAAGAACGGCCCTTGGATCATTGAGAAATTACAAAATCAGCCCCTTGTTTAATTTGAAGTTTGGCAAAACAAATCCCTTTAAATTTTCAGCAATTACACAAATAGTCCCTATGATCATTAAATCCTTAAAATTCCTTCTACCCGGATTTCTCTTAAATAAACCCACCAAAATTAACCCAGCCCATCCAAAATATACTCCAGCCCAGTCCACCCTACTTTTAACCCGACCCATCATTATTTAACCCCTAGTCAAACCCCGTTTTTCTTTACCCAGTCAACCCCGAAACCATCTTTCCCTCCAAAAACTTACCCAGTTACTGTACCCTCTCCTTCCCCACGAATTACCCTGCAAGCAATGTTTATTACCCCACCTAAAATATCTACAAAGCTTCTGGAAGATCAGGGAAGATAGATGGCACAAATCCCAGCACTCTCCATGTTGGTATCTCCACTACATCCAATCAACGGCCAAGATATTAAAGTGGTGAGCAAGAAATGATCCAAGGGTCGTGAATGAATATCCTGAAGCTTCCTGGAAGAAACCCTAGCTCTTGGGGAGTCTATAAATAGCAGCCTCATTCTTCACATAGAGAGTTGTTAGAGTCTAGTTTTTGAAGTTTTTTTTAGTATAAATTAGGGTTAAAATTCGAGTCAAGTTTATGTTTTTAGTGTAATTCAGTGCTTTTTAGTTGTAATGGTTTTATGTAATCAGTAATTTAAATATTAATGAAAGTTTGATTTGAAGTTTCATAGTGTCCCCTTTTTTTTTTGTTTCTTATAAGCTATATTTCTGTTACATTAAGCCCTTTTTCTATTAGAACAAGCTCATTTAAGCTTCCTAGCTTATTGTGAGTCTTTTGTTTAAGCTTAATCAGTTTACTCTCAAAATCACAAAAAGTCAATAAAAGTCAAAGTTTCATTAATCTATGGTGATTGCTGTTTGGAGTGATGGTCTAGGAGGGGAAATGGAAGCCTCTAGCCTGTCTAAAGACAGGCAAGCTCAGTGAATTCCCTCAATTTGTGCTGAGGGAGAGTTACTTTGTGAGTTCTTTCTTATTTACATTTCCACTCAACTTTTATAGCTTAGTTCTGCTGCTGTTAATTTAATTTTTGTTTGATGTTGGTTATTTGATGTTTATTTTCTAGATCTAATATTAGTTAAGCTTGTTTAATCATTAGTTGATAGTTTAGTTTGAATCTGTCTCAATATAGCTTCTGTTTTGATCATATCTGTGGATCTGATAATTTGATGAGTATTGTTGTTGTTTGTTGCTATTCTGAGATCTATTGATGTTAGTGAGTGATGTTTGATGATTGTTAATGAGTGGTTAATCCTTAATCTGAGTTTGTTAGTTTTAATGAGAGTTAAGGGACTGTTTGGATCTATAGTGATTGTTGTACTATTGTTGATAATTGGTGGTTATTCTGGTTAAGTTCACTTGCAGTACTCATTTATAGCTAAGAATAAGCATTTGCTTGGTGGTTCAATTGGTAATAGTCAAAGTTGTTTGTTAATTTTGTGTTCTGCTGTCATCTGCTGCTATTAGGGATCTGTGTTAGGTTAATTTGTTAGACAATTAGTTTATGCTTGTTAGATAATCATTAATATAGCTTAATCCAACTAGTTTAATAGATCAGGGTTGCTGAATCTCACCTTAGTCAACAATTATTAGTGTCTAATTAGTCAAACTTGTTCTGTGAGTCTGTTGCATTTTGTTCTTGGTTGCTGTTTTCATGAATCAATCTGATTGATCATAAGTGCTTAATATTGTGCGATTTTCTGTTTCTAAGTAGTTTACCTAGTATAATTTTAGAGTTTTTAAATTCAAGTAGTAGCAATAACATCTGATAACCTTAATTTGCACTCAAAGTTTGTTACTGCTGACTAAGATGTCTGCTGCATGATCATTATTTGGTTATCTGTTCATGGTCCTAATTGAACTAGCAATTGAGATCTAGACATAGGGCTTTTTGAGTTTTTAGAATCTCTGGTTGATAAGCTTTCCAAAACTGCTTTTATCTTCAAAATTGGTTAAGGATTGAGTTTTTTATAAGTTGTTGATATAAGGTGTTTGAGTTTGCTTTCTGCCTAAAGCTGTTTGATTATTCTTGTGCTTATCTGCTTATTGGCTTATCATAATCTGCTTATTTGAGTGTCATTTTGCTTATTAGTTGCTACTTAATGAATTCTGAGCATTTGGTGTTATTTTGAGCTTATTTGCTTATTAAGTGCTTTTTGGCTTAATCTCTATAAGCTGTTTCTGCTTTTTTGTGCTTATTTGATAATTGAGTTTATTTTTCTTTAAGAGTAGATTAGTTTTTAGATTTTATAAAAAAAAAAATCCCAGATTTAATTGAGTTGTTTTGCTATTTAATTTGCATTTTCTTAGTTTAAAAGTAGTTTTAAATAATATAAAAAGAAAAGAAAATAAAATAAGTTTATGTGTTGTCACTTCTGGTCCCTTAACTTCCTGCTTGAGTGAAAATCGTGCCTGGGTTGTTTTTAGTTGTGAAACAGTTTGTTAATTGGGAAGATCAGTCCTTGTCTTTGTGTTTGCCTTCTTAGTCCATAGTTAACCTTGCATGTAGTTAAATATTTTGCATCGTTAGTCCTTATAGCTTGCATCCTTGCATTTTTAGTCCTAAATTTCCACTATTAGTTTAAAAGTCTCGGGAATAGCCCGGGTTTTGCGTAATTTAAGTTTCCTTTACGTTTTAGATTTTGTGTGCACTTATTACTTGTTCTATTTGCTTAATTAGTTATCATTTCATAATCTTAGTTTAAAAATCGAAAAATCCCACTTTTACACATTCACGACACAAATCACGATCCCGAATCACTAATTCCATTCAATCTTCAATCGGGACAACGAACCTAGGGTTTTGCATATTTCCTTTGCAATTCTCCTTTTTGGGATATAAATTGTCATTATCACTGATCGCCATATTCTACCTATTATGATATGAATCGCCAAAGTCTTCCTACTTCTCAATTGTTCCAATAAGATCCGAAAAATGATAAAGAAATCAAAAGTCAGTGGATCTGAATTGAATCATGACTATATAAGCTATTCTTAAGAGATTAAATATAGATGAAATCGTGGAAGCGGACCTTTTATTTCCTTTTTCCACGTAAGAATTCGTCGTCCGATTGAATCTGCTTGTTCCATGGATGCTCCATAGGAATCCTGCGTTAAACTCAAAGCCTTGCTTCCACCATTACCACTAACAAAATTAATCGTCCAGCTTGCATTCCCCCTCCTAATAACTTTGCCGCTGCTAATCTCACACCAGTGCCAACTCCTATAAAATGAACACTAAAACTGTTTAACATATATAAAAATATTGAGAAACCATGACCAGGATCATATGAGTATAACTTATAATGAATGTTTGGTATCAATATAACATTTAACATGTATAAACGATCTTTAAATCATTTTGAACCTTTATTTTTGTGACTAAAAAGATTGTTTTTGTGGTTGGACAGTGAAATTGATCAGATGTATGTACATTGTGTTGAAAGTCACCTTTTACCCCATATATAAATTGGACCTTTATAAAAGGCACAAGTTGCTAAAAAAGGAACGCCCAGACCACAAATTATCTATTATTTTTATCCTAGTTTCGACGCCGCCAATATGTACTCGCTCACAGTACATAAGACCTGGTATTAGATGGGAAAAAAAGGATACCTACTGCCTCCAGAATACAGTGGTATAGCTTCAGATGTTGAAGATTCTCTTCTACCAAGCTGGTGGTTATACTTATCATTGGCTATGAAAGCAACGCGGGAGTTTCCAGAACCATAAGGTCGATTTCTTTCTCAGTTAGATCCACAACTTAGCAAAATCGCGCCTTCGCCAAGAGAGGTTGTTCACATGTCAGTTACAATATGATCTAAAGTTAATACCACAGTATCAAAGCACATAAATGGTTGTTTGTGGTTGCTTCACCAATATGTTGATCTGTATTGAGTTTTAATTGTTGTGTTAACTTGATCTTTATAAAAATGTCTCAAAGAAAACAGCGAGTAACGATTGATTAAATTGTTACATTTTAAAAAGGATTAAAAATAAGGGAAGATTGAGTAAACTTATTACCCCTGCAGGGAGCTTAAATCAAGCCCAACACCGATCTGTTAGTTGACGTGGATTCACAAAAGAACTGTAATGGTTTCCATGATGGTGGCTCCCATTATATATACATTGTCAGGCTATGCATCCAAACAACTTTTTCGTAATTAAGTCAAATACACAGAAATATAAAAGATAGACATGGCAATATGCTTATATACACGGGTCGGGTAAGAGGACAAAAATGATTAGGCAGGAACTCAAGTGTAACTGAAAAGATGAAAAAACAACAATTATGCCCTCATAAATAACACAATGCGCTTATAATTAGTTTCCACATGTCGGAAGATAAAGCGTACATGAAAACTTCAAAAACCAAAAGCAATCTAACCTGTATTAACGTTAGCATCAGTATCACCACTAACAATGTTAACCACGGGACTTTTGGATACTGGAATTGCGAGACAGATCACACCTGGAACCGCATAGCCAAAACCTGAACCACCGGGGCATTAATGCATGATTACTGGGATTTTCTGTTAATGTTTTCAAGCAGAAAAATAAGCGATCCCAAACACCCTCTTATTACACTTCATTGTTGTTATAGTGGATCAGTAACTCTATTAACGGTATGTTTACTTTCTAACATTAGAATTATTCCAAACTTAACAAATAAGTTAGTTAAAGTGTGATTGCGTATTAAAATTGATTATCTGCCTAAGAGGGATAACAACGTGCTTACTTTTTAAAATGAATCTGTGCAGGCACATAATTTTGGCGGTCCAACCACAAACAGACCTGTACATGATGAAATTCAAGTTATCACAATCTTGTTGCTAAAAATAATTCTTAAAAACTTCATGAAATTGCCTACTTGTTCAAGAATAAAAGCGTATCTTGTTGGTTTTTGACATAGCACCAAAAGTATCTACATGTGATATACAAATTTATGGCAACTGATACTATAAGAAAGAGTACCTTACATAATTCTATATTGGGAAATCAAAAGACGATTTACAAACCATCTACAATCTCCTGCATCAAATCAGCAGCCTAATAAATTACATAATCCTAATGGCACCAGAAACAAAAAGTCATCAAACATTAGACTTGTTGAAAGTGAGAGGGCTGCTATATATATCACTGACCCAGGAAATATGTCATATTATAATAAACAGGGAAATATGGTATCACAGAAATACTCCGGAAGAGTCGAAGTTGCAAATAAAGTAATTGTTCCACTCAATTGATTTTATCACAGATGACATGGTTTTCATAACGTTGTAACTCTGCACGAGGAGCAGGCCACTCTGATCTAAATGATGCATCAGATGATCCAAGCATATGCTAATACAAAATATTTTTGTAAATTTCCAGTAAACTTACATTTTCCAAGCGTATTATAAGTATAACAAAACCGTGTCATATTTTTCCCTCGCTACTCCAAACACCACGGGGGTGAGATTTAGTATCTTATATTATCACTAATTTTATAATAGTTTTTGTAATCCATTTAACGTGGTAATTACTTCTGAAATTCAGAAAGAGAAAATAGATAAACAAAAGAGAGAAAAAATGATTTTTTTTTTACTGAAACCTTTATTTTCCTTCTAATTTTCCGTATTATCATGATCATTCCTAAAGGATAGCAATTTGATACATTGCTGTAGTAGTGTCTGAAATATGGCTTCCCCGTTAAGCATGCAAAACTAAAAATACACTTTCAAGGAACTATATTACAGCCAAGTTAGTTGCACCCTACTGTATTTTTCTCACATTTTGTCTTCATTTTTAACTATCTTAGCGCAAAAATACTAATAAACAACCATTCACTACTACTTATAAGAAACAAACCTCATTAGCCACGTGCTCTCTTTTTATTTGCCTCAAGTACCATTACCACGGCTTGAAGGATGCTTGTAATGTATGTGTAATGTTATTTACATCAAGCTTTCACACACATCATTTCACTTATTTGTTTTAATAGGCACCTTTTGCACATTTATTTGTTGTTATAAAAGGGGTGTTTCTTTAATTCCAACAGACTTAAGAGTCAAGCTTGGAATAGGGGAGTTTGTTCAAAGCATGCACCGGAAGGAAATGAAAACCATGAGCAAGCCTTGAACGCTATAATACGGGTTAGCAAAAGAAATAGCAAAGCACCCAAATGTTATGTGTCGAATGCAGCCACCCCTTCAACAGAAACTATGTGCTTACATAATCGACCAACTAAAGTCAGTGGGCCCATAATTATTAAGTGGCTAAGTATTTTCCTTTAAAACGTATCTGAGCTTAAATCAATTATGTAACAGGTCTCTGATTTGTCTATTTTTCTTCACTGCCAACCAACAACAAAAGTAAGCTATAAAATGCGCACATACCTTTTAGTCTTTTGCATCCAGAAACTCCTATTGATTTCAGATGTTGGTGTCGTGCTGTTACAAAAAAACATAAGTTGGTTACTACTTTATAATTTGGTTCATATATGTATCAGTAATTCGTTAACATAGCAATCCTAAACCAGTTATACAGTTCCATGACCATTTATACTGTTCCTAAACCGTTAATTCAGTAGCATAGCAACGCTAAACCATTTATACAACTAAGAGTATCCGTCAACTTATATGGCACCTTATGTAACTCAAATCTATTCAATTATGGACCGCTCACAGCACTGCAGCAAAATAATGAGATGAATCTTCATTTGGGTGACTATGAGCCTAGCTTATCGACTCATCCATAGCTAAATTGTTGCAAGCCAGGCAGATATTTTCAGAATCGTTCGGATTAAAGAAAGAGTCCAAGCAATCTTACCAAGACAGCAGTTTTAATGACATCTCTATGAAGAATAAAGTTGGTTTTGTTTTCTCTTTGAACATCGAGTAAGATGTCTACTAAGTCTTGGCCCGCATCATTATGAACACCAAAATCACCATTCAGCGTATTTTTCTTATCTGAACACACTCAAGAAACTCCTGTTATTGAACAACTTCTCCACATTAAAGGATAATGAACTAACTTGTTTTTTAACGAATGAGATTGGGTCAATCCATGAACATTATTTTTATTTATTTTTAATAATTTATGGATTATAACTGAAAAATTAATTTAGGACACGTGAGGGTAAGGTGACGTTCGAGCCATACCTGTTTGAGCCTTACGTGTTTCACCCGTTTCGCTCTTAGACAATTTATTTACCCAATTGACCTGTTACTAAACAAATACGACCCACACTGATCAGTTTTCATACAAATGAATTGTAATGGCACATCTAATCTACTATAAATAATTTAAGATACCTCTGTCCTTGTCTTGAACTTATGTTCGATATTCATGACCAGCGTAGGAGCATAGTTTGGCCTGTGTTCCACAGAAATAATAATAAGCACTTGCAGTAAACTAACAAACAACATTTTTAAAGCAAATAACATAAAAATCACTCAGTACAATCAATTTAAAGAAACACCCTGAAGTATGAGCAACATCAAGATAGTTGCTACATAAAGTAGCTAAGAAGGCTGCATTGACTACATACTGCAGAGGCTGAGGTCGCCCATTGTGTAATTGAATCAAACCTCCAGCAACGGAAAAGTTATCTTATACGTTCACCGTTAGTAGTCATAAGTAGGCACCTCCAGATTGTAAGGAGCATGGCCCTTGCGAATTATGCCAGATATGTCGTAGTGTGATCCATGGAAAGCGGAAAATCAAACACCAAAGTAACCTGCATTAGGCAACGGGATGCAACCCAGATGACTGCATACTCCAACAGCTATATCTCTAAGGGAGTTCACATCAACACTGCTGGCTAATTTGATGTCATCGTCGGTTCTGCGCCTGATAAAAACTGGTTTCCAACGCCACATCATGGTCATATTGATCCCTGGCTCAATGCTTGCGAGGTCTACTTCCAAGGAAGCCATGAAAAGAACATCTTTATTTGCAGACATGCTCAAATCAAACTTGAGTACTGTATACTAAATAAATGAGCAGGAGGCTGGTTTATAAAGACTGTGTGGTAGATTGGTCGGGGTCATGTATCCTGCTTGAACACCGCTCTGTAGACACTGTTACCTGAACAACGTATACGGTATACCTATTGCTTATGCTTACACAGTGTTACAGATACGTGAAAGCTGATCAGGGGACTTGAATCCAGTCCAGTAAGCTGAAAGCCAGTCCCAGAATCACTTGTAAATTGCCCACTTAAATAATCAGCTTTACTGAAACTACTCCTAAACCGATTACACAAATCCTAAGGTTCCTAGATTTATGATAAAGTAATGAATCGGAATGTAATTCATAAAAATAATAATACCTGCAGCTTTAAGAAACAACACATCTTCCCGAACACATGGTTGCCTCAAATTGCATCGCCGAAAAAGGCCTGCAGAAAAATATCAAGATACAAAAATATTCATTAAATATCTAATAAGAGGAATAATTTGAAGAAAATATTACGCTGCCTATGCCTACCTTGAATAGAAACCTCAACCGGTTAATTCTAATGTACAACGTGATCGATGACCTTCCGCAATGTGGTTATCTTGTTGTCATGTATCCCTCATTGACACAACTCGTTCAACTCAAAAAATCTAAACCTAAAATAACAACCTCCTATAGTTAAATTAAAAAAAATTAATAATAATTAGCAATTAAAATTACCTCACATTCGATTAGTATGCGCTATTAAAACGAATCTGCACCTGAATATTCGTTGAGACTTTGATGATCTCATCTGCGCCAAGCTTCTTTGCAACAGATAACCGGCTTTCCTCAACATCCACAATCACGATTCTTGAAATTCCTAAAGCATGAGCAGCAAGCATTGCCACGAGTCCTATGGGCCCTGCTCCAATAACTAATACATTTGTTTCTGGACCTATATTAGCTCGACGACAAGCGTAGACCCCGGTTCACACATTGACCCTTCTTCCAAACTCACATTATCAGTAGGGTTAACTGATTTTATTATGTGTTAATCGAATTTAGGGTTTTGATGATGAATCAGTGAAACGTTTTATGCATTTGTTGAACTGGTCTCCGAGGATTTTCAAAATCAAACATAATCATAGTGATATATTTTGTTTTCCAATACCTATCAAATAACATTCTTGCTCCAGTGGTTGGAGTGTTGGATGTGGGATTGTTGTCCAGGTTCGAAACCTACCATGGACTAAATTTTTTAAATAAGTTCGGCCAAGTGGCATAGTTTATGATTATGTGGCATTGAGGTGGCATTATCTACGTGTAACACCTCCTGTTATATATATATATATATATATATATATATATATATATATATATATATATATATATATATATACACACACATAACATATATATGAGGCTAAGCATGCTGCATGGAAATGCCACATCACACACCTAATTCTACCTCAATGCCATGTCATTGCCACCTCAATGCCACTTGGCACTTCCCACCTTGCACGAAATTTATTAAAAAAATTAGACATTGCTTAGATTCGAACCCTGGTCACTATCCCCACAACCAACACTCCAACCACTGGAGCAACTATGTTTTTGTGATAGAGATTGGAAAACAAATATGTCATGTTTCAATTGTATCCATATTAAAAGCCACTGAATTTGGAAGTAAAATATGGCAACTCAAATCAATCAGTTTCAAAAATCCCTAAATTATAGCCATATTAAAAGCAAATTCATTAAGAGGAGCGTGTAACAATTCAAAATCACCATTCACATTAAAAACCATGGAAACAACAACAAACCCTAAATCTATCAACAAGCAGCCAACCTTAATATGAACATGTTCCGTTGACAGCAAGATTCCTGAATGCAAGTGTAGCTCAAAATACTTCTGGAAGTGTATTTTTGTCTGAGGTACTGTTTTTTAATTTGTATATCATGCTATCATATATAATTTTTAGATGTGTAGTTGTCTTTAAATTATTCCTGAGAATGTTAATTTCACCGTTAATATTAGTGTTTTAATAGGGTGGAAGCGACGTTGAGGTTTGTGGATCACCAACAGAGAAGGCCATTCTTCAATGGGGGGTTAATTTTAGTCATTCATACATCTTAACATCTTCTTTTTTTATGTTTGATACTAGATTAAATGTTACTTAACTTTTTCTGTAACAATTGCAGATTGGAATGAAATTTGATGCTGTCAGGTCCGAGTCTTCAATTATTCATGCGTTCCCGTTCAACTAAGAGAAAAAACGGGGAGGTGTTGCAGTCAAACGGGTAAAATTCTATAGCCTATGCAAAATTTAATAACTTACTAAACAAAGATTGACTTGAAAGCTATATTTACTTTTGTTATATATTTTTCCACTGCTTGATTCTTCAGTTCACGTACACTGGAAAGGGGCCGCCGAAATTGTCTTAGCCGCATACACTAGCTGTTAGAATATTAGAATCATAATACTATAAACTAATAAGCATATAACATCAAAGACACGCAGCGGAATAAACAAGATCTATAAACATGTAATTAATTAACTAATGTAAAAGTGATGCGTACCTTTTGGTTTCTAGCAAGAACAAGAAACCACGTGATCACCAAGAACAAGGTTTAAACCCTAATATGGGTTTAGTATGGATCGACTACAACTTAGTCGAATGGGGAAAAATCAACAAGCTAAAGCAAGCTTGTACTCCGTTCTTGTACACACGTAATACTAGCGTTTCAATGGGAAAAGCTAGGTTCTAATCCACAAAACAATACCAACACTTAATGTGTTAGATGAACCGAAAATCCCAAAGGATTTGGGAGTTTAGGGATCGGCCAACACAAAGAAAAGAGGAAGAAAGAAGTTGGAATGCTTAGGGAATTAGGGCTAGAGAATTATGAATACAAGGGATGTATTTATAGTGTTCTCTTGGCTTGCTCCCTACTCCAAGAAACCGACCAAACAACCCTAGGGGAGGGTTTCGGCCGAATCTAGAACCCTTAGGGGTTTCTAGATCCTTCTTTCCTTCTTTGCATATTTAGTCCTTTAACGAGCGTTATCTATAACCCCGTTAAATACTAACGACCGTTAAGTGGTTGTTTTGTGAAATGAATAAATAAATCATAAACATATATTTAATTATTCAAACCATTGAGACTCTTACGTATTGTGTGCAATCCCGAAGTCTCGTGTTCGAAACTGGACATACGAATATTAATTATTATCCATAAACTCTAACAGCTCCCACTTGGATATTCATTAATATTGTAATGACATGGGTTAGTCTAGCTTAACAGCCCCAATGCCCCCAGATCGACTCGAGTATGGTTTTCCTGGAAAAACCACCTGATGATTATATTATCATACTTATCCTTTTGTTTCTAATACCGCGTTAATATGGATATGGATCTCGGTCATTCCATAATTGACAATTAGTTTCTCGTTTATGCATAATTGATCAAGATTACTAAATCATCTGAACATCATTCATATAGCCTTTGGGCGTGCGCACGCAAACATCTTGTCAACCCTACGAGTGGCCAAGCACTATTAAACTTCAAAACACATTTGAAGGAACAAATCCTTTATTGACTACGAGCATAACCCTCGAACTTTGCATCACCTCCGAAAATAGCCCTTATAACTACCTGTTACGGATAGCGTTAGACTACCTTACAGAAAATGAGCTACATCCTCGGCAGTTACCTGGTATCTCAAGTCTGAGGATAAATATTCATGATTTACTTAATGACGACGATCCATAAAGTATAATCATGTAGTTAGGATAGTCCTATATTTAATTTTTCCAATATTGAATATCATGTGATATTGGTATCTCAACCTTACAGTACATTCTACCAATTCTCACATTTGTCTTTATTTAATGATATTCCCATATCATTAATTGACAACGGACAATTTAGAATAAATTAAATTATTCACGGATTTAAACATGCAAATATAGGATACAATATTAACAAATGATAATAAACGTTATCCGCACTTTATTTCATTAAAAATAATATTGTTTATACATCCCTTATCGAAATCTAATCCAACAGATTTACATGAAACTACTGGCTAAACGAAGACCAATACCAGTAGCATGTTGAGTAAAATTTTCCTTAGGTAATGCCTTCGTAAAAGGATCAACCAGATTGTCATCTGTATGAACTTTGAGTATATTGATTTCTTCTTGTTCGACTTGTTCTCGAACATAGTGATATCTCCTTTGGAAATGTCTGGCGCCTTTCATAACTCCAGGTTCATTGGCGAATGTGACTGCGGAAGAGTTGTCACAATACACATTTATAGGTAATTCAATTGACAGCATCATTCCAAGATCCGAAATGAATTTTCTTATCCAAACAGCTTCCATAGCCGCTTCCGATGCAGCAATATACTCGGCTTCTGTAGCAGACAAGACCGTCGTACTCTGCTTCTTACTCTTCCAGTTTACAGCTCCTCCATTGATGACAAAAATGTAACCCGTCTGAGACTTCGTATCATCTTTATCAGTCTGAAAGGACGCATCGCAGAAACCTGTAACATTCAGTTCTACGTCTGTGTTGATGCAAATAATGTTCTAAAAACGTTATTTATATCTTTCGATTACTTCACGTTTTGAGGATGACAAAATGTGAAATCACGATACGTTAAAATCAACGTAAACAAGTCTTTAATCGGAAGATCACGTTTCTACGCAAGTCACTCTAGAACAAAGTTACAACTTGAACTAGTGATCAAAGAAGTGAATTTATGTTTTGAAAATTCACATTTTAAATGGGACAAAACATTTTTTCAAAAATACACATGACAAATTATTTTTGAATTATTAAGAAATGTTTTAATGGAAAAATTAGTTTGAAAATCATAACAGCTATTTTTCCCCCCAAAATCAGCTCCAACCTTCCCCAAATAAGTTTTCACCAGAAAAGACAAAATTTGAAGCGTCCTAGTCTACGACGGCTCCACGGTTCCGTTAAATTTAATGGAGCCGTGGGTTATTTAACGGAGCCGTCCGTACCATTTTTTCTGTAACGTTCAAATTTTTCTTGCCTATAAATATCAACCCCTTTCACAGTTTTAGGCACCCTTCACACACAGAAAAATCCCCTAGCTTAATCCTCTCAAACATTTCACTTCTTTAGATTAGTTTTCTTTGTTTCAAGAGTGATCCAATCATCCTTCAAGTGATCCTCTTCATACCTCTTCATTAGCAAGAGAAGAACACAAGTATCCAAGTAGATACAAGGTGTTGTCATCCCTCTTCATTAGCAAGAGAAGAACACAAGTATCCAAGTAGATACAAGGTGTTGTCATCCCTCTTCATTAGCAAGAGAAGAACTCAAGTATTCAAGAAGATACAAGAGTTATAGTTGTTAGGTTTTTGTAACACTTGTTACAACCTTGTTGTATCTTTGCATACATCAAGCTTTCTTATCTTTTGTGAGTGAGAGTGAAGATCAAGTGTGATCTATAGAGATAGTGAACATCTCTTATAGCCATTGGGCTTGTGTGATTGATCAAGAAGATCAAGTGTCGATAGATTAGTGTTAGTTGAGTAGAGTGAAGTGAGTGTTGATCATTGTGATCGTGTTGAGATCTTGGTGATCTCTTGAAGCCACTGGGCTTGAGTGTTTGGTCACGTGGACCTTGGTAGATTGGTGCTAGCTAAGATTAGCACTCGACATCTAGCTTAGTGTCGGTAATAGGATAAGCGACGTGTACGGTTTTCTCCGCCTGAAGGGAGGTTGTTGATATAGTGTTTGAAACTCTCGAGTGTGGTACTCGGGGAGTGGAGTAGGGCGAAGAAGAGCTTCGTAGCCGAACCACTATAAATCCTCTGTCTTGGTTCAATCTTTCCAACTCTACTCTTTACTTTTATTTGTTATTATTACTTAGCTTAGTGTGTAGTTCATATTGGTGTTGATTGGTTACACATAAAGTTCGAATCAAAGTTTCCAATTGCTAACTTTTAAAACAAGATTTTTAAAAGAATTTTAAACCGGTAAACTATTCAACCCCCCTTCTAGTTTCCCACAATTGGTATCAGAGCCACGTCAGTCAAGTCTTTGAAGTATATTGTATTTTAAAACTTGAATCGATCAATGGATTCCGACAACTATCTAGAAGGGCAATCTATGCAAAGACCACCACTTTTCGAAACCGATTGTTTTATATATTGGAAAACAAGATTCGAAACGTATATGAAATCAAAAGACAATGATCTTTGGCATGTTATTACCGAGGGTGACTTTCAACCTATTCAAATGAATCCGAAAATTAAAAAGGATGAAATAGTTTCTTATGATAAACAAAGTGATGAACTTAAAAGGAAATTAGCCAAAAATAATGAGGCTAAAATGATGATTTATAATGCTTTGCCTAAAAAGGAATTCGAAAGAATTTTCATGTGTAATATGGCAAAAGATATTTGGAAAACTTTGTTAGTCACTCACCAAGGTAATAACCAAGTTAAAGAGAACAAGATAGATCTTCTTGTTCAACAATATGAACAATTCTCCATTTCGGAGGATGAGTCAATAGATAATGTTTTTGCTAGATTTAATACTATTATCATTAGTCTTAAAGCTCTTGATGAAGGTTATTCTAGTAAGAACTATGTTAGGAAGTTTCTTAGAGCTCTACATCCTAAATGGAGAGCAAAGGTCACCGCCATAGAAGAGTCAAAGGACTTGGCGGCATTGTCACTCGATGAACTTATAGGAAATTTGAAAGTTCACGAGATGATCATCAAGAAGGACTCCGACATAGTCAAAGGCAAAAGCGAGAGAGTTAGATCTCTAGCATTAAAAGCCAAGAAGGAGTCCAGTGATGAGGAATGTTCGAGTTCTGGTAGTGAAGATGAAGAGTACGCACTAGCCGTTAGGAACTTTAGAAAGTTCTTTAGGAGGAAAGGTAGATTTGCTAGACAACCTCGCGATGAGAAGAGGTCATCCCAAAGAAATCATGATGAAAGAAAAGGGACAAGTGATAGGAAATGCTATAGATGCGGAGATCCTAATCACTTCATAGGAGAATGTCCTAAGCCACCAAAATCCAACAACCAAAGAGCCTTTGTAGGAGGCTCTTGGAGTGATAGCGGTGAAGAAGAAGAGAAGAAGCCTAACGATGAAAAGTGCCTAATGGCTCAAGCTTCTAACGAGGTACATTCCGACTCTTCTTATTATAGTGATAATAATTCGTCAATAGATGATAGTGAATTGCATGACGAATACAACAAACTATGCGTAGTTAGTACTAAGATCTTAGGTAGAAACACAAAACTTAAATTAAAACTACAAGAACTAGAACTACAAGTCCTAGAACTAAAAGATCAAGTCAAAAGACTTGAGAAAAACAAGGAAGTAGACTTAGGATGCGGGTCATGTATAAGTCTTCAAGTAGAAAATGAAAAACTTAAAGAAAATGCTTTAAGAATCATTAAGTTTGATGAAGGAACTAAAACACTTAATGATATACTTGAAAACATTAGATATAGTGAACATGACCGTACGGGTTTAGGTTTTGACCCAAATCAGGCTTCTACAAGTGGTACCAAACAAGTTAAATTTGTAATGCCTGAAACGTCTAAGTCTGAAGGGGACGGCACCACTAAAGGTACATACGGCACCACTAAATTTAGTGGTACCGTGGTACCGTCTGGTGCTGAAGACGAAATTGGGTCAATTTTAAAAAGTAGCCTAAGCCCTAAACCGAGTCACATAGTTAAAAATAGTTCTAGTGTGTCTACTCCAAGTAAAGGGGAGGTCAAAAGCTCTTACAAACCATTGTCATCTCCGAACATGGATTTGTAAAGCGTGACACTAGGTCAACTACTCCTCCACCTAGAAAGGTGAACTCTCCCAAACCTCAGTCTAGAACTCCTCTACCGAGAGGTAACTTTAGAAGACAAAATCATCCAAGTAACTTTCCCGTAACTTGGAATGATCGTCCATCAAAAGGTTACTTACCATGGGAAATGTGTCCTCCATTCTCACATCCTAAACTAACGCAACAAATGCGTAGGATGTTTGACTCTAACAACTTTGGACCCATGAGATATTGGGGACCAGATGTTTGAACTTTTGTTTTGCTAGGAAAACATGAGTGTAAATAAATTTTGGAGTCTAACAAAAGGAGTATGATGTGTTATCAAACAAGTCTGGTGACGCAAAAGTCAAGTCGTGTCTTATATGCTCAACATTCAACAAAGGTAGTCTAGTCCTCTAGTTTTAAGAGCAACACCTCAGGCACAGGTACGCTTTCTTAAAACACCCTTTGTTAGTAGTAATGTTTGGCATGAAATAGTGTAGTTAGAATCTAACATGGTAGGCACTATAACACAGAAACTTTATTCACATCTCATCATGTCAAACTCAACTTGTCCAGAAATGTTCGATGATCGCTTGAAGATCATGCGTGACAAGTTTAAATTAAGCATTGATGAGTGAATCAAGTTTCCTTCCTTGCACATAAGTAATCTTGCCTAAATTAAGTATCCCTTTAAACTTATATATACTATATGTATGAGATACATAGTTTAAGTAATAGTCTTAATTGATACTGACGGCCATATCCGCAAAAACGAAACTCACAAGAGACGAAGAAGGTGAGTGCGCGGATATAACTAGGTTAGGGGCATAATAGGTAAAGTAGTTTACCTAACGGCAAGTTGGTCCATTATCATGAATAGTGTTGGCTTTGTGCCCACTTGTAAGAAGTGTCCCAAAACCTCTTACATCAAAGTGTTTAATGTATCATACCACACATTAAAGATACTACACACTTGAGATTACGATATCTTGAGGAGATTGATGTAGAAAATGTTTCTATACCAACTCTGATAATGTGAGAGTTAATGTGGATTGAAACATAAAGAGTAATGTTTGTACCTTCATAGGTTGATTAACAAAACATCTTGGTTCCCCAAGAAACAAACTACTCTTATTGTCTCCACGACCGAAGCCGAGTACGTAAGCGCCGGAAAGACATGACAACAAACACTATAGATGAGACAACCCCCTATGAAGAGTAGCAGTCAAGATGCCATTAGACATGACCGGGAACCCTGTAGTTTGCTCACGAACGAAGCTCGTCGAAGTACGTCATCTCCTCCGTCTCTTGAATGACAACATCGTCAATACTCCAACCAACACGTTCTCGTCACCCCACTCATGACTATTTAGATAATTCTTCCGAATTATTAAAGTCATCGTCCACCTCTCTCCTCATGACCTCTTAATAATTCACTTGAAATATTAACGTCATTTCTCACGTCTTGTTCTATGACTCATTTGTCATTTCACTAACATCGCCTCATGACTCTTAAGTCATTCCTCTCATCCCGCTTATGACTATTTCAATATTTCAATGGAAATATTAAAGTCATCCCTTGCGTCATATCTTATATACATTTTATCCCTTCTATGACTTCTCAAATATTTCACGGGAAATATTGAAGTCATCCTCTACGAATCACCCATGACTTCTTAAGTCATCTATCTAACTCGTCTCATGACTTTTAGAAATTCCTCTAGAAATTTTAAGTCATTTCCTTTCAACTCTTCACATGACTTCATGAATATTTCACGGGAAATATCAAGTCATTCCTTGTGTCGCGTACTCCGACTAATTAAATATTTCATAGGAAATATTATAGTTGATTCGTGTCATTATAGTATATATTTTTCAAGGAAAACACACGTGGAAATATGTGTTAACCCGAGTCGTTTGTCCCGACGAAGATCGAATGGAATTTGTGTTCCCGGAACGTGATTCGTGTAGTGAATGTGAATAAAACTGAGAATTGTGATTTCTACACTACAAAAAATGAAATAACAAATAAAAACTACTAATAAAGCTATATGTACAAGTAATCTAAGCACGAGAATTTAAAACTAAAAACCGGAATTTAAAAACGTTACGTGACGAAATATAAAACGTAAATAAAAGTGAAAAGCTAAATTTTAAAACCTAAAATTTTGAAAATAATTTTCCTATATTAAAACTGATAAAAGAAAATTTTTGGAAAAAGAAAAATATTTTTTTGACTTTTTAATAATTTTTTATGAATTAAAATCTAATTTAAACTAATTAAATGCTTTAAAAATATTAAAACTAATTGGAAAAATCTGAAAATTTTTGAGGAATTTTAATTTTTAATGAGAAATTTAATAAAAATAATTTTAGAAACTGATTATGTCTAAATAAGCTAAAATAGTGAAATAAGCACTTGGAAATAAGCTAAAAATAAGCAAAAATAAGCCAAAAGTTCTCAAAAGCCCAGAGATGATGCATTATACTAGTTCAAGCTCAATTCAACTCAGAAACATAAAATAAACCCAGGCCGTAAGCACAATAAGCTACTGCACAAGTTTCAAATCTCAACAAACTCAAATGACTAAAGTACCTACTTTAAGCTGATCTTTAATCTAGTAGACTGCTTATTGGGGAAATCCAGAAGCTAAAATAGAAAGCTTATATGAAAGGCTTCATTCAGGCCAAAAATGCCTAAAATCTAACCTCAAATGCTTAACTAATTGATGCTCAGAACTGATGGGATTAGGGACTGAATATGTGCAGACCAGAACAGTTCCTATGGGGCTCTTTTGCAGACCTGATAATAAGCCAGAGAATAAGCTAGAGCTAAATCTAAACCTAGAACTTAGAAACCAGTAGCACTAAGTATACGTAAACCCAATATCAAACACTAATAGCATGAAAGTAAGCAGAAAATAGCAGGCAAACAGCAGATATAAGCACTTTTAATGGTGCAATATCTGCAAATTGAGAACTGATGCAGCAGAGTGGAAATTTTGGCGCAAAACATTATCAAAACTCAGTAAAACTAAATCAAGGTAACTGACTAACATAGAGACTTTAGAAATGCAAAAGTGTGGCAAAATAGATCAGCTTATTATGAGCTTATGTATGACAGATTATATCCTAGTATTTCACTTATCAACATCAATTTCTTTAAGACTACTCTAACTGATATCCTATATAAATTCAGCTAAACTATGACAAATCAAGCTTAATCTAAACTTTCACTAATGCAAATGAACAGGAACTTAAGAAGACTTGACCATTTTTACCCATTTGACCCATAAGACCCAAACAGATCCAAACAGTCACACTTTTGACTGTTTTGAGCTTTTAAACTGAATTAAGCCAATAGAAGCTATGAAATCTGAGGGGAGCTGATTATCTAAGCACATGAAACACTAAATAGCAACTTTAACTTATGAAAAAGGCACTAGATAAGCTCTTATCTAAATAAGCTAAGAACTAATCTAATTCAAGCAAACTTATATTAGTAGATGAGTATCAAAAGACAACAATAATGAAAAATAAGCAGAGATGGGAAATAAGCAATAACAGACAGCAGAAATAATCACTTACATTAAACCAATAAGCTGTTTTGACCAAAAGTTTGACTTTCATTAAAATGCTAGATTGAGTACAGAATTTTGAGACTGGAAATGAAGAGATTACAAATAGCAGAAAATTAAGCTAAAAGCTACATACATTAATCTACTCCTAAACCCCTAATCCTAACCCTACTAATCGACCTACTAACTAACTAGCTAACAACCTTTCCTTCGTGAGTGAGGTGGGATATTTATAGCCCTCAGCAGAGGCTTCCAGAGACTCCTTCGATCAACCTAAGCCCTTGGATCCTTCCTTTTCTCTCCAATCCTCAATTTCCAGCCGTAAGATCAATAGGATGAGGTGGTTCGACCAATAGCCTGCCCCCACGTGTCATTCCTTGTGTCAGGATCCTCCTAGAAGTCCGTGCAAAGACTGAATTACCCTTAATCTCTGTGAATTTTGGATGGGGATAAACTAGGGTTCATCGGGTACAGTAAATCTGGGTAAAAGGGATTTTGGGGAGCGGGTTGTGTTTTATTTATTTTTTTGTTTGACCGGTTTTATTTGGTTAGTGTGGAATTGTGGATCCGGGTAAATGGGTTTAGGATCATGGTTTTAAAGATAATGGAATGGGCTTCGGGTTAAATGGTTGGGCTTTGGGATTGGATTTTGTTTAGGGTTGGGTTTGGTTATAGTAAAATGGGTTTATGTTTTAACTATATATCCGGATATGGTTTTGGGTAATGAGGGTTTTGTGTGAAAAGTGAAAAAAATTGATAAGGACCAAAGATGTAAACTCTGAAATTTCAAAGGATTATTTCTGCCATTTTCCATACTAAATCCAAGGGCTTAATTTGCCATCTTTTAATTCTTCGAGGGTTGACTTTGATTTTTTTGCATCCCGGCATCGGCTAAAAATAACACTTCCATATCTCGTGCTCGTTTTTCCGGTTCTTTCTTGATTTTTGTCCTTTTCTTCGATATCCGTGCCTGCATATGTAAAAAACACAAAAACACAATATATTTGGCATTTTGGTCGGGTTTTTGGTCTTTTTGGGTCCGGTTTTGGTCTAGAAATGGTATGTGTTTAAGCACATACCAAATTCCCCCAGACTAAGCTATTGCAATGTCCTCATGCAATGTTATAAAAACACTTTTTTGAAACCGAAAATTTCTAATCTCTTTTTACTAACTTTGAGAAGTAGCAAAATTTTCAAAAGAGATCAAGAAATCTTAAGTTCTAAAAACTCCCCGATTTTCCATTTTATTCTATTTTTGTAATTTTCTTATTATTCATGTGACGGCTTTGTTGACAATCCTTATCTTTCGATAACTTTTAGGGTCTTCGAGTAGGAAACACGACTCATGAAGAAGTGACCATACGGATAAAATTCGTCGTCCCTGATTTTTCACAAGTCCCCAAACTAAGCTTAACAACGAAATCATTGTCATTTACAAGTTAGATTACCAACACTACTCAGAAAGCTAATTGTGGACTCTTTGTTCCCAAACTCCTATTTTCCTCTATTTATTTTATTTTTGGTGAGAAATGAATTTCTTCAAATTCTCGTTTCGATAATTTTTAAGCCGATAAAGATACCTAGTTTAGACGCTAAGTAGTTTCCAAGTCTTCCTTTGAAAACCGTTGCATACAAAAATGAGGTCCACATCAAGGTCTCTGATTTAACACGATTTTGAGGACATCCCTTTTATTTGCGACCGAAACAACTCATCTACGAGTCCAGAGACGGAAGCCTTTATTAGGACACCCCCGGAGTCGAAATTTGGCATTTTTAACTTTATTAAGCACATATTATTAATCCTTGGCCCTTTATAAAAATCACAACATCGGCTGCGAACCGGCAAGATGTGATAGTCTATTATGACCTTGGAATTTTTCCTCTGCCTTTATTAGAAGTCTACAACATCGGCTGCGAACCGGCAAGATGCAGAAAACTTTTTATGGCTTTGGATTATTATTATTATTCATTATTCATTATATATTTTGCCAAATCCCGAGTCCTACGGCTTTTATAACAATCCCAACATCGGTTGCGAGCCGGCAAGATGGAATAGTCTATTACACCGTAACACTGGCAGTACCTTGATGTGTACCCAACTTTCATAAGCAAGGATCCTCTAAGGAAGAAATAAAAACTAATTATCGCCAAAACCAAAATAGCTTTAATTATTCCTAGATTACTATTATTGAGTGAAACAAGCTTATGGGAACAAAAAGCCACAAGTAACTTTGATGAGCTCTAAAGAGATCCAACTACTCCACGTTTAGCAATCTAACTTATAAACAACTCTATCATTTCTCGTTCTTCGCAAATTTAAAATCTTAAATAATAAGATCCGCGAATGCTTAGCCTTATAATCAAGCCATGCATATATAAAGTCAAATACGGGAACTTGCAAACTCTTAAAAAGAATTCGCGTTTTCTAGCTCCTTGTGTAAGAGACTAGCACGAGCTTATAGATTATAAATGGTTAAGGAGACAAGCTAGGGCTCAACACGCCCGGTCAAGTCAGAATTTTATTCCTACTCTCTCCAGCGGAAAATCAACAAAAATGTCAAAATTTATTATATTTTTGCACAAAAATTTTAAAATTTTCTCTTTTTTTTTGGATTTTTTCAATTTTGGAGGAAAAACGGGGTTGCATGAGTAAACGGCAAAATTGCAAGGCGAAAATCAAATCGAAAGATTACCCCCCCAGACTAAAACGAGACATTGTCCTCAATGTCTTAAAGGTAAGGGTTCTCCTACATAAATCTAAGGCTGTTTATTAATTATGCCAAAAGATAAATGTAAAACGATAAGATTGAAGGATATCGGATAAGCAGCGAATGATGAAACTCGAGTAGCGTGAAGGAAACTACGAGCACGAGAGTCTTCATCATCGGGCATTCCTGGACATACCATAGAAAACACGAAACACAAGATATGGAAGAGGAAGCCCTCCTCACTCACTTTATTAGAAAATAGATAAGAAGATAGAAGGATAAGCATGGGGTGCCTCCCACGAAGCGCTTGTTTTGGTAACCGAGTCACATGAGCTTGACTCGACCCCGAATTTATTTGTCCTTGGGGAAGCAAATGGAGAATCAACACTGCAACGGACACCCGGCATGAAAAACGGAGATGCCGGGGTCGAAGACGGTATCCTCACTCCCGGAGGAGTGGAAAGATGGAGAAAGGAGGGGATAAGAAAAGAAAGGGTGAAACACTCGGATGGTGAAAGCATAAACATCATTGAATCACGGGTGGTTGGGTGGGTAAAATATCAAGCACGGGATCATCAATATCATAGTCTCGTCCACCACTCCATCAATCACTTCATTCACACCGGATCCAAGATCTACATCCGGTGGTTTCGCGGGTGGACGAGAAGACGGTAAATCAAAGATAAATGAATCAGCCTCAGAAAGTAAATCATCATCATTAATTTCTTCAATAAGTATGTTTCTTTGAAAACCATTCTCGCCATTCTCAATACCCGGTGGTATCGAGTCATCCGAAGCAAGAAATCGATCGACATCCTCTAAAAGAGGATCACTTGACGGATTATCGGAAATATTGCTCAAATTAAGTTCGGAATTGATCTCAAAGTCGAAATACTCATAATCCGGAAGAGAAATATCAGCATGAATAGTGGGACTGCCACTACTCTTCTCTTCAAATCGAAAAATTTCAAGCTCGGGTAAGAAATCACTATCCATAACGGGGATAGGAGAAGAAGAAGTCGGAGGATCATGTAATGCCTCGATCCTAGAAATGAGAAGATAAATTGTAGATAATTTCTCACGAAGAGCTTCATCTTGGATTTCCGTGTCAATATCTTCTTCATTCTCTTCTTCTAAGCTGACGAACTCAGAATGTAACTCCTCCACATAGTCGATGTCTCCACAAGATAAAGAATCATCATTGTCGGAATCGGAGAACATCTCATCTTCGTTCTTTTCAACGTACATATCATCAAACGGCTTATCATTCGTATCAACGTGATTATCAAGACGATCATCTTTAACAATTTCACAATCACCGTTAGAATTTTCCCCGGACTCACTTTGGATTGGGACGAGGTTCTCAACACTAGACTTTTCGAATTCGTCCGATTTCGTTGCCGGAATAGTGTTTAGATGCTCGTCCCCCATTTTTAGAGAGTCCTCGGGTTCTACGGGAGGAAAGATAGGTGAAATTTGAGGGAAAACGTTGAATGACACAAGTCTCTCCTCGTCATCATCGGAATCATCGTCATAGGTAGATACTCTTTAAGGGAAAAGGTTGATCGTAATTTTCTCATCATAATCGTCGTAAATAAAAGACTTTTGATAATTGGACGCTCTTTCCTCGGCAAGTAATTCTTCTATAGACTTCTCATGAGGATCGGGAGTAGAAGTATAGTGTTTAATCACCAATCTCTTAACTTCTTGGAAGTCTTCCCAAATTCTTTCAATTTCGCGCATTCGATCTTGATTTGGACAATTGCCGGGATTTTGTGGGGGTTGGTTAAAACCATGAGAATCGTAACACGAATTTGGCTCATAATGAAAATTTTCAAACGATCCCCCACAATGTTCAAAATTTGATGAATGATCATTGAAATATAATTCTTGCTCATAAGAGTGTTGAGACGGAGGATTGAAATCATTTTGAGGATAATTATCAAAGCTCGTATCGTAAGCGTAAGACGTTTCAACACTCGGGACGTAGCACATACAATTGGTATATCCACATTGATTACAAAAACATTGTCCACAAGGTACTCCTTCTTCGGAGGGATTTCCACAATTAAAACAAGTGAATGGAGGCGGCGGTGGAGGGTAATCGGGAACGTTTGAAAGATTGTTGAACGACCTTTGAACATACGTGTTAGAATTACAATTCCAACAAACTCCGTCATGAATATCACCACCACATTGCTCGCACGTGCACCAAACACACAACCCTCCGAAGAAAGGTTCACCACACTTAACACAAGTCGGATCCATAAGAATTAAACATAAGAGGGTGTGAGAAGAAGAATCAAACTTTAGAGGGTAAGAAGATCAAGAATCAAACGGTATAGAGGGTAAAAGAAGAGAATCAAACATGAAGAGGATAACGGAGATTCTTTTTGGTTTTTGAAATTTAGAAACATTAGAAAAATGGAAAATAATTTTGAAGAGAAAATCTTTTTGGATTTTTAATTAAGGAAAAATAATTATATTTTTGGTGATCGTTTTATCAACCGTACTCGTTTCTTTCAAAACTACGCGCAGCGTGGCGGGAGAGAAGAATGGATCTCTCTTCAGTCTGCAATTTAATGTCAAGACTTCCTTAAACCCCGAAATTAGGTTGTAGTAAAGAAATAATCCAAGCAACGTTTAACTACACGATCTCTTTTGTTGTTTATTTGGAATGGTTTACAACCGCCCTCCTTCAACGGAAGACCAAGGATGTATTATTAATGGTGAAAACACTTTAGGAAAAGTGTTTTTTTTTAATTATTTTCTTTTTGTATTTTTATTTTTTATGAAAAACGATAACTTCCGAGGAAGGGTCTTCAAAACACGATTCGACGAACGAAATCACGAACTCACTTCAATCTTCCCCGGCAGCGGCGCCAAAAATTGATTCGTGTCATTATAGTATATATTTTTCAAGGAAAACACACGTGGAAATATGTGTTAACCCGAGTCGTTTGTCCCGACGAAGATCGAATGAAATTTGTGTTCCCGGAACGTGATTCGTGTAGTGAATGTGAATAAAAGTGAGAATTGTGATTTCTACACTACAAACAATGAAATAACAAATAAAAACTACTAATAAAGCTATATGTACAAGTAATCTAAGCACGAGAATTTAAAACTAAAAACCGGAATTTAAAAACGTTACGTGACGAAATATAAAACGTAAATAAAAGTGAAAAGCTAAATTTTAAAACCTAAAATTTTGAAAATAATTTTCCTATATTAAAACTGATAAAAGAAAATTTTTGGAAAAAGAAAAATATTTTTTTGACTTTTTAATAATTTTTTATGAATTAAAATCTAATTTAAACTAATTAAATGCTTTAAAAATATTAAAACTAATTGGAAAAATCTGAAAATTTTTGAGGAATTTTAATTTTTAATGAGAAATTTAATAAAAATAATTTTAGAAACTGATTATGTCTAAATAAGCTAAAACAGTGAAATAAGCACTTGGAAATAAGCTAAAAATAAGCAAAAATAAGTCAAAAGTTCTCAAAAGCCCAGAGATGATGCATTATACTAATTCAAGCTCAATTCAACTCAGAAACATAAAATAAACCCAGGCCGTAAGCACAATAAGCTACTGCACAAGTTTCAAATCTCAACAAACTCAAATGACTAAAGTACCTACTTTAAGCTGATCTTTAATCTAGTAGACTGCTTATTGGGGAAATCCAGAAGCTAAAATAGAAAGCTTATATGAAAGACTTCATTCAGGCCAAAAATGCCTAAAATCTAACCTCAAATGCTTAACTAATTGATGCTCAGAACTGATGGGATTAGGGACTGAATATGTGCAGACCAGAACAGTTCCTATGGGGCTCTTTTGCAGACCTGATAATAAGCCAGAGAATAAGCTAGAGCTAAATCTAAACCTAGAACTTAGAAACCAGTAGCACTAAGTATACGTAAACCCAATATCAAACACTAATAGCATGAAAGTAAGCAGAAAATAGCAGGCAAACAGCAGATATAAGCACTTTTAATGGTGCAATATCTGCAAATTGAGAACTGATGCAGCAGAGTGGAAATTTTGGCGCAAAACATTATCAAAACTCAGTAAAACTAAATCAAGGTAACTGACTAACATAGAGACTTTAGAAATGCAAAAGTGTGGCAAAATAGATCAGCTTATTATGAGCTTATGTATGACAGACTATATCCTAGTATTTCACTTATCAACATCAATTTCTTTAAGACTACTCTAACTGATATCCTATATAAATTCAGCTAAACTATGACAAATCAAGCTTAATCTAAACTTTCACTAATGCAAATGAACAGGAACTTAAGAAGACTTGACCATTTTTACCCATTTGACCCATAAGACCCAAACAGATCCAAACAGTCACACTTTTGACTGTTTTGAGCTTTTAAACTGAATTAAGCCAATAGAAGCTATGAAATCTGAGGGGAGCTGATTATCTAAGCACATGAAACACTAAATAGCAACTTTAACTTATGAAAAAGGCACTAGATAAGCTCTTATCTAAATAAGCTAAGAACTAATCTAATTCAAGCAAACTTATATTAGTAGATGAGTATCAAAAGACAACAATAATGAAAAATAAGCAGAGATGGGAAATAAGCAATAATAGACAGCAGAAATAATCACTTACATTAAACCAATAAGCTGTTTTGACCAAAAGTTTGACTTTCATTAAAATGCTAGATTGAGTACAAAATTTTGAGACTGGAAATGAAGAGATTACAAATAGCAGAAAATTAAGCTAAAAGCTACATACATTAATCTACTCCTAAACCCCTAATCCTAACCCTACTAATCGACCTACTAACTAACTAGCTAACAACCTTTCCTTCGTGAGTGAGGTGGGATATTTATAGCCCTCAGCAGAGGCTTCCAGAGACTCCTTCGATCAACCTAAGCCCTTGGATCCTTCCCTTTCTCTCCAATCCTCAATTTCCAGCCGTAAGATCAATAGGATGAGGTGGTTCGACCAATAGCCTGCCCCCACGTGTCATTCCTTGTGTCAGGATCCTCCTAGAAGTCTGTGCAAAGACTGAATTACCCTTAATCTCAGTGAATTTTGGATGGGGATAAACTAGGGTTCATCGGGTACAGTAAATCTGGGTAAAAGGGATTTTGGGGAGCGGGTTGTGTTTTATTTATTTTTTTGTTTGACCGGTTTTATTTGGTTAGTGTGGAATTATGGATCCGGGTAAATGGGTTTAGGATCATGGTTTTAAAGATAATGGAATGGGCTTCGGGTTAAATGGTTGGGCTTTGGGATTGGATTTTGTTTAGGGTTGGGTTTGGTTATAGTAAAATGGGTTTATGTTTTAACTATATATCCGGATATGGTTTTGGGTAATGAGGGTTTTGTGTGAAAAGTGAAAAAAATTGATAAGGACCAAAGATGTAAACTCTGAAATTTCAAAGGATTATTTCTGCCATTTTCCATACTAAATCCAAGGGCTTAATTTGCCATCTTTTAATTCTTCGAGGGTTGACTTTGATTTTTTTGCATCCCGGCATCGGCTAAAAATAACACTTCCATATCTCGTGCTCGTTTTTCCGGTTCTTTCTTGATTTTTGTCCTTTTCTTTGATATCCGTGCCTGCATATGTAAAAAACACAAAAACACAATATATTTGGCATTTTGGTCGGGTTTTTGGTCTTTTTGGGTCCGGTTTTGGTCTAGAAATGGTATGTGTTTAAGCACATACCAATAGTCATCCTCCAAAACACAACTCATAACTTCTATTTATTTCACGGGAAATACTAGAAGTAAATCCTCATCCAATGACAACTTAGTCAATTTCCTTGGAAACACTAAGGTCATCTCCGATCATCCCATTTAATCATCTTTCGTCAAAAAGTTTATTAGGTATAAACTTTTTCCTCGTGTCAAAAAGTCTTACTAAATAAGTAAGATTAATCAGCCAAAAGTCAAAACGGAAGAAAATTTGGACCATCAGATATACGGCTCCATTAAAGAGCCACGGCTCCACTAATGTTTAATGGAACCGTGGAGACGTGCATCTGAAAAACGCGCCCATTTCCCTTTCTTCTGCACAGACTTTCCAAACACACCCAAAAACACTTTCACTTGCTGTCAAAACCGAACCATAACACCTTAATTCAACTAAACTCTTGCAAATCAAGATTGAGGCATTGGAATCAACAAATCCTAATCACAACATCATCAATTGTAAGTAAATCACTCTTAATTTCGTTTAATTTGAGTCCAGGGTTTGTTCTTGAGTATAAATCCGAATTGAGGATTTTCAAAATTAGTTAAACCCTTGTGAAATTAAGACTAGGATTAGACAATGTAGCATTCACATGATTCCCTAAACCTAGGATTTCCAAAAACCCATTTATGTTGCAAAACCTAATCCGAAATTAATCACTAAATTCGGATTATGATTGATTATTTGTAATGGAATCATGTTTAGGATTACTAAAATTGGATTAGGAACGTTCTGCATTAAAGCTTTTCAAACTTAAAGCTCGTTGGCGCCATGTTGAGGCGTTTTCCAAACACCCCAATTCGTCATTTTTCGAAAATCTTCACAAATTTAGGATCATGAAACCTTTTTCATGCATTGTTGATGCAAATTAAAAATGTTTTTGCATGTATACGCGAACTCTCAAATATGGGTTGAAGTACATAATTGATATGTATTGTTCGACATATTTGATTGAGCAAAAGTGAAGTTAGGAGCGTTTGGGTAATCTCATTAGGATAGTTTTAGAGTCGAGATTGACGCACCTCCACATTGTTTGCATTTAGGCACACACACTAGAAGTGTAATCATTAAAATGCAACGAACTAACATATACAAAAATATTTTTTTTGTAGATAACAATGCCTCGAAATGATTATCAAGATACCAGACAATACATTCTTAGTACTCTTAAAAATCTAAACATTCCTGATGAGCAAAGAGCTTATTTCACAAAAGTCCAAAATCGATACATACACGAAGGGCGTGTAGTCGATGCACTCTATGTCACGACAGACAACATCCGTGTCTGTTTCCCCTCTATCGAGTTCGATTGTTTATACAAAATAAACGATCAAGTCTGTCCTCGTTTTGTTCTTGAGTTTTATAGTCGAGTCCGTACCTTCACTGATGATGATGGTAATGTCTTTCTTGATTTTTGGATTCAAAACCAAAATATCATCCTGTCTGTCTCCGAGATTGGACAAATTCTCGGTGTTCCTGCATATGGTCAGTGTGCATACACTGAAGACCATTCTCTTGAGTCTCTCTTCTATAATCTTGAGGATGTAGGTGCCTATCACACTGAAATTCCCGACCTCGAGTCCATCAAACAAGTTATCCAAACACCTCGAGTCGTCCACACGTATCAAAAACGTAATGGTTCAATTGTCCACCTTGACCCAAACCGTATCTACCTCAAAGAGCTCCTTCCCGACCTTAGAAGTTGGGAACTCCTTCTTCGTGAGAACGTGTTAAGCCTTGCAGGCAACCGTGATCACGTCTCTGCGAGTCTCGCCCATATGCTCTACTGTCTTAGTATCGAGGAACCTTATAACCTCGCATACCATATGGTCAAAAGGATGGCCAATATTCACAGTCATTCGAATAAGCTCATGCCATATGGTATGCTGCTTACTCGTCTTTTCCATTGGGTCATGGAACATTTTCCCAATCTTCAAAGTGTCGACTATGTCCTAGTCAATCCTGTTATGAAACCTCTTGGTGGACCACGACGTCGCACAAAGCAACGTAAGGACAAAGGGTCCAAGCGTGGTCGTAAATCCACTTCTGACATTCCTCTCTCATCCTCTTCCTTCAGTCACGAATCATCATCTCAACATATGCATGCGGATGATGATGAGGTGAACGAAGAAGGAACGTCTTGTCCACGTTCTCCTTCTCCCGACATCTACTTTGACAACCTTGACACCTCATCATTTCGACGTACAACCGACCTCAAAAATGGGATGGTCAACCAATCCCACGTGATGAGAAGGCAAACTACAATGTACAATAGACAAGTGGAGATGCATGAGCAAACTATCGGGGGATTCAAGTCCATCGGCAAGGCGATCAAAGGACTTGGGAACAAGATTAAAAAGTTGGGGAAGAAACGAGACTAGTTAGGATTAGCTTAAGTAGTACTATTAACTTAAGTATTATTAAGCTATTATAAATAAATTCATGGCAATGTCCATAAACATTAACTTGCTTGAAATGTTCTACTTTAACATTTCACACTTGAACATGGTTAATTTGCTTAGTTAATTAACCTTTATGTTAATCAATCTTGTCTAGTTCATGCATGTTCTATTATTTTATTACATGCACTAGATGTTAAACTTGATTGAATTCATGCATGCTTAATAGTTACCTAAATACATAGATGATCACATGATCATGTTAGTTGCTAGTTGAAACTAGCTTTAGGAATTCTATGTGTTTAGTGATTTGAGGCTTTGAGATTTGCAGCCAATGGATTCCCCAGAAAATTTCCCCATTTAGGCTGCCTAAAACCTGTAGACCTGGAAAGAAGGTCAAAAGAGCCCACGGCTCCATTAAATAGGCCACGGCTCCACTAAATTTAGTGGTGCCGTCGTACCTTTAATGGTACCGTGCCTCTGGAAGACGAATTTAACAATTCTCTTTCACTTTTTGACTTTCTTTTCCTGAAAATCTGCAAACAAAACCTGATTCCCATGCACCCAAATCCCCAAATCCAACATCCTTTTCAACCTTGCATGCTTTTGATTTGGCTATTTAAGCTAACATCATGCATTACCATCCTTACACCCATCTTCACACCTTCACAACTCACCATTCATACACCATGTCTTCCACCATTGCTTCCACCTCACACAAGAACAAGAAACCTAGATTCAACATCAAACCAACAAATCAACCACTCTAGTTGATCAATGGATCAAGAATGTTCACACACCTCAATCATCAACTAAACCTATCACCAATGACATTGCCTTCATTGATCTCACCTTGGATGATGAAGATGAAACCCACACACCCATAACCTCTACCAAATCATCATCTTCCTTCACTACACCCCAAGCTCCATCCAAGGCAACCTCTAACAAACCCACATCCTCATCCTCCACAACAAGAACCAACACACACTCATCTCAACCTAGTCCCATTCACCCTTTAGCCTTAACACTCAACTCATCACCATCAACTTCCCTTGAATTGGGAACTAACACAACACCTATCATCATCACCATCACCACAACCTTTGGCTCTCACACTAACCCTATCACCTATATCACCTCTTGAACTAGCCACCAACACATCCTCCTCATCACCATCACTATCCCTATCACCATCACCTCAACCTTTAATGGGTCATCCCATCCTTTATCCACTACAACCTCACACCTTGAGTTGCCCTTGTTGCAACTACAACCAAACCCTTATCATGAACCTTAGGGAAGACTTGAGTCTTCAATTCTCATACCTAGAACACCTCCTCACACCACCCATGGGACCCATCATCCTTCCACCACCTCCACCACACAATAGCCCAAACTAAACATGGTTATGTTTAGTCCCTCCAATAAATGCTTAGGAACCCTTTTGAAGTTGGAAGCAAATCTTGAAGCCTCATACTACTATTGATGTTTATGTGTCCTCTTGTTAGTTTAATTTTCTTTCCTATTGTAGTCATACTTATGTATGACATTTATTTTATATTTATGAAATGGGCTTTTCATTTTGGCTACTTAGCCATATTTTTTTGTGTGGTTGGATATTTGTCAAATGTGCTACTTGTTAGATATTGTATATTTGTCGTCTAACCTTGTTTTGTAGCACGAACCGTTGCTCAATTCCTTTGTGTTCTCCAAATGAGGGGGAGTACACATCAAGGGGGAGCCTACGTCACCTTTTTGATTAGACAAAAAGGGGGAGAAATGGGAGTAAACTCATTAAAAACTTGTTAAAACTAATTTTAACCTAACATGAGTTTATATTTTGTCATCATCAAAAAGGGGGAGATTGTTGATGCAAATAATGTCCTAAAAACGTTATTTATATCTTTCGATTACTTCACGTTTTGATGATGACAAAATGTGAAATCACGATACGTTAAAATCAACGTAAACAAGTCTTTAATCGGAAGATCACGTTTCTACGCAAATCACTCTAGAACAAAGTTACAACTTGAACTAGTGATCAAAGAAGTGAATTTATGTTTTGAAAATTCACATTTTAAATGGGACAAAACATTTTTTCAAAAATACACATGACAAATTATTTTTGAATTATTAAGAAATGTTTTAATGGAAAAATTAGTTTGAAAATCATAACAGCTATTTTTCCCCCCAAAATCAACTCCAACCTTCCCCAAATAAGTTTTCACCAGAAAAGACAAAATTTGGAGCGTCCTAGTCTACGACGGCTCCACGGTTCCGTTAAATTTAATGGAGCCGTGGGTTATTTAACGGAGCCGTCCGTACCATTTTTTCTGTAACGTTCAGATTTTTCTTGCCTATAAATATCAACCCCTTTCACAGTTTTAGGCACCCTTCACACACAGAAAAATCCCCTAGCTTAATCCTCTCAAACCTTTCACTTCTTTAGATTAGTTTTCTTTGTTTCAAGAGTGATCCAATCATCCTTCAAGTGATCCTCTTCATACCTCTTCATTAGCAAGAGAAGAACACAAGTATCCAAGTAGATACAAGGTGTTGTCATCCCTCTTCATTAGCAAGAGAAGAACACAAGTATCCAAGTAGATACAAGGTGTTGTCATCCCTCTTCATTAGCAAGAGAAGAACTCAAGTATTCAAGAAGATACAAGAGTTATAGTTGTTAGGTTTTTGTAACACTTGTTACAACCTTGTTGTATCTTTGCATACATCAAGCTTTCTTATCTTTTGTGAGTGAGAGTGAAGATCAAGTGTGATCTATAGAGATAGTGAACATCTCTTATAGCCATTGGGCTTGTGTGATTGATCAAGAAGATCAAGGGTCGATAGATTAGTGTTAGTTGAGTAGAGTGAAGTGAGTGTTGATCATTGTGATCGTGTTGAGATCTTGGTGATCTCTTGAAGCCACTGGGCTTGAGTGTTTGGTCACGTGGACCTTGGTAGATTGGTGCTAGCTAAGATTAGCACTCGACATCTAGCTTAGTGTCGGTAATAGGATAAGCGACGTGTACGGTTTTCTCCGCCTGAAGGGAGGTTGTTGATATAGTGTTTGAAACTCTCGAGTGTGGTACTCGGGGAGTGGAGTAGGGCGAAGAAGAGCTTCGTAGCCGAACCACTATAAATCCTCTGTCTTGGTTCAATCTTTCCAACTCTACTCTTTACTTTTATTTGTTACTATTACTTTTCTTAGTGTGTAGTTCATATTGGTGTTGATTGGTTACATATAAAGTTCGAATCAAAGTTTCCAATTGCTAACTTTTAAAACAAGATTTTTAAAAGAATTTTAAACCGGTAAACTATTCAACCCCCCTTCTAGTTTCCCACATTCTGGATTTCCCCCGAACACAAGAAACATATCTTTAGTATTCCTGAAATACTTAAGAATTTTCTTAACAGCATGCCAGTGATCTTTCCCAGGATTCTGCTGGTAACGACTGGTTAAATTTTGTGCGAACGTCACATCTGGCCTTGTGCATCTCACTGCATACATGATAGATCCTACTGCCGAAGCATATGGAACTTTCTTCATGTGTGCCACCTCTTCAGGTGTTGAGGCACATAGTTCGCTGCTTAAGCCATGTTCTACTTGCATGGGCAAATATCCCTTCTTGGAATTTTGCATATTGAATCTCTTCAATATTTTATCCATGTAAGCACTTTGGCTTAATCCAATCAACCGCTTAGATCTGTCTCTATAGATCTTGATTCCAAGGATGTAAGCTGCTTCTCCTAAATCCTTCATCGAGAAACATACACCAAGATAATCCTTAACTTCATTAAGACTTGGTATATGATTTCCCATGATTAATATGTCATCGACATATAGAATTAGGAAATTAGTATTACTCCCACTAGCTTTGTGGTATACACATGGCTCATCGAAATTTTGAGTAAATCCAAACTTCTTGATTTCCTCATCAAATTTCTTATTCCATTGCCTAGATGCTTGCTTCAATCCATAAATGGATCTTTGAAGCTTGCATACCCGCTCAGGAAAATCTGGATTCACAAACCCTTCCGGCTGTGCCATATAGATGTCTTCATCTAGGCGACCGTTCAGGAAGGCGGTTTTGACATCCATCTGCCAAATCTCATAGTCATAGTAAGCAGCTATGGCTATAAGAATCCTAATAGCTCTAATGTCAGCTACGAGAGAAAAGGTCTCCTCATAGTCAACACCGTATGTTTGGGTGAAACCTTTGGCCACCAAACGAGCTTTGTAGGTGTGTACGTTGCCATCCATGTCCGTTTTCTTTTTGAAGAGCCATTTACTCCCAACTACCTTAGCATTGGGAGGAAGGTCTACTTCAATCCAGAAATTATTGTCTCTCATGGATTGCATCTCCCCATTCATAGCAACCTGCCATTTTTCCTTTTCAGGACTATTTATGGCAGCTCTATAACTAGTGGGTTCATCTAAATCCCCTAGTATAGTTTCTTCACACTCTACATTTAAACATAGACGATTAGGAGCTTTTGAAGATCTTGTAGATCTCCGAATGGGTACCACTTCAACTTCAGGTGGAGGACCTAAACTCTCAGGTTCCACAGGAAGTGTGCTAGTGCTTTCCGAAGGTGACGTATCTTCATGATCATTTTCTAGATCATATACTCTCCCACTGAATTCTTGAGATATCAGATTATCCTCAAGAAAATCCCCATACCTAGCCACGATGACTTTATTATCTGGTGGGAAGTAAAAATAGTAACCCTTAGTTTCCTTAGGGTATCCTACGAAGATACACTTAACAGATCTTTGTTGGAGCTTATCCGGTGAGTCACGTTTAACAAACGCCTCACAACCCCAGACCTTTAAGTAAGACAAATTGGGAGCCTTTCCAGTCCACAATTCATATGGAGTCTTATCAACCTTCTTAGTTGGAATCCTATTCAACACGTGAACAGCTGTTTCCAGGGCATAATCCCAAAAGGATAAGGGAAGAGTTATCAGATTAAACATAGATCGTACCATATCTAACAATGTACGATTTCTCCTTTCAGATACACCATTTTGCTGTGGCGTATAAGGAGACGTGAGTTGTTGGACAATGCCACACTCAGCTAGATAATCCTTAAACTCTTGGCTTAAATACTCACCACCACGATCGGATCGAAGAGCCTTAATCTTCTTTCCGAGTTGTAATTCTACTTCACTTTTAAAAACCTTGAATGTCTCAAAGACTTCATGTTTATGTTTAAGTAAATAAACATAACCATAACGACTATAGTCATCCGTGAAGGTTAGGAAGTAGACGGCACCGCATTTTGACACGTGTCTAAGTGGACCACACACGTCAGTGTGTATCAATCCAAGTAGATCATCAGCCCTATCCACTTGATGTAAAAAGGATTTCTTTGTCATCTTACCCGATATGCAAGATTCGCATTTGTCAACTGAATCATCATTGACATTTTTCAAAAGCCCATCATGTTGCAGCTTTTGCATGCGACTCTTGCCAATATGTGCAAGACGGCAGTGCCAAAGATAAGACGAATCCAAGTTAGACTTGATTCTCTTATTGCTAATGCCATACATAGAATTATTTCCATTGGATACATGATTTTCCATATCTATTTCAAACACACCATTCAATGGAATTGCATTAAAGTAAAAAACTGAATTTAAAGAAACAGAAATTCCATTATTATTAAATGCGTGTTCAAATCCATTATCCAACAATAAAGAAACTGAAACAACACCTCTAACAATAGACGGTGCGTAATGACAATTGTTCAATACTAAAATTAAACCCGAAGGTAAAACCAAGTCAAATGTCCCTATGGCTTCCACTGCTGCACGTATGCCATTGCCCACGTACAAGTAGCATTCTCCATAGTTCAGTTTCTTCGCTCCTCTAAGTCCCTGCGATGTATTTCAGATGTGAGTACCACATCCTGTATCATATATCCAGGCATTTTGCTTACGAGGAAAGGAAAATAATTCAACCATAAAAATACCTGAAGTGCTCGCGCCCTTGGCATTTTTATTCTTACGACACTCCTCAAGCAGCAATGGACAGTCCCTCTTCCAATGTCCAGGAGTGTTACAGTGGTGACAAGCAGCCGTATCCTTCTTGGGATAATCCTTCTTCACAGGAGGATTCTGCTTCTTAGGCTTCTGCTGATGGACCACAACCTGTTTCCCTTTATCAGCTTTGCCTTTGCCCTTCTTGTTCACATGTCGCGGCTTATTGGGCTTAGTGATCCTACCTTCATGAACAGCTATCACAGTTGGTGTAGGTGCCTTCTTTGAGAGTCCCTTCTCAAAGTCGATAAGCATTGCATGCAAATCACTTATCGTCTTCCCCGTGCAATGCATATTAAAGTTGCGCACGAACTCACCATACAATTCCTCATTGAGGGATCGGTTGATAAGGCCAACTTGCACATCTTGCACATACCCGCATCCAAGTGTGTCCAATTGGTCAAGATATCCTTTCATCTCCAATACATGGGCACTTACGGGTTTTCCAGCTTCCTGCTTGCATTTTTGCAAAGAGTCTAGGACATCATACAACTCAGCCATAGGTGGCTTCACAAACATGCGTTTGAGTTCGTTTATCATGTCCATAGGGCCATGATGCTCGAATTGCTTTTGCAATTGAGTATCCATGCCCGACAACATTAGACAAGCCACGTCATTGTGCTTTTCCCAGTTGTCATTGTATGCTTGCAGTATCTCATTAGATGAGTTGGCAGCAGGAGCTACAGGAAGAGGCTCACTAAGAACATCAAGTCTTTTGGCCACTCTAAGAACAATCCTCAGAGAGCGGTACCAATCATTGAAGTTTTTAGTCCCAGTCAATTTCTCTCTTTCAATCATAGATTTGAAAGCAAAGGTCATGTTTGACATGTTATTGTCGGGGTGGGCCATTTCTACAGAAAAAGTTCAAAAGTTAGTACTTTCGATAATAAACTTTTCAAGAAAATTAAACACCCATTGGTAAAATAACCATTTAATTTTCACTGAAAACTAGGATCCTAATTGACGTCGTTTCATTACATCAGCTTTGGCTGCTAGCAATGAAAGTACTCAATAAGGTACGGGATCACCCAATTGCCAATATCCAATTGCAATTCCTAGAAATCATGGGACTTACATATTATGCCAACCTCAGTTGCAAATGTAAGCATGTTTCATCCCCAAATCTTTATGCCTTGACGCCGTTCCATTACATCAGCTTTGGCTGCTAGTAATGGAAGTGCTCAATTAAGTTAACCAACTTAGAAAACTGTAAATTTGACGTCGTTTCATCACATCAGCTATGGCTGCTAGCAATGAAAGTACTCAATTTACCCTTAGACAACCACCATTTGAACATCACATTCAGCTTTGGCTGCTAGTGATGTAGGATGAAACCATAGGTGTTTTCTCTTTAGTTGGATGGCATATTACTTAAATTTAAAAGGGTATTATATTTTAGATGTGTGTAATCAAAATATGTACAAAGATGTCATGCATTCATCTTTGTATCATATACTTTTTAAAACCAGTTTACTCATTCGTTACATTAATAAGCTCAAATCATCAAAGTTTTAATTAATGGCGTTGAGAAACTTACAACATTGCCTTAAGATGCTTCGTACTTTTTCATGGTGTACTTGGTAAGTCTAAAATTGACGCACAGGCGAGCGGAGATACAGAATGGAGTCTCTTTAAGGCCACAATTTAATGCGAAACCAACCTTATACCCACTTTATAGTTTGTCAATTTTAGGTCCGCCGCTTCGACCACTTTTGTACAGTCACATCAATTAATTAAACACTTATGATTTTCTTGCTTAAAACATTTATGTAGTAAATTATTAATTGCTAGTCTCACCTGGGAGCAAATTACCGTGCGAAGCGAACCGCTATCGGCACATAAGACTTGGCAATAAATAATTTTACCACAAAGGCTTCATAGTTATTAGGTTCATTTATTTTTTATTCAAAAAATTACCCTCTTTGATGTTTACAATCCATCATAATCAAAACACAAAGATCAAGTAATTAAAAAAAATAGACAAACACTTAATAACACATATATGATCATTAACAATATCATATAGCCACATGCAAACCTTTTGACAAATCCTATTAATAATTTATATGTGAATTTTTTTTAATGTATGTAATTAATAAAACTCTCATTGGTTTTCGAGCTCATTGTGCCCAATGGACCACAGACGCCAAATAACTTGGCCGCGTAAGTTTTAATTAATTAAATACCACATTGCACATATCCAATTAATTAATATATTTTATTAGGGTCTTCCGTAATTTTATATTTATCTTTACAAAACATGTAGCAATTAAAGCATCAATTTTCATGACAAAACATGCATGTTTTTGTCATGAATCCCCATATTGCACTTATAATCATGTAGCACATATTAACAAGCCAATATAGTACGCATACTAATTAATGACATCTCAAGGTACTCATTAATTTTACACATAAAAGTTTACATGCAATCCTAGGGTTTTCTACAATTTTTATCAATACCAAAAACCCTAAAAACCATTAATAGGTGTCGACCCATAATAGAAAAAAAATTAGGGTTTACATAAAAAATTAAAACCCTAGATTATCTAAAGCATGTAAATTATTAATTTTTATGTGTTTAGTAATTAATTACAATGTTTAAACGGGCTTTGATACCACTGTTGGAATATTAGAATCATAAAACTATAAACTAATAACCATATAACATCAAAGACACGCAGCGGAATAAACAAGATCTATAAACATGTAATTAATTAACTAATGTAAAAGTGATGCGTACCTTTTGGTTTCTAGCAAGAACAAGAAACCACGTGATCACCAAGAACAAGGTTTAAACCCTAATTTGGGTTTAGTATGGATCGACTACAACTTAGTCGAATGGGGAAAAATCAACAAGCTAAAGCAAGCTTGTACTCCGTTCTTGTACACACGTAATACTAGCGTTTCAATGGGAAAAGCTAGGTTCTAATCCACAAAACAATACCAACACTTAATGTGTTAGATGAACCGAAAATCCCAAAGGATTTGGGAGTTTAGGGATCGGCCAATACAAAGAAAAGAGGAAGAAAGAAGTTGGAATGCTTAGGGAATTAGGGCTAGAGAATTATGAATACAAGGGATGTATTTATAGGCTTCTCTTTGCTTGCTCCCCACTCTAAGAAACCGACTAAACAACCCTAGGGAGGGTTTCGGCCGAATCTAGCTCCCTTGTGGGTTTCTAGATCCTTCTTTCCTTCTTTGCATATTTAGTCCTTTAACGAGCGTTATCTATAACCCCGTTAAATACTAACGACCGTTAAGTGGTTGTTTTGTGAAATGAATAAATAAATCATAAACATATATTTAATTATTCAAACCATTGAGACTCTTACGTATTGTGTGCAATCCCGAAGTCTCGTGTTCGAAACTGGACATACGAATATTAATTATTATTCATAAACTCTAACACTAGCTACATGGACAGCAATGAACAACTTGTTCGTCTTGATAAAGAAAAGGTATGAGATTCACTAACTAATAAGGAGGTTTTAAAAATGGACATATGAAGAGTCAGATTTTTTTTTTCATCAACTTGCAGGCCGACTATTTTAAAAAGTCGATTGACGATATTGTTGGGAATTACATATTTGAAGATTACAAAACCACAAGCAAGAATGAAGAAAGAAGAAACAATAGGGACCTAATATGTAATAGTTAGTTAGCTTGATTAGTAAGCTATGGTTTTTGTAACCTCCCTCTATTATATAAAGAGGGTAGGCGTCTAGGTTACAAACAATTCATTTAATAGAAACAGTCGAACTCTTCATCAATGAGAGTCGATTGAAACTTTATTATTCCGTTCGTTAGTAGGAGTATGTAGTAGTTTATTTTATGTTTAATAAGAACAACCTTGTTAGTGATCTTTGTTTTACAATTGGTATCAAAGCGGGTGGCTCTAGATATGATATCTAGGGATCTACAAGATTGTTCGTTGTTGAAAAAGAGCAGTTTCGATGGAACAGAAGCAGATCTGGATCGTACAGCAGCAGTTTTGAATGTTTGATGGGTAATCGTACTTTTGTAATCATGGTATCGATCTGGTATTATTTATTGTGGTATTCTATTGGGTTCTGGATTCAATATCTTGATGATTCGTTTCTATATTGATTCATTATTAAATATTGGGTCAGCGTTTGCACATGGTATGATCGATCTGATTGGCTGATATAATTACACATTAAATCTCATATTGCTACTATATGCAATTAATGGATGGAATATTATATTGGTAGTATTTTGTCGCTTATGGGTTATTTGATCTGGTTGTTGTATGAGCTTCACGTGGGGTTGATTACTTATGGTTTGTCGTATTCACATAGTGTTTGATTTAAGGGCCACACTAACCGGACGGGGTCTATGCCCCTTTTAGCAGCAGCTAGGCCAAAGCCTCCCTAAGAGGGTGTACTTTTTTTTTCTTCAGTTTTTGTACTTTTTTTTTGTTTTTTCTTATTTTGTCTTTTTGTTGTTTTTTTCTTTTTTTTTTTTTTGTCCCAAGTTTTTTGTCCCAATTTTTTTTTCTAAGTGCAGATTGCACACAACTTTTTCCAAGTGCAGATTGCACACAACTTTGTTACTTGTTGCCTTTTGTGTTTTGTGTGCAATCTGCACTTTTTTTTTTGTCCCAAGGTTATAAGTATGTTTTTAACTTTCTAGTTTTGTGAAGATTTCTAAAGTGATGTTGCTGAATTGTCCAAGTGCAGATTCCACACAAGCAACTAACAAAAGCAGGCTCAGATTTGAAAATGTAATCGTCATCGCCTTATAGTCTCAAAATAATTAACTCACAAATATGGGTGTAGGTACTTTATGTGGAAGGATGAGTTTCAAAAGAAGAACTTTAGTCAAGCCTCTTCTTCAACGCAGTGCTCAGACTGCGTTGCTAAAGCTAATAAGATTGACCAGCTTGAAGCAAGAAACAAGACGTTATTGTGTCAAAACAAGCTGTTGATGACAAGAATAAAGACGCTGGAGATGGAGTTAGAATTGGCAAGGAATCCTGAGGATCACGCTTGTCAGTCGGGTGCAAGGCTTTATGATCTTTTAAATAAAATGAATAATCTTCATATGTAGTAGATGTTGTTATTTTTAAATAATGTGTTAATGTTGTTGTTTAATTAAATAATAACAGTTGTTGTTGTAGTTGTTTAATGTGGTAATGTTTAACGTGCTATTGTTGTTGCTGTTAATTAAATAAAAACACATTAGACGTTAATTATATAAACGTAACAAATAAACACAAAAAAAAATTTACACAAAATACATTAAACAAAATACAAAATAAAAAAAAATAAAAAATAAATAAAAAAAAAGACAAGAAAAGACAAAAGGACAAAAAAAAAGGTACGCCTAGCCTTAGGGAGGGTTAGAATATCATTTTTAGGGAGGGTCAATACATCGGGATGTACTGACCGGACCCTCCCTACCATGTGGGGTCCACCTACTTTAGTCAAAATGTACAAGTTTTAAAGCAGACAGTACAAGCGACGGCAGCTGGTCAAAGTCAACTCACCCTCCCTAAGGGAGGGTCCGGTCAACATCACCTCAATATATCCCTACCCTTGATGGGATATGTTATATGGACGGGGGACAAGGGTGGCAGGCCCCTTGTCTCCCCACTTGTCCCCTATTTTTTTTCCTGCACAGCACAGTTTTTGTCAGTTTCTGTTCCGTATTTTTGACAGTTTTAAGCGTTTGACATATTAAACTTTATATTTTCTGTTCCGCACTTTCAGGTTTATAGCTTTTTGATATAAACAAAATTAAAAAAATAAAAAAATAATAATAAAAAATAAAAAAATTGGGGGGGGGGGGGGTCATTATAACCAAATTGGGAGGGTCATTATAACCCACCCTTATTTTTATTCTGCTGCTACCTATTGATACTGCTGCTACGCTAGTTTGTTTCTGCTGCTGCGTTTCTTGTTTCTGCTGCTGCGTTTCTTGTTTCTGCTGCTTTAGTTAAAAAAAAAAAAAAAAGCTAGTTGGTTCCTGCTGGTTGCTTCGGTTTCTACTGGTTGGTTCCTGCTGGTTTTTACTTTGTTTTTGCTGGTGGTTCCTGCTGATGGTTTCTGCTGCTTGTTATGGTGGATTCAGTTGGTACTGCTTTCGTTATATTTAATATAGTAGGTCCTCAGACGCCCTTGGATCTTGGACGATGTGATGCTTATGGCTTGGTTACTTTTATTTGGTTTGGTGTTTACGAGCTGTTTAGTACCTAACGTAATGATGTCGTGGAAGGTCCGGGACCACACGCATTATTATAGGGTTTGATCTGGGATCAAATGGGCGGTTATGGATGATGAACGTCCGGGAAGACAATCCATAACTGAGGTGTAATAAACATATCTTGTTCGCACTAAAACAGATAGGGTTAAAGGCATTTGTTGCATGGTTCGTTTTGGATATTCAGTTCATGGGATAATTCTTAATTGGAACAGTTGCACGCTCTTTACAAATATTTTGGGGGGCATATGATACCATACAGTTCATGATATGATTACAAAAAGGGTAATCATAAGCATTGAGTGGTTTCTGGTTGATCCGTCTGAGCTCACTGAGACTATCGGCCATTGCATGTGATCGCCATGCATATATTGACTACAAGAATTATCCAAAGACATTTTATTACATGATGTCTTTTCGCACTGAAGGAAGAAATGATCTATGCCGCTGAGTTCATGATTCAAGCAGATGGTTAGTATATTTTTAAGGGGATGCTTATTGTTCAAACATACTTACCATCTACATGCATCACTTAAGGGGAAGCATTTACGAGATGCACAAGACCCCTATTGGATGATTACAAAAAGGGGAAGAAGATTTATGATGTGCAGCTTATTATTTGTGATGACATGTTTTAGCATTGTTCCTTCATGCAGATTGTTTTGTAATATCAAATAGGGGAAGATTGTTGGGAATTACAGATTTGAAGATTACAAAACCACAAGCAAGAATGAAGAAAGAAGAAACAATAGGGACCTAATATGTAATAGTTAGTTAGCTTGATTAGTAAGCTAGGGTTTTTGTAACCTCCCTCTATTATATAAAGAGGGTAGGCGTCTAGGTTACAAACAATTCATTTAATAGAAACAGTCAAACTCTTCATCAATGAGAGTCGATTGAAACTTTATTATTCCGTTCGTTAGTAGGAGTATGCAGTAGTTTATTTTATGTTTAATAAGAACAACCTTGTTAGTGATGTTGATTATGTTCTTATTCTGCTGCGTTTAATCAATGTTACTAATCCTAGTGGGCTAGATCTTGGTTTTACAGATATGGCTGCCCAAACCTTGAGATGTGTTGCTATTGCCTACCTTCCACAGGATGGACATACTGTGCCAACAAGTGAAGAAGAACTCACTAACTGGGAATTGCCTGAAAGTGAGCTTGTTTTGCTTGCAATTGTTGGCTTAAAGGTAATAATCCTTTGATATATGCTGTAAAAGTTATTTATACACGTGTCATAGATGGTGACAAATGGTTTTCAATGTAGGACCCATGTCGACCAGGTGTCAGAGAAGCTGCCGAGCTATACGTAAAGGCCAGTGTTAAGGTACTACATCATACTGTTATCAAATATTTAGTAGTTTTTACTTGTACATAATAGATGTCATTTCCTCATTTTACATAAATCTGAACACAGGTTAGGATGGTTACGGGTGACAATCTTCTAACGGCCAGAGCCATCGCTCTAGAGTGTGGAATACTTGGGTCAGATGCCGACACCACTGAGCCAAACTTGATCGAAGGGAAATCATTCTGTGCCTTATCAGAAGCTCAAAGACTTGACATAGCTGACAAGATATCGGTATGTGATTCCACAAGAAGACTCTGTTAAGAAACATATAATTTAGTTTTTTTTAATATGCTTAAACACCTCGGTTTTTGTAAAATAGGTCATGGGGCAGTCTTCACCGAATGATAAATTATTATTTGTACAAGCTCTTCGTAAGAGAGGACATGTGGTCGCGGTTACCGGAGATGGAACTAATGATGCTCCTGCTTTACATGAGGTAAAGATAGCGACACCATAAAAAGACAGACTTCAGTGTTTTACTCTAAAGTATGTGAGCCTATTCATTATTTTTCGCAACTATTTTATTGGTTTTGTCTAGATTAGTCAATGGTCCATGGACGGGGGTGTTTGGATTAGCTTATTTTTGCACTCTATACATATTTGTTTCTAAAAAGCTCATATTTGTTTTTTTATAAACTCATAAGCACGACTATGATCAACTAACCAATAATCAATCAAATTTCCTATATCCAAATACTCGCAACTGGATGAAGACATCAGTATCTACACATCATTTGCTTAAGTATATTAATTACAATTGCATGTTTCAGTGTTTTATTCATTATGCTATTAACCACTTCGCATTTACAATAAATTGCAACGACTGTTATTGATAAGTTAATACTTCAGGTTTCGGCAAAAAGCTGTGAAGGTAATGCACATCATGGTATGATCTACGATTCACACTGGATTTGGGTGATTGAAGGTCCAAAGGTATGTTACTTTTACAGAATCAAATATAGTTGCGACATTCTTTACTTTTGAATCTTATTTTATCAACCAACTGTTACTCATATTCCCTACTACTTTGAATCTTATTTTATCAACCAACTGTTAGTCTTTTTTCTAAAGAAAATCGATAGATTCATATAATGCTTCAAGATTTCTGATAATCAAAAGATCATTTATTTAAAGTAAGCGAAAATCCATAAGTTTGGTTTAGCTTTTTATGGAATGACTAATTAAGAAAACTCACTGATTTTAACATTAGCATTATCTGATTTCATTGCTATCAGTTTCTTGTGAGCATGTGTTAGGAGGCATCTTTGCATTACCTGGATGTGGAGTAAATCGTTTTTAGACACTTAAGGTTTGTACTTTTTAGGCTGTTTCTTATTTATATTAGGGCAAATGCTAAAAAAATACATCGAAGTTGACATTTTTTGCGATTGTATGGTGCCACCTTTTTTTTTTGGTAAATGTATGACTAAAGATTGAATTCGGGTCATTGTGTGCATCGAACTTGAATACTTTTTGTTATTGTATGTATCCCGTTAGTTAAACGTCACATCATTAGTCCTTTATACTAACGGCCGTTAGTAAATAACTTACAATTACGTTTTCTTACGTTTTCGTCCGTGTTTCTACGTTTCCGTCTGTTTTTGCACGTTTTCGTCCGTTTCCATCAATTTTTTTGCATTTTCGTCCGTTTTTACACGTTTTCGTCCGTATTTTTACGTTTTCGTCTGTTTTTACACGTTTTCGTCCGTTTTTACACGTTTTCGTCCGTTTCCACCAATTTTTTTGCGTTTTCGTCCGTTTTTTACGTTTTCGTCTGTTTTTACACGTTTTCGTCTGTCTTTGCACGTTTTCGTCCGTTTCAATCAATTTTTTTTGCGTTTTCGTCCGTTTTTTACGTTTTCGTCTGTTTTTACACGTTTTCGTTTGTTTTTGCACGTTTTCGTCCGTTTTTACACGTTTTCGTCCGTTTCCATCATTTTTTTGGTTTTCGTCCATTTTTACACGTTTTCGTCTGTTTTTGCACGTTTTTGTCTGTTTTTACGTTTTCGTCCGTTTCCATCAATTTTTTTGCGTTTTCAGCCCTTTTTTTACGTTTTCGTCTGTTTTTACGTTTTCGTCCATTTTTACACATTTTCGTCCGTTTCCACCAATTTTTTTTGCATTTTCGTCCGTTTTTTACGTTTTCGTCTGTTTTTACAAGTTTTCGTCTGTCTATGCACGTTTTCGTCCGTTTCAATCAATTTTTTTTTGTGTTTTCGTCTGTATTTTACGTTTTCGTCTGTTTTTACACGTTTTCGTCTGTTTTTACACATTTTCGTTTGTTTTTGCACGTTTTCGTCCGTTTTTACATGTTTTCCTCCGTTTTTACAGACGAAAACGCAAAAAACGGATTAAAACGTAAAAACAGACGAAAAACGTTGTAAAAACGGACGAAAATGTGTAAAAACGGACGAAAACGTGTAAAAACAGACGAAAACGTTAAAAAAAACGTAAAATAATTGATGGAAACGGACGAAAACGTGTAAAAATCAGACGAAAACGTGTTAAAACAGACGAAAACATAAAAAATAGACGAAAACGTAAAAAAAAGGAACGAAAACATGCAAAACAGACAAAAACGTGTAAAAATAGACGAAAACGTGAAAAAATGGACGAAAACGTAAAAAATTGATGGAAACGGACGAAAACGTGTAAAACCGGACGAAAACGTGTAAAAACAGACGAAAACGTAAAAAAACCGACGAAAACGTGTAAAAACAGACGAAAACGTAAAAACAGACGGAAACGTAAAAAAACGGACGAAAACGTAAAAAATTGATGGAAACGGACGAAAACGTGTAAAACCGGACGAAAACGTGTAAAAACAGATGAAAACGTAAAAAAACGTCTGAAAATGTATAAAAACGTAAGAAAACGTAATTGTAAGTTATTTACTAACGGCTGTTAGTATAAAGGACTAATGATGTGACGTTTAACTAACGGGATACATACAATAACAAAAAGTATTCAAGTTCGATGCACACAATGACCCGAATTCAATCTTTAGTCATACATTTACCAAAAAAAAGGTGGCACCATACAATCGCAAACAATGTCAACTTCGATGTATTTTTTTAGCATTTGCCCTTTATATTATATCAAAGTTCATATTTGTGATACTATATTCAACTTTTAGTCCTAGCCATTTTATACAAAGTGTTCAATTGACATGCTTATCACACACTGTATATCTTGGAGCGGTACATTCTCGGCTTGAGCATTCTATTGGCTTGCTGTAATGCAATTGAAAAACTCAAGGCACACCACGTAAGAAATATATTTTAATTTCCTGACTCCTTTTCTTTAGTACTGTTGGTCAATACTCATTCCATTGACATGCCTTATTTTTGCATTTGTAGGGCCTAGAGCTTGTCAGTGATCACGAAGACATCAGTATCTACACATCATTTGCTTAGGTATATTAATTATAATTGCATGTTTTAGTGTTTTATCGATTATGCTATTAACCACTTCGCATTTACAATAAATTGCAACGACTGTTATTGATAAGTTAATACTTCAGGTTTCAGCAAAAAGCTGTGAAGGTAATGCACATCATGGTATGATGTACGACTCACATTGGATTTCAAAGTTAGTGTGCGTATACATGTAAACCAAATTATTTTTAACCTGTAATGACTATTATATTGTTGGTATGTTGTTTAAAAAGACAGACTTCAGTTTTTTACTTTAAAGTACGTGAGCCTATTCATTATTTTTTGAAACTATTTTATTGGTTTTGTCTAGATTAGTTAATGGTCCATGGACGGGGGTGTTTGGATTAGCTTATTTTTGCACTCTATACATATTTGTTTCTAAAAAGCTCATATTTGTTTTTTATAAACTCATAAGCACGATTATGATCATAAAAGTTTGATCAACTAACCAATAATCAATCAAATTTCCTATATCCAAATACTCGCAACTGATAATTATAAGTGGTTCTAATAAGTAATCCCAAACACCTCCTAATAGTAGTGACAAGAAAACTGTTATCAATTATCTCATTACACATCAAGCCTTGGGCTGTGTATTATAAGTTAACAACTAACTTGAAGATGACACCTAAGAGGTGAATGAGAAATAATTTCTTATGTTACAGTTGGGATAATTTTGTCACTATTTCTGCATATGCCAAGTTTGCTGAGATGTGACTCATAAATGTCTCATATATTTCCTTCAAATTTAAGAAGCACTACAAGTCCAACATTTTTTTTTATTACATTTTCTCCTGATTCTAACTGAGAGCGGATATGAGCTTCTTTCTGGAGCAACATATAGCCGCTTACTTTTGGCCAAATTGTAATCAAAGGTAAACAACATAATGTTCCATTCATAGTTTTATTTTCCGATAATTCTTAAATATATCAAAAAAAAAAAAAAAAAAAAAAAAAAAAAAAAAAAAAAAAAAAAAAAACAAGTCATGTGATATACATTTTTTCAATAGGGGATTGATGGTTCAATGGTCGAAAAGGTGTTGGAAGTTGTTCACATTGCAGCCAATAAGAACACTGTCCCTGGTATCTGACATGGTTCCTGGTGGTCTCACAATGGGTGAGGGTCATATATTAGTAAACAAATTTCTTAGGTAGCACATCTCAACACTATTAACTGAAAACATCTACCTATTGTGTTATATAATATTTGAGTCAAACTGGTTCAACTTTGACGTTAACTATTTTTGTGGGTGTTATATAATATTTGATGCAAAATATATAAATATATTGGGTTATAAGTGTATTTTTCAATGGTATAATTTTTCATCAAGTATTATATATATATATTTTAAGGTCAAAGTTGAACCAGTTTGACTCTGAAAAGTCAAACCTGACACTTATTTTGGGACGGATGGAGTAGTAGATAAGGGTGGCGGGCCAAGTTTTAATAGTACCTAATTTGCTAACGTGTGGTGATTATAAGATAATTGTGATAGAAATCTTAAATTAACAAGCATTTGTGGTTATTATATCGTTTCTCATGTTTATTATTCGGCATTGTTTTACGAATCTTAGATAATTGTGATAGACTTCTATTTTACGCCAGTTGTTAATAATAATGCCGACAGGTATGAAACATTAAAAACCACATTCATGTGAATAGTAATTAGCAAGAACCTGCTTATTTTGTTTTTGATTCATTTATATTCGTCATCTTTTATTAATCAGTTTTGTTTTAGGTTGAACTAATTAAAACTGCTTATTCTTTTACTGCTTTTGATAAAATATATAGTAATCAAGTATATTTTGCTTTTGTGATTGAGATATGATGTTTTGAATTAGTACCTTAAACTGCTTATTCTAAGTTAGTTATTTAAAGCAATGAGCAAATAAGCAGTTTTGGTAAGCACTCCCAAACACCCCCATATGATCCAAATATTGCAGCTTTTTTCATTATATTTTAATTTTTTTTTTTTGATTTACGTGTTTATTTGATGATTTTTGTAGTATTGGAGCAACCTTTTAGGCGAAAAACTGGTTCTTTTAGCCCAACTTACGATAAGGTATTTAAAGTGATGATGTAGATTTCTCCTTTTCTAATTAGATTTTGTCTCAAAGTTTCACATTCTAGCCTGTTCATTATTTTTGTTACAGGTGAAGAAGAAAATGCAAGTTACTTTCACATCATGTTTTTTGTGTTTTGTTTAATGTGAAAGGTACTTAATTTTTCCTGTATCACTGTGTTTGGTCTTGGTGTTTATACAAGCTTTTATGTTCTTATTTTTTTCATTTTCAAATGTTTCTACCCAATTTTAGATTATAGTAGAATCATCAAGTGCATCTTCAAATAGTAATATTGATTCCGTAAGTTTCTCCCTGAAGATGTAGAACACTGCAGGTATATATGAACCAGATTAAATGCTGATCTATGTGACATCATTCTTTGAACCAGTTTTTGCAGGATTAATGTTAATGTTATAGTCAGTTAAAGACCAGGTTATGCGGGATTAATATATGAACCAGGATCAGCGGGATTAATGTTAATGCAAGTACTTCTTTGTTTGTTTGTTACCTACACCTGAAGGTATGTGACCTCTCATTGCATGTTTGTTCTATTCACACTTTACTGGCATTTAGGTGGCAAGACGATGTTCTGCAAAGGCACTACCCAAGAGTTTGCCCACAACAAAAAATGGTTCTTTTTTGCCCAACTTACGGTAAGGTATTTAAAGTGATGATGTAGATTTCTCCTTTCCTAATTAGATTTTGTCTCAAAGTTTGACATTCTAGCCTGTTCATTATTTTTGTTACAGGTGAAGAAGAAAATGCAAGTTACTTTCACATCATGTTTTGTTGTGTTTTGTTTAATGTGAAAGGTACTTAATTTTTCCTGTATCACTGTGTTTGGTCTTGGTGTTTATACAAGCTTTTATGTTCTTATTTTTCCATTTTCAAATGTTTATACCCAATTTCAGATTATAGTAGAATCATCAAGTGCATCTTCAAATAGTAATATTGATTCCGTAAGTTTCTCAATTTCAGTCTAATGGCCATGATGTTAGCTTTAAAGTTTTGTTATAGTCAGGAATTGCAATAGCATTTAAGTACAAGGGCTAGTTTAGACATTAGGGCTAAGTTAGGCTTGTATTCTTGTAATAAATACCCTCCTAGTCACAACTAGGAGGGTTGGGATTCTCATTGTAACACTTGAGGTGTGTGTGTTTTCTTTACTTCTCTCTCTAGAAAACATACACACCTCGACATCCAATAAACCGATTATACCATGTTTAATCTTTATCACGAGTTTCCCCGACCTCCTGAACGTGATCTTGGTCTCTACAATTGGTATCAAGAGCTAACCAGGTGGCGAATCGTGGTGTTCTTGAGGTAAAAAATGTGATTTATGGTGTGTTTTATCTCGTTACTGTTCATCAGTCGAGTTTTTGAAGTTTTTGTGTTCGATTTTTGTTTTAAGTTCTCCACTGTTGCGTTTTTTTTTAATCTCTAAAAACGTGACATTTTGTGGTTATCTAGGAATCGTACACAAAGATTAAGATTAAAGGTTGTGTTTGTGAGTGATTTAACGAGTTGGGTTGTGTAGATGTGATAGTTCTTCACTCGCATCTTGGATTCATGTGTTGAATGTTTATGGTGTTCTAAGTGTTTAAATCGACACAACTTAATCAAAAAAGTGTAAGAATTTTTTTGGATCTTCATCATTATTCTCTTTGCGTATAATTCTTGCAAAAGAATTATTGAAAGAGTTGGTAGTAACTACTCGTAAAATTTCCTATTTACTTTACAGAATTATTATCCTTTTTCCACGGGTAATTTATTTTATTTTATTTGAATGTATCTCTCATCTTATGTGACGTAGATCACATCATTGATAAACGTGCTCCCACACAAGACCTGCCTAACAAACATAATGTTTATTTCATAAACATATCTATATGAAAATATTACAAAATACCATTTACCATTTTACGATAATTCTTTAACAAACGTATACACAAAACATTCACTATCCATATAGAGTTTCTAGGAAACCCTAAAAATCATCACAATACCAAATATGAACAACTAAATCTCAGAACATAAAAATACAACTCATCTGAGCTAATGTACAAGTTACTAAAGCACCAGAAACACTAATTTTATTTTTGTTCCCGATAAAACCCTAATTTCATAAAACTGTGATTTTATGTATTCATTTCACAAACCCTAATTTATCTATACAATATTTTTACAAAATATTAAGTTTACAAATTATTTAAGCTAGAGTACAAGTCATTTATACATAAACTCATTTATTTACAAAATCTTTATTAAAATCCCATTTATAGTTATTTTTAAAGCATAAAGTACAAACCATTCATGCATAACTTTTATAAATTATTTTTTTTTCTAAACTCCTTGAATATTTTTACAAGTCTTTTAGCACAAAGTACAAGTGCCTAATGCACAAAAACTATAAATTCCATTTAATTACTTTTAACTTGATAAAACTTAACAAATAAATTTTATAAATTACTAAACTATTAAAAATATATTTTTCTCACATCCTAAATTATAGTACAACCATGCTAAGCATGATTTACAACCCTCATAAGCATACTTCATTTTTCACTACAAATTCGAATTACATACATATATATTATATTGTAACTTTAAAATAATTACTAAACAACTAAATACATAAACCAATTCAGTTAAGTTTCCTAAACCCTAGTTACAACTCACTAAAGCTTATTGCACAACCCTATAAAGCTCCATTCGCCCCTCCTCTCCAAAATCTGGTTCGCTTCTAATTATACAACCAAACTAAAATTACATCTTAATGATACATTGAACTTGGCCATGAACACACTTCTCTATTCACTTCAATAAAACTCTCCACATGTCCTACTTCTTCTTCAAGAACCCTCCCCATTGGTAGCTTAAACCCAAGGATATTATTCAGCCACATCATCTCCTTTCCATCTTCCCCCTCCTCCTATCCAAGTGGCGTATCCCATAATTTCTGTCAGCTCTTGTCTCAACACCTTGTCTCCCTATCACTCCTTACAAACCCTAATTTCCCATTCCTATAAATAGCAACACAATCCTCCTTTCATTTCACAACCAATCGAACCAAAACACTAAAACAAAATACAACCCATTCCTGTCCTAATCACAGTCCTAAAACACTCTCAATACAAACTTAGGAAGTCCAGAAGAGAGGAGAATCTATCGGGTTCAAAGCATCAGTTCATTCTTTCCTTAAACCCTAGTCGACCAAAACCCTAAGTAAGTATTCCAAACCTATTTTTTTCAGTTTTTATTTATTTTATATACTTAGAAACATTACATAATGACCACTAATAACAAACAAGATCGAAAACCAAAGTATATATCTTTCTCTTTTTGCTACTGTTCGAACAGAACAATCCTAAAACACCTAAGGTTTTCGAATATTTGTTTAAACAAATCAAGAACATATAGAATATGTTGAAATATATTGAACATAATTATATCATACCTAAAATCTTGGTTGGAAACGTTTAAAACCTCAAAAACCCAATCGGGTTTATGTTCAGTGTTCCATTCGAGTCCAAAATCAGCCCACCAAGCCAACTTGTGACCTATAACTCGACCCCCAAACGACCCTATTAAATTCTAATTTTTAGCATATGTCTAGCTCACCCAACAAACTAAATTTAGAAACAAGAATTATTGAAAATGATCAAGTTTTCATTAAGTTACTAAGCTCTAAAGTTTGCTCAAAATCGCTAAGTATGAAAAGTTAAATATCCAGTTATTTTGTTTTCAGATTTAGTCGACCAGTGGTCTAACTTTGAGCCTATTTTTCAACCTCTATTTGATCACTAAAAATTCTGTTCTTTTGGCATGTTAAATTTCATACAGTGAACTTTAATTAGGAAAAAGAATCATTTAAAATGATTAAGATTTCAATAAGATATCAAGTTTTAAAATTTGCTCTTCATCGCTAAAGTTAGAAAGTATTTACCAGTTATGTATTTTTCCATTCTTGTCGACCCAACCTACTGATTTTGAACCAAGATTTCGACCCTTATTTGACCTCTATAAATTCTAAATTTTTGGCATACTAAAGTTCATATAGTGAACTTAATTTAGAAAGAAAAAGTGTGTAAAACCATTGAGTGGTTTAAAAGATATTCGAAACCAAAGATGTGTCTATCGCTAGTCTTAGAAACCATTTACCAGATTTTTGTAAAAACTTGTTTTTACCTGTCGACTTTAGCCATAGTTTTCGACCATCAATTGAATTTTATAAAATACAAATCTTGGTTCATTTCAAAGTTGATCTGGCTGACTTTTCATAGAAACTAAGAGCTCGAAAAATCATCTAGTAATCGTAAAGTTATTCGCGTCCAAAACTCTAGCCAAGTCATGATTTTCATATGAGATATTTTAATTACTAAGAGTTTAATAGGCTGATTTTGTAAATACTTATAATCAAGGGTTGTTTTTGCAATTAACAAATGAACAGGGTAGAAAATGTAATTTTTGAAACTTGAGGATAAAAACTGTCATTTTCCAAAAGTCCAGGGTGTGAATTGTAATTTGACCAAACCTTATGGATTAAAGTGTAACTTTACAAAACCATTATTTTTATCAGTTCTATTTTTATTTTCCGACTCAATATTAACGTAATACGCTTATTGACAAACCAACGAACGAAAGATATATATATTTAACAAACAAACCAAACCGAAACTTACAGATAAAAGATAAGATAAAATCTTACTTTTGAAACTACATATTGGCTCAATTAAGCATTTGACCATTAACCAAAGTATTACAGAACGAAACGAAATAAACATATAATCATCAGAAATGATTACTAAATATTGGCATAACAACCCCGGTTACTTGTCCGGAGACATTTATCAACTTTCTGTCATTTTGTTTTCCATCCAGACTGCTCAGGTGAGGTCATAGTCCCACTTTTTAATTGCGTTTTTCTAAATATGTGGGGAGATAAATGCTACTAAACCGAACACAAGTACTTTTCCGTATGCTTTCCTGATTTGTATTGCATAAGTTTAACTGTTGCCTATTTAAAAGTCCCTCTATCATGAACCATTAATCACTTCCGGGTGAGCGCGAGTATTATGAATAGATCTATTGGATTGACAATCCCGTTGTGTTGCTGGATAAGTAACTCAATGCATTTTATTTGAAATCATTTAATAAAGAGTTCAGGCAGACTCCTACTCGAGGGCATAATTGCTACATTTAATTATGTAGTGATTTACATCATAGCTTATAACTATGGTGTCCATCGTGTTAACGCCTTGCGATTCATGAGACTTAGAGCAATATATAATGAACTGCGATATAACCGATTTACTTTCTATTTAGCTTGTGTTCAAATCGATTATTTAACGTTAAACGCTATGGATTCACTCAACCTTTGTGTTGACATTTTAGCATGTATTCTCAGGTTATGGGAAGCATGGCATGGCACGGGATTGGCTATGGACTGTCTAATATGTTATCATTCAACAAATAACGTATTTTCATTAATGTATTTCGGAACCTCCTACTGGGACCTGCATATTGTAACTCTGATATAAATGAATGATAACAATTTTATCTAAAAACGTCTCTTTTCGAGTCGTTTTCTATTATCATGACTGTGAACTGTGAAGTAGCACCCCAACTTATATTTTCGCTGCGAATATCGAAAACGGGGGTGTTACAGAGTGGTATAAGAGCTCATGGTTATAGAGAACCAAATGTTTTTAAACATTGGACTATAACCGCGTTTTCAAAAATAAACAAACTTACACCATAAAGTCCTACGCCCTCCATGCCAGGTATGTTTCAGTATTTAGAGCATCCTTTATTGTGACTATATGGCATGAATAATGCACATATCTGATAATTATTTGACTAGCTTTATTTGCAAATTTCGAATTGCTTATTATCACTATTTGCGGGTTACTACAGTATCATGTTCCCCGAAACTCCCGAACTTAACGAAACAGCTTTCCGTACTATATGTACACCGTCTACTCACTCCCTTAGGAAATCCCCATCTGATGAAAAGTTTATTGGTTGTCCAAAAACATTTGATGTTAGACAAAACTCACGTCAAGAAACAATCCGGAAAGATGTTGAATCAAATCCTCTTAAATCTGACACTCCCGAAACCCTATCATTTGTTTATTATCCTTAATAGACAAATGGCTCCATATAAACCAAACCAACTCAATAAGTGTCACTTACCTAGTTAACTAAACATAGAGCCCATTAAGCAACACAGGAATTTTGAGGACTAAACCCTTATGATAAAGATAGAAAACCCAAAACCTACTGCCTGTAATATTAATAAAAGATCTTGTATTAATTGTTTTTGGTAAAAACAATCAATCAAGTTATTAATATATGCTATTCTCAACCAGACATACCATAACCATAGAACCCCTAAGATAAAACTTCGGAAGAAACCTTGATGAATGAAGAGAAAGTTACTGAAATCTAAGAGAATTAGTTAATTCCTTAGCAGTCATACCAAGAGATAATCATTTATCTACGATATTTAATCAGACATATCCGGAAGAACGTCAGTATGAAAAATACCGTACCCATATTAACCGCGCCGATGACTCCCGAAGTTATCCAGAAGTTGATAATCAACCTCATTGCGGCAGTGCTCGAGGTGACTACGACATCTCATTTAAGAAGCAATGAGATGGCAACAGGAGAGAAGACGATGAATGTGTCTTATACCCCTAAAAGTTTTACGGGTTGTAGACCAGTTCATAATGAAAACCCAGAAGGAACAACTAAACCTACCCATACCCTAGGAATTGAACAAAATAACCAAAAGCGAAAACACGATGAGATAGAAACTACCATCCCTACTCACTACCCCGCCTGCCATCACGATCATCTTACTCATGAAGCTGTTTATCTTGGAAAACGATCACTATGTCAACAATGTAAGTTACATCATTATGGAGATTGTTTTGTCAAGTGTGGAAGATGCAAGGAAATAGGACATCAATCCGGAAACTGTAAGACAATAAGAGCAAAACTACGAACCGTGACTTGTTATGGATGTAACGGAAAAGGACATTATAGGAATCAATGCCCGAACTTCAACCCCAAATGGAAGACTAAGACTGATTCGGAAGAAGACTAGAACTCATTAAGAAATCACATCTATATCCTAATATGACCTTTAAGTTTGATATCTCTGAAGTAATGAACAAATTGAGGATAGAACTCTCTAAGTTGTATTTTCCTTTCAGAACTATCATAGTTGCGATGAACGTAACCTAAATAAATTATCTTTCTACTCTATGAAACTTCTATCTCATAACAATTCCTTCATATTCCCAAATCTGCGTTTAGCCTTCATATCTATTCTATTTCTCCATACCCTATTCATAAACGTTGCTTAGTAAAACCTTAGACGAACTTTAAGATTTATTTTGAGGTTATTTCATTAATACCTTAGGAAACCTTAACCCATCACTGTAGTGTGGACAGAAACTTTCCTATGCTTTTGAAAACTATTTATGAAGCTATTTTTCAAAAATAAAGCGTTGAACGCCATCTAAAACTTTTTGAATAAATACCACAGTGAACTGAATCAAACATTACATCATTTGGTCCTCAATTATACATAACCTGATCAACTATGTATAATTCCGGAAGAATCATGTAGTGAATTGGAACAGTTATATTTTCAGATTTTCTACTACTAATTTTCATTCAAAAGCGAACTATTGAAACAAAACAAATTGTTCATAAATTATTATTTTGATTTCGTACAACAAAAGTCTACAACTACTACCCATCATCTCTAAGATAAGAATTCGACAACATTATGGATAGAAAAACCCTAAGATTTTATTAAGGAAACCTCGGAAGATAATACATAGAAACATAATTAGCAACTAAAGTGCTAATATTACAAGGATCACATAAGCTTTATTACATTGAGGATTACCTAGAAAACACAAACTAAGACCATCCTAATAACCCTAGCGCAAGACTTATTTTCCCCATGTTTGATCCACGATAAAGGCTACGATAGTAAGTGGAACAACGAACAATAGGATTAGACCAAAGGCTTCGAAATTTTCATCTGGATTATATGCCATATAGGAAGCAACCGCAACCACGAAAACAATCGCTAGGTATGTGACAAAGTGCGGCATTTTGAGGTTTTAAGAAAGGAATTTGTGATGAAAGAATGAGGATTAGAATGAGATATTTATAGGAGAAAATACGATCGTTAATTCGACCGTTATTCCTCCACTTTAAATCTGACTGTTGCACAGTGATTCATTAGGTGGCAAAACATTCAAATTTAGATTATCTAGTAGAGATGAAACTGACCAACCCTCGATCCTTTGGTATTAAACGGAGAACCAAGGATCAACAGTGAAACAACATTATCGGAAATCAGACCCAAGAATAAAGATAATATTTTAAGTAATATTATTTTTAACTTGAGGCATTTTAAGCATATCAAACTCTCATCCTAAACCAAATCGTTGTACGATTTTCCTTTATCGCATTCCCTATCTCAACAAGTTAGAAATCTGAACCTAGCTATCCCTATACATCATTTTTCCCAACTTTCCAACCAACATAGGCCGAATCTCGGGACGAGATTCCCTTCAACGGGGGGATACTGTAACTACTCGCAAAATTTCCTATTTACTTTATAGAATTATTATCCTTTTTCCACGGGTAATTTATTTTATTTTATTTGAATGTATCTCTCATCTTATGCGACGTAGATCACATCATTGATAAACGTGCTCCCACACAAGACCTGCCTAACAAACATAATGTTTATTTCATAAACATATCTATATGAAAATATTACAAAATACCATTTACCATTTTACGATAATTCTTTAACAAACGTATACACAAAACATTCACTATCCATATAGAGTTTCTAGAAAACCCTAAAAATCATCACAATACCAAATATGAACAACTAAATCTCAGAACATAAAAATACAACTCATCTGAGTTAATGTACAAGTTACTAAAGCACCAGAAACACTAATTCTATTTTTGTTCCCGATAAAACCCTAATTTCATAAAACTGTGATTTTATGTATTCATTTCACAAACCCTAATTTATCTATACAATATTTTTACAAAATATTAAGTTTACAAATTATTTAAGCTAGAGTACAAGTCATTTATGCATAAACTCATTTATTTACAAAATCTTTATTAAAATCCCATTTATAGTTATTTTTAAAGCATAAAGTACAAACCATTCATGCATAAATTTTATAAATTATTATTTTTTTCTAAACTCCTTGAATATTTTTACAAGTCTTTTAGCACAAAGTACAAGTGCCTAATGCACAAAAACTATAAATTCCATTTAATTACCTTTTAACTTGATAAAACTTAACAAATAAATTTTATAAATTACTAAACTATTAAAAATATATTTTTCTCACATCCTAAATTATAGTACAACCATGCTAAGCATGATTTACAACCCTCATAAGCATACTTCATTTTTCACTACAAATTCGAATTACATACATATATATTATATTGTAACTTTAAAATAATTACTAAACAACTAAATACATAAACCAATTCAGTTAAGTTTCCTAAACCCTAGTTACAACTCACTAAAGCTTATTGCACAACCCTATAAAGCTCCATTCGCCCCTCCTCTCCAAAATCTGGTTCGATTCTAATTATACAACCAAACTAAAATTACATCTTAATGATACATTGAACTTGGCCATGAACACACTTCTCTATTCACTTCAATAAAACTCTCCACATGTCCTAATTCTTCTTCAAGAACCCTCCCCATTGGTAGCTTAAACCCAAGGATATTATTCGGCCACATCATCTCCTTTCCATCTTCCCCCTCCTCCTATCCAAGTGGCGTATCCCATAATTTCTGTCAGCTCTTGTCTCAACACCTTGTCTCCCTATCACTCCTTACAAACCCTAATTTCCCATTCCTATAAATAGCAACACAATCCTCCTTTCATTTCACAACCAATCGAACCAAAATACTAAAACAAAATACAACCCATTCCTGTCCTAATCACAGTCCTAAAACACTCTCAATACAAACTTAGGAAGTCCAGAAGAGAGGAGAATCTATCGGGTTCAAGGCATCAGTTCATTCTTTCCTTAAACCCTAGTCGACCACAAAACCTAAGTAAGTATTCCAAACCTATTTTTTTTCAGTTTTTATTTATTTGATATACTTAGAAACATTACATAATGACCACTAATAACAAACAAGATCGAAAACCAAAGTATATATCTTTCTCTTTTTGCTACTGTTCGAACAGAACAATCATAAAACACCTAAGGTTTTCGAATATTTATTTAAACAAATCAAGAACATATAGAATATGTTGAAATATATTGAAAATAATTATATCATACCTAAAATCTTGGTTGGAAACGTTTAAAACCTCAAAAACCCAATCGGGTTTATGTTCAGTGTTCCATTCGAGTCCAAAATCAGCCCACCAAGCCAACTTGTGACCTATAACTCGACCCCCAAACGACCCTATTAAATTCTAATTTTTAGCATATGTCTAGCTCACCCAACAAACTAAATTTAGAAACAAGAATTATTGAAAATGATCAAGTTTTCATTAAGTTACTAAGCTCTAAAGTTTGCTCAAAATCGCTAAGTATGAAAAGTTAAATATCCAGTTATTTTGTTTTCAGATTTAGTCGACCAGTGGTCTAACTTTGAGCCTATTTTTCAACCTCTATTTGATCACTAAAAATTCTGTTCTTTTGGCATGTTAAATTTCATACAGTGAACTTTAATAAGGAAAAAGAATCATTTAAAATGATTAAGATTTCAATAAGATATCAAGTTTTAAAATTTGCTCTTCATCGCTAAAGTTAGAAAGTATTTACCAGTTATGTATTTTTCCATTCTTGTCGACCCAACCTACTGATTTTGAAGCAAGATTTCGACCCTTATTTGATCTCTATAAATTCTAAATTTTTGGCATACTAAAGTTCATATAGTGAACTTAATTTAGAAAGAAAAAGTGTGTAAAACCATCGAGTGGTTTAAAAGATATTCGAAACCAAAGATGTGTCTATCGCTAGTCTTAGAAACCATTTACCAGATTTTTGTAAAAACTTGTTTTTACCAGTCGACTTTAGCCATAGTTTTCGACCATCAATTGAATTTTATAAAATACAAATCTTGGTTCATTTCAAAGTTGATCTGGCTGACTTTTCATAGAAACTAAGAGCTCGAAAAATCATCTAGTAATCGTAAAGTTATTCGCGTCCAAAACTCTAGCCAAGTCATGATTTTCATATGAGATATTTTAATTACTAAGAGTTTAATAGGCTGATTTTGTAAATACTTATAATCAAGGGTTGTTTTTGCAATTAACAAATGAACAGGGTAGAAAATGTAATTTTTGAAACTTGAGGATAAAAACTGTCATTTTCCAAAAGTCCAGGGTGTGAATTGTCATTTGACCAAACCTTAGGGATTAAAGTGTAACTTTACAAAACCATTATTTTTATCAGTTCTATTTTTATTTTCCGACTCAATATTAACGTAATACGCTTATTGACAAACCAACGAACGAAAGATATATATATATTTAACAAACAAACCAAACCGAAACTTACAGATAAAAGATAAGATAAAATCTTACTTTTGAAACTACATATTGGCTCAATTAAGCATTTGACCATTAACCAAAGTATTACAGAACGAAACGAAATAAACATATAATCATCAGAAATGATTACTAAATATTGGCATAACAACCCAGGTTACTTGTCCGGAGACGTTTATCAACTTTCTGTCATTTTGTTTTCCATCCAGACTTCTCAGGTGAGTTCATAGTCCTACTTTTTAATTACGTTTTTCTAAATATGTGGGGAGATACATGCTACTAAACCGAACACAAGTACTTTTCCGTATGCTTTCCTGATTTATATTGCATAAGTTTAACTGTTGCCTATTTAAAAGTCCCTCTATCATGAACCATTAATCACTTCCGGGTGAGCGCGAGTATTATGAATAGATCTATTGGATTGACAATCCCGTTGTGTTGCTGGATAAGTAACTCAATGCATTTTATTTGAAATCATTTAATAAAGAGTTCAGGCAGACTCCTACTCGAGGGCATAATTGCTACATTTAATTATGTAGTGATTTACATCATAGCTTATAACTATGGTGTCCATCGTGTTAACGCCTTGCGATTCATGAGACTTAGAGCAATATATAATGAACTGTGATATAACCGATTTACTTTCTATTTAGCTTGTGTTCAAATCGATTATTTAACGTTAAACGCTATGGATTCACTCAACCTTTGTGTTGACATTTTAGCATGTATTCTCAGGTTATGGGAAGCATGGCATGGCACGGGATTGGCGATGGACTGTCTAATATGTTATCATTCAACAAATAACGTATTTTCATTAATGTATTTCGGAACCTCCTACTGGGACCTGCATATTGTAACTCTGATATAAATGAATGATAACAATTTTATCTAAAAACGTCTCTTTTCGAGTCGTTTTCTATTATCATGACTGTGAACTGTGAAGTAGCACCCCAACTTATATTTCCGCTGCGAATATCGAAAACGGGGGTGTTACATTGGTGAAAGTTGTTGGTTCTTGCAAGAGTTGTTAGATCACATCAGTGGATAAGGCAAAAGAAGTCAAAGTTGGTGAGAGTTGGTAGAACTGCCATCTGGGGCAATTCAAAGGAAGCAGGCAATTATCGCAATTCACAAGTAATATCGCAATCTTGTAAAGATTGCGATAAGGGCGTTCTATCGAAATTGCAAACTTTGAGTTTTATCGCAATTCAAAGACTGAAATTTATCGCAATTCAGAATTTGCGTTTTATCGCAATTCAACATTGTGGTTTATCGCAATTCAACCTTGTGGAGTTTATCGCAATTGTACTTTTTCTGTTCTATCTCAATTCAGCAAAGGCCAGCTTATCCGACAACCATATCGCAATTATGTCCGAGATCTCTATCGCAATCATATATCGGACAAGTTATCACAATTCCAAAAAAAAAAAAAAAAAGTATTTCTCGGACAACTTGGCGGGAAAATTTGAGTAAAATTTAAATTTGAGGAATGACTTAACGGTCAATTTTTACGTGAGATTCAAATTCTGGTACAAGAGTTAAAATTTTGGCCCAAAATTCAAATTTATAGGCCAAAATTCGAATTTTTCGTGGAATTTTTGGCGTAAAAATTTCTTAAACTCAAATTTTTCCAGCATCATTAGAATGTCATTTTATGGCATATTTCACACCAAAATCACAAATGATATTATTGGCTTACACCTTCAACATCACCACGTATAGCCGAAAAGATCCTGATCAAGATTCACAATCAAATGACAATGGCTACAAAATTGATTATTATCAACCGTGACTACAAGGATGATGATTCATTATTACTTATTTGAAGTTGAAGTGGAATATCTCAGGTACGTGTACTTAGTATCTTGAAGATATCGGGGTTGGTTGGAGGCATGATTCTTCGAGATCCTTGTTCGAGCTAACAGATCATTGAATGACTTGATTTATCTAGTTTTCATAGGTCAAGGGTTGGATGGACGAAGACCTAGTTAACTATCACTTAAAGGAGATACATTGTAGTACTCAGTGTCACACAAAGATGTGGATAATTCAAGATGAGTTCATATACTATTAAGGAAGGTTGGATGGGTATATGAAACGACCTATGCTTTAAGGAGTTACGTTGTAGTGCTCAGTATAGGTACTTAGTCATACAACAGTGCAAGTTTAAGTCACAAGTTTGGGTTATTTTACTTCAGTCTCAAATTCGTCATAGTGGGTTTTCTCCATCAGTAGTCACTACATGAAGCCGTTGTTTTTGATACAGGAGGTTGATAAAGAGTTAGACATCTCAAATGGTATTATTAGTAGATTGGGTATATCGACATCTTCTCACGGGCTGATATGATTCCTGATAAAGGGCTTCCGGTTTGTATTTCACGTACACATCAGTATGCTGATTCTGATAAATCGTAACCAGCAGGGGAGAGAAATGTACAGGCTGATTTCTCATGGGAAAAATAACTGGGATGCATTTGGTGAGATAAAGATGTTGATACTCTATTCCCCGAACAGAGAACAGATTCAAGGCACTCAGGGCACTCCTCATAAGAAAGGCTGTCAGTTTAGGGGAGAGCACTAATTAGGGGAGAGCACTCAGGGCACTCTGAATTAAACCCTAATTAGATTTGCTCACTTGGTTCGTCTGCAAGTAAAGAAATGGCAGCTGAGAAGATTCTACAAGCTGAACGAAGTAATGAAGTTTGAAGATCACTCTCATGTTTTGTATTGAATTTTACTTGTAGGGAACATTGTAAGCAATTCCCGTATAACATCACTGTGGGGAGAGATTGTTGGCTTTAAAGTTTTGTTATAGTCGGGAATTGCAATAGCATTTAAGTACAAGGGCTAGTTTAGACAATAGGGCTAAGTTAGACTTGTATGATTGTAATAAATACCTTCCTAGTCACAACTAGGAAGGTGGGATTCTCATTGTAACACTTGAGGGGTGTGTGTTTTCTTTACTTCTCTCTCTAGAAAACATACACACCTCGACATCCAATAAACCGATTATACCATGTTTAATCTTTATCACGAGTTTCCCCGACCTCCTGAACGTGATCTTGGTCTCTACACATGAAGATGTAGAACACTGCAGGTATATATGAACCAGATTAAATGTTGATCTATGTGACATCAATCTTTGAACCAGGTTCTGCGGGATTAATGTTAATGTTATAGTCAGTTAAAGACCAGGTTCTGCGGGATTAATATATGAACCAGGATCTGCGGGATTAATGTTAATGCAAGTACTTCTTTGTTTGTTTGTTAGCTACACCTGAAGGTATGTGACCTCTCATTGCATGTTTGTTCTATTCACACTTTACTGGCATTTAGGTGGCAAGACGATGTTCTGCAAAGGTACTACCCAAGAGTTTGCCCACAAAAAAAGATGGTTCTTTTTTGCCCAACTTACGGTAAGGTATTTAAAGTGATGATGTAGATTTCTCCTTTCCTAATTAGATTTTGTCTCAAAGTTTCACATTCTAGCCTATTAATTATTTTTGTTACAGGTGAAGAAGAAAATGCAAGTTACTTTCACATCATGTTTTGTTGTGTTTTGTTTAATGTGAAAGGTACTTAATTTTTCGTGTATCACTGTGTTTGGTCTTGGTGTTTATACAAGCTTTTATGTTCTTATTTTTCCATTTTCAAATGTTTCTACCCAATTTCAGATTATAGTAGAATCATCAAGTGCATCTTCAAATAGTAATATTGATTCCGTAAGTTTCTCAATTTCAGTCTAATGGCCATGAAGTTGTAAAACACTTTAGGTATATATGAACCAGATTAAATGCTGATCTATGTGACATCATTCTTTAATAACAGCTTTATAAGATCAAGTACTTCTTTGCTTTGCTAATTGATGCGGGTATATATGAACCAGGTTCTGCGGGATTAATGTTAATGTTATAGTTAGTTAAAGACCAGGTTCTGCGGGATTAATATATGAACCAGGATCTGCGGGATTAATGTTAATGCAAGTACTTCTTTGTTTGTTTGTTACCTACACCTGAAGGTATGTGACCTCTCATTGCATGTTTGTTCTATTCATATGATATGCTATGTAGCTGGACACAAATCTTCTTTCCCTTTATATGGTTTCATGTACATTACATCATTGTTCGATTCAAAATATAATCTGTGTCAACTATATAGTATTGATTATCGTATATAAATGCCAAAGGCCCTATAATCCGGGTCAACTATATATTGGTTTCATCAAGGTTACAATGATATTCACTATTGAATGTTCCAAAGGCCCTATAATCTTTGTCAACTATACAATATTGATTATCGTATATATTTATGTTTATTGATATTCACTTCGGTTGTTTGGGTGATGTAAACATAGGATCAATCACCTCATTTAGCGAAAGCTGGCGAAATGATCAAGCACCATTGCAACTTACAACAAAAACCAGTTATGTGTGCAGATTAAACTATTAAAAGTAGTGGTTTTTTATTTTTTTTGTAACATTGATTGTGAGTTTGTTGTAACATAATGTGTATAAACATGTCCATTTATATAATAATAATATGTGTAGTTCTTTACAATTAACAATATTTTTTTTACCATTACTAATCTTATATTTTTCCTATTGTTTGTTAGAAGGAATCCATGTTGATGTACAAGATGAGACGACAACCTCTAAACAACATCCGGTTGAGTGGTATTTCTCAAAATTAGCTCAGTTAATGAAGAAAAAGTGGGACGCTTTTGAAAAGCGCAACATGAAGAAAAAAATCAAAATATAAAGCAAATAAGCTTAAGGTAGAACAAAGAAGACAAAAAAAGATGGAGCTTCACGAAGAGGAAGATGTTAGCGATGAAGAGCTTTTGGAAACAATTGACTATCACAATATGCATTTATCATATTATCAAGAGAAAATACATAAATTTAATTGTTAGATTGCTCTTTGATAAATCTTATTATGTTTATGTCACTTTATAAAGATTTCAATGTTTTGTTTTTTAAATTTTTTGTCTGACTGTATGTTTTTATTATGTTTTGTTTCAATATTTGTTTACGTACACTTATTATTATTAATATTATTATGAAGCGAACCCGCCCATCGGGCGGGTTATGTAGCTAGTATATATAAATATTAAAATTAAGTGGTCATTAACTGAAATTTAATAAAAAATTCCATCATTCACCATAATCTGTGAGATTCGTGTATGATTATTTCTTCCGATCTGAGCCCTGAGATATGATTTAAAAAGTAATGATGTAGTTGGTGAAAGAGGAGATAGTTTGACAAGTGATGAAGATGATGATGAGTTTAAGTAGTTGCTGTTGATTGTTATATGCTGCATCACGTTGTTTGTACTACCCAATCATGAATCAAATAAAAATTATTTAGAATTTTTTTTTTTTTTTTTTTTTTTTTTTTTATTTTTTTTTATAAAAAATCATGATAGAGTCATTCATGGCTGCTACATTTGTTTTTTTAAATATTGATAACCGACCTCAAGCACGTAACATATTTTTTTTTTTGAAATGGGTCTTATATTTTTATAAAGATGTTTGATGAATTAGTTGGAGCTAAAACTTATTAATGTAAAATCGTATAAAAATACATTAAATTAAAATTAAAATTCAAATATATTTCAAGCTTTTGCGTGTTTATCCATTATATTTTGAAGAATATTTAAGTAATTTGACCAACTATAAGCATTCATAAACCCGTTTCAATGAGCTTAGACTTATGAATGCTTATTTTAAAAACTTTCATAAACGTATATGACAAACAAAGCTTATTTTATAAGTTGAAGCTCATAAGCCACGTCAAAATGTATGAATTAACCAGCTTGTTCAAAATAACATACGCTTGCTTAAGAAAAAGTAACTAATTTTTCTTTTGCAAAATTGTTTTTTTATCCAAGCTTGTTCAAAATAACATACCACTGAGCTGAAATAACATACCACTGAGCTGAGATTTGACTTTCTGACTAATCAAGTTTTTTTGACTGTTGTATTACTTAGGAACGGCCCTCGATGCTAGTTTATAGCTTAAATCGTTTATCAAGTAACTCTTCTTAAATTGTTATGTGATACTTGTGTGATGTTCAAGTATATATATAATCGAAAAAGTATATATATAATCGGAAAATTAGCTATACCTAACAAGTTTAGGTTGTAATGCCAAGTGTCCTTTTGTATTGGTATCGGTTTGTCCTTTTTTGTTTATAATTTATTTGGTCTTAAACATGGACCGTGAATTGGACCTACAGTTTAAGTCAGGGCAAATGATATGAAAATGTAACTAATTTGTCACTTTTTATTTTGTTGTGTAGCCATCTTTTATTTTTCCTGTTATATACATTATACTTTTGAATTCCGTCTATTGTGTGTATCTTATGACCATTTTGCCCCTACTTGTTAATAGCAGTGTTGATAGATAAGGTAAAAATTGTCACAAAATACATACAATAGACTAAATTCGAAAGTAGAATATATACAATAGAAAAAATAAAAAAGATTACACAACAAAGCAAAAAATGTCAAGTTGATTACATTTTCGTATCATTTGCCCTTTAAGTTAGTACTTAAAACTTAATTCAGTTAAAGCTTTATTTGAATCGATTAAAAGATAATATAGACGCTTTCAAAGGATAATAAAGCAAATATGCGGAAAATGCAATTTTTTGATACATTTTCAAAGGAGGTGAGATCCATGACAAAAAAATAAATAAATAAATAAAATAAAATAAAATCTAAAGAACAAATAAGCACATCCTAGCCTTCCATTTTGATTTCATCCAACGGTATAGATCAAACCAAAAATAACGAAGGGAGGGCAAAATTGGCATTTTAGCTCATTTAATATAAAACCCCACTTTTCACTTTTTTTTAAAAAAACAACATATCTTACAAACGGTAAATCTTCAAGCTACGAAAAATACACCATCGCGACGAGAATTAAATCACCTTTCTATAGATATGCACTTTTATATACTTTCGACGAATTTTTTTTTTCAAAATTTCCGTCCAGAAAAATCCCACGGGATTCGTAAAAAAATCACTTGTGATTTGTTATTTTTAAAAAATCAAAAGTGATTTGTAAAAATGAGTAAATCACTGTTTTTGAGTTTTATACTTTTACGAGGCTTTATACAACCCGTGCGATGCACGGTCTTTTGGTTGATTAATTAAGTGGTTTTTCGTTGTATAAGCATATGACGGTATTTAGATGCCTATTAGAGAAGTTGTAAGTAAATCAAGTCTGATAAGCTTAATGTTGGTACTTAAGTCTAATCATGTAAATCAAGTCTGATTTACATGATTAGACTTAAATATAGCCAGTATACGTTGTTAAAAAAGATTTGTTACAATCGAGTCAATATGAAAAACATATACAATCGAGTACACGGCTTCAAGGTACACGGCTTCAAGATCCTTTGGAGGGTCTCGGGTAGGTTCTTCTTTTGTTATTATCGTTCATGTCAAACCGAAAGAAAAATTTGTTTTTGTTCCTCCTTTAATATTTCAAATAACAAAAAGAGCTATGATCTACAAAGATCGATGATGGTTTTTGTTTCTTTCGTGTTTTGATGTTTTGACAGTGTGATTAAATGATTAGGAAAAGATAAGATCTATGAGGATTAACTGAGATCATTATCAAATTATTTTTTCCGTTTTTCCTTTTTTTTATCTTTTTTTTTTTTTTTTTTTTTTTTTTTTTTTTTTTTTTTGTGGTTTTTGTACACAAACTTGTGATTTGCTTTATTTTTCTTTTTCTTGTTGAGTTTGTGAGATGTGAGTTACAGTGGGTTTATTGTTGGTTTGATGTGTTATTTATAGTTAAATAATTTGTGTAACTTATGAATTTGAAACGATTATACATATGAAAATACTTTTCTAATTATTATGAAAGTGTGTTTAGTGAACACTTCATATTCACCTTGATTATTAATTTCATTAACTGCAATTAATGTGTGAATGAGTAAATAATTTCCACATGATTAAAGTTATTCAATTGTATTCTGTCGAGCTTAGAGCATGTTGTATTGAGTAATGTCTGAGTAAATTGCTGAATTGTTACCGTGATGGTGAGGCTAAAATATACAACAGTGTATAACTTATAAATATAAAAGCAATCTACTTTGAGTAAATAACATGTTTCGATAACATGGCAATCAATGTGATAATTATATACTTCTTTTATATTCATTATTCAAGGTGCATGCGATGCGCGGGTCTTGTTATCTCATAACATATTAAACTATTCGCGTGCCATATAATTATTGCTATACGTCATTCGATGTGAGGCTTAAATATACAATAATCTATAACTCGGGCTAAAAGTGTTTGGTTCATGTTTACACCATGTCAAACGGATTCAATTCATGTCGAATCCCCTTCCATTTATATACTCCATAATGAACACTGTAAAAAGAAACATTTTATTGCCAACCCAACCTCATGCTAAAACAAACAAATAGATAATCTGCAACAAAACTACTAATATTTCATTTTAGGAAAAAGGTCTTCGTATTATCTTTAGTAGTTACCACATAAACCAACAGATATGTCTAAATTAACACTACACTTATTTGATGAGACATCGTTTACATCAGGCCTAGAGTGCACCTCACTGATTTCTCCTTTGTGTCAAGGGATGATGCAATGAAAGCGTTAAAGCTACTGCATATTCATCTTCATCTTGACTGGTTCTCGAGCTTTCCAACTTTCGTTTCTTATACGATCCGCATTCTCTATCACCTTTTTCAAAAATCTGTGTAATACCAATACAACAACAAAAATATTAAGAATCTATATTGTTTAGCAACAACCATTACAACATATATATTATCCATATAACGTAGCAGCAAACATTTTGTCTAGGATGATGCAATGAAAGCGTTAAAGCTACTGCACATTCATCTTCATCTTGATTGGTTTGAGATTTGTACACATATATCCTGTCGGTCACTTTTTTACTATATCTATACATACCCTGTTGACTTGTTGATCTATCCTTCTCACACATGTCCTTCTTGTATATTCACATTTCCACTCATCCCACTTGGCCTATTTGCTAAATCTTTTCATTTTTTGCTTCAACGTATTAATGATAAAAGATAGTGATCATAACATTATTTTTTGCTTCAACTCATGATAAAATTAAAGATGGTGATCATAAAATTATTTTTTGCTTCAACTCATGATAAAATTAAAGATAGTGATCATAACATTTTGGATGATGGGTACGTACCTGAAAATGATGATGATGATGATTATGATGCATGCAATATCGGAAAGATGTAAGAAAAGAAAGACTAAGTTGATGAAAAAAGAGTGCAACTTGCATGATCCATTATATCATGTTGATGATATTAGCCATCTCGATGCAGGCAGCGTGGCTACGACACTTCTAGTGTCGCATAAAATATTAAGAATCTATATTCATGCATTACAACATATATACTCCACATAGTTTTGGATTGGTAAAAGAAGATTATGATGATTTATTTATCATAAGGTTCATTTATGATTGGTAACTGAGTACAAAACATCATCACTTAAGGCACATAATTAAGCGACGATTATGGAACAAAGATGTATGTCGTCATATCGACATATCACATATGTATCTTACATGAGCCGCAGAGCCGGCATAACAATGTATTGGTCAACTCAATTTGGATGACATCACATCTGATTACGACACTTTATCTGCAAATGTCAACTTGCCGAAAATCATAATAAAAAGGCAGCATAATATAACAATCGCTATCTAATTATGCTTGATATAAGCATCTCAACAATTTGAATACAATTGTAATTTAGGTTGTATAATTTAAAGTTTTGAAAATAATAACCGGGATAAAGATTTAAATAAACTACATATAAGCAAGCATCTCAACAATTTGTATACAAATTGTTGATATAGCATTATCGTACTAAAATATTTCGAGATAAAGATTTGCAACTCAATATTACATGCAAGTTTCAAGTAGTTCTTTAGTACTTGACTTGCCAACAAAGTAAAAGAAATGCTTACGGTAAGATATGTAAAGCTCTATTACATTTCATACATCAAAGTATCTGCAAAAAACACACATGAATTAAATAAACTACATATCATATCAGAAAATTTTCAACTCAATGATACCACAACGAATATACAACCCAATCAAAACAAATTTTGAAAGACAAACATAGTTGCAATCGACAAAATTACATTAACACGATATTGATTTGAAAAGCAAATGTTTGTGCTCTTAAGCATCTCAACAATTTGTATACAAATTGTTGATATAGCATTATCGTACTAAAATATTTCGAGATAAAGATTTGCAACTCAATATTACATGCAAGTTTCAAGTAGTTCTTTAGTACTTGACTTGCCAACAAAGTAAAAGAAATGCTTACGGTAAGATATGTAAAGCTCTATTACATTTCATACATCAAAGTATCTGCAAAAAACACACATGAATTAAATAAACTACATATCATATGAGAAATTTTTCAACTCAATGATACCACAACGAATATACAACCCAATCAAAACAAATTTTGAAAGAAAAACATAGTTGCAATCGACAAAATTACATTAACACGATACTGATTTGAAAAGCAAATGTTTGTGCTCTTAAGCATCTCAGCAATTTGTATACAAATTGTTGATATAGCATTATCATACTAAAATATTTCGAGATAAAGATTTGCAACTCAATATTACATGCAAGTTTCAAGTAGTTCTTTAGTACTTGACTTGCCAACAAAGTAAAAGAAATGCTTACGGTAAGATATGTAAAGCTCTATTACATTTCATACATCAAAGTATCTGCAAAAAACACACATGAATTAAATAAACTACATATCATATGAGAAAATTTTCAACTCAATGATACCACAACGAATATACAACCCAATCAAAACAAATTTTGAAAGACAAACATAGTTGCAATCGACAAAATTACATTAACACGATATTGATTTGAAAAGCAAATGTTTGTGCTCTTAAATCTCGATTCACGTAGAAATTCCGTAAATATGCATCCAACTCACATTCCCACAAACTCTTTATATAATAGTTTAGTATGGTTTGCTTGTAAGTTGTAACTCATGGGAGTCAAAAAGATTGAGGGTTTATAACCTTTTGGTTTTCTTCTATTAATGGTTAAACTAAAAGATAATTTTATAAGCTTTTGGTTTTCTTATTGTTTGTAGTTATTTTGGTATGCATACTCATGTTTGTACCGTACTTTTGGTTGTGCACAACCCCCTTGCACATTAAATTAAGGTACTTAAGCTTTATATATTATAGATGTCACAGCTTTTTAAGGGTAGATGTTTTTTATATGATTGTTGAAATGAGCTCTTTGAATCTCTTTATTAAAAAATTGTATGTTGTTATACAGAATCCCATGTGATTCTCTCTGATCCCTTGGGATTCTGTATGAATCACATGGGTAATATTTATGAATTACAGGTGATTCATCAAAGAATCTCATGGGATTCTGTATGGATCCCATGGGATTCTATATGAATCACAAGGGATCAGAGAGAATCACATGGGATTCTGTATAAATCCCGTGGGATTTTCATTTTGCTTTATATAAACTGTAAATACAAAATCACATGAGATTCTGTATGAAATCACATGGGATTTTGTATGATTTATCTCGTCGATAAATCACAAAGGATTCTGTATGAAATCACATGGGATTCAGTATAAATCTCAAAGGGTTTCATTGTGAATCCCATGGGATTCAGTATGAATCTCAAGGGATTCATTGTGAATCCCATGGGATTCTGTATGAATCACAAAGGATTCGTCAAATCAATTATATAAAACCATTACTCTTAAAAGAGCATAAACTCCTAACGCTCTGTTCTCAAGTCTAAATTTTAAAGAATGGAAGGGGATGAAATGGGAAGGGAACAGCAAGGAATGACACTCTGAAGAAAGTGGTTACTTTTGTTTGTGTTCTTCAGTTTTTATTTTTAAGTTGCAAGGAAGGAAAGGAAGGTACCCAAATTACCAAGATACCCTCAAAACATAATTTATTTTGCTGAAGGGATCTCACAGTGATGAACTCAAAAGAATTAAATGTGTTATTCAGTTTGCGGTTATCATGGCATACCACTTGATCCTTGAAAATTCATTCATTTTGAATCAGCGGTCAATGTTTTCTACCACTGCCCCACAATGGAATGGCTATATTCTCAAGCAACAATGAAAAGATCATTTCATCGATGTTAATAATGATTTGATCAGTACAGTTAATAATGAAAAGATCATTTCATCGATGTTAATAATGAAAAGATCATTTCTCAAGCAACAATGAATCAGCGGTCTCGAAATTGATTTGATCAGTACAGTTGATATTCCCATCGCCAATGGTTTTGATGAAAATGGATCTGACAATTTGGGAATAATGAGGATATATTTGTAATTTTACAAAAGCCCATGATGTTAATAACCCCTTCCCCTCCTAATCCTCCCAAAATTGGACGGAACATATATACACAAGAAAACCCATACCTTCCCTCCCTCCCACCTTCCCGTCCCCTCCTCTTCCTTCTTAAAAAAACTTAAGAACACCCATATTTTTATTTCCCTTCTCATCCTCTTCCATTCATTTAAAAAAAAAAAAAAAAAAAAAAAAAAAAAAAAAAAAAAAAAAAAAACAACTCTAGAACAGAGACTCGTAAAAGTGAAAAGTGTGAAACGTGCATCCATATCTCAACAATCAATTATATAAAACCATTACTCTTCACTTATCTCCCACATTCTTTTTCCCTTCAACACATGCAAACACAACTCATTCTCAAAACGATAACATCTACATACCAACTTTTAAATTTAAAAAAAAAAAAAAAAAAAAAAAAAAAAAAAAAAAAAAAATTAATTTCATTCTATATATTTTTTTAACATAACTCAGTTTATTATTATAGACTTATTTTCCTCTTCATTCAACCCATCTCCATCAAGTCCATCACAAGTCAATTCCAGTTACACTAACAACAATTCCCCTAATCTAATCACCTTCGATGACGACGATGATGACGTCTGCACTTCTTACGATGACGTCACTCCACCACCACAGCAACCACTAACAAGCCGCTTATGGTGTTCGATCGTTTCTACCGCCACGTGTTAAACAAGTCTCCGACGAATCAAACAATCACACCTCATTTTCCGGCGAGTCACCATCACGATACCACCGCCACGTCATGAGGTTCCGAGTAATTAATTAGCCTATTATTGGAATATTGGAAGCGTAACCATGGACTGAATTGTGTATATCGGTGATGTTGATTTAGATGAGTTTGTAGTCAGATCTATGTTAATTTGCTTGAATTGTGTTTGGTGAATGAATTAGTTCTGGTGTGTTACTGGTACTGATATGATGTGTGGAATATAAGATTGGTGAAGTGAGAAAGTACAAAAACACCTCCCTGTGTTTTATTAATTTAAATAATGATTAAATCTAGTCATTGGATCAAAGTTAAATCAATGGTCAGAATTGGTTGATTTGTTCTTTAAAAAAATCTTGTTTCGTATTGAACTTTTAATAATTTTCAAAGATATATTGTGCACACATCAAAAAATCAACCGATGGTGATGTTGACCATTTGTGAAAGCTCCATTAAACGATAAGCCTAAATTTAAATATCTAGAAGTCAGCTCCGCTCAAGTCGGCTAAAAATAAAATGAGTGTGGCCAGATTTTTTTAGGGGTAATTATCAAAATAGTACTTTAATTTCAACTTTTTCAAAAAAAGGTATGAAAATAATCAACTTTCCCAAAAGAGTCATGTGCGATTGTGCGATCGTGCGAACCCACAAAAAACGTGACACGTGTCCAGACAAAGTGGTACAAGCCAATGATTAGCTACACCAAATACCCCACGTGCCCAGTTGACTTTTTAAAAAAGATCGTGCGAACGACATTGTGCGAATGTCTGCTAATGTGCGAAAAGTAACCTTGGAAACATGCAAAATCTTCCACTCCCTGAATCAAATCCTTTTATTTGATTTATCTTTGAAATTATTTAAATTTTAATTTTATTATCATTAACAATTAACAATGTATTTTATTCAAAAACAACAATCAGATTATATCATTTCACACACACAAATCCACACACATTATCAACAACCGGATTAATCAATTTTGTTCATACGAAATGGTTAGTTTTTTCTTTAATTGTTAGTCGTTATATGGTTAATTTTGTTCGCACATTTGTTCATACGAATGGTTAATTTTAGGGCTCGTAGCAGTATATTTGCTTATTTGATTATTTGGCTTCTATGAAAATACACAGGGGCTTATTTTAAATTTGAAAAACATAATCAGTTTGGTCTTTTTGGGCTTATTAGATTATGGACTTAAATGGTCAGCTGTGGTATGTAGTTCAGGTTATGGACTTAAATGTGTTTGGATTAGCTTATGAAACTTAAATGTGTTTGGATTAGTTTATGAGACTTAAAGCGTCTTTTTTGGATTAGCTTATGAGACTTAAAGAGTGGTATAATGTCATCCAAACCCCTTGTTGAATACCATATTTGATCACTATCATCAGCTGTGGTATGAAGTATAGGTTATGGACTTAAGTGTGTTTGGATTAGTTTATGAGATTATCACCCCTTTGGATTAGCTTATGAGACTTAAAGCTTCTCTCACAGTAGCATCAATATTTGCCAAAAAAGCAGCGCATGTTGATTATGTCTTATAGACAAAACCCTAAACCAACAAACATCTATGTTAATCGAAAAATGAAAAATCTATGTTAGCTCAATAATGGTGACAATGCTTAGCAGTAGACCTCACCATGTTTCATGGTTGGCTGTTTCATTGTATTCAGAATATATATTTAGTATTGTAGTATGTGTGCTAATTTTAGGGTGTATCGATTAGTACATTTCAGTGGTAAAAAAGGAAGCCCACAAGTAGCCATGTAGTTTCATAGTTCATTGTTACATGTTGTTTGTATTTGTAGTATTTCTTGTTATAACAGTTTGTTTATTAATATAGGAATATGATGCCAAGGTTCACATTCGAAGCAAATTGCATTACTTTGAATTGATTAAAGGCAGGTTATCTGAAAACCGTCGTACGCTATTTCAGTCAACATGCTTTAGTCCATGGTTGGATTTAAATTACTTCGTGAACGAGGAGAATCTTATCCATTATATGCTTCAAAAACAATTTCCATCTGATGATGACCACTATGATTTGGCACTAGTTTATTTTGTTAATAGACATCAACTTCATTTTGGACGCCAGGAATTTCACTTGATAACAGCTTTTAAATTTGGATTGCCTAGTTTTCGGAAGTTTAGAAGTGGTGATATAATATTTCAGGACCGTGTTTTTCCTAACAAGGTAGGGGAGAATTTGAAAGCCATTGATCTTCTAGGTTTGATTGAGGATGAAGAGCTTTTTGGAAAACTATCTGATGAAGACGCCGTCCGAGTTTTCCTTATCTTATCACTTATTGTCATATTTATGGGGCATGGCCTGTTAACCGTGGTTGGTGATGTATTTCTCATATTGGTTGAGAACTTGGAAGCCTGGAATGACTTTCCTTGGGGGGAATACATTTTGAGACAGTTGTACGAAGCCCTTCGAAATAGGTGCACAAGAAAGAATGTGGAGTATACTTTGGATGGATTTGTTTTCTGTTTCATGGTTCGAATGATTACACGAATTCTTTCAATGAATTTTTTTGTTACCTGATATTCTTTTAATAAAAGTTGTTTTCTCAGATATGGATTTTAGAGTCTTCTACTCAGAGCCGTCTTTGGTGGAGCAAGGACGTTGATGTTATCCCTAGAGCACTTTCATGGTACAGGAAGGTTCCTTTTCAAGCATGGGAGGATTTTGGAATGCTTTTTCCTCAGGTAAGTGTCTAATTTGTAATATCAGTCAATTTCTATTTACAATACAAATGTATATTAGTTTACTTTGACTATGGTTAACGGTTATCCCACTTTTGGTTTGTATTTTTGCTAGGGTAAAGATACAAACAATTATCTATATCCTACCAGGTCTGAGGCTGATTCAGAGTGGTACACAAAAGGCATTCGGTTTTTCAACTGGTATTCACCGAGACCAGCGCCTGTTGTCCATGGAGGGCTTTTTGAGGATTACATGCGTAAACGAGCAGAACTTCGTGCCAAAGCCCATGATATGGACAATGAAGCTCAATCGCCAAAATCTCGTGATACTCTTGAGGATCGTGTTAGGACCCTGCAAGGTATATGTAATGGTTTGTTGATGTTACCCGCAGAGGTCAACAGTTTGAAAGCAAGGATCCACAAGCTTGAAACAATTATTCAGGTTTGTTTCTACTTCAAATGTTTACCGTAAAATTTTAAGAGTTTAGCGACTTATTCATGTAATCGATATTTTGTATTACCCAGTATATGAAGAGAAAAATGATGGGTGGACATAGGCAGGACAGAGTTGATCAGAAAGGGAACAAAGGACTGGAAAAAGTAAATCCCGTTTATTATATTTTATTTTTCTTTACATGAGTTTGAGATATTTACCTGAATTTCTTACATTGTACTTAATATATTTACAGGATGAAGTCGCTGGTGATGAAAAGGATATTGATCTTGGTGATGAGTTTTGCCCAAATTTAAATCATAATTTCCTAGAACTGTTTGAGTTTGAAGTCCAGAATGAGGATGTCGAAGCTGAAGGTGTTGGAGAGGTTTGTACAACATTAAGAATATTACATATAAATTGTCTTTTAAAGTTAATTATATGTTGGTTTGATTTGTATTTTGTGTTATGCACACAGAATGAATGTGTTTACCAAGCTACCCAAGATCGCGTAAAAGCTCAAAAGCAACAAGCTGAGGTTCGACGTGTAGCTGCACAAAGGGAAAAGAGGGCCAGAGACTTAAAGGATCGCCAAAAAGGCGCGGAGCTTAAAAAGCAGTTTTTGAAAACCACTTACGTGAAGCTTCCTGTGCAAAATAAGAGGCAGTATGAACTGGTACCCAGGGAAGAGTTTACGGACGTAGATACGGATGTTAAAGTTCCCCCACTGGATGAACTTAAAGAAGAAACTCTTCATTATCTCCTTATAAGCTCAAGAAGTGTAAAGATCTCACACCTTGGGAAAAGGTATAACCTAAATCCTTCATTTATGTTTAACATTTTAATCATTTATATAACCGTGTAAAATCCCTCGATAACCTTAGAAACGTTGACTTTAAGTTCAGATAATCCTTCATTTATGTATGTACATGTTACCTGTTGATTGTGGAAGGCAAATTGTACTTGATTGAAATTAGTGGAATGTGATGTTAGTTATAAGTTCATGTATCCTGCTAGGACTGCAAATTAACCACAGGTCATGAATTACACTTAGACATATCTTTATATTGTCTAATCTAGGACTGCAAAAGTTGGAACCCTTCACATGCCTATATGTTTTCACTCAGGATTATAATTATACATTTTCCATTGTGCTCACCATACTTTTCGGACCTATAATGTGTAGGATCTAATACGGCCGAACTTCAGGATTGATAAAGTTCATGTTAATCGTGAGTTGGAGGTTTATCTTCAAAGTTCTTATAAGTCTCGTTGCCAGTTTCCTTGGTGCAATGATATTACTGTTGATTATCTTTTCTGGGATTCTTTTGTTGGGATGGACGATACCCGTGAAGGCTGGTTCCGTGATGAGGTAATTAAATAATGGAAATATTAGCCAGTTTTGTGTTTTTAATGGAATTATTGATCTACGTTTTTGTTAAATGTCTACAGCACATTGAGCTTTGGGTGATGTATTTGTGGCACTTTAAACCATCTTTTGCAGATTGGTCCATTGTTAGCAGTTACTTCTTGACACTTCTACTCCAAGGTTCATTGCCACTGTTTTATGCTACCGATGAAGTTTACAAATTGGCATGGTCTGATGTTGACCGGGTATTTATCTTTTTAGCAATTACTTCTTGACAATTCTACTTTAATTTTGTCATGTGGATTTTTTTATTTTTATTTTTTTATATTCCTTGCAGGTGTTCATTCCGATAAATGAACCAAAGAAACATTGGTCTGTTGCCCAGTTTCACATACAATCTGGGAATGTTATATTTTATGACAGTCTTTATCGTTGTGAAGAGGAAGGCCGTGACTGGTATCTGCAAATGAGGAGTTGTTTGGAAGTGAATCTTCCCTTGATTCTACGGGAGACAGGTGTGTTTGCCAAGAAACGTATCGACCCGAATTCATACAAGATCAAGTTTCGTCTTGCCCAGAACGTTCCAAAGCAGGGTGGGGTATTTGGTGATTGCGGAGTCTTTGTGTGTATGTTTCTTTACAGGTTAGTAATTCTTGTCGCTATTTGCATTGGTAATTAGATTATGATAAACATAAACATAAACCTTAATTAGAAACTAAGAAATGACACACTCCGAGCAACAAACACTAAGATAGACATGAGACATTTATCTTACCAAGAGTTTTATTAGGATCACACTAGCCAACATTTATCTTACCAAGGCAACATACCCTTAATCTTCTCGATGAATATGTCAATCTCTCGACCCCTTAGTAATCCATTCATAAATTTTTTTACACATGCTGTAAAGTTAATTTCATTTGTTTTTTAGCTGATAATAATTCCGTCATAAATTTGGTTACACAGGTTTGCTTATGGAATTCCTTTGGATGTCGATGATCCAACCCAGGCAGCACTTGCATATCGAGAGGGATTGGTCCGTTATTATTTCAAGAACAGGATAAACTGTGGTTGAATCTAATGGTTGTGACTTATTGTTCCAAATGTGTTGAACGTCGATAATCTAACCCGGGCAGAACATGAATACCTATTCGCACTAGCGTGAAACAATCAGTTATGTTAGCTTATTTATGAGTACCTATTCGCACTAGCATGAAACAATCAGTTATGTTGGAATGTCATGAAGACTCAGTTGCATTACGAATGTTGATATCAAAGTCCGCAAACACTAGCTTGATGTTATCAATTATGTTGTAATGTTATGAGTCATAGATTTTATGAAAACTTAGTTGGAGTACAAGGTGTGTGCCATAAAATTTTAGTTGGATTACAATTAAGGATCAGCCAAGTTAACATGCTCGTAGTCTTCTGGCATTGATGGGTACCCTGATTCTCTTTGATTGCTTTGTGAGTTTTCGGTTGGGTTTCCTGATTGTCTTTGACTGCTTTGTGATCCTCCTCGTGCAGAGTTCCTATGCTACAATTTATCAAACATAGTTATCAAGTTAAGAAATTTGTCAATAATCGAATTCAAAATAAAATAATAATGTCACACATACTTACCTTTTTCTTTGGCAATGGTGCATTGCAAACTCCTCGGTTGTGACCACGTTCACCGCACCTTCCACATTTATTTTCAGTTGGTTCCTCACCTTGCGATCTAATCCGGACTTTGTTCTTTGGTCTTCCGGCTGGGCGCTTACCCATTTTTGGTGGATTTACTTCAGGCAAGTTTGCTGGAAGCTCCCAACTTGGGATTTCTCCAACGGGAAATACCAACTCTTGGTATGTAGCTTTTAGAGTGGTTGTTCTAAACCAATCTTGCGCCAAATGATTACAACTTGTTAATCCTTGAAATCTACAAACAGCTATAGCATGACCACATGGCAAACCAGAAAGTTCCCATTTTCTACATGTGCATGTATTTTCCCTGAGCTTTACAATATGTCTCTTCCTACGATCATTTACCTCGTAAATCCTTCTATGTTCAATGGCATTCACTGTCCAATTAACACTCTTAAACATTCTGCCCTGAATCTTTGCATTAGCCCAGTCACTAAGCTCACCCGCAGTTGCATCTAAACATTTGCGTAATAATTATAAACATGATATGTGTGATAATAATAAGAGCTAATAATAGTAATAATAATACTAATAATAATAATAATAATAATAAACATATATATATATATATATATATATATATATATATATATATATATATATATATATATATATATATATATATATATATATATATATATAATCATTTAATTATATATACCTTCGTACTTTTCTCGTTTATCACAAAACCATTCCTGTAGAAGCCCTCTATAGTATTCCATTAGCATTGAAATAGGATGTCTTCGAATGTTTTTTGTTAAACTGTTTATTGACTCTGCACTGTTCGAAGTCATATAATTGTAACGTTTACCTGTGCAATGCGCCCTGGACCAATAAATAATCCCAGCTTCTATTAGTTTGTTGTAAGCTTCCGGTCTTTTTCGTCCAAGTTGTGTGAATGCTTCGTGAAACTCGTCGGTTGTGTAACATTTGCAAGTCTTCCAATATAAAGCCTTAAGCCTTTCGCTTTGTCCAAAGTTGCAATTCAACATCAAATGCCTACAACAATAACCATGAAATGAATCCGGAAAAAGCGTCTCACAAGCTTGTTGTATTCCTAGATGTCTATCAGATATTATAGCCAAATCTGGAACATCGCCGATGCATTCTTTCAAGTGGGTCAAAAACCATGTCCACGATCTCCCCGTCTCACCCTGAGATACACCGGTCGCAAGAGGAACAATCTGATTATTTCCATCCATTCCAACGGCGAGCAAATTTGTACCGAGGTATGTACCTTTAAGATGAGCCGCATCAATTATTATTAGTGGTCGCAAATGGTCCAAGAAAGCCCGAATCTAGAACATTAACAAAGTGTTAGTTTTAAATTAATAACATAAACTATATATTCAATAGAAAAGTTAATTCATAAATTATTACCGCAACACCAAAGGCTATAAAAACCATCTCAAAACGGTCTTTAGAATCCGTCTCAATATGTGTTACCCATCCGGGGTTTTTCAACTTTAAATTATAACAATAATACGGTAATTGTGAAAAAGAATTTTTCGGGCAACCGGTCAACGTCTCCAATGCTATATTTCTTCCTCCCCATGCCTTTTTGTACGAAATGTCGATGTTGTACGTAAGGTTGATGTCGTTTACTACGTCATTTGGCTTATATATCCGACTAGGATCTCCCATCTTCGGTATCAACAAATGACCCAACAATTTAGAGGTTGCATTTCGGTGATTGGGATAGAGTTGTGTTCTGTCACAAGTGTGAATGTCATTTACTTTTCCTATTGCCCATTTCATAGTATCTTCCGCCTTAGCTGAAATTATCTTCCAGTCGCAATCGGGAGACAAACAAACTACATCATACCTATACCTATCTGTTTTTCTTGGTCTAAATTGAAAACCTTCTAAAAGAGCCTTTTCACCAATTTCGAACATGCATAATTCTTTGCTATCAAATTCATCACATGTTTTTATAAGTTTTTTGCAAATTTTCCCGGCCCCTGCTATTTGCGTTTTAATAGGTTGTGTTGGCTGTTCTGGTGGAGGAGGCAAATAGTTAAATGGGTTACTTTTCCATGCATGATCAAAATGGTCGTTTGAAAAAATAGGTTCTTTATTTTTGAAAGTTTCGTTCTGGGGTTCTTCTTCGAAAGGTTTTGTATTAAGATCGAATGCAAAAGTATTTGATGAAGAAGTATTTACCTCCGAGGCATTTTCAATCTTCTTAATATACACATTATGCAACACTCTAGATTTTCCTTTCAGAACTTGATGTACAAAAAAACGCAATATCATCATCGTCAGCTATTTCGACACAATTATTTCCAACATTGTAAGAGAGCTCAATATGATCGTGTTGCCCGATGTTGAACTTTTTCTTGACCACATCAACAAGTTGTGCGTATGTAATATTTTTTAAAAGTGATGCACCAAATATTTTTTCTCCACAAACCAAAAATACACTAACTTTACCACTCATGTTTTTTAGGCTTAAACTTGTAAGACCACACAGTTGTGTTTGTGAAACAATATAATAGAATTTTAATTCGCACATTTGTCCAATTCGCACATTCGCACATCTGAAACTTAAATTTTAACCTACCATTGGTACCTTTAGTTAAATATCATACCTACGAATGGTACCTTTAATTAAATATCCTACTTACCACATATTTATTAGGGTCCTTTTAATAAATTTACCTTTGACTTTTTTAGGGGTAAAAAATTACAGCTGGATTCATAATTATGCAGTTCGCACATTTGTCCAATTCGCACATTCGCACATACAAAAAATTATATACGTTATAAAACTTTACAACCACCGATTATTACAACGCATCTTTTATAACCACTATATTTGTATATGAGACGTTTTTCATGGTACTATATGCCTTGTATAAACAATAATTATATACTTCGCACATTTGTCCAATTCGCACATTCACACATCCATAAAAATTATTATAAAACTTTACCACCACCGATTATTAAAACACATATTTTACATATTTTTTAAACATGAACGTGTCTGATATTAACCTCACAACCCTCTGTCACTCATTTGTTGTAACATAAATTATTCTTGGCCATTACCAGACAGAGATTCTTCAAGACATAAAGAGGTCACACGATTTGGAGAGCTATTCAAAAAAGATTACTGCTAGGGTTTGGACATGGCCAAATCCATAAAGAGTGTCTTTGAAACTGAAAAACCCATTAATGAAACCATAAAACACATACCAAACATGATAATAGAAATATGCAAAAACATATTTGTGGTTTGGACATGGCCAAAACCATGACGCCTATCTAATAGACCATAATCATTCAATTTTTGTTGTTGTTCTTAATTAACTTTCTTGCCTTCTTTTTTTTTTTTCTTCTTTTTTGCTTGAGTTGGTTGACTTGCATCTGCACTTTCTTCTTCTTCAATACTCTCCTTAGTTGGTGTTGTTCCCCCACTTCCATCTATACCACAAACTGCACCACCCCCTGCAGGTTTGTTTCCACTTCTAATACCCAGACCTATGACACCACCACTTACTTTCGGTGCCTTTGCACCACCAGCTACAACAACACTTCCACCTGTGTAAGCATGTCTCCAACACTTAACATCCATACAACAGACAACGCATCTTTCGTCCAACACCTCTACCTGTGTATCATTAGCAATTATTTTCTTTCTCTTTAATTTTTGAGTTGAAGGTTGTGCTATGTCTATGTTGGAAGGCAAGTTTGATGAAGAAGTATTTACCTTTGAGGCACTTTCGATCTTCTTAACATACACATTATGCAACACGCTAGATTTTCCTTTCAAAACTTGATGTACAAAAAACGTCATATCATCATCGTCAACTATTTGGACACAATTATTTCCAACATTGTAAGAGAGCTCAATATCATAGTCTTGGCCGATTTTGAACTTCTTCTTGACCACAGTAACAAGTTGTGCGTATGTAATATTTTTTAGAAGTGATACACCAAATATTTTTTCTCCACAAACCAAAAATACACTAACTTTACCACTCATGTTTTTTAGGCTAAACGAATTTTAGATACAGTAATTTAGAATTCTAAGACCACACAGTCGTGTATGTGAAACAATATAATAGAAATGTAATTCGCACATTTGGCCAGTTCGCACATTCGCACATCAGAAACTTAATTTTCATACCTACCATTGGTACCTTTAATTAAATATCACACCTACCATAAATTAAATATCACACCTACCACATATTTATTGGGGCACTTTTAATAAAATTACCTTTGACTTTTTCTGGGATAAAAAATAACAGCTGGATTTATAATTATACAGTTCGCACAATTGTTCAATTCGCACATTCGCACATCCCAAAAATTATATGTTATAAAATTTTACCCCCACCCATTATTAAAACGCGTCTTTTTATAACCACTATATTTGGTTAAGAGTACTATATGCCTTGTATAAAACTTTACACATTCGCACACTTGGCCAATTCGCACATCTAAAACTTATATACATTATAAAACTTTACAACCAACCATTATTAAAACACATCTTTTATAACCACTATATTTGTATATGAGACGTTGTCATGGTACTATATGCCTTGTAGAAACAATAATTATACAGTTCGCACATTTTTCCAATTCGCACTTTCGCACATACAATAAATTATATACGTTATATGATATTCACAACAACCCATTATTAAAAAACATGTTTTATAACCACTATATTTGAATATGAGACGTTGTCATGGTACTATATGCCTTGTAGAAACAATAATTATACAGTTCTAACATTTGGCCAATTCGCACATTCACACATCCAATAAATTGTATTTGTTTGGAATAAAGTTCGTCTAATTTAGTTGTTTTATATTGTTTAATTGTTCAATATCATATCACATCTAACACCATAAATTCCATTGAAAAACTAGATAAAAAAATTACATGACTTAAAATTAAACAATGATTACACTTGACTAAAACCAATTTCAGCTCCATTGTTAGGAACCGTATCCTTGGGGAAAACCTTAACCACATTTCTTATTGTAATGTTAAGATAGTGTTTGCCAGATTGTTTGGGAGAAAAAACAGAAACATTATGAAGTACCAAAACAGCTCCGACGGTAATCTCCTTTTCAAACCTCTCATCCTTAATAACTTTGTGATGTATTGTTCCTGAAATTAAACCTGAAAAATCTTTCAATGTTACCGTTATATCACCCAACACATTTGGAGTACAAGACTTGATTATCGCAACAACCTTTTCAAGTTTCCCTTTCTTAAGAAATTGTTTGATATTGGCAAAACAACCGATCATGATACCGCCATCAGGTATCACATACTCAACGGCCCTAACCCATGGCCCAGTATTAAAATTGGAATCCTCACCCACATCATTAGCTACTTTCCTAATGTACTCCTGTGTCATTACCTCATCAGATACACCTTCCGGAATATTATCCGTTTGAACTAGACCTGCAGGACCTCGTATTATACTTGCCGACACTTCCTCACAATTTTCAAATTTAGAGAATCCAGATGAAAATATGCTTTGTGCGGTGGCGGATAGTCGGAGATCAGAGTCGTCCACATCAAGTAATTCTTCCCAGTTTGGTGGTGAATTCATTTTCAAGTTTAGTTTGTGGCAACTAAAAAACTATAAAATATTTTTTTAGGAATTCAGTGTGTTAGTACCTAGTATTTATAGGTATAGTTATTAACTTGTATAATTCGCACATTTGGCCAATTCGCACATTCGCACATTTGATGAAATCGCACATTCGCACATCTGAACATTAATTTTCATATATACCTTTACATTATTGTGGTACCTTTAATTAAATTTCATACCTACCATTGGTACCTTTAATTAAATATCATATCTACCTTTCTTACCTTTAATTAAATATCATACCTACCATGGGTACCTTTAATTAAATATCATACTTACCACATATTTATTGTTGTTAAATTACCTTTGACTTTTTTAGGGGTAAAAAATTACAGCTCGAGTTTTAATTATATACTTCGCACATTTGGCCAATTCGCACATTCGCACATCCAACAAATTATATACGTTATAAAACTTTACCAACACCCATTATCAAAATTAAAACACATCATTTATAACCACTATATTTGTATAAGAGACGTCATGGTACTATATGCCTTGTAGAAACAATAATTATACAGTTCGCACATTTAGCCAATTCGCACATTCGCACATCCCGAAAATTATATACGTTATAAAACTTTACCAACACCCATTATCAAAATTAAAACACATCTTTTATAACCACTATATTTGTATAAGAGACGTCATGGTAGTATATGCCTTGTAGAAACAATAATTATACAGTTCGCACATTTGGCCAATTCGCACATTCGCACATCCAACAAATTATATACGTTATAAAACTTTACCAACACCCATTATCAAAATTAAAACACATCTTTTATAACCACTATATTTGTATAAGAGACATCATGGTACTATATGCCTTGTAGAAACAATAATTATACAGTTCGCACATTTAGCCAATTCGCACATTCGCACATCCAACAAATTATATACGATATAAAACTTTACCAACACCCATTATCAAAATTAAAACACATCTTTTATAACCACTATATTTGTATAAGAGACGTCATGGTACTATATGCCTTGTAGAAACAATAATTATACAGTTCGCACATTTAGCCAATTTGCACATTCGCACATCCAACAAAATTATATACTTTAAAAACTTTACCAACACCCATTATCAAAATTAAAACACATCTTTTATAACCACTATATTTGTATAAGAGACGTCATGGTACTATATGCCTTGTAGAAACAATAATTATACAGTTCGCACATTTCGCCAATTCGCACATTCGCACATCCAACAAATTATATACGTTATAAAACTTTACCAACACCCATTATCAAAATTAAAACACATCTTTTCTAACCACTATATTTGTATAAGAGACGTCATGGTACTATATGCCTTGTAGAAACAATAATTATACAGTTCGCACATTTGGCCAATTCGCACATTCGCACATCCAACAAATTATATACGTTATAAAACTTTACCAACACCCATTATCAAAATTAAAACACATCTTTTCTAACCACTATATTTGTATAAGAGACGTCATGGTACTATACGCCTTGTAGAAACAATAATTATACAGTTCGCACATTTGTCCAATTCGCACATTCGCACATCCAACAAATTATATACGTTATAAAACTTTACAACCACCGATTATTAGAACACATCTTTTATAACCACTATATTTGTATAATAGACGTTTTTCATGGTACTATATGCCTTGTAGAAACTAATATTATATAGTTCGCACAGGAAACCAATTCGCACATCTTAAATTTATATACGTACCCGGGTTTACAACAGCCAATTCGCACATATGGTGACACACGACATATACCATAAGGCATTCAATCAATCGTTGTAACATAAATAAAAAATAATAAAATAAATAAATAAATTAAAAAAAATTCATTTTTAACACAAACTTAAATTTTATTAATAAGTAAAACAGTAAATAGAGAAAACATTACATAAACATTGCTTAATACATAAACATAAACTTAAATTTTAGAAATTCGGATTATCCCAAGTTTCTGAGTTGTCTGACCGGTAGCCATCGTCGTACGGAGAGTAGTTCGCAAACTTGCTCTCTTCGTACTCTGCCAACAATCTGCTAAACTCCCGCTCCTTACTCTCATCCCAGGCTGTATTGTCTTCTGAACCTAGCCCAACAAATCTTGGTGCATTAGATGAAGTTGATGCACCTTGCCCATTGTCGGTTCTGTTGTGTTACAAAACCAACTGAACTGACATTTTCCTCAAAACTCCAGCGGATCTTGTTGCTGATTTGGTCCTGAATCTGTGAAACGCAACCCCACAACGTCTCACTAATTGCTCCGTCTTTGCTAGCTTTATCGTTAAAAAACTTGTCGAACACAGATTTTCTTTCTTCAGATATGTCTCCGCATTCTGCGTATTGTTGTCTCAATCTTTGTTTCTCCGCCTTCGCAACATCAAATTGCTTGATAACTTCTATCACAGCTTTTTGGCGTGCCGCATCATCTTTTTCAGCTTGTTGTTTTATATACTCTTGCATTTCTTTGGCGGTATGTGGTAGACGGCATGCCATTTTGAAAATAGAAAAAGTGAGATAAGTATGAGATAAGTGTGAGAGAAGTATGCGATGTATGCTTTTTTGACTGTGTTGTTTGAGGGTGTTGTGTATTTATAAACAATAAGTATATAATTCGCACATTCGCACATTTGGCCAGTTCGCACATTCGCACATCTGTAATTAAATACCTTTTTTCTTTACAACAATCACACATTTATGACATTGTCCTTTTAATTAAATTTCAAACCTACCACATATTTATGGGGGTACTTTAACTTAAATTAAATTTCAAAAGCTTTTTTTTTTTTTTTTTTTTTTTTTTTTTTTTTTTTTTTTTTTTTTTTTTATGCCATGTACAAACAATCCACCCAAACAACCTACACATAAACAAGCTGACTAATTGTTTACAACCTACACATACTTAAACATAAACAGTTATCCAACCAAGATGCGCATAATCTGTTATCCAACCTACACATAATCTGTTATCCAACCAAGATGCGCAACCATCCACCCAAACATTTGCAACCAAAGTGCACAACAATGTGCACAACCGAATGACAGTTTGCCTAATTGCAACAAAAGTGCACAACAATGTGCACAACCGAATGACAATGTGCACAACAATGTGCAACCAAAGTGCACAACAATGTGCACAACCAAAGTGCACAACATTTGCAACCATCCACCTAATTGTTTACAAACTGACTAATTGTTACCCAACCTACACATAAACAAACTGACTAATTGTTACCCAACCTACACATAAACAGTTTCCCTACCTGTCACCAAATGACTAATCTTTCTCCAACTTTTTAGCTTCAATGGAATGTACCTTTTTGTATTTCCAGAAGAAAGAAGTCAACTGTTCGCGATAGGCAAGAGCTAAGTCCAATGGATTATCCACCATCAACGGAAGATTGTGTGTTAAACGGTACAGAAATATGCATACCCATACACCACAATCCCCGTAATAACCTGTTTGTCTAGGCACACCTTCCGCATATTCAAAAGTGACTGAATAATTGTTTATATCAATGTTTTTTCGGGCCAAGACCTGACCGTCGGCCAAATAGGCTGGTATTACACGGCCAAAAGTGGCCATCAAATTATTCCACCAAGGACTGCCCTCGCTATCTGGACCACCTAGGCTGTCGTAAATTTTCACTAACCCTGAGCGCAGGTGCAGCACTCCAAGGGCCCAATGAATTTCAGGCTCATTAAGAGGTATATAAACCTGCAATATAAAAAGTTTGTTAAAAAAAGTAACTAATGGTTAAATAAATAAACCATCATATTATACTCAAGAAACAAAATAACTAATATTCACTGTCCATCTAGATAAATATGCTCCAATTCGCGAGAATGTAAGTGTCTTAAGCTGATCTAAACTACTTCATGATTCAACTAAAGTACCTACTTCATGATCTAAACTACTTCATCATACAATAACAGACCACAACTTTATCGCAGCCAATCTATCAAACTCAATTCTTTATATGATAAACCACACTCCTTTATCAAATAAAACAAGGTATCAAGGAGTTACGGACACTCGTGTTGAATGAGATAATGAAGGAGTGTGCACTGTCATGAACAATACACACAGTGTCAATATCGCATTCAACGCGTCTCAATTATTAAGGCAGATATACCTAACGTTGTAGATGGGTTACATTGCGAAATATGAACACCGTCCTTAGTACCATTTGAGATGGTTGATCCTGATCGCCAGGTTTGCCTCGACAATCAGCTTCAATTCTTGAAAGAGCCAAAGCTCGTTATCAAGATCAAACACACACATTTGTAATCCTTTTAGAGAGAAAAAGGGGAGTCGCAAAAGGTCACTGCCAGTTATCTTGAATTACTTAACGAGTAAAACATACGAGTAGCATAGAAAAATTCACGTTTTGGGCCAGTTGACGGTTTACAGACGAGTTGCTGCAAATTGGATTTAGACTTGCTACCCCTTTCAATTTGTGATGATTTAACTGGTGTCCTTTCACTTGCTACTACCACGTGAAAGGACACCAGTTAAATAATCACAACTTATAGGGGGTAGCAAGTCTGAATCCAATTTGCAACAACTCGTCGGTAAACCGTCAACTGGCCCAAAAGGTGAATTTTTCTATGCTACTCGTATGTTTTACTCGTTAAGTAATTCAAGATAACTAAATTGTCAATACATTCATGTATAAGCAGTGACCTTTTGCGACTCCCCTTTATCTCTCCAAGAGGATTACAAGTTTGTGTGTTTGATCTTGATCACAAGCTTTGGCTCTTTCGAGAATGGAAGCTGATTGCCGACCCAAACCTAGCAATCAGGATCAAGCATCTCAAATTGGACTAAGGAGGATCCTCATATACGCAATGAAACCCATATTCAACTTTAGTATATCAGCCCAAATAATTGAGCTTGTTTTACTTAATGTATACCAAATATCATGGAAACTAGGCTTCATAAGTACACATAATATAAGTGGTGCGTGAACTAAAACAGCTAGACAAAATAATGATGGAACTTAACATCTTACCTTTTCAACATCCTCGGCAGACCAAGGCACTCCAAAAAGACTACCATTTGCATAATAAGGCGGCAGACTGTTATCTCGAAGAAGCTGTTGGATAAAAAATGGGCCGACCATTACCCAGTCCGCATCAGCAGGTCTAAAGTTCCACAGATACCAGACCCATACATCAATGTGCTGCGATGTCAAAGTATAAAAAAAAGTATTACATTAGCAACATGACATGTAAAAAAAAGTATTACATTGGCAAAATGACATGTAAAAAAGGTATTACATTAGCAAAATGACATATGAATTAGCAAAATATTCCATGTGAACGTAAGTACATTTTTTAAAAAGACAACATTCCAACGAACAAGAAAACAAGCCATTAAAGTCGATTTCTGAGATTCAGAAGAAAATTGATGATCGTAAGGAAAAGAATCATGAAGCAACAAATGAACAAGATGAAAAGGAGATTGCCGAGTATCAAAAGAAAATTGATGATCGTAATGAAAAGATTGCTGAGTTTCGCCAAGAAATATTGAAAATTTACAAACAAATTGAAGATGCTAAATTCTAAATTGAAGATCTTAATTTTATGTTTACTTATGTTATGTTTTTATCAAGTCTTTCTGGCATATCACAAGATGTTATGTAATGTTTTTACTTACAATATTTATGTTAAAATGTTATTTTACTTATAACATTATTGTTATTGGCATATCACAAGTCTATATGGCATATCACAAATCTAACAGCATTCAAATTTGCAAAATGTAGGGAACATCACTACATATTTTACAACTTTTCTAAATGTTAAGCATGATAATTATAACAACAACATTTAACCATAAACTTTTCTAAATATTTAATAAGTATTTAATTACATACCGAATCAGAAAATCCATCCTTTTTTGTGCCCGTCCTTGGCCACTAAAGCAGCCCAAAATTTGCTATATAGGTCTCCTTCAAACCATGGAAGACTAAATATCATCTCCTTCCTTGTCCGCAAGAACGCGTTTATGTCTGGATGACTATTCACATAGTTGGTCGGGGAGTTTTCAGGACGGTTAAGCTCCTGTGAAAAATTTCGATGCGAAATAAATTGGTTACTAAGCTGAACTACAACATTTCAGTCGAATATATCTAAGCTAACCGTAGAAACGTATACGTACCTCTTTCCACTCTTCAAGAACAAGCTGAGATCCATCTTCTCCAACCCAAGACTCTATCTGGGATTTATAGATCCTAGAGCTAGGACGAGCCTTTCTGGACCTTCTTGGTGTAGTAGCTGGAGGAGGTGTGTAAGGATCAGACAAATGTTTGCACTTCTTCCTCTCCCATTCGAATGGCACCCTTACGGTTTTAACAGTAGCATCTTTGATCACTGAATCACATTCCGCACCAGCATTTGTCACACCAACATCCATCTGCTCACTATCCTGAAACTGAAAAGTAACAAATAATTTTTTCATATCTTATATCCACCTAAATAGTAGGCAATTATGTTCAGATTCTTTATTTTGATGATTTCTTTGATTTATACACTTTGTAAATAGTGGCAACACATTATTTTCTATTGTGTTAAGGTTCATAAAATTCTTTCTTGTATTCTATGGCAACACATTATTTTCTATAGAAAACAACGAAAATTAACAATCAGTTTCTCTTGTTTTGGCTCTTCTGAATTCAAAAGTATAACTTGACCATTTGTCATAAATTTATGCATGTTTTAATACTTACAACCTGAGTTAAAACCTAATATGTGCATAACATGACCAAGCAAGTTACCTAGAGTTCTAAATTTTGCATAACTAAGCCGTAACATAAGCTCGCTTAATAATATTGCATAACTAATCCCTCTCATTGCAAATTAATACTCAGCGCCTAATATGTGCATCACATGACCAAAAAACTTTAAATGATGCAATATGAAACTTGTGTGATGTGCATACCAGATTATCAGGAAGAGAGGAAAAGTCAATCAATTCCATCAACTCATTTGTTGAATCCTGAAACAATAAATACAATCATTTCATCAAAAAACATGAATAATTCCACTCAATATCATTTATAGTAAATACATAAATAAACAAATCATATATGTTAACGACTATTTATTAAAACACAAACCTTTGATTCTTCAATAGGCTCATTTGCTTCAGCCTCAACAGGAGGATCTTCTTCTGTCGCTTCCTTAACGGATGACTTTAAAAAAGGAAAAAATTAGTAAATACATAAATAAACAAATCATATATGTTAAGGACTATTTATTAAAACACAAACCTTTGATTCTTCAATAGGATCCTTTGCTTCAGCTTCAACAGGAGGATCTTCTTCTGTCGCTTCCTTAATGGATGACTTTAAAAAGGAAAAAATTAGTAAATACATAAATAAACAAATCATATATGTTAAACGACTGTTTATTAAAACACAAACCTTTGAGTCTTCAATAGGCTGCTCAACATCAACATCAGTAGCCTCTAAAACAGACTCTACAGTGGGTTCCTTAGTAGCAACATTTGGCTGCTCAACATCAACATCAGACTTAGCAGCAACACTGGCCTCCTTATCAACAACAACTGGCTGCTTTGCCATAGGCTCCTTAACACCAAACTTTGAATTCAAGGTAAATTAAAATTAACAAATAGATTATCATGTCTATAAACTAACCCGTTAGTGGAAAATTAAAGCTCACAAAATTTTGCGAAATAATTTACAAGATTGTGTGTACCGCCATGCACTAAGTCTTCGCAAGATCACAAGCTGTCAAAACAGTTGCCCGTGTAGTTCGAGCCTGATCGGGAGTACAGACTAACTCCGCCGTGGCTTAATCACAAGCAGGATGAATAATCTGAGGCCCGATATCTGAGCCCAACTCTACAGGGTTAAGTAAACCGACTATCTATGGTTCAAGGTCGCCCGGAATCACCCTTTGATCCGTTTACCCTAGTTGTTTCCCATAGAATAGCCGATTACCACCGGTCTGATACAACACTTGGATCTTATGCAAAGACAAAAGCAAAAGGTTTCCAACACTCACACTTGAAAATTTTTTTGTAAAATTATGTGAACTTTTATTCCCCAAAACAGCCATCTAACTATTCAGGTTTTAATTACCAAAACCTAAAAATAAAAAAAATAACACGTTTAATTGGTTTGTGAATTCACAACGATTATAATTTTTTTTTAAATTTAAGACAGCATGCATGAGCCTGCCATTGAATCCTGAACATGCGTACCCTCACTGGACCCCTCAGCAGGAGCAGTGGGAATCTTACCTGATTGGAATAACTGCTCTAGAAAAACTACACGACCTTCCAAACCAACCATCTTCTTTATCAGCTGTTTCTTGCTCATCCTCTTGGTCTCTTCATCCAAATCCAGATCACTTGACTCACCTTCATCAGAAATCCCTTCAACAACACTCGTATGCACCTCAGTACGTATACGTACCTCCGTGCGAACTTCTTTTCTTCGAGTCTTTCGAGAAACCCTAGCCTTGATCTTATCTCTTTTAGACGGTTTGAATGTACTCGAAGGGGATCCACCAGCTACGTCGAAATATTTTACACTTGAGCTGAACAAAGGAGATGCCTTCTCAAAATCTGTTGGAATCAAGGATTGCACGGGTGTTGTTACATAAAAAAGATTCTCGTAATCAGATTTGTTACACCCGGTAACATTAGCCCAAGCAACCCCCCTTGGAATAGCCCCGACATCTTTGTCCCACCATAGTCTGGCTTGAGGAAATGTTTCTAGAACAAAAATCTGTAATGTAAAAAACATTTCGGTTAGTTGGAACAAAGTACTTATCAAGTACAAAAATCTGTAATGAAAGAACAAAAGCGTTTAGATGCATTTCTGAATGAATTTTTATTTAATGGCTAACATATTTCAAGTTTCCAACCAATTCAAGTTTCCACTCATGCTCCATTGATAGAAATATATATTCAAGCACTTATACATTTATTCAACTCATACCAAAGGTATGTTGAGCAGCCAAGGACTTATACATTATAAGTTTATTCAAATTTAAACATATAAAGGCTAGAACCCTATATTAACAACCACACATGTAAAACCATTATTAAACTGTCAAATTGACACATTCATATAAGAAAGTATACTAACCTTCAAGGCGAAAGCAAAACCATATATGTTGTAGACAGCCTGGTATGAAGCCCCCTTTCTGGCATACCCATCCATATACTTGTTCCTCTTCTTAGTCACCAACATGTAAACCCGTTCGTGGAATTCTTGCCACATGTGCTCCCCCCAAGGAAAAGAATTCCAAGCCTCCAAATCATCGGCTAGCACGACAATCTCATTGACAATCACATGTCGCAACTCTTGCCCCATGAAAACAAAATCACCGGCCAGAAGAAGGCACACACGGACAGCATCCTCGTCCGATAGGTGCTGAAACTGTTCACTATCAAGCATGGATTTAAGGTAATCCCCCTTCAAAGACCTATACCCGGGGAACACCCTCTTCATAAAGCTAGACTCCATACCAGCCAAACTGTCTAACTCGATAGCTCCAAACCGAAAACCCGTAATCAGACAAAACTCTTGCCTGCCCAACTGTACAGTGTGTGGCCCAACATCAAAAATAAATGGGGTATCAAAAGTAGGGTGCTCAACATGCCTTTGGTGAAACAGAAGAAAGTTCAAAACATGGTTATCATGATCAAAAGTTCTAATGTCTAACCACGGACCAAAAACACTACGCCTGAACAGATTGTAACACCGTTGCCCCTTTGTTGATAGACGATCACTTATCGTTGTCAGTAGCTTTAAATTACTTCTAATATTTACTCTCGCATTAACAACCTACAAAAAAATAATAAACAAGTTAACATTAAAGAAGTAAAACATAAGTAATTCCAATACACTTTCTTTCTATGAAAAAATATTCATCTAGCTTTGATGCTAGTATTCAGCTAATCAACACTAATGACAACAACAGAATACACTAACAATCAAGATCGAATAACTCGAAAAACCCTAACCATCAATAATCAAACTATAACAATCCATTTCCATACAAACCCTAACATAAGTCTAAACCCTAAGTGGGCATCAACACAAAGGTCATCCTCTTTTAAAATCAACTTCAACGCACATCTAAAAAAATCAATGAAAATAGAACTTACATGAGGTCTGGCCATTTTTTGATCGGTGTGATTTTGTATCGTCCCTTTTTTTTTGATCGGTGTGATTTTGTATCGTCCCTTTTTTTTTTTTGATCGGTGTGATTTTGTATCGTCCCTTTTTTTTTGTTTGATCGGTGTTTCAAAGTCTGTGTTTTTTATCGGTGGTTGAAGTGTGTGATTTACACAGTAATTGTTTGAGTTAAATTATTGAAAGTGAAAAGGTACCATTTTTAGTAATTTTAAAATGCCATTGGTCTTTCCCAAGAAAGAGTAAGTACAAAAATAAGATTTTGGAAAGATTTTGGAAGATTTTATGGCCGTCGTTCGCACATTCGCACAATGTCGTTCGCACGATCTTTTTTTAAAAGTCAACTGGGCACGTGGTTATTTGGTGTAGCTAATCATTGGCTTGTACCACTTTGTTTGGACACGTGTCACGTTTTTTGTGGGTTCGCACGATCGCACAATCGCACATGACTCTTTTGGGAAAGTTGATTATTTTCATACCTTTTTTTGAAAAAGTTGAAATTAAAGTACTATTTTGATAATTACCCCATTTTTTTATATCCCTAATTTTTCTAAGCTTTATATTTTCACTAGAATACACTTTTAGCTGAATTTTTAAGTTTTATTATTATATTTTGCAGTTTTGTCATAGCTTAGCTATCACTCGGTATTGTTATTAAGTTGAAAAAAGTAAAAATACTTGTAGCAAAACATGGATAAAATGTTCCAAAAACACAACATAAGTTATCCGACCGATGAAATGTGGATATTCCTTTTCCCAAGAAACGTCGTCTAAACTAAGTTTTTTTTTTTTTTGAAAGAACTATTTAATGAACTAAAAAACATGAAAAAAAATAAAATAAAAAATAACTCGCAATACAGTCTTCCTGTACGGGGAAGGTTGAAATGTAGACAGTCACCCTACCTAAGTTAGAGAGGCTGCTTTTAAGTTTGAGGGAAGATAGACGAAATTTTCTACAAACCACCGGGACCATTTATGTAATTTACTCTTTCCATTATGTAAATGGGATTTAAAAAACAACTGTAAATGGTTAGGTGACCACTTTAGACATGTTCAAACAAAATACACCCAAAGCATTTCCTACAATGTCCCATAATCTATTAATCCATATGCCATTAGCGAGTACGATTGTATGAAGTGTCTCACAGCGGTTGTGTCATGATGGCTGCAAGAATCAACAAGACGACGGTGTGTTGAATTATACAAATTTAAGGTCTACAAAACATGATCACGAGCCAGCCTCGGCTCCTCGTGCAATTGCAATGATCATTGATGGCACAAGAGTCGAAAAATCTGAAACATGCGATGATAATCATGAAGGAGGTTGCCATGTTCCTGGTCTGAAGGAGGCACCTGATCCTGTTGGCTCTGTTGACCTGTAAAGAAGTATATTAAGCATGTGCATGAACATAATAGTTTTATGAATCGGACCCATGATTCAGTTTTCAGTAATATTTGAAAGATTTCGTGAAATCGATATAGGATAAGCGTGTTTTGGTCAAAACATGTTTAGATTGAAACGGATCATTTTTGTACTAGTCGACACACGACAGGCCAACCTGACCAACGCACACTTAATAATCATTTTTTTTTAGAATAACTGATGTGTTGATTATGATTACACAAACACTGTCACAATCGTAATGTAGATATGTGAATAACACGGTTTACGCACTGAGGATAGACTTGACACGTTTGTCTAAATTTTTAGAACTGACCCAATGGACCAGTTCGAGATAAACACTACTCAACTCGACCCATTTGAGTGAAAAATGCCACTTTTCGTTTACATACTCTGGCTCTTGTTTTGCTCGATCAGGGACCTCTTTCTCCTCTTTTTTCTTTTGACTCATGTAGATATGCAAATCGGATTAACATAAGCGAAAGGTCGATATGCTAGTGAGTCAAGGTAGACCAAATATGGATCGATAGCTTAGTTGACTTAACGGTTATTGCTTGTTGCTTCTGATGGTTCCCCAGATTTATCACCTTCAAGAGAAACATTCAAAGATAAATTACATAGTCAAATACTTCTAGTCACTTGATCAGCAATCATTACGATGTACTCACTTGTATTGTTTTAATGAAAGCTTAGCCCAGGCTGTGACTGTGAATCCTTGTGGTACATCAAAGTGATCAAACCAATGTTTTGTGGCCATCAACTCTAACACTCTTAAAATGGTCTTATGGTAAAGAAATGGTTAATAACTTAACAAGATACATGGATATCGTTGCAAGACATAGGGCATAACTTCCTGTTATTTATCCCTTAGTCATAAGACTCATAACATCAGCACCTCTAAAAGTATTGGAAGAACTAATAAAAGAAGGGAAAGCTAACTATAGCCCTTAGAGCTATGGTTAACATCCACTTTATAGTAACCATTATTCTTTATACAGATATATAGTAGGCGAGTTGAATAATAACTATAAGTAAATAACTGATGTTTGGTTAATTGGTTGTATAGACTTGCACCTGGAATGGAGGTCGAATCAACTTCCCCTTTGAATTCTACCCATCGTTTCTCCATCACTGTTACACAAAACATTAATGTCATATTAGAAGCATTTAGATGCATATAGTTGCACCAAGCCTTTAAGTAGCAGCGTATATGTTAGAAATGTTATAAAACATACGTGGGTCAATGACCAACAGTGGGGTTCGTATGAGTTCATCCTCTTCCTACCAACACCATACAACTATCTAGAAACTGTTTTATATGCATGCAACATTGAGACTTGATGTTCAGTCAATTTCACACCTATATAGGATTATAATTCCCAAACATATTTTTATGGCCTCATACATGTCCATTTGTGAACATAATACCAGCTATACATTACAGTAACTAAGACATTCGACACTCTAAACATATTCTACTCATCCAAAGTTTCAACTATCATTTACTTATACAAGTAATAGTTTCCTAAATGAAGAGGCAGCAAACTGTGAGGATCTTAGAGAACCTACTCACATACCCTTTCGACACTCTAAACTAAATTACACAAAAATAAGAGTTCTAATAGCATGTTCACAAATCACAATTATATCTCATGACACAAAACACATTTATCCCTCTATTAGACATAAAAATTTAGCATCCGATGCTTATGATCCTAAACTTAAGACTCAATTGTACCCAATCCATCTCACTAAAAAAGCAACAAATCACCAAGATTTTTTCTATTGTTCAAACTGTTGCAAGAGAATGTAACCAAATATTACAACAAAAGTTATGATAATCAAACTAATACGAAATAAATAAACCACATTTGAGCATTGGTACAAAATGCAAACATCATGTTTCATTCAACACTCACATTTTTCACTTTTTAACTTCTTTAGAAACAAGATTACTACAAATATGCAAAACTCATAAGTCATGACTAAACCGAAAACTGTATACTTGTACTAAACTCGATCCGCATACTCTAACAATACTCGGTAGTGAAGGTACTGATTATATACATACTATTGGGCACGTGTCCAGCACTATCTATTTACTTTTACTTCAACTAAATGACGTATTAAATCACCAGCTCAAAGCTCACGACTACCAAACCATTTCAAAAAACCGGCACCTCACCGACACCTGCAGTCCGGTTTTGATAACTCACACTTACATACATACTGTTTGGCACGTATCCGACACTAACTTTTCACTTTTCCTTCTTAAACCCTTTAATCAAACAACTAACTAAATCACTAGCTCAAAGCTAGAATATACCAAACCAACACCTAACACATACCTAACCTCCAGTTTTCCGTACTCATGCGTATATAAATACTCTGTGGCAGTTTACTTTCACTTCTTCTAAATCACTAGGTCAAAGCTCAAGTCCACCAAACCTGTCCGAAAACCAGCAACTAACCGATACCTATGGTCCGATTTCAATACTTTATTAATTTTCTAAGACTCGTGCATCATATACTAAATCACTAGCTCAAAGCTCGAGTCTAACAAATCGCTTAAAAGCGGGCAACTAAAACATACCTAAACTCCGGTTTTCGACTTTGCGGTACTCACATTTATGTAAATACTTTTAGCAATTTATTTTTACTTATTTTAAATCACTAGTCCACCAAACCGGTAACTAACCTGATACCTACACTCTGGTTTTCGACACTCATACAAACTAACTTTCATCTAAGCATAAGTACAAACTTTGAGAAATCTACACACATGCTGCGTCGACACTCTAGGAACTGAATAACACCAGCATAAGAGTTCTAATAGCATATTCGCATTTAGATCACACGACACAAGGTACATTCATCTATATTAGATACGGACTTAAAGCATCACATGCTTATATTCCTGACTTATAGACGCAAGATGCTCACTCCATCTCCATAAAGAAGGAAAAAATCACTGAGATTTTTCTATTTCTCAAACTTTTCCCAAAAGAGCTTTACCAAAAAAATCAACAATACAAGTTACGGTTATAAAACTAAGAAGCAACGAACTAAGCATCATTTGAGTATACGAACAAGTGTCAAAGATCGTGGTCTCATAATTTCCAGTTTTCAACTCTTTGCAGATAAGGTTACTATGAAATATGAATGTGAAAACTCATAACCAAAACTTAAAAGATACTACTGTTTGACAAATGGCAAGCGTTCGGTACTTTTTTGATCCCAACTATCTAGTTTCACTTATTTTATACTTTAATTACACAAAAAACCTAAATGACTAAGGATATGTTTGGCGCGGAGTTTTTTTGGGGCAATGAGCGGTGAGAATAAGCTTTTTTATTTTTGATGTTCGTTTGGTAAAGGAGCAATGAGTTGTAGCAATTTTTTAGGAAAGTTTTTTTCCCAATGCTTCCTTTTGAAGCTGTAGATATTTACAAGAGCTGTGGATATTTACAGCTATGTTACCAAACGTTTTTATTTAAAAAACAGCTACTGCTCACGGCTACTGCTCACTGCTACTGCTACTTATACCAAACACAGCCTAAATCAACGCGCAAGTCCACCAAACTACCTAAAGTCCGGTTTAACCCATACAAACTAGCTTTCATATAAGTATAACTACAAACTAAAATGATCATATATACTGCATTCAACTTTAATTAAAACTACTAAATTAATAAGATGAGATCATATATACATACACTGTTAGGCACGTATCTATACATTTTTCCTTCTTATACTTTGATTATACACATTAAAATATAATTATATCTACCTTACCAAACACTTGTATAAAAGCTACTTGTAAATGATACCGCTATTTTCGCCAAACATATATGAATTAAAATTAAGCAGATCATATATAGTAGAGTAAATTTAAGTTTAATTAAAACTAGTAAAATTAAAACATATATGTATAAAAGCTACTGGTTTCCGGTTTTATCGGCTCCTATAAACGTTCTGTTTCTCATCATTGCTGTTAATTTTGACATTTTTTTTCTTATACAAATGATCGCTTGTAATTGTTAGTGAATCAATTTATTAAATAAAATTTAGCAATGTTTTTGAACCCGTATTTATGATCGACCCAGCCGGGTTGACCCGGTTTTCTGTCCAAAATTACTGCCCGATACCAACCGTCGATTTTGGTCCATGTTTATGTCATTTGCATATTTTTCTGATATTAGAGTTGAGACTTGGTTATTTTGATTTATAGCAAAGGGTGTCCTGGTGCCATGGCCGAAAAGTTGGTGTCACGTCAGCAAAAATCTTTATCGCATCAGAAATCTCACGGCATCACATTCTGGCCGTTATCTTTGGCACCAAAAAATGTGGTGTCGTCGTCCATATATATATTTTTTTAATTTACATAAAATAAAACATGCACAATATTAACTAAAATAAACTTCATTAAAAAAAAAAAAAAAAAAAAAAAAAAAAAAGAGCCTAGTACATAAATATAGAAATAAAATCCTAGTGCTCGTTGGTGGTATACTTTGCCCGGATTCGTGCTTTTTAGGCTTGCACGACCTCCGCGTCGATCGGATCCATCTTGCTTGTATCCATTTGTAGCACTCGCATCTCCTCGGAAATCTTTTGAGATTAATATAAAGTAACTCTCGCTTGTGACTCTCGTTCGAGAACATCCATCTTTGCCTTGCGGTCTAACTCGTATTGTTGTTGCAGCATTTCTTGAAACATTGTCGGGTTTGAACCGGAACTAGCAATCGAGTTTGATGAACGTTGACTCTTAGCAGTCCGGTACGTGCCGTCTGGCCGAGGCAACGTGTCTGGTCCAAAATGCTCGGGTTCCTCGTCCGTAACCCGAAGAAGATTACGTCTTGCCAAAGTCGATTCGGGATTTTTCCACTTGTGCTTGTCTTTCAAAAAGTCTCAAGCGCTCATGTGTCTAAAGTCATAACCCGTTGTTTTTCTAAACGATATGTAACACCCCCAAATTTTTAAGATAGCAGCGGAAGTCTAATTGGGGTATTACTGTGAGCATCGAAAATAAATTCTTAGAAAACAGCCCGTCAAGGCATTTTTAATTATTATAGGTCCATAATATGAATTCAGTTACAAAGTGTTACATCAGAGTGCAAACAGTTCCTCCAAGGAAACATCATTTTAACTGAATTACAAACTTTATTTTACACCCTTATTTAAGATAGGTTTGCCTGCTCCATGCCTTGATCCGCTCCGTTAATTTCCTGAGATACATGCTTAAAAGTCAATAAAATGTTGAGTGAAGTCATAGAGTTTGAAGTTTAAATATCAGTTCGATACACAAGTAGGATTGTATTGGAGATACAATCAGTTTGAAAATTGATATTGCAGTTAATATATTGCCCTAAGTCTCATGACACGCAAACGTTAACAAAGTACCGTATAAACGGAGGTGTCCATCAAATTAATGATGAAAGTTTTGCCCTCGTGTAATAGGTGATTTGCCAATTCCTATTTTTCTCAAATATAATGCATCGCGACTAATACGACTAGCAAATAGCATTCCGTCAAAGTATTAGTGGGATAGGTCGTCAGCCTCTAATAGATCTATTTATTATATTCGCGTTCACCGCAGTGATTAATGGATCATGATAGAGGGTCATATGGCAATACGGTAACTTAGGCATATATCAAATCAGGTTGCATACAGAAAAATACTTGTGATCTGTTTATAGCATGTATCCCCCTCACAGAGTTTAAAAGTATAAATGATTTAAAAGTGAGGCCATGACTCACCTTAAGCGTTCCTGGTGATGGTGAAAGTAACTCAGGGGTGATTATGGTGATGACTTCAATACAAAACCTGATAAATACAATTGTCTGAGAATCTGACCAGATACTAGCGGTGTATGTGAAATGAATAGTGGATGACGAATAACGAATGATGAGCAACGATCTGATCGTTGAAAGTGAGTGTGTCGCGTTTAAATGCTTGGAGTTCAAAATAATGTTACATATATAATTATCTTGATTTTTGTGTCAAGTGCTCCCATAGTGTTATTTCTTCAAAGAATGAATGAAATGCTATGCAATGTTAACTCGAAATGTTTCTAGTTATAATATGTAACAAAAGTTAAGTAATATGAAAATAAAATGTTCAAAATGCATATGAAGTGAAAATGTGACGAAAAATGGAAAATGAAATAAAAATGTCAAGTTATAACAGTAGGTCCTTGTTCTTTTCCAGATTTTACCCTTTTTATCCTAACTGCGTTCGCGTTACGTCGTTAGTCCTTCGTTAAGTCCAAAGTTCAAAAATAGTCCAAAACTTGTCCATATGTGCATATAAGGCTTGGAGTTAATTCAATGGTCAATTTAGGTCCTGTTCAAGCAGTTATCACAGCTTCAGTCCAGAAGTTTCATAGTTTGGCAATTTTAGTCCTTCTAGTTAGATTGCGTTACATTTTTAGTCCAAAATTGACAAAAAGGTAAGGAAAAATATGGCGATTTTTCCTAAGGCTTATTTAAGTGATTTTCAACTTATTTCAACTGCTTATTTGGTTATTTGCTTATTTTAGTTATTAATGGGCTTTTATCGATCCATTTTAGTGGCCCGTTAATGTATATAAATTCGTGGGTCTTGGGGAGGGTTTGGATTATCAAAATGGTTCATTTTTCCATCAAAAGCTTATTCTGAAAATGCCATTACACCAGCTTATCAATAGCTTATTAAAATAGCTTTTTGGGCCTTGAACCCATACGTTAATATTTTTAAGTTTTCGAACATGGTTTATACGAAACACTTTGGTGATTTTAAAAGATCAAGTCATGGTTTTTAGGGCAGGTTGTTAACATGAAAAATGTAGGTTGGTAGGTCGTTTAATAGGTCGTGTAATGATCCGTGCTAAATAGATATATAAATATTATGCAACGACGGATACACGTGAATAAATACAAATAACCCCTTTGTGAAAAAGGATACTTGCAAAAACTCACGTTCGTGTGTAGTGTGAAACCAGGTAAGTGATTACCCGGATCGTTTCCCAACGAGGTGCGAATGGGCAAACTGTGGAAAGTGTGGATTAGAGTGACTGATGATTAAATATGAGATTTTTTTTTTGCTTTTTGATTAATTCTAATTGACAAATAAAAAACAAATATACACAAGAAAATTAAACGCGAGTTAATTAAACTAAAAACGCGTAATGGTAAATCTAAAAACGGGACTAAAAAGTGAATTCTATAAAATTAAAACCTAAAAGTGTAAAATTACTTAAAACTTATTTTAAAACTAAAATTATATTTTTTTACACTTTATATGTAATTATTATTAATTATTTATTATTTAATAATTATTTAAAACTAATTTAAATTATAATAAATACTAAATAAACAAAGAAAAATCTAAAACTTTTTCTATAAATATTATAAGATGAAAAGAAGCTAAGAAAATTATAAAAATGAAAAATGCTTAACTAAAAATTTAAAAAGATAAAATCTATTAAATAGAAGCTATCACTTATTTTCTATTTTATTTTTCTTAAGGTCTAAAATTATTATTATATTTTTCCTAAATTCTACTTAATAAAAGAAAATTTTGAAAATTAAAATTATATTTTTCTGATTAATATTCTATTTATTATGATTTAATTATTATTAGAAACTAATTAAAAAGATTAAAAATATCAAATGACTTAGGAAAAATCTGAAAAATTCAGGATAAGTCTAAATTAATATTCTTAATATAGTAAAATTAAAATCAAAAGTCTAATAAGCCCTGATAAGCAGTTGGACAGATAAGCAGTTGGGCAAATAAGCTAAAAATAAGCTAATAAGCACAAAAATTTACCAAAGGCTCAGGACAAGTTTAAACAACTTATATAAGCACAAAACAACTTAATTCAAACAGCTAATTCCACAAAATAAGCAAATTCAACACTTGAGCAGTTGCAAAATCAAAGCAGAAAACTCAGGAAAATAGCAAACTTGTAGAGCAGATTAAGCAATTCAAATAAGCAGATAAGTTGAATAATATGGGGGCAAAAGCTAGCTAGTACTATTGGCTGCTCTAAAAACCAAAAAGCCCTATCTCAAACAGGCTAATTGAAGTCCAATTAAGCCCTAGAACAGGTGAGTTTAGGAATCAAAAACTGAATCAGCAGAATCAGTGAAATGGGGAAAAGTGCAGGCCTATTTTTAAGCTATTAAATAAGCTAGGAAATGGAATACCAGATGATAATCTTAAAACTAGCTATGTGAACTACTCATAAACCAAAAATCAGGTCCTCAGCTTAATTGGATAAGCCAATAACAAGCTGAGAAAATCAGCTATGTCTGCTCAGTGTATACTGAGCTTGTGTTGTGCAGACTTGCACAGATGTGCACAAGTCCAAACCAACTCTACTGATATCACTATATGGACCAAAAGAACTCAGAAAATGCCAAGGTTGAGGTCAGAATAAGCTCATAGCTTAATATGGCTTATTTGAGCTTTTGAGGTTCTAAAAATTGCACAGATGCCTCAAATCTACAAATCCAACCAAATGGACTTAGATCAATCTAAAAACAGCTTATTATGACTAATTTAAGCTAGGTCCAAGTTGGGAAAGTGGTCAATGAACAGTACAAGCTTGAGTGAGCTTGTTGACTGCATAAACCAAACACCCCTTTTATATGGTCTGTGATGATTTTCCCAAGTGAAACACAATATTTAGACTATAATTTCTAGTTTTACTGATTAATTAACTTATTTAGACTCTAATAAGTAACTTTTAAAACAGAATTAAGCAGTATGATAAGCTATGCTACTTATGGCTATTTTTTGGCTTTTTAAGTGATTTTTAGTAAAATGAGATAAAAGCTAGTTAACTACTAATAAAATAGATCAAGTATACTTAAAAACTATCAATAACCAGGAAATTATAATAATAAGCTAAAAATAAGCTATAGTACAGTAAAATGGAATTTTGCAAAAATTTAGGAAAAGCTTACAACTTAAAATGGGCTATAGGGATAGCAGGAACTAGAACAGAACAATCCCTAGCTTGTTAACACAAGCTAGAAAACCCAAACAAGCTTCCTGAACAGCTTATACACTCCAGAACAGCTTATTGGCTTCCAGGTTGACTTTTGTTGACTTTCTTCATAGTTTGAAATTAAGAACTGAGTTACACTAAATAAACTTACACAAAGCTATGAAAAGCTTTCATAAGCTTATAGCAGGGTTGTTTGAAGCTTTTGATGGTAATTAAAAAGGATTAGAGCTTATTCGAATTAACATATAACTTGAAACTTGGCAATACTTGAAATTTAGAACAAAAGTGATTAAAACAAGATTACTTTGATTGCATTCAACATAAATTACAACTGAGAAATGAAAATTACAAGCTATGATTACTAAAATTGAAATACGATTTAACTAAGTTAACTACTTGCCTCTTAGGGCTTACATTGCTATCTATTTATACTAAATTGAAGTGGGATATCACTCATCTTCTTCTCTGAATCATTCTTGGCCTTTGGATGGTCTTCAAACGATCTCAGCTGTTGAAATAGATTTTTGGCGCCAAAATTGAGTGAGTGGGAAATATTGCACATGGTTCTGTACTGAGTGGGGAAGAAGCAATAAATGCCTTTTGGGAGTGTTAGGTGAAGTATAGAGGAAGGAAGGTGGTGATGGGAGGTTACAGAGAATACTATGGGTGATGGTGGTATTGGTGTCTGGTATTGGCGGGTTTAGGGGGAAAGGGAAAGAGTTTGACTTAAGTCAAACGGGGTTTTGGGTTTTATTAATAAACGGGGTAGGATGGGCTGGTGGGTGTGGGCTGGGTTTATTATTTGGGTTGGGTAGGGTTTTAATGTAAAATGGGTTGGGGTTTATTATTAGTAAAGGGTCCGGTTGGTTTGTTAATTTAGCACAAGGACCATTTTTGAATTTTCTGAATTTTGAAGGGTTGAAACTGTAATTTCACCAAAGTTATAAAAAGGGCCAAATTGTAACATGTGAATAGTACAAGGGTTTTATTTGATAAATTATATTTTTTAAATACCCGAGGACTAAATTTGCCAATTTTGAAACTTGAGGGGTAATAGTTGCCATTTTTAGAAAACTTTCATCCAGGGACTAAAAGTGAACATGTTTGATATCCCAAGGACTAAAGTTGACTTTTCTTTCATTTTAAACCTTCAGGGACTAATTCTGCCAATTTGTGAAACTTCAGGGACTGAAAATGACAATTTTGTGAACTTTGCATGTTTTTCACTTGTTTTCAATCTTTTTGTTCCTGAATCATATAAAAACACATTTTATGATATTTTCTGTATTTTGAAGCATATCTGCATGTTTTTAAATGTTTTTGCAGATAAAATGTGACAGAAATGATGAGTATTTAGACACTCATCAATCCCCCACACTAAACTATTGCTAGTCCCTAGCAATCTTTTATGAAAATTTAATGGATTTTATCTCTTTACCAAAAGCCATTACTTCTGGAGTAGCCAATGTTTTAGTATGTGATACTTTGGTACAATGATAACCAAATGATTTTGAGCAAACCATCAGCTGTCAACGGATTTGATTTGTCTTTACCAAAAGCCGTTTGCTTCTGGACTAGCCAACTCTTAGATAAAATACAGTTATTATCTTTGGTGAGCTGATTACCAATCATGGTTTTCCACTGCCTTTACCACAAGCCATAACCTTGCAGGCTAGCCAACTCTTCACTTATAAAGATATGGTGAGTCGAATACCATACAATTTTAGGCAAATTGTAAGCCATAAACGGATTTGATATATCTTTACCAAGATCCGTTTGCTCCTGGATTAGCCAATCCTTATGTGGGTTAGACATGGCGGACTGATAACCATTTATTGCGTTCTAAGTGAGAAAAATTTTTAAAATTTTGGCTAAAATGGGGGTACTAGATGGTACATTTGATCAAATTCGCTAGAATTCCCCCCCACACTTAGAACTGAATATTGCCCTCAATATTCAAAGTACCGGTTGTTAAACCAACACTTAGAACGTGAAAAGGTAATACTAATAGCCATTTATTTTATACATACACACTTTTTTTTTTTTTTTTTTTTTTTTTTTACAACAGCAGGGGCAACTCCCCCACACTTAGGTGGTAGAACAGAGAAAGAAGACAGAGACACGGGTGAAAACCCATGTTTTGCTAATGTTTTTGTTCACCGAGTCACTAGCTTGACTCGATCCCCGCATTCATTGGTTCATGGGGAAAGTTTGAAGATCCGGGACAACCATGGGTGGTATGTCCTCTCCAAAGTAGTGTTTTAAACGATGACCATTCACTTTAAAATTTGGACCGTCAGCTTGAGATAACTCAACGGTACCATATGGATAAACTTTTGTAATAGTGAATGGACCAGACCATCGGGATTTGAGTTTGCCTGAGAAGATCTTTAATCTTGAATTGAAAAGAAGGACTCGATCACCAACGTTAAAAACGCGGTTCTTTATTTTTGAGTCATGAATCTTCTTTGTCTTTTCTTTGTAGATCAAAGAGTTCTCGTAGGCCTGATCACGGAGTTCATTTAATTCATTCATTTGAACTTTACGGTGATCACCCGCAGTTTGGAGATAAAAGTTAGCATGTTTTAAGGCCCAGTAGGCTTTGTGCTCTAATTCGATCGGAAGATGACATGCCTTTCCGTACACAAGTTTGTAAGGCGTACACCCGATGGGTGTTTTGTAAGCTGTACGAAAGGCCCATAGTGCATCATCCAATTTATCCGACCAGGATGCACGGTTTTCTCCTACAGTCCTTTCCAGTATTCTTTTAATACCACGATTTGAAACTTCCACTTGTCCACTTGTTTGTGGGTGATACGCAGTAGAAAGACGGTGAGTTACACCATACTTTTGCATGACTTTGTCAAATTTGTTATTGCAAAAGTGCGTACCACGATCACTGATTATAGCACGTGGAGTTCCAAAACGGGCAAACAGAGCTTTGAGGAATTTCACAACAACTCGGGCATCATTGGTGGGTAAGGTTTTCGCTTCAACCCATTTTGACAAATAGTCAACAGCCACGAGTATGTATTTATTTCCTCGAGATGATGGAAATGGCCCCATAAAGTCAATGCCCCAGACATCAAAGATTTCACAAACTTGAATAGCATTTTGTGGCATTTCATTTCGTTGTGAAATATTTCCGTGACGCTGACAAGCGTCACAAGTTTTGATGAGATCATGGGCATCCTTATAGATTGTGGGCCAATAAAACCCGGAATCAAACACCTTTTTGGCGGTGTAGTTTGGACTATGATGGCCCCCAATGGGTCCAGCATGGCAAGCTTTGAGAATGTCAACAGCTTCCTGTCCATAAACACACCGTCAGATGACTTGATCCGCACAGATTTTGAATAAGTAGGGGTCGTCCCAGAAGTAATGTTTAACATCCTTGAAGAATTTATTCTTCTGTTGGGTCGACATCCCTTTCACTATGAAGTTACCCGCATGGTAATTTGCGAAGTCAGCAAACCATGGGGTAGTAGAATCTCCACGAAAAGTAACCGCTTTGAGTGTCTCGAGAGGAAATGTTTCATTAATTTCCTTTCTCTCGAAAACATCTTGGTGTGGGTTCTCCAATCGGGATAGATGATCAGCAGCTAGGTTCTCAGCTCCTTTTTTATCACGTATAATGATATCAAATTCTTGCAGGAGGAGAACCCAACGGAGCAACCTCGGCTTTGCATCTTGTTTTGCAAAGAGATATTTGAGAGCCGAGTGATCCGTATACACTACACATTTCGTCAAGATCAAATATGGCCGAAACTTCTCAAAGGCATACACCACAGCCAATAATTCTTTTTCTGTAGTGGTGTAATGAGTTTGAGCTTCAGTCATGGTTTTACTTGCGTAGTGGATAGGCTGAAAGTGTTTGGCTTTTCGTTGCCCCAGGACTGCACCGATAACAAAATCACTTGCATCGCACATGAGCTCAAAGGGAAAATCCCAGTCGGGGGCAACCAGAATGGGTGCTTCAGTAAGCTTTTTCTTTAATGTTTCAAAAGCTTCGATGCACTCGGGTGAGAAGATAAAAGGAGCTTCCTTTTCAAGAAGATGAGTCATAGGCCGGGCGATTTTAGAAAAATCTTGTATGAATCTACGATAGAAACCGGCATGACCCAAAAAACTCCTAATACCTTTGACGGTAGTGGGATGAGGTAATTTAGCAATGACATCAACTTTAGCTCTGTCAACCTCAATCCCGTTTTTTGATATCTTATGGCCGAGGACAATGCCCTCTTTGACCATAAAATGACTCTTCTCCCAATTTAGACAAAGATTGGTGTCTTCACACCATTTCAACATGTTTTCTAAATGGGAGAGACATGTTTTGAATGAATCCCCAATGACCGAGAAGTCATCCATAAAGACCTCCATAGTTTTCCCGATCATGTCGGAGAATATGGACATCATGCACCTTTGGAATGTGCCTGGAGCATTGCATAAGCCAAAAGGCATACGTTTATAAGCAAAGGTTCCATAAGGGCACGTGAAGGTGGTCTTTTCTTGATCTTGTGGATCAATGGGAATTTGAAAGTAACCCGAGAAACCATCAAGGAAACAATAGTACTCGTTCCCTGCCAATCTCTCAAGCATTTGGTCCATAAAGGGTAGAGGAAAATGGTCTTTCCGGGTGGCATCATTTAACTTACGATAGTCAATGCAAACACGCCACCCCGTAACCAATCGAGTTGGAATCAACTCATTTTCATCATTTGTGACAACAGTTATGCCACCTTTTTTTGGAACACATTGAATGAGGCTAACCCAAGGACTATCAGAGATGGGTTAAATCAATCCTGCATCAAGAAGTTTGAGAACCTCTTGTTTGATAACATCGTGGATTTTCGGATTTACCCTTCGTTGGTGTTGGACTGCTGGTTTAAAGTCATCCTCCATTAAAATCTTGTGAGTACAAAATTCAGGGTCGATACCCTTTATGTCGGAGAGTTTCCAAGCAATGGCTTGCTTGTGTGACTTCAATACCTTTATTAGAGCAGTCTTTTCCTCATCACTTAAGTCTTTAGCAATAATGACGGGTAATTTATCATCACCCTCCAAAAATGCGTACTCAAGATGAGGTGGTAAGTCTTTGAGTTCGACCTTTGGAAATTCATTGGTTTTTTCAACTGATTTAATTTCCTCGTTATGAAGTTCAATGGGAGGGAGCGGAAGAGAATTGTCCTGATTCAACAATTTCTCAAGAAGAAGAATATCTCCCTCCAGATCAATCTCAGCGTCATCAATTCCTTCCAGAAATGAATCACACTTGAGAAAAGCCTCGATCTCTTCCAAATTGAAATTACTTCCCTCAAACGGAGTGAGAGAAGGGGAAGAGTCGGAAATGATAGGCAGAGAAGATGTGGTGGGATTCCCACTCATAGAATTATGAGAATAACCAAGAAACTCTTGATACTACTCCTCTGAAGCAACATCAATGACATCGATTCGGTTCACCGATTCAGAATCATAATTTGAGGAGTACCTCAAAGTTTGATCGAGGTTAAAGGTAACAGCTTCATTACCCATACGTAATGTGATTTCATGCTCAAATACATCAATGAGAGCATGGCCCGTTCTTAGGAATCCTCTTCCAAGAATGAGAGGAACCTTTTGATCTGCGTCGAATTCAACAACCACAAAGTCAGCTGGAAAATAGAACTTCCCTACTTTTACAAACACATCCTCGGCAATGCCGCATGGATGAGATATAGTACGATCTGCAAGCTCAAGAGTCATGCATGTAGGAGTGAGAGCCGTAAGAGAAAGTTTCTTCCATACTGAATGAGGCATCAGGTTGATGCTTGCACCAAGATCGGCCAAGGCATAGCATTCAACCATTCCCGGAAATACACAAGGTATTAGAAACTTTCTAGGATCTCCAAGCTTCTCGGGAAGCTTTTTCAAGATAACTGCTGAGCAGTTCTCATTTAATGGAGTTTTCGCCATTTCAAACAGTTTTTCCTTGTTGCTTAACAAATTTTTGATTGTGGATGCAAATTTGGGCATCAGAATGATAGCATCTGCAAAGCTTATGTCAAAGTGTAATTCTTTAAAGATTTGAAAGAATTTATCCATTTGTTGACTAGCCTTTTCGCGAAGCTTTTGCTCATGTAAACGTGATGGATAAGGAATAGAAGGTTTGGATTTAGGGTTGTCAACAGGGATTTCATGCGATTCAAAAACAACTCCAGGTTTGGGTTTTGGTTTCGGGACAACTTAAGGTTGGACGTTATCGGTACCTCCGTTATTAGTAGGAAGTACATTTTCCTTGGTCACCTCAGGTTCACTTTCCACTACCTTGGGGGGGAGGAGAAGAAGGGGTAGTAGGAATAGTGGGTCCATCATAAGCTTTACCACTGCGTGTGGTGACGGCTTTGAGTTCACCCTTTGGGTTGACAACAGTGTTACCAGGGAGACCTCCTGAGGTAGAAGGTGGATTGAGATGGTTCATGAGACTGGCAAGCATATGCTTAACCTCGCTTTGAGAGTGATCAATTTTGTTTGAAATCTCATTCTTTAGCTCAGTTCCTTGCTTGTATATTGAAGATTGAAATTCATTCTTCAAATTAGAGATCTGATTTTGTATTGCCTTTATTTTGGTCTCATTAAACTTGATGTAGTTATCAAGTTCATTTGGGAGAGGTCCCTGGTAATTAGGAGCTGAATACCCTTGATTACCCCTCTGGGGTGGGTATTGATTGTTTGGGGCATGAAATTGATTTTGCACGTTTTGCCCTCTTTGTTGATTAGGATTAATCCTATTTGGATTGTTGGGAGGAGGAAATCCGGGTGGTCCAAATTGATTGCTAGCACGGTGGTTTGGGTCCACTTGAGGTCGGTATTGATTACCTCCTTGATTGGAAGTTTCGGCTATAGCATTAACATCAAATGTAGTGCCATCGGTGGCAGTACAATTATAGTAAGCGTGAGGACCACCACAAGTAACACAAACTTCTATCTTTTTTACTTCAGCAGTGTGAGAAGTTTGCGGAGCGGATTCTTTCTTTTGTGTGGAGAAAACCAAAGCTTGAATAGCCTTCGTGAGTTTAGCAAGCTGAGTATCAGTATTAGAAGAACTCACGGGAGATGAAGTGGAAGGACCAGCACTAGCCTGGGAATTATATGGCCTGTTTCGTGCAGTGCGGACCTTAGACTTATTTTCAATGAGTGCAATGGCTTCCTTAGTGGATTTGCTCAGAAAATTACCTCCAGCTGAGGCATTGAGAGAATCTTGGTCAGATGAGTTTAACCCACTATAGAAAGTGTCCATTTGCATCAAATCGGTGAAACCGTGGTGAGGACATTTGCGGAGCAATTCTTTGAAACGATCCCATGCCTCTCCAAATGGTTCATCAAACCTTTGAGAGAATTTCATGATTTCATTTTTAAGATGCATGGTTTTAGAAGGAGGAAAGAATTCATTTACGAACTTTTGAACCAAATCTTCCCATGTTCTAATTGATCGAGGGGGTTGTTTGTCAAGCCAAATCCGGGCTACCCCATCGATGGAAAACGGGAAAAGAAGAAGTTTGATCGATTCCTCAGGGACATTTTTACATTTGATGGTGGATGTGATTTTATTGAACCATCGAACGTGATCTTGAGGATCGTCCCTTTCAAAACCATAGAATTGACGCGATGTTACAAGGTTTATCAACCCGGTTTTAAGCTCAAAATTCTCAGCCACGATGGTTGGAACAATAATGGCATCTCCATAACCCTCGGTGGGAGCTTGGAGAAGCTCATTCATAGGACGGTCTTCTGCCATGATGACAGTGGTTATGGGATCAGTACGTATCTCGGGTACGACTGATGGAGCAGAACGTCTACGACGTCTTCGAGGTATGTTTCCAAGCTCACGAAAAGGGCTTGATGACCTAGAAGAACGAGTGCGCATGCACTTTTAGCAAAAAATTTCAATTAAATCAAGATCGAAACAAAAACACAAGTGAACTTAAACCAATAATCAACAAGCGTACGGTAGCTCTCTAAAAGATAAACGCACAGAGTGGCGGAGAAGCAAAGGTGGGCAATTAATGCTCCTTAAAAACCCGCTTCTTTCAGTTCGACAATTTAATGTCAAACTATCCTTAAACCTCCGTTATAGTTTGTTTATCAATCAAAGGTGAGCCGATATTCGCAAGTGATACAGAGGCAAGTTTTAAATCTGATGTTTGGGAACTTATTATGGTCGTACCCCCAGTTAGGTAATACTCTGTCTTGGTTCTCGATGGTAAATTTTATTGTTGTTATTATTAAACAAAGAAAACGGAAAATGTTTTTGGTGTTTTTATTTTTTATATGATATTATATATAGAAAAGGAAAAAAATATTTTTGTATTTTATATTTGTTTATGGGAAATAGGAACTTCTGGAAGAAGGATCTCAAATCACTAATCGCTTAAACTCTACACAATAGTCGCAACACAACCTCCCCGGCAGCGGCGCCAAAATTTGATCCGTGCTAAATAGATATATAAATATTATGCAACGACGGATACACGTGAATAAATACAAATAACCCCTTTGTGAAAAAGGATACTTGCAAAAACTCACGTTCGTGTGTAGTGTGAAACCAGGTAAGTGATTACCCGGATCGTTTCCCAACGAGGTGCGAATGGGCAAACTGTGGAAAGTGTGGTTTAGAGTGACTGATGATTAAATATGAGATTTTTTTTTTTTGCTTTTTGATTAATTCTAATTGACAAATAAAAAACAAATATACACAAGAAAATTAAACGCGAGTTAATTAAACTAAAAACGCGTAATGGTAAATCTAAAAACGGGACTAAAAAGTGAATTCTATAAAATTAAAACCTAAAAGTGTAAAATTACTTAAAACTTATTTTAAAACTAAAATTATATTTTTTTACACTTTATATATAATTATTATTAATTATTTATTATTTAATAATTATTTAAAACTAATTTAAATTATAATAAATACTAAATAAACAAAGAAAAATCTAAAACTTTTTCTATAAATATTATAAGATGAAAAGAAGCTAAGAAAATTATAAAAATGAAAAATGCTTAACTAAAAATTTAAAAAGATAAAATCTATTAAATAGAAGCTATCACTTATTTTCTATTTTATTTTTCTTAAGGTCTAAAAATATTATTATATTTTTCCTAAATTCTACTTAATAAAAGAAAATTTTGAAAATTAAAATTATATTTTTCTGATTAATATTCTATTTATTATGATTTAATTATTATTAGAAACTAATTAAAAAGATTAAAAATATCAAATGACTTAGGAAAAATCTGAAAAATTCAGGATAAGTCTAAATTAATATTCTTAATATAGTAAAATTAAAATCAAAAGTCTAATAAGCCCTGATAAGCAGTTGGACAGATAAGCAGTTGGGCAAATAAGCTAAAAATAAGCTAATAAGCACAAAAATTTACCAAAGGCTCAGGACAAGTTTAAACAACTTATATAAGCACAAAACAACTTAATTCAAACAGCTAATTCCACAAAATAAGCAAATTCAACACTTGAGCAGTTGCAAAATCAAAGCAGAAAACTCAGGAAAATAGCAAACTTGTAGAGCAGATTAAGCAATTCAAATAAGCAGATAAGTTGAATAATATGGGGGCAAAAGCTAGCTAGTACTATTGGCTGCTCTAAAAACCAAAAAGCCCTATCTCAAACAGGCTAATTGAAGTCCAATTAAGCCCTAGAACAGGTGAGTTTAGGAATTAAAAACTGAATCAGCAGAATCAGTGAAATGGGGAAAAGTGCAGGCCTATTTTTAAGCTATTAAATAAGCTAGGAAATGGAATACCAGATGATAATCTTAAAACTAGCTATGTGAACTACTCATAAACCAAAAATCAGGTCCTCAGCTTAATTGGATAAGCCAATAACAAGCTGAGAAAATCAGCTATGTCTGCTCAGTGTATACTGAGCTTGTGTTGTGCAGACTTGCACAGATGTGCACAAGTCCAAACCAACTCTACTGATATCACTATATGGACCAAAAGATCTCAGAAAATGCCAAGGTTGAGGTCAGAATAAGCTCATAGCTTAATATGGCTTATTTGAGCTTTTGAGGTTCTAAAAATTGCACAGATGCCTCAAATCTACAAATCCAACCAAATGGACTTAGATCAATCTAAAAACAGCTTATTATGACTTATTTAAGCTAGGTCCAAGTTGGGAAAGTGGTCAATGAACAGTGCAAGCTTGAGTGAGCTTGTTGACTGCATAAACCAAACACCCCTTTTATATGGTCTGTGATGATTTTCCCAAGTGAAACACAGTATTTAGACTATAATTTCTAGTTTTACTGATTAATTAACTTATTTAGACTCTAATAAGTAACTTTTAAAATAGAATTAAGCAGTATGATAAGCTATGCTACTTATGGCTATTTTTTGGCTTTTTAAGTGATTTTTAGTAAAATGAGATAAAAGCTAGTTAACTACTGATAAAATAGATCAAGTATACTTAAAAACTATCAATAACCAGGAAATTATAATAATAAGCTAAAAATAAGCTATAGTACAGTAAAATTGAATTTTTCAAAAATTTAGGAAAAGCTTACAACTTAAAATGGGCTATAGGGATAGCAGGAACTAGAACAGAACAATCCCTAGCTTGTTAACACAAGCTAGAAAACCCAAACAAGCTTCCTGAACAGCTTATACACTCCAGAACAGCTTATTGGCTTCCAGGTTGACTTTTGTTGACTTTCTTCATAGTTTGAAATTAAGAACTGAGTTACACTAAATAAACTTACACAAAGCTATGAAAAGCTTTCATAAGCTTATAGCAGGGTTGTTTGAAGCTTTTGATGGTAATTAA